>CM017905.1:8170397-8835397 GCA_008369825.1 Triplophysa tibetana
GTTGAGAACACACAATATTGTGACAGATAAACAATGTGAATTGTTTATTGAAGCACTTGAGTATTTATTGCCAATGGAGTTGGTCCGCCCTCTTACTTCCTGCTCTTCTAGGCTCAGCTGGCTCAGCCAGTGATCTGTCTCTGTCCCAGTTTTTCTCCCTGACAAATCAATCAATCTGACATCACATCTGACTGAAACAGTAGCTGCTTCCGAAAGGGCGGAGCTTACTCTCAGTACAGACAGGGTGACAGGGGAGGTGGGGACGAGAGAGAGCCTGTGTGTGTGTGTGTGTGTGTGTAAGGGACAGCAATTTATTTTTATGAGAAGGTGGGTCGTCTCCATTGGATTACTAATCAAAAGACAAAAAGGGGTTGGGTGGACTGATAATAAGCGTTCTGATTTCACAGGGATCAGCTGGAGTTTTGACAAAAACAGAACTGGGGCTGTGAGGAAAATAAAAGTATTTACTCTCTTGTGAATAACCCTTAAAGATACAGAAAACATTTTATTTAAAGGGAAAGCTTACCCGAAAATTTTAATTCTTTCCTTATTCACCCTTATATCATTCAAAACCTGTATGACTTTCTGTATTCAGCAGAACATAAAAAATATTTTGAAAAATGTTGGTCATCAAACAACACTGGACTGTATAGACAAAAAACAAACAACCACTGAGACCTTCCTAGGAATATCTTCTTTTGTATTCCACAGAAGAAAGAGTAATGTACAGGTTCGGCAACGCATGAGTGTGATATCAGAAAATGATATCAGAAGTTTTATTTTTGGGTGAACTAAGTGGCATAAGACTTCTACAACTTAAATGATAAAAAAACACAGTAACAATGAAGTATAACTCAAATAAAAAAGTGTTTATTTGTTACCACCTGCATGTGTGTGTGTGTGTTCTGTGGCTATTAATACTCAACTCCACCCTCTTGCTTTCTATATTCTCGCAGTAAGTCACGGTTACACCTAAGATCACAGTTACACCTAAGATGAGATGCCGTTTTATTCTAAAGCTTCAGTTTGCCTAAGTCATGCTTTAGTCCATGTGAGCGTTTCTCCACATTATCCCCTACTCTCTGTAACTAGCGCCCCCTGTCTGTTGTCATCTGCCTTTCTAAACACAGTCGAGCCCATAAATGTCAAATAATTTATACTCCATAGGCCATAACCACCACGAACATTGATGAGGTCCATAATCAGATTATTGGACCACTATGTATCTTTCAATAAGCATTTCACATTCAGCTCTCAATCCTGAATGAATGATCGCATCCTTGGTAAGTATTACTGCTGACCAACTGAACCTAACCCACCTCAAAACATACTTTTCTGTAACCCACAATGATGTGATTTTATAAACCATGAACAGAAAAAGACTGTTTTGCCTGTACTTGGGCATAAAACACAGTATTTAGAGGTGAAAATAACACAATATTAAACCCTTGTGTTTACTTTAAAACATCTAGAAAGATAAAAAATTCTTTGGATGTTTTTTTTTTTATTATTCAATAATGAATTATATATTTAGAAATAAATCAAGTAAACATGCGTTTAAAATTCTGAGTGATCACTCTACATTGCTGTGCACAAAGAGGACATTCAAAACTAAACTTTGGGGCTCTTCTGAATAAATCTCTTTTCTGCATAACAAATTATCAACATCTGCAACCGACTTCTGTCAACATCCTCCGGAATCCATCAGGGGAACAAAATATTCATCAGTGAATACTTGTTGGAAAAAGAAAAATGGTGGGGGTAAACATACACCTATTTATACATTTATGTAAATAAGTCAAATATGGCATAAACATGAGGGTGGAAATTTTAAAGAAATGTACAGAGGATTTTATTCCGAGTTGGCAAAAACTTTTGCTATTAATACAGTGCATGCAAAAGGGGGACATATCAAATGCTAAAAAAATATTTTTAAGTGCCCTTACCTATGCAAATACAGTAAGTATCAAGTAAGACGCTTATCAGTCATCTGTTACAGTCTCCATGTGATGAATACGGCAGCGTCCCCGGGTACTGAATTAAAACGAAAGATATGGTTGAAGATGCCTTAAGTGCCAGTACACTCTAAGTATAGGTAGACAGCAATCTGTTTCATGACAGAGACATGAAACAACATGGAGAAAAGAAAAGCACCATTATTACTATCACACAAACAACCACTGACAGTCAAGCACAAAATGGCAAGGAACATAAACATTACACAAAAATATTGGGACTCATAAGAAAAGAAACATTTATTATATGCAATAATTAACTTTATGCAATAATACCATAACAAAGTATATCTCCCTGAGAATACTGAACCCTTTTTATTTTCGAGTAAATTATATTCCATTATGCTGTAAATAGCGCATATTCTGTGCATACAATAGTCTATTTTTTATTTGTATATATATTTATACACCCACACGCATAGTTATTACCCTCTATATCTTTATTTTATTTTTTATTGGATTTGATTTGTTTTATATTTTATAAATAGATCATCTGTGTATTGCATTGTGCAAACATACCTGGCCAAAAAAGCATTTTCTGATTAAGATTATTCATATATTTAAATTAATATTAATTCATAAACATTTAAAGTAAATATAAGTCTATCTGTGAAAGTATTTTAAAGGAAAACTCCACACAAAAATTTGGTCATGAATTACTCGATAAATAATTAAGCATGCTGTTTCAATATAAATTAGAGGTCAATACTGCCATCTATTGCCATAAAACTGTAACTGCGCACTGTGAGAAACCAGGACAAGCAAGCTGGAATAATTTTGCTGCTGTGCCTATTCTGACAGATTTGTGATGTAACTGTTAATGATCTCTGTTATGTAATACAGCACTCCAGATACTCTAGGGTGACTGTGTGGGAGGGCAATATTTAATTTACTTTCTAATGATGTGAGAATGAAATAATCCTCAGTTAACAGTTTACAGAATGAACAAAACCCTGAAAGGTCACACCTTACTACAGATTTCATGAGTGCCAATTCTACAAAAAGCACTTACTAACTTCTTAAAGAAAGTATAAAGAGTAGTGAATAATATACAAAGTATAGTGTGCAATATTTTAAATGAATAGTTGGACCTTCAAAATGAAAATTCTGTCATCATTTACTCCAACATTTTGTCATTTTAAACCTGTGTTTTTCTTTATTCTGTAAGGCATAAAAGAAGATATTTAGAAAAAGTTTGGTAACCAAAAAAAGTCGGTCCCCATTCATCAAACGTTTGTCTTATGCACAAGAAAGGAACATTTCACAATGTTTACCCGCCCATCTCGCCTTAAAGGACTCATCGTATGAGCCCTTTCAACAAGTTGGTACGATTTATTAGGGTCTACATGAAATGTCTGGAACATATTTTGCTTAAAAACCTGATTATAGCACTTAAACAACCAAACAAATTTGATTTTCATCTGATGACTCCTTTAATGAAATTAATTTTAGTTAACAAATTTGACTAGCCCTCTTTGGGAGCTCAGTTCTAAGATTTGGAGTTGAATATAATAGTGTGAATTCCATCGGAATTTTAAAATTAGAGAATTGTTGTAGGAGAAGAATTGCTCTAAGCAAAAGGTAGGCGTCTGCTTACTGTATATACTGTATGCTTTGATCGATATCGATAGGACCGTAAGATCAGGCTCCTCTGAACATAAATATAAACTTAATTTATTACAATATAATGGCAAAAATGTAATGGAAAAAATTAGGGCTGTCAAAAGATTAACCCCTATTAATTTTTTCTGTGCATATTTATTTTGTATTAATAAACACATACACTTTCATGCATATTTAAGAAAAATGTCAAATATAAAATGTATAAACATTTAGATATGATTTCAATTATTGTTCAATACAAATAAATACATGTAAATATTTCCTAAGTATGTATGTAATGCATGTATGTGTATAAAGTAAATCCAAAATGAATATGCAGAGTGCACAGACATATTAAACACAGACTTTTATTTTGAATAAGATTAACTACAATGAATTGTTTGACAGCCCTAGAAATAATATGAAAAAAACTGTTTTATTGAATAAATCTATTATTATACGTATGATTTAATATATCTATTAAACCAATTTTTCTGCCACTTATAAAATAATAAAAAATGAGGCTTAAAAATGGTGACCCGACAAATAAGAATATAGTTCAGGAAAATATATTTTTTAATATTTTCTGTGAAAACAAGAAAGTAAAACACTGCCACCTTGTACTATTTAGTGTATATGCCCATTAAAGTATTATTTTTAACAAAATATTTTTTTTATAGTGTGGGAAGCAATAAAAGCGGAGACTTTCCTGTAAAATCAAACCAAAATCCACATCTAATTACATTGGATAACTAAACAGTTACATCCTCCTGTTCTGCTCATGTTCTTTTTGAAAGAAAAATAGTAATCAGCCTCTTAGACTGTTGGGTTTCAAGAAAAGCTTCATCATATAAACAAAGCAGACATTAACATTACAACTGGAAAATTACAGAACTACTGATTAAAACAAAATTAAATCCCCACTTGTAAAGAAAAGAGCGTAAATACAGTCAATTAAAACAGCTGTATAATGAGATCAATTCTAACAAAGATACAGATATTGCTTGAATACCAATACATGAGATAACACAAAGTGCATATACAGGCAATATTTTGTCCTCTAGAAACTGGTAGATAGTATTAATGTAGGCTACTGTAGGTTGTGAACCAGAAGAAGCTGCACTTTACTCATTTAGCAAGCAAAATTTACACCAGCATCAGTCCATTTTTTATAATACATTGCTATCACAATTCTGTCATAACAAGGTTTTCTGGCAAATACAGTGAATTTCAGGGAGCACAAAAGACAAGGTTAGAAACGGCATAAAAATACTGTGAGTCAAAAAGAAAAACAGAAGAACACCATATAGCAAGCATCTATATTCCCTTGTCTCTCCACTGTCTCCCTCCGCCCACTCTCTCTCTCTTTTTTCACCTCTATGTTTTCATCTATTTATCTCCTCCTCCACATCTGTTGACCTACTTTTCCCCTCAAGTGTAATTTCAGTCTCCAACAGAGGGCAGCCAGGCTCTGGGCATCTGGATAGTGAGCCCTCACGTACAAGGTCACGTGCTGGCAGCCACAAACTTATTCAGTAAGGGCGAGTCTGTGAGATGGGTGTGCACCTGCTTGGCCATAATTGTACACTAAATAACTGCTTATCTGGAGATCTATAGGGTGTGCTCTTCATGGAAACGTGCAAATCTGTCACGGTCCAGAAAGAATGAAAAAGAGGCCCTAACGTATAGTGGAGGCCAAACCGCCTACACTGGGTGTGATTCTCCCTCATGACAACGTCCACCCATAGGCATTACTACATCCAATTTTAGGGGGCATTTCATCTCAGACTCCCTAAAATTACGTGATTCTCACATTTCCTGAGAGCAACGGTTGCAGGAAGATGTCTCATTTAAGTTTTTAGTTTAGTCAGTGGTGGACCCGCTCACAGGCTGAATATGTTTTGCCGTATGTAGCTGTCAGAGAACTGCCTTTTCCTCAGTGTTCCAGTAAAATCAATAAATAATAAAATACAAACAAATAAAGAAACATTACTGATACAATTTTCAACAAACAGATTTTTAGTTTGTTTACTTTTCTCTCAGATAGCCAATTCCATGCAAATATCAACCTTAAAGGGACAGTTCAACCAAAAAATGAAAATTCAGTATCATTTACCCAACCTCGAGTTGTTCCAAATCTCTATAAATATCTTTGCTCTGATCAACATAGAGAAAGATATTTTTAAAAATGCTTGTAACCAGCAGTTCGTGGCAACCATAAACTTCCAAAGTATGAAGAATCATAATGGTAGTCAAAAGTGCCTCTTCTTTAAAATATCTTCTTTTGTGCAAAATTGTGCTCTGAATAACTGTAGAATTATTCAGATGTGGTTTAATTAATCTCTTTGTTTTGCATGTCTGTATTAAAAGTGATTATGTTCCATGTACGCGTAAAGCTTGGTTCGATCTTTCAGCGCATTGAAGCCACTGTCAAACACCCTTTGGGGTGACCTGTCAAAATGAAAGTTATAACACCTACATTTTACCATACCACCCCTCTTGGATTTTTTTATAATCCAACCACCAAGTATATTATTTACTTTAGTGAATGGAAGTTAATGTGCAAATGAAATTATAAAAATAGTACTTTAATTGAAGTAGACCAGTAAACAAAATAAAATTTTGAAAATGTAATATAATTTTTACAGATTTTTCCATGTATGGTTCAAAGTACCCACTGTAGGTTTTTAGTTTATAAGTGAATACTAGTTTACTGAAGTAATTTTCCTGTGGGCAAATATATTTCTTACTATTCTACAGTAAAAGACGGAAAACACTGAATCTAGAAAAATAAAAATGGAAAAAACGGAACTTGGGAAAAATAAAACGGATTTCATAGGGCCCTTATTTTCCATTCCTTTAAGATCGATATCATACTGATACTGATGTCAATATTTAAATAACATGTGAAGTTTTTAAAGCACTTTTTTGTATTTTAAGCATAGTTTTCTATAGGGATTTGTCCTGTCACATCCACAATGAGTCATATTCCTCCTGAATTGAATGAATATTTTAGATATTTTAATGAAAATTAAAATAATAAACTTTTGTGATCTATCAATAGCCTCAACTGATGGGCATTATTGCTTATGGTTTGTACATTTTAAATCACAGAAATCTTACAAAGTATTTCTAATCTCAAAGACGCATATCCATTTTTTGTCACATCCATTACGCATTATTTTTAAAAGAGAAAAGTCGTACATAGACTGATATTGTTCTGGTGTCTGCAATCATCGGGGGTTTTGTAAAATATAAACAGGTCGTTCAATATATTAGTATTAAAATCATTTTCTAATAAATTATTTTTCAAGTTTTGATGGAAAATGTCCATAACGTTGGAACTGCCCAAATTTAAATAAATGATGTACCAAAATGGCATCAAACCAGACACAATTTAACCTACCCTGACAATCAACTTTAAAACCCAGTTTAAGTGGGTCAACATACAGCCAGTCATCAGCCTCGGTTGACCCTTTCTTCTGTATTTAGATGACATTCAGTATTTGTTGCTGATATGAGATGCTCTGATATGCTTTAAAAGCCTCAAAACCTGTTGGTCAGCAAGAAGGCAGGAAGTAAGTTGATGAGGGCTCATACAAGTGTGAGACGATCCTTGTCCGTCTGCTACAGGGCATTGCTTGGCAAATGGCACGTAGGCAGAGGAGAAAAGCAGACGGGCACGTCACATAATCTGTGCCATCTCTCTGCACCAGGAATTTTGTTTTGGTTTAGGTCACTCCCGTAATCATCGTCGCTCATCGGGCAGGGGAATGCGTTATAGAGGGCTCATGTAGATGTGGGGATTTTCCACACGGGCAGACGTGTCTAACAGCTAGGCTTCATCTCTGGGTTCATGGCAGACTATGACCTCATAAGCGGGTGAAGGTCTAAGTATTACACCGTGTCCACACCCGACACAGCGCTATGCCACGCAACAAGAGACAATGCATTATGCATTATAACCCATTATAATTTTGTCCACACTGGATGCGGCGCCGGTCGCATCCGGTGTAGACGCAGTGTTAGTTATACAGAATCAGCACTGTCTGTAAAAATACAGCAGCCATAACATTCTAGATACATTTTAGGACTGAGGTCTTTGTTGTATTGTAAGTCTGGGCAGTGTTACATTTTTATTTTATTAGTGCTTTAATCATCTCAAAAGCATACAGTTGAAGATGCACTGTAAAAATAAAGTACATTTCTGCAAAGACATTATCTGTTAATTTTATGGACATTTGCCTTAACGCTGAAACAAAACGCAACGCAGTGCTAAATTTAAAATACAGGTGAAACAGCTCTAAAAAAATTACATGGAAAGTCCCTTCATATTAATATTGTATATGCATATCATGTATTGGCCCTATTTTTTTTTTATTTTATTCAACTTTCATAATTCTGCAAAAACATTTCTAGGAGCAAGTTTTTTAGTTTTTCAATAAAAATTTGGACAGAAAAAAGTAGAAACTTAAAAATCTGAGAGAATGTATTTATTACCAATATATTATAATATTTGTTTTTATTTTCCTAATCCTCTGATGATACAGTCCAGGCATCAGAGAAGTATCAGCATATGCACAAGTCTTCTTTTATAAAAGAGATAAAAATTCATGTGTCATGGATGTTACAAAAAATATGTTTTTGTGAGACAACATACTTAGGATTTCTGTAAATCTAAATGTACAAAAAAAGAAGCAATAATACCCAACAAATGCAGAAGGGATGGCTCTTTATAGAACATACAATTGTTACTGTATTTAAATTTTCATGCGTCCATTTATGAGGAATATGGACCGTTATGGATATGACAATTCTTATTATAGAAAACTATAGTTTAAAAACAATAACAACATTCATGATTTAAAAACTTTGAGACCTCCAATGGTTATTTAAACAAAAAAATATTGACATCAGACGGGTTGAAAAAAAAATTTTCAGAAGGTTGACATTTAAATATTGACTATATGATAAAATCAAGAAAAAATTGTCAATGGGGTACAAAAGACTAAACTAATTTAAAGATTGGCTATCATGCTATGTCATGCATTCTGACTTCGTCAAACTTTTAATCGTGCTGGCTTCTCATGCTTAACATGGTCAACTTGTTAAAAAACGAGTTGGACGTATGACATAGTATTTCTGTACTTGATACACTCCCCAAGCACTCCATCCAACTTGTTTCGGAGATCCTATTCCTTTTATTAGCCATTCTCCCGGTAAAGCTCGGCGAAGCCAAAGAAAGGGCCCACCCACAAGCCAAACGACGAGCGAGACACGCTTAACATCAAGATTATCTGCGCTGCTTTAAGATTGCTCTTGCGATGGTGAACTTAAGGTGCATGTGTCTTTTGTTCACGGCATTTAGGTGATGGATGTTAAATGGATATAGTACTGGATTTGAAGATCGTTTGAAACTGATAGATGGCGCGGTCCCAGTGCTAAATGATGCCGGACATGAACTGCACACAGTAAATCAAACTAAGTCATACGTACGTGCATAATGTAAAAAACACGAAGGGATTAATGTGACGATGTGTTGCTTGCTCGTGCTGTAGTTCCATCCCAATCTCCCCACTACTCCCACCTCTAGCAGCTCGTGTTTTTCCAGAAATAATCATACCACTGTATCTCTCTTTTATTGATTTGATCAAACTAAATAATCTTCGGAGATACGACGTATGCAATATTTCTGTATAGGCACTCAAGATTAATATGAGAATGGCTAGAAAATACTTGTGATATGAGATCTTTAATTGCTATGGCATCATGCTTTTCCATATAACTGCTCTATTTATTTCCCTTATTGTAAATATATTTTGTTTAAGATGTTTAGATTAACATTTGAACTAATAACTTTTTGATCAAATAAATTGATGTAGTCATTATTGCGCTGTATAAACTGATACTGTCATTAAAATCTTCATAAAGAGAATACCTATTCAAATGATTTATCCATGAGTTTTGTCACATGATTTGTTCACATGTTGTATGTGTTCAACATCCCTAAGAGCACAGCTGAGAACGAAACTGTGGAAAAGTTTTGCACACCATTCCTCTAATCTGAATTCACAAGAGAGGGTCTCAGTTTAGGACCTTTAATAGCCTGGTGTCATTACACAGTGTGTGTGCATTTGTATATATTTAGTTTTACTCGCAGCACTTTGTTGGGACCTTAGGCCTAAATAAACAAGGCAGTAAATGTACTTCTGTAAATGCTCCCCTCCCCTCTCTGATCTCATTTCCCGCATCTCCCTCACTCAGCACCTTCTGAGAGAACTTAAAGTAGGGCGGTATACTTCCCATAAACAGAGTAAACTAACTGTAACTAAGCTAAATTACAAGTTTTTTTATGGTATTGACATGTCAAAAATTATTTTCTTGTTAATAAACAGTGATTTATACAGAATATAAAGTACAGTCAGTCAGCATTAACAGTTTGGGGAAAATCCAAGAGAAAAACTGATTAGTTCCTCTTTCACTGAAGAAGCTTAACAACCTTGACCCTCTACCTCTCCTTTATATCCAACTCCATGATTGGATTATTTTAAGTGGGTTGTGCGTATGTAGTGACGCTGAAATGCTGATGAACTACCTATCTGACACACTTAACCAGGCTATGCTAATAGATTTGGGAGTTCTCAAACTATATAATGAAGAGTGAACTGACATTTTTGGGGTAAAGTTATTTCTAGGCTCAGAGGAAAATTCACTTCCTCAGTATGACCCGTTGATGGTCCCCACACTGGTCAGGTCAACCACAAGGGTCGGTTCTCACATGTTTATATTGCTGGAAGAAGAGATACCAGGAAGAAACACATGGAAACCTGTATGTAGGGCACTCCTACACACAAAAAATCTGCATTGACACATCAAAGAGAAACGATTGCGACTGCTTTTCCTTGAGGGGCTGTGGCAAAACACAGGAGCTTTAGAAGAACGGAGGGGGTAGAAATGAATATTTTATGTGATCTTGGCTCTTTTAAGGCAAATTAAGTAGAATGTGCAAGAGCAAAAAAGATGTGCATACACGCTGTGAATATTTTAAAGAGGGTTTCCTCGCCTTTGTTTTTTTTCGTGAGAAATGTACGCACAAGGTTCCCACCCACAGAAAGTCTGAATCATCTAGTTTCACGAAGAATATTCCAGCATCCCCCATCATGCCGTTTCATCCGGCCTGATGTGGCATATCAGGATGTAGCATACTAACTACAGCTGCGGAATAAAAATAAGAGACCATTACAAATGTTCATTTTAAATCAGCATTTCACATGGCAGTTTTAGTCCATTGCTTGTTGAATTTCAATCAAATTAAACCTCAGGAGTGACATAAAATCATCCAACAGCAATGCGAAAGACTGACAGCATGACAAGACAAATGAAAATGGTGATAAAACTATCACATGAAAAAAGTAATTGTAGAATGTTTTCTAAGTACATGTACAAATATTACTGTTGTTTTGCTTAAAAATGAATACTGTATGAACTTTTTTTGTTTTTGTTTTTGAGGTCTGAAAAAATACATAACATCTTTTCTGCTATTCTGACCAGTTTTTTTCAGTTTTGATTTCCTTCAAATGAACGCAAATAGAACCATTATTTTACTATTATTTTACATAACTAAAATTATTATTTACCTAAACATGGTATACCTTTAAATAATTATTTTAAATCAGAAAAACGTTCTCTGAAATGGTCTCTTAAGGTCCTTGCACATACAGTCAGAGATTTTTGTACGGGTTTTTTCGTATTTGGCGCTCGTTTGTACGGTGTCTGTGACTTGTCAAAACGCCTCTCAAAATGCTTGCTACGGATGCGAAAAATGCAAAAAATCGAACCCAGTCCGAAAATTTTAATAACGGATGAAAATGTCGGAGAAACTGTGCAAATGTGATTGACAGATATGAGGTCGTATTTATTTTTTAATGTGCGTAAATTCCGTATGCAAATGTCGGACTCAATGTGCAATGGCCTTAAAGTTTTCTTGCAGCTGTAAGTTAGTATGTACTAAGGAGGAGCTAAAAAGAAATTCAATACATCAACCTATTAAAACATGTGTAAAATTTTACCAGATGGGGTGTCACAATTGTTGAATAGTCAATAAACCACGATTGTCCCGTTGGCTTTACATAATCTGAACCCTTACTAACATGAAGGAAAAAGTCATTTCTCAACCAAATTTACTCTTGCTTTTTTCTAGAAGGGCAAAGAGATGTTAAACCTTGTATACTGATGTCATAGGACACTACTGCATGTTTATATGTATAAAGTGCTGATTTATGACATGTGAATGAAGTCACATAGATGGCAGCTGCTAAAATTATCGTTGAGCCTTGATTTGGTCCACAGAACCTGCCACGGCGGCATGACAAGTATGACGTTTGTAACGATTCGATTTCGGTTACAGACCCCTTGCAACATCGTGTCAATCCGCTAGGCCAAACTGAAATGTGAACAAGCAGAAACGTCTGCGCCATAGCATCATCGCTGTCTGAATTACAGCAGGATTGAATCACTGTCACTTGAATAATCTGCTTAATTAATGTCACAGCTGCTGCATGGCTTTGAGACATCTCAAATAAAATGTTTTGTTTTCAGACTGTGTCATGTAATTGCACTTAAAGACTGCAACTCAAGCTTTTCGAAAAGGATCGTATAGTTCCACTTGCTTTCCAAAACAGACAGCTCACACCCCCCTTAAACGACGACTGTTTGCGATACCAGTATGTCTACAATGTGGACTTTTGCAGGGGTGTGTCACAACTTTTAACCAGCTGTTAGATTTTGTCAGGTAAGCGCTAGTCAACATTGTACTGACTTCAAATGGAACCTCACTTCAGGCTGAAAGCCAAAGAAGAACAGTATGAGCCAGACAGAATCAGATGGTAACGTCTGAAATTGTTTGACATGATTGAACCCTTTAAAGAAATGATGAGCATTTTACCAAAATAGTGATGTATTAAATGACATCACATGGTATATAGGACATTCCTGAAGTGAGAGAGGCCAAGATGACCTAATTGTCAAGCTTGGTCAAGACAATGTAGAAATGACCTGATTTCCTGCAACAGAAACGAAAAATTATAGGGAAAAGGAAAACAGTATCGTTTGTATGGACACAAAATGACACAAAGTCCCACAGAAGAAAGAGTCATATATATATAGGTTTTGAAATACATGAGGGGGAAATATGAGGACTGAATTTTTATTTTTGATTGAACTTTGAATGACTGATTTTACTTAAACTCTCTCATCATCAGCAATTAAGTTCCACTTCAGGTCCAAATGCTCCTGCATGACATCACTAATGGATGAGATTCATGGCATGGGGAAGGGCTAAAATTTGCTCTATTTCCCTAAATAGAGCAAAGCAACAAAAGAAAAAACACCTGTTAATCCAAATAATTAACTAAATGCAGATCAAAGACAGAAAACTGTCTAGTTGCTAGAAATGTCTTGACTTGTTACTAGATCATATTCCGGGTCCTGTCAAGAGGAAACACTATCCCATATTGGATATGCGTAACTTGAGCAAAGTGTGTGCCGTGTGTCACGTACTGAACTGCAATTCTCAAGGAGGTGTTGCAGGCAGTAGTTGACATACACGCCAAGCCTTTCAACTTATACTGTCGTGATAGCTGCTATCACTTGTCAAACCAATGCATGAAACAGCTAGAATCTCATGAAAATAAAAATCTCCTGACAACCTGTCAAACACGCGGCATATTTACCACGGTAAGAGCAAAGCAAATCTCTGAAGATTTTATAGCCAGCACAAGTCCCTGCTTGTTTCAGTCGAACTCACTGTAGCTTGCCACACTGGTTTCTTTTCAGTGAGAATGCATGTATTGTTTTAAAAGATAAAAGTGATCTTTGCTTTGATAAATATATGTTGATCTATCAAAGCCTGAAAAATTATAGTTTTGTTAGTGTTGTAATAAAAAAACTATTAGGATAGTCAAAAGAACCATGATGCTTTGCATTAGTCTGTTTTTGTACAATATGGGTACCACCATGTTCCCCAAATAATATAAACTAACTTATAATATTTCTTTAGAAAAGGAGTCTCTCCTTTAGAATGTTGCTTGGTTATTTTCCCCATTCAAATAAAAGAGTCAGAATATTCACCTTGTGCTCAAATTGGTGGTTCTAGGATCGAGGGGCATGTTATGGCTTCCATGAAGCAAGGCTGCATGTCAACAGAGCCAGAACCGGCCGATCCAGCACGACTGCACAGATTGTTCTCTTTACCTGCATTCACCTGTATAGAAAAAACATGAGAAGAGTTTAAGTAGGCTACAGTCTGTATGATAGCACAAAAAGACACATCGAGGCTCCAAATGTACATAAAACAAAACAACCCAAATAAATAACATTGCCATAATTACAAACTTGCTAAAAAAACAAAAACTTCCACATGAGATTATGCACACGGTTTATCTTCTTTTTTTCAATAGGATGAACTGTTCACATGAGCCCTTGTTTAACACAGATTTACACGAAATATCAATCTGAAGTATGTTCCAACCCAATAAACCCTGCTTTGTACAGTTTCTCGCAAATGTAGGCAAACAACGAGCACACCTAGGTAACATGCCGCACTTGTGTTTCTGTTATAATCTCTTCAATTTGGATTTTATAAATCTCGCGGGATACGGGATGAAAGCAGAACCTGTCGTAACTTTAAATAAAAGCGTAACTGTAAAATAAATCCACATTACCAAATATCCTCAGATTACTTCTTGTCACAATGTCCCAATAACACCCGCCTGTGTCGACCATGCCCTCAAATCGCATAACATAAACAAAGTAACTCTCCCGGAACAAACTTTGACAGGCTGGCAAGGAAAAACGCTGTCGTCCGACACGTCCAAATATACGAACCACATGTATAAACCTAGTATATAAGCTTTGTTTCTAGATAAATTAATATTTATAAATAGGATACGTACTAGTAGTGGAACTGTGGTCACGTGACGAGATGCAGGCAAACGGAGACAGATCGGCGTAGCCCATTTCGTTATTTTCTTAAATTGAGTATTGCAACTATCAGGTATAATTCATGAGGACTTGTGTTGTACAAGTAGAAGTTGCAAATTAATTAAAATGTGGGCTATAAAAATAAAGCAACAATTTAAGTGCTCACGCTTGGTATGGATCACGTGCTAATAAAACACACACTGCCTAAACAGCGTAGCTTAATCCAGTGTTAATAGAAAATCGTCGAATGAAAACGTGTCCTCCTTATCAAATTTAGTACGTGCTGTTTAAAGACGTACTGTTTGTAGTATCTGTAATTATTTTAGTTATGTTACATGTTTTAGTTTATCCCAGAGAAACAGCCCTGGTGTTCTATAGCACTGCAGCTCTGATGTTTGAGACATAAGGATGATAAGCAAGACATTCCTCATGTAATGATATCACATACTCTCTCTCTCTCTCTCTCTCTCTCTCTCTCTCTCTCTCTCTCTCTCTCTCTCTCTCTCTCTCTCTCTCTCTCTCTCTAGCATTCTCTGTGTATGATTTTGTCTGTTTGCTTTTCTGGTTCTTCCTCACATATCTGAGTCAAACTACGACACCTTGAAATTCCCCATAAGGCTGTAGGGAAATGTTCTCATTGTTACCTCATTCACTGTCTCCAGATCATTTATGTAAAACAGGAGAGTGTTGCAACACAATAACAAAAGAATATGCATAAAAAAATGATAGGCTAGTGTTTGTCCATTCATTTGCTTTAATCTCAGTAGCATTGGGGCCAGCTGAGGCCGGGCACATACAGCATCCAACAAATGTCAGAAAGCATTTAAGCTCCATCATTTGAGGCAAAGCATTCTCCCTGAGGTCAGAGCAGCTCCCTTTTCTCTAACCCCCACCCGCCAGCTTCACTGCACCGCAGCTATAGCCCACTGTGCTCTGCTTTCTAGCATGATGAGAGGATGCAGGGATGTGTGGGTGGCATTTAGAGAATTATGCGGCTATAGCTGAAACTGCACTATATCCCAACGTTTGTGCTTGTTTTTTCGGTTACATTCCATAATATTCGGCAGGGGATGCTAGAAACTCTCCAATTTACATTTTACAGACAATGATTATAAGTGACCTGTTTGTTGGTGAGGGAGCACTGCTGACCCGCAAATAATGAGTTAGGAAAATGAAATGTTTAGCACTCTTTAGTCAGGCACATCAAAAAGAGAGCGAGAAGTGAAGAATGAGCAGTAATGTCATTTTGATGTCCAGACAGAAGAAAGCTCTCTCTGTCTAAGACCCATTTGATTTCAAGTCTGAATGGACCAATGTGTAGGAGCGGTGCATGGGGCGAATTGGAATAATTTCTAAATTTGTCACAGCACTTAAAAGTTAAACATGAAGTACTCTAGCAAGTCTCTTGTCTGAGCCCCAGACATGGAATTACCAGGGAGAATGTAAATGCTGTATCTTTATAACTGGGAAGAGCTGATCTCGCTGACCCACATTACATATGCAAGAACTTTAGAAAATACTTGAAAATTGTATTATCGAGGCCAGTGTTTGTTCTCTTTACAAAAGTATAATGAATAAGATAAAATGGAGGTTGGATTTTATTTGGTTGTATTAAAAATAATTGTGCCCTAAAGTTACTTTGATTCTTTTACTGTTCTTTAATACATTTCTTTTCTTCTTTTTTATTGTTTTTTAAGGCATTCACCCATGCATTTTGTTTTATTTGCACCACAGGAAATAGTGTCGTATTAACATGAGTGAATAGTTGTGTACAGTAGTAGCTTTCTAATATTTCTGCGTTACTTGTGTGCTGGAATCTATTTCTATATGCACGTCCATGCACACACAATGCTGTCCATATATTTTAGTCTCTGTATTTTATTTATTTATTTTGAATCAATATAATATATAAGATAAGCTGGACTTTTTGACACCTGGCAGCCCCTTTCATCAGCTTCTTCCCTTAATTGGTTGGAGGTTAGAAACAGCTGCACCCAGTCATGACTGATTTACAGCCTTCATTTACAAGGCTAACACAATCTTAGAGGATTCTCTAGGTAGTCTGCATAATGTTCTAAACCCTTAGTTATTCTAATTTTTGAAAGTCAATTTGTGTTAAGCACTTCCCTTCACTTGTATGTGCAGTATCTGTATAAGACACAGATTGTAGGTACCCAATTGTTTTAGATGATGCACAAATTTAACTTCATGGGAAGAGCAAACAAGAGGAATGCTGTGTACTCTAGTCAACATGTGTCTGTTTTTTGCTAAAGGAATTGTAGTTGCTCAGAATCTTGTCTTTCAAAGCTCAGGATGCGTTCTATTTTAATATATTTTTTATATATTAAACGCTCTATTTTCCAACTTAAAATGAAGCTCAAAATGGTTAATGGCTGCTTTGATTTCTGTGTAACCAAGCAACCTTTAGCCTTAACTGAGCCTTTAAGGCAACTTTCAGCTACACTGGCTGTACATCTCAAATCAGCAGATAAATAAGAAGGATCTGAAAGGTCCTGAAATGGCCTTTTTTCTATCATGTCTTACATAAAGTCACAGGATTTTGGGCGAAAAGCCTCAAAATGATTCACACACTGAGTGTTCGCACTTGACTGTGTCATTTAAGGGCTGACGTAGCTTAAGGAACAGCGCAGGGAGTGATATTCTGGGGATGTGATGCAATGTGACTAGTCATACTGAAAGAAAATCATGGACAAAACCACACATTAACCTTTGATGGTTGTTGTTATACCCAACCAAGCCTGGGTTGAAACAAACCAGCAAATTTGTTTATAATTTACGGTTTATAAAATTATATATAATATTTATAGCATTTTTTGCTAGATATAATATTTTGTCTATATTTTGCCCTACCATCAGATGAAAACATTGCAGCCTTTTTTGTGTGGATTCTGGAATTTAAAACAACCTGGTCCAAATTAAAATTTCATGGCCTTGTTCAAAGTCCCTGTAATTTTTTATGTTTTGTCACAAACATGTTGTCTGACTTTAATCACGTTTATCTTTACAAAAGACAAAGAGATTAATATTGTCCTCCAGGAAAAATATTAAATGAATAAATCAAAATTTTCAATATTCCATAAACTGATTTACTGCATTATTTTTACATTTGATCAGTTTACCACTAAATATTATATGAATTATTAAGAACTAATTGAAAATAGCAAAGGTAAAAAAGTGATTTAAAATTGTAGCCCTAATAGTCACCAACAAAGCAAATGAAAGACATTCACACAAGGAGTATATTCATGCTTGTCTTTAATCACTTCATAGAAAAGTAGCTTCAGAGTTTATTGAACACAATATACAATATTATTACCATACATTGTGTGAAACATTGAATATTCACCTGCAACAATGTGGGATAACCAGACGATAAAAACTCATCCCTCATGCAGATAGAGCACTAATTCTGTTTAATGCTTTTGGACACAAATCGGACCAAAAGAACAAAGATTAACAAAGTTATACTTGACAATTTGAATTTCAAAACTGCTAATAAGGTCAGAAAATAGTTCACATTAGCACAAATAATTACAGAAGATCACATTTTTGTAATTATATCGATTTCACATTGTTGTCGTTCAGAGACCGTGAATGTAATTCGTCCCCTGCAAATTGAACACAGAATGTGTATTTACAGGCCAATCTATAAACCTTCTGAACCAATCTTAGCAATTTCCATCCAAAATGTTGTTAATATTTGAGGGCAACATTCTGTGAGATATCGACTTATCGATGTTACACCAAACAGTGATACACAAAGCTTCTAATATCTGACAGAAGTCTACAGTATGTATTTATGTCTTATCTACAGACTCTCCCCGTTACCAATGGGTCGCGTGTCTCATAGGCTACTGTTCTGGCCAGTTGAAAATTGTGCAATATATTCATACATAGTATATATAATATATATATTTATTTATATTAAAACATAAACAATATTACTAAATAAAACAGACTCAGTCCAAGAGCCCCCTACACAAAAACACCACCAATTTTCGGTAATGCAAGTGCATATAAATTAATCAATTTACAAAGAAACATTACTCCTTATGTACAGTCGACAATAATAAATACACTGTTATAAACAGTAGAGGACCGATTTGAGCGCATATAAACAAAAAAGATGGAAGGAGTCGTGAAAGCGTGGGCTGGTGATTGAGCGAATAACCCAATAGACACTGACACGCACACAACACAGTAATGTGTAGACATGTACATATGTGCGCACAAACATACTTTTGCATGCTACTTTGGCCATTAACGTACTCACTGGTGAGACTTTGAGCGTTAGGTAGTTTGAGTACCTCAAAGCGTGAATGTCATTACTAAACTGACATTGTGCGTTGAAATCTGAATAAGGTGGTTGTTGCAATATTAGCCAATGTTAACAGAAAAAAAGACTGAAAGATCACATCTTGAGATTTGAAAACCATAGCTTGCACTTCATTACGTCACATATCAGGTCTTGATTGACATCAAGTGAAGCACTCTGTGAGGTGGGGTAAAAATTGTATTTACGTCAATGGTTTTCCTGTCTGTTTTGGAGATGATTTGATTAAAGGAGAGTACAGGTACAGACTTTTTAAAGACTTTAAGTCAAATTAAATTAGCTGTGGGAATGTTCTGGACTAAATTAAGCTGGTTTTGAAATCTCAAAATCTGTTTTTGTCTCTCATGTTGTTGATGTGCGGAAGACGAAAATAATAAATAAAATCAACCTACTATTTAAGTGAATATACTTATGGCTTCCTTTATGATTTCTGTCAATTATCAGACAGTGTATTTAATTTCTTGAGGGGAAATAGTACATTTTTGTTAATGAAATTTACGGTCTGTATACTCTCATTTAGAACTTTTGTGCAACAATTGTCAACGATGTGAATGTTAATGACGAACAGGTATTCTCTAAAGAAACAGAGTTTGTGCTCATAGTTAAAACGTCCGACAAAAACGTATGTAATGAACAGAAAGTGCCTCTTAGAATAAACGTTTCTTGGTTTTGTCAGATGTTTGGATTATTACGTTATATTGCCAAACAAAGGAAGACACTAAGTTCTCTCTCCAGCGTAGATATATATACTATATATATATATATATATATATATATATAAAACAAGTCTGCATGTTTTGTCTGGTTCGCTTTAGAAAACAAAAACATCTCAACATAGTTATACTAAAACGTGTTCAATAAATAAAAGACTATTAAAAAGACAATAGTAAAAAGGCACACAGTCTTTAGACAAATGGTACAGAAAAGTAAACAGTTTCTCTTTCTTAACAAATACTTGTTCTTCAGTAGTTTGTGTTTAATCTCGCAAACCCATAGCTTTACAAAAAGTCTGTGTTGATACAAAATAAAAGAAATCCTCTCAGTAGTGTCTACTCCTCGACCCCTGGTAAACAAACAAACTGTTCATGTTGGCCCCAATCCTTCATGTTTAACAAAGCCGCCTGTCAATCGTTCAGGTCCAAAATGTCTGCAGCATTTATTTCCTGAGAGCTCCCACCAAACCATCTCCAAACGTAAGTGCAAGGAGGGAAAGACATCCTCCTCCCACGAGGGCCTTAAAAAAGCACCCCACGTGGGGTTTCTCGAAAAAGCATCAACTGCAAGATTGCTCCTCTCGCAAGGGGAAAAAAACAGCTACCATCTAGTAACAGGACAACAGGGTCCTATGTGTCGACAGGTGAGGCGTCTTCGGTAACTATCTGGATGTGTGTAGTGGATGATTCCATGTCCTCAGCCCTGTCTCCGTCTTCATCCTCCTCGTCTTCGTCGTCACCCTGACTTTGTTCGTCCTTTTCCGTGCCCTCAGAGTCCTCCTCCTCTAACGTGAGCTCGAATTGAAACTTGTCTGGTCCCGGCCCCCCGCCGTTGCCCTCTTTGTCGGTCTGGTAGAAGGGCGGGGAAGGGCTCTGAGGGATCATGCTCTGGTACCAGTTCCGATTATCCTCCAGTGTGTCCAGGATGTCCTGGGCATCCGGATGCACCAAGTCGGCCCAGGTCTCCCAGAGCGGGTGGACGATGTAGTCAATAAAACCCACCTGAAGAAAGATAAAGGACTGTTTTATATTTGCTCTCATGGATGATTATGGTCAGATTTATTTAGCGACTCATTTACTGACCTGTGATTTCTCCACCGAGGCGGTGTGTTTGTCACACATGGGGCTGATCTCCATGCCACGTTCCCTTTCTCGATCACCCTGGTGAAAGAACTCGTCCATGATGCGGTCGGTCCATTGGCGGTACAGCTCCAGAGACTTGGTTGGATTGCTCAGATCTGCACAGTGAACCATGTTCCGCAGAACCTGCAATGATATCACAATTCAGTTTTCACTCAATAAAGCTGAAGTATTCAGATAATTAATCTTATTTAAAGTCCAGAATTTAGTACCTGTATCCTGTCTGTGTAGTTGTCCAGAAGTAACACTCCTGAGCTTGTCACTTTTTTCGTCTCTACCATGGTCTTCAGATCAGCTAGTAAGCTCATGTGTTTTGACATATCTGTGGCCAGTACCTGTAAACAGGACAACATCAAAAATATGTTAAGAAAACACCTGCATATAAAGAATTGCTCTGTGAATGAAAGCAGTTGGTAGGGATGAATACGCAATGAAGAATCTCACCATGTCGATGACCATCTTCCTGAGCGACTGTCTTTGTTTCTTGGTGAGGTTCTGGAAGATGTCACAGTTTTCCTCCTGGAGAAGTTTAAAGCCCACGGCTAGGTGGTGGTTCTCCAAAACCGACTCGTCGTTGTACATGAGCGCTAACTCGGAGTCTGGAAGAAATGAGCGAAGATTAATTCAGGTGTCTCTATGATCTCTATGTTTCTATTAAAGATTGGGATTTGTGGTCACTTACTTGTATTAATGAGGAACTGGTTGGAAACACCAGGATGGTCCACGTCATGGATTGCTGCGGCAAAAATGGCAGCCAGGATCTCAAGATCGGTGAAGACAGCCTGTTTAGAATAAAAGAGAAATTTTGAGTAATATAATAATAAGCCGAGCAGATATGAAGGTGTATATTTAAAAAACAAAGTCCTTACATCTAATGCAGGTGTGGACAGCAGAATGTGAGTCGACTGGGCCACATCGGCAGCATGAAGGCTGTTGTGATACGCAACGTCTTGGTGATAGTGATCCTCTAGGGTCATCATATACATCACGAATGTATCCGCCGGGATCTTAAACGTCTTTAGCATATCTCGTTCCTTAAGAGAGAAGTAAAAAATTTGATATAAATCACCGCTAATGCATTGAGTTCTCAATAAATAAATAACAAGAGCAAGGACGTACCTGGAAGATTGCATACATAATGCACGTAAGAGGCCGGTTGTTTGAAAACTCTGAAACTGTGAAGATGTTCAGGCCCCATTTGTTCAGATCTTCCAATTCCTGAAAGAAAGAAAGAAAGAAAGAAAGGAATGAGATCAACAGGAAGCCACCACAAAAAAACCACAAATCAGATATGTTGCAATAGTTATTTTCATTACCTTTGACAGTAAATCCTCCTTGTCGGTTTTAACGCCGAAGCGAGCAATGCCGGAGTTGAGGGTGGACCCGTGGGACACCTTCTTTACACCGCTGATCTGAGTCATCAACTGCTTTTTCTTCTTCTCTCTGGCCTTTGGAGTGGGCGAGGGAATCTCCACCTCATTCTGTTTGTCTGTGAGAAACAGTGATACAGTTTCTATAAAAACTGAAAAATATCTAGTAACTAATCCTGACACGTCTCGGATCATGCTAGTTGAGAGCGGCAGTTGTTGCCAGATCACATTCCAGAATATTCAATCTCTTCATTGTAGTTTCCAAACAGACCAGAAGCATACACGCCCGCACAAAAGCTCATTGTCGTAAAACCGGTGGCCGCGTATCTTATTTCCCTCAGTGACGTCAAGGGCTGCCTTTAGCCCAGGTGCAGTGCTACAGTTGAATAGCTTACATCTGCCCGTGTGAGAGCTTCATTGCCCCCAAACAGGCCAGAACAGACTCTCATTTAGAGAGATTCGAGGTATTCGCGCAGGGTCGACCCCTCCTTCTCCGTTTTCACAGTGGCCGACCTGTCAACAAACCACTGCAGGGGACCCTGTAGCCATGCCTTATATGGCATATCCTAAAGGTCAACCCTTAGGATGTCCATTGACAAACAATCTTAAAGGGACAGCTCACCCCAAAAGAGAATTCTAAACAGAAGCCGTTTCTATTTATTCTATTTTTTTAACTGTGCTGAAATTGTGGGATTATAACAACTGGTCCTATTAAGCGTATCAGAGGATTCTTATTTTAATTTTCTCAAGTTGCGACACAGACAGCTCTCGGCCCCAGAGGGGTTATTCAGTTACACGAGATAACAGAGATCTCTCTCCCGTAAAGCTCTGGCACGATGCAGAAAAAGCATGATAATGCCCGGGAGATGATATGAGGTGAGGGTTGGTTAATTCATAAACTCATTATCCTTTTCATTCACGTGCCTCCCTAAACACTAACCCGTGTATCAGTCTACAGATATTCTTGGATCTTCTCTGATGAGTGAAGATGGCAGAATAAAAAGAGGCCAGAGATGAGGGAGCACTTGATTCACTTTCATCTCAAAAGCCTTTTCTCTTTGCTCTTGTGATAAAGAAAAAACAGCTTCTATCCGATCAATTCGGCTCATTCACATTTCTCATAACAGCCAATTTGCCTGTTTTCCCACAAACAGCAATCATTGCTTTTTTCCTCCCTCCTCTCAGGATTCACAATCACATGTCATCCTCACGCCTCACACGCATTAAATCCAACGAGAATGCAAGCCGCACGTGCAGGCGCAGATGCGAGATACAGAAAGGGGGGAACACGCATTGTGCTCGAGTCACTTCTATCACGACAATACTTGCTCTTTTTGATGCAGACAGACAAAGAACAGTGAATCCTGAGAAGCATAAACAGAGCCGTCACGTGTGACACGGCACATAGATGTTTTGCCAGTTAATGGCACTGAAATCCAACCTTTTTCGATCAATATAATCCTCAAGACTCACGTGCAAAATGTCACCTTCATCTTATTTCACCTTCATCTTATTTCAAATGGGACACGTTTAACAAAGAATTTGGACCGAAAATTCTTAATGATCGTTTATTATACACCTTTAATAAAGGCATTTCGTCAACACAACCAAAGAAAAAATTTAATATAAAAAAAAAATCTTAAAGATAGACAAAACAAATAGCTTTACTTACGTTTATTGTAATTACTTGCTTTGTTGTTTTTAGCATAAAGCTCAATGACTGCTTATTATTATTTATGCTTAAACCAAAACAATACATTTAATAAATATATTTAAAAAATGTTATTTAAGAAAATGATATGTGTTGTCAAAATCTCCTAATTTAAAACTAAAACTTCGAAAGCAAATTTTTCAAAAGCGCAATGCGACATGCAGAAATGTTTACGTGTGTGTGTGTGTGCGTGTATGTCTGTGTATGGATGGGATATGTGATTCCATCTGTTTAAGAGAACAGAAGCTGGATGAGTCACATGTTTTCTTGCCTGGATGTACCGTGCTGGGGGGTTCCACCGTCAGCATTGCTTTACAGCAGGATCCCATCCCCCTACGGTCCCCCTCCCTTCCCTAATTCTGCTCTCCTTTCCTCCTTTCCTCCCTCCCTCTTTTCCAACTGCTGCATTGGGAATCTCTCTCCTCATGCAGAAACCAATGTCTGATGTCATCTCACGGCACTCCACAAACAAAATGAGCCTTTGAACTGTATGCCTGATTTGTTAATGTACTATACCCGTGTTTTGTCATATTTAAAGAATAATTACTTTTCTTCACCTTCGTTTTTTCCTGTTTTTCTACCCAATCCATTTGTGAGTCTAAACTCCAGTTCGGTTCTAAAAACGGCGCGCCTCAAATTCGCTCCACGATGCCGCAGTTTCAGCCCACGTTCAGCAAAGTGTGCATATGTCTGTTTGTGTGACAGTGAATATTAAAAAAATTACCCAGAAAGGTGTTGGAGATGAACTCAGACACCTGGTTGCCAGATCTGCTCATCTCAGAGAGGTGCGTCAGCTCCCTGTTCAACATTCTCTTGAACTGGAAAAGACAGAAGGAGGGAATTATTAGTCAAAAAAACTGAAAAACATTCAACATTGATTCTTTATTAGGGTCGCCATTCTCTGATGGACTGTGAATGAATTAGAATTTGCGTACAGCACTGCCGTATGTTATGGGATTCCCGTCATATCAAACAATGGTCTCAGAAGTATTAAAATAAAATAAAATATAAATTTTATTGGCTGGTTAATGTGTTTTCTTAATGATCTAATTGCAAAAATTTAACAGTGCAAATGAAATGAGCTAAATTAAAAAGTGGTAAAAAGATAAATGTTGATATAATTTTTTATGTACGTACATTTTTTTATTCATATATTGCATAGCCACAAAGAGACGCAATGTTGGTGGTAAATAAAAAAAATGCAAATATAATTAAATAAATCAAAAAATGGCAGCCATATCATGCACCACATCACAGCTTATTACAAAATCACAAACATAACCAAAACAAGATGATGTTTTCACATCCATATCACTATTTAATCCAATTGAAAACAAATTCATGAGCCCTTAACAGAGCTCAGATTTTAGCATTCCAGCACAAGAAGCCACACAGAGACCCCCTCAGTAGGTATTCCACTTCAATGTCTTTCTAGACCACCAACAAACACCAAAACCATGAGCCATTAGCCAACATTAAAAAAACAAATCAGCCACCATACACACCTTAATGTAACCCCAGGATACAGAGAGAAGGTAATTGGCCTCAGGCATTTTGGATGGTATTTAATCTCCCGAAATCCACAACAGCGCACTCCTATACCACGAAGGAAAAGAGCCAGAGAGAGGCAGATGAAAGGGATTCCTCAGGATGGGAACGCGAAAAACCCCTTCTTCTCTCCTCTCTTCTTCTGCTTGGTATGGATTAGTTTCTGAGGAGCAGACGTGAGCCGTCACCACGACGGCTATTGGGCGAAATGCTTCGTCGTTGACTCGCCATGGCTGCGGCTGAGATCGGATGGGAAAATCCCGTCCTTGGCTGGAGGATCCAGACAAACGGCGAGAGCTAGAACCGACACAGAGGGTCTGAAAATGCTAATAAATAATGGAGATGATAAAGCTGCGGAGCAGTGGGAGGATGAGATGTCGGAAAAAACGCAGGGATGCTCATCTGGCTGGAGGGGGGTCTTCCTCTGCTGGATTAGTGCTGCTCCAATGCTGCAGTACGTTCTCGCTTTCTCATTATCTTGCTCTGTCTTTCTCTATCTCCCCCTCCCTTGTTCGTCTCCCCCTCCCGTTCTCAAGTCTGTCAGCCCCAGCAACACGGCAAAGCACATATGATTTGACAGGGAGTAGAGGTAGAGGTAGAGGAGGGGGGAGTCCCTGCTTTGTTATGCAGGGAATGAAAAAGACGAGATATGAAGAACAAGAGATCCAAGGATATCCTCGTCTCTTTGGGAAATATTCTTCAACCTTTGTTCTCAAAGGATTTCTAATCAAATACAACTTTAAGCCTGTTCATGTCCACTAAGCACGCTACAAAGATGACTTGATAGGGAAGGCGAGCGTTAGATGAACTCTCTATAATATATACCTCCTTCAGGTGATGTAATACCCAAGGATAGTTAGGATCGCCAGTCTTTATTGCATTCACACAATGCACAAGGCTGCCCATGATAATGGCATCATATGGAGCTCAGTGCAATTTTTAGGCATCAGCTAGTGTTTGTATGGTGGGAGAGGAGATGGAGACTTGGATAATTGCCTCTTTTTGTCTTTTTCGGTGACATCAACACCCCCCGCTACTCTTTCTCGCTTTGCGCCGTCTACCCGAGCACCAATTACAACAACATCCCAACGCCATGGCAACAGCATCATGTGACAGCGGCTGCTGCGGATTCCCTCCCTCTCTAGCCCCAAAGATGGCCGCCCAGGCACCGCGAGGACAAATACTGCAAATTCAACCCCCAATTCATCTGAATCAGGAGGAGGCAGTCGGCCAGAATCAATGAGGCGTCCTTGCAATAACCAACCGGTGCAGAGTCCACTGACAGAGGAAAACCCCAGTGTACATTACAATAAAATCTATATTTTTTTCCAAAATATCTAAATAAAGAATGAGGAAAAAATTATTGATAGATATTTTGATTAGTTTTTCGAATCCTTGAATTTTTTTATTTAACTTTATTAAGTAATGAAGAATACTGTGAATACATCTTTTATACCCTACTGGAATTTTTTTTCACTATATATTTGATTAAATTATGCTTAAAGCAAGGAAAAAATAGAAACCTATTTTTTGCAAAATGATGCATCTATGAACTAACAGAAAGTAGATGCGCAAAGAGTAGATCACCGCTAAAATAGTGCGAAACACTCAGTGCAGTAAAGTTGGTCTCAGATTCAAGCAAATGTTTCCATGGAGTATAACAGAGGAGCTCAAAGGATTCATGAAACGATTTTGGATTATCTTCTGAACTGAGCGACGTGCACGTCTGTGTTTGCGTGCCTGCATGAGAAAAATAAAGTGTGGGAGGGAGAGAGGAGCAGAGAAAGGGAGACTAAAAGAGGAAAAACAGCAGAGAATCTCTCTGCATTATGCTGCAGTGTGGGGTTCCTCTGCTGCGTTTGAGGCGTCTAGTCAACAACTCTGACAAACCAAAGACGCGCTGCCTTCCACAGCTCGCATTTCTTCTTATCAAAAAATCAATGCGAGTATCTCCATCTAAGCCCTAGGAGAAACACGTCTGTTGATGCGCGTATGTGGACTGACTTTTGCTCTGGGAAGAGCTGATGGTGAATGAAGAGGGAATTTCATTCCGAAAGATCTTTAGTTAGAGAGAAAGACATATACATATGTATAAATATAAATAAATAATAATAATTATTTTCTGTGGAAATTATTTATCAAATGCTATTATATCAAGCTTTAATTGAACCTTTTCTACTTTTATATATATATCATAAATCAAAAAAATTAAATAAGAAAAACGTTTTGAAATGATTCAAACTATTATTTTATAATAATGTTTATATAATTTTAATGAAAATGTTCTTTTGCTTTTTAGCATTTTGTAGCCTGGGACAATTATATTTAAGGCAATGCAATAAAATTTCCTCCACTAGTTGTCAGTATAAACCTACAGCTGTTCATTCGGATAGATTTGTAAGGTCACATCACACTGTTAACCGGCAGCATACAATCAATTTTTACTTCATGACCTTGCAGGGTGTCAATGTGTTTGATGTAGGACAAGCAAGTCAATCGAAAATCAAAATGCATTTCACTTTTATATTTCCTCTATCAATCTCTGTCATCGATTCTATGTAAATGTCATCATCAACAGTGTTAATACTTTAATTGCAAAATATCCAAATCTTGTGTACATCCTCTAGTGGGGAAAATACACACTCTGTGAGCACTAATGGCAGTAAATGATGTCATGCGAGAAGCACATAATTTCAAAATTGCCAGATTCCTTTCCTTGTAAAGCCGTTGATATATGACAGCGACATGATCTTAAGAAGATGACTATGAAAGGCTGTGACGCACGTAGACATGACAAAAGACTTTTCAAGTATATTACAACTCTGAAGAAAGAAGTAGACTGTGTGCCAACTAATTGTGCCCGAGGACACATGCCTTGCGTTTCACTTCCTCTACATTGCTCAAGCTGTGCATGAATGTGTGTCTGCGAAAGATCACAAGCTTAGAAACAAAACTCTAAAAGTATTTAATTCAACACATTATAAACTTTTGCAGCAATTTTTTTGTGCTAAAAAAAGGAATACAAATATGCAACATCCTTAAACAATCCTTTAAGCAACGTGCACATGTAAACTAGATCGCAAAAGACCTGCTTCCCTATGAGCTATAAGTATAACCTACCTCAAATTTTGCAGAACTTTAAAACATCAGCAGATAAGAAAACCTGTAGTTGTGATAGCCTTATGATTATTACTAAAGGTTTTCCTAACTTTCTTAAGAAGTAGTTTAGCAATATTTTGACCTGACAGCCCGAAAGTTTTTACAAAAGTTTAAAAAAGACAGTTTGGAATAAAGAACTATATGACTATCTAACAGGTCCACTCTCTGTTAAAATCTTAAAAACCACTGATTTATACTCATTTTATCCACACCGTTCCTTCTAATAAACACAACAAAGCAATGGGCAAAAAGAAAGAATTTCCTACATGCATTAAATCTTATAGTACATCTATAGAAAAGAATCAATAACAAAATTAAGAAAGCTACTTTCCCCAGCATCCATTCCCTCATATAGTCCGGCAGTACATTCAACAAAAAAAGTACTAACTTTAAAAAAGCAATTAAAAGGCTCACCTTTCTCAAGCAGTTAACTTTTCCAATCTTTCTGTGTTCTTTCTTGTCAAAGCAGCAAGCTCCCATTTTAATTAAAGTTAGGTTTTCAAAGTCACGCTGATATTGAGGGTGTCTGTGACTCTCTTAAATTCTACCGTTCACCGTTTAACAGATGCAACAGTGTAACTGACTCGATTTGAGCTGTGAGCGCTGACTATCCTTCAATGTATCACTGAAAACACTCCCCATCTTACAGTGGGACCGCCTCCTCTGACACACACACACACACACACACACACACACTGGAACTCTAACCACGTTGCAACATAGTTTATAGGGTAAACAGTCTGATCTGGAATCCGATCAAGCACACTAATGTGATCTTTTGAAGTCATCAGAGCAAACAAATGTCACATTTACTGCCACGCACACACGAATCTGTGGGGAATCTTTACTTACGAATCACAATTGTGATTGTTTAAAGCACTTGCACAAAGTTTAATATTAATTTGCAATACACCAACAAAAAGAAATATTACATTTAGGATGATTTAATTAAATTTTTTTAATATCTAGAATTATCAAGGACATTGTATTTACATTAGTTTTATAGCTCAATACTCTGTGTGTCAATTTTTATTTAACCCATAAAAAAGTAATTAATTATGTTTCTAGACAGGTTTCAGACCTAATGTAAAGACAGATATGATCACTGTTGAACTAAGCTTTATCGAAACAGCATTTTCATACAATCCAAATGTACATTTCAGGTATTTCAACAGTTTCAGGGGCTCATGGCCACAGACTTTAGTATCATTCTTGTGGACATACTATCACTGCAAAAATGTGTCTGAGATATAGTTACTGTATCTACAAAATTGAATCTTTGGCAGAAACACAGAGCCATCCAGCACTGTATTTGATATACTGTATAAAACATGCTGAAAGAGCAACCCTAAAGCTCATATAGACTTAACACACATGCACACAGAGCAAAAACGTTTGTCAAACAAATGAGATGGCACAGACGTTCAAAAAGGCCAGTAAAAGGTCAGCCGTCTTGGTTCTCTCTGTACATCTTTGATGGCTATCTTAACCTGTTGTTCCCACAAACTTTTATAGAAAAGCCATAATATGAGTATCTCCTAAACCAATTACTAAACATTTAATGTGTAAGAGGATTTACTGTATATATGTCACCTCTGTATAACCTTTTTCTGCAGAGAGAATATGAACTCTGTCTCTGCCTGCATGCACTGCAATACAATAATAATAATACTGTTATTATAATTATCATTATTAATTATATATAATATTATAAGCAAGTGCTAATATTAATATGAATAAAGTTATTATGATCGTAAATCATTTATGAATAATTATAAATAGATTAAATAATTATAACTACATAAATAATGACACAATCTATATATTTTTCAACATTTTCAGTATTAATGTTACGTTTCTTGATATTTTTTTAATTGATACTGTAACACATTACAATTAAGTTTTATTTGGCATAACTAACTTAGTATGTTCTTCAACGTCAGTTCATGTTATCTGATGCATTAACTTTAAAGTTAACAAATGAGACCTTATTGTGAAGTGTTGATCGTTTTATTTCACCCATTTGCAATTTTTGCTTTTGATTCATGCATAAAAATCACTCAATATTGTTACTAAACTTTTAGAATGAATTATAATTCCTTAAATTTAAAATTTTACTACTCAAATAACCCAATCATGTTTTAAAAAGGTGTGCATTTGCATTGGACATCAACCGTTGAAGTGTGACTTGTATTTTACCACTTACAAGTTCCTCTCCTACACCTGGATCAGTAAGCCTGGTGTGTGTTTTTTGCATTTCTCGTTTATCTAAGTGTGTGTGTCAGAGTCAGTGTGTTCATATCTATTGTCTGCAGAAAAACTCCCCGTGTTGCAGTGTATGCTTGTTTGACGTCAACAGAAAAAGAAACAAACAGGCGGTGCGGCCTTGCCCTGTTATACAGCACTCGCACCCATTGTAGTCTGGACCCGACTTGAATTTAGGAAGGAGACAGGAAGCCTGAGTCACAGCTGCAGGACTTAAACATGCACACTGAAGCTGTGCGAAGTATCAAATCAAATGTCAGTGATGTACGACACAACACTCAATATGCTTAAAAGTACTACACAGACGATCTGGCAAACAATACATCCGTACTGTATACATATGCATCTCTGTTATACTGATATATGGCATTTATCGTTCAATATAGTGTTTTCTGATTCATCTAAAAGGAAGTATGATTATCATTTCCCTACGGTAAACTTGTGTAAAATGCGGTAAGTGGCTTACACTAAACAAACCATCCTGACCTCATTAACTCATTGTTCATACGAAATAACAACTGACCCACAAGCTGTCAATCAAATACATTCCTGAACACCCTGCAGTGTACGACATTTCCAAGCATAAGGGGGCGTGTAAAATGATTCGCTGGAAAGAAAGGCGTGTTGAAACTTGTTCAAAAGGTAAAGATACTTAGTGACACATTTATCCAGACTATTGTATACAAGACTGCTGGGGCACGAAGTCATGCACTCCTAAACTGGTAATGCAAAACCAATGTGTTCAAGTATTGGGGCACGCAATTTGAATTCTGCGATACATTTTGCATGACCGGACGTTGTACGTCGGATTGTAAATGAAGCAGAAGCAAAATTGGTAGCTTATATGGACTAGAAAATACTAGCTTGAATTGTTAATGCAAACTCAGAGCCCGGCTCTCAATAGACTCATTCACAAAACAGCCAGAAAGAGCGTCTGCAGTCGACTAATGAAGAAAAACGATGGGGTTAAACCCAAGTGAAAAGTTCTTGACTGCACTTCGGTGTAGTTTTTACATAACCTTATATTTCCAATGTGCTCAAATAGCCCGTCATTTTTCAGCTGACTGAAAATGTGTTTATTTTGTATTCTTGTTATATATCATCTAGAGTTATAAAAGTACTATAATGTCCCAAAAGGATTTGTATTATGGGTAAAAAATGAACATGTAGCTTCCCAGCTTTCTATATAAGTATAAAAGTATAATTTTTTTAACACTTTTTGATTTATATATAATATATTATATACATTTTCCCAAATACCCCTAGGGTACGTGCACCTTGAGTATCAGAGTTTCACCAACTTCCAAGACCTAATAAAGTGCGCATTAGCCGGAGGAGGACCTTCTCACCTTGTTGGAGGCCATGTCGCTGACCGAGCGGTACGTCTGGATGGTTTCCAGCTGATCCAGACACCAGTCCAGCTCCTCCATGGTTTCCACTGCCAGCTTCTGGTAGGACTCGTCTGGATAAAGACACACAGAAACAGGGGGACCATGAGAATCCTGCTGCATGGCCACTCGAGCACAGCCCGCCAGACGTTCCTTCATCCTGGGCTCGCACAAGCGTACACACACTTGCTCCCAGACCGAACGAGAAAGTGAGAGCGGGTTCTGATGAACGCTAGCTGTGAGTCTCTTAGGCTCTGTGTTTCCTCTCATTCGCCTGGTGCTTGTGGCTAGGTGATACTGCCTCTTTGGCTGCGTGCCCCTTCCTCTCACCCCCACACTCTCTCTCAGAGCGTTGCTCTCCCTGTGTGTGCCTCTCTCACTCATGACTGTGAGCTGGCTGTCGTGGGGTGATACAGTCATCTGGCTCAGAGCTTCCTCGTTTTCCTGTTTTCTCAGTTTGTCTGTCTGAGACCCCGTTTGACATCATCTCCCTCTTTCACCCCCTCCCCTTTTTATCAGTTGGGGCTGTCTGAATTGTGATGAATACACGCGCACTCACTTCCTCAGTTTTTGCTAGCACAAAAACACATTTTTGTGACCGAATAACTTACAATATTTAAGGTGAAGAAAATCACTTTATTTATTTTGTATATTATTGTGTGCACACATGTGTGCCTCAAGTTGCAATTCGCCAAGTTAAAGGCAAAACAATACAAAAATCAATTATTGAGCAAAATTAAAAAAAATATCTCCTTAACGTCACCCGATTCCCAATGGTAGCTTAAAAAATATTAATACTAAGCTGTCGGGTATAATTTCCCTGAAAATGTCAGTTTGACATCATAAAAATTGAACCTGCAATTTTATTTTTCTAACAGAGGTGGCGACAGAGAGGCAAAAGTTACAGTTGCAGCTTTAATTTGAATTAAAAAATGGCTCAACCAATTAAAATTCAGATATTGAACTGTGATGAATTATTTTTTATATTGACATTCTTTACAATGAATTGAGATTTTGTGTATGAACTGGTGTGTATAAACCATTGTACAATACTACTAAGCAGCGTAGTAATTTCAGTGTTATGTCACCCAAAAATGAAAATTCGTTCATTGCCTATTTACCCTCATGTCATTCCAAACCGGTATGACTTTGTTATTTCTATTCAGAACACAAAAGAAGATATTTTGAAGACGACAACATAGGACCCCATTGACTTCCATTGAATGGACACAAACCATTGACCCATTCCGCAAAATAACTTATTTAGCGTTTCACAAAGATAGAGAGTAATATACAGGTTTTGAACGACATGAGGGTGAATAAATTATGACATAATTTGAACTACCCCTTCAATAAACCGGCTACAGTCTCAAACTATTAACAACACAGAACCCTACTGTCCGAGCAGTTAAACAAAATCCGCCCGTTGCATTAATACATACGTACACAAACGATGACCCATCACAAGTTTCGCCACTCATGCCCTCTTCGCTTGAATTAATGTCATGAAGTACGTAAACGGGGCTGCATCACTCCTCACGTGCCAAAGAAATGTAAGAAGCACAGGCGTGAGCCCTGTGTGTGGGTCTGACTGTAGCAGAGATGTGTTTACAGTGGACGGGAGTTTTGGTGAATTGGTGCCCTGTGGCTACGGGACACAGACGCTCTCTTGTGCGGCTCTGCCTTTGCTGTGGTGGGTCTCCTAGCTGCAGAGCAACACAGTGGCAGAACTTTAGCGGGACCCTGCTGCACGACGGCACTTCTCTCTAATCTCCACAAGCTCAAAGCCACATGCGTGTTTGCTTTCTGAGCACCGGGAGGAAAACGCGCTTTACTGTGGTCGGTTCTTTTTGGATGGGTGGATGGGTACCTGTAAACTGTAACGCTAAAGCTCAGCTAAGTTGAAAAATGGGTGGAAATTGTTTGAACAAGACGCTAAGACGACCAAAATACACAATTTGAGGGACAGTTCACCCAAAAATAACAATTCTGTCATCATTTAAACGCCCTCATGTCATTCCAAATCTTTATGACTTTCTTTTGGAGAACACAGAAGATATTTTGAAGAATATTGGTAGCCGATTGGTAACAAAGGCGATATCCATTCACGTCTATTGTATGGACACACAACCAATGCAAGTCATTGTGTAACGCCGTTGATCAGTTACCAAAATTCTTTCAAAATATCTTTTTTGGGGTTCTGCAGAAATGTGGGTGTACTGTCCATTTGATATAAACCTCAAGGAGAGCAGTTTGCATTTATAAAGAAAAATGTAAACGGTGCCAGTCCATCCCAAACTCAACTCCAAACCTCATGTTGTTAATATGTGGTTGCTAAGGTGTTTTTTAGTGTAGCAATGCATTTGCATAGGTGTAAGCAGTGTGAACATAAGAATAATATTTCTTGTAATTATAAAGAGTGAATTATTTATTACATTCATAATATTTTCTTTGATTATGTCTGTTTAATTTAGACTATTTCTACCTTAATTAACACGTTTTAGACAGATACTGATTTGAAGTGGGTGAAAAAGGCCAATGAATCATCAAACCACATTTGACTTTAAACTTCAATGCAACTATTAAATTCAGGTTCAAATTTAGTGGGCTGGATTTTTTCACAGTGTGAAAATGAATCATTTTTGCTAATTGCAGCCACGCTGTAGCCTACTTCCTGACGACTTTTCTTCATTTAATTCACATCTTTTTCTTTTCTCTACTTCCTGTCATTTTTTAAATGCCAATTATTATGTGCACAAATGGCCACATTTAAAAAATCCTGTAATCTGATATCTTCATCATGATCGCAGGAAAGGCGTGCATGAAATTACCAGTGAAGTGTCTGACCACATGTGCGTAAGAAGGGTTTTTTCGTTCCCCTCCTTCACACATGACACACATACACACACAACCTGGCGGATTTGGAAAATGAGGCAGGAGTCCAGGAAAGATGCTGACATATGGTCATGCTGCAGTTGCCCACATATCATGAGGTCATCCATTAGCAGAAAATAGGGGGGAGATTTCATCTAACAAGCTGTCATTTCACATAGAGAGAAGTGTGGAATCAGGTGAAACAAACAAACGAAAAATGAATAACCTTGTTGTTATTGTGCATTTACAGTGTTTTTGTTTATTATATTGCATAATGGGGCAGTTCACACAGAAATATAAATTCAATCATCATTTACTTGCCCTCGAGTTGTTTCAAATCTGTAAACATTTCTTTGTTCAGATGAACACAGAGAAGATATTTGGAGGAATGCTTGCAAACAAGCAGTTTTTGGCCACCATTGACTACCTTAGTAGGAAAAATTACACCGGTAGTCAAAAGGGCCCCAGAACTGTATGCTTTCACATTCTTCCAAATATCTTCTTTTGTGGTCAACAGAACAAATAAATTCATAAAGCAGTTTTTCCTACTATGGTAGTCAAAAGTGGCCCAGAACTGTTTGGAGGAATGCTTGCAACCTAACAGTTCTACCAGAAAGACTCGGAAGGCAAAAGTTGAGAATTCGACATTTATTAGACAGCTGATAGACAGAATATATATGGTTATAATAAAGATGGTTATTGGGTTTCTTTGGAGTAGGCCCTGTCCGTGGCTCGCATCCAGAGGGCCAAAGAAGTCCTCCACTTCCCGCCTTGAGATGGCAAGGCGGGGGCGTAACCAACCCCCCTAGGGTTATATTGACAGGGACCTCCTGGTGGTGGTGGGGAGGATGGGGGCAAATCACTGTTGCTTCGACTGCGGATGTAGAAAGGGGTAAGTGGCGATCTTTTATGTTTCATGTTGGAAGGTGATTGGTTGGGTGTTGATTGGTAGTGAGTGATGCAGGATTGAGTCTTCCTGGCAGAACTAGCGCTGAAGCTATATTTCTTGGCCACTATTGACTACCATAGTAGGGAAAATGACAAATGCTATCAAAAGTTCCTCAGAACTGTATGCTTTCACATTCTTCAAAATATCTTCTTTTCTGTTCAACTGCACAAAGAAATTTATAAAGTTGTTTTCCTACTATGCCAATCAATAGTGGCCAAGAACTGTTAAGTTACAAGCATTATTCCAAACATTAATTATAGAACTAAGAATTGTATATAGACTGAGAACAACTTGATGGTTAGTAAATAAAGACAGACTTTTGGTGTTGGCCAAACTTTTGGTGGGCAAACTTACTTTCACACTTTTAAAAGCATTCCGATTCACTTCACAGCTAACACCTCCTTTTTGAGAGAACGTCTTCACTACACCATTTGAGGGCAAGCACAGAGTCTTATAAGAAAAGGTTACGGAGTACGAAGTACAAAGTATTTGTGGTTATGGTGTATAAATGTGTTTGGATGCATACGTGTGATTTAACGTTACCTCAGATTACAAAAGGCCTTATAATCATTTGATGATGTTAATGTCACGTCTAAGCGTGAGGTGTCAAATAATCATATGTGGAGTGTGTTGTAACAGCTGTGTGTCTGTTTTTCCTGATGTGTAGCAGAATTAGGGTGGAATTGCGTGTGAGCATGTGCTTCCTCTCTTTTTCTTTCTATGCCCCTCATGAATTATTAAGCTAGTATCACTGTTTGCTAAGCTGCAGAGGGAGAAACTATAGGATTTCCAATAAAGAGGAAATGCAAGCACTGACGTCAACTCAAATCTCAATGGGCCTGCTAAGACAACACCTTCCTCTGGTTATGATTGTCAGAAGAGAGGGAATGTGAAAAGAAACCAAGGAAAGAAAGAGATGGGGAAATTCTGGAAGAGCTTGTTTGTAAATTGCCTGAGGACATTGTGAAACAGCGTAACAGAGTTTCTACATTTACATGGAGGACATGTGACTGTTCTTTTTGATAAAAGGAAATAACATAGATTAATTCAATATAATTTGGATTAAAAACCTATCTTGATTAGCCTTCGAAATTCAGGTTTTATGTAAAAACAGTCAAGACGTTAAAGATTTTTTTATATCAGTAGATGAGAGAGAAAAATCACCATTTGATTAAAATCAAAGTTGTTGTGCTTCCTCTGTAAACATATGAAGTTAAATGTGCTAAGAATATGAACTAACAGCACACTTCCCCACACAATGATGTCACTGCACTGCACAAGATTATGATGTCACTTCCTCTCTGAACTGCTGCTACAACCTTCCAGATTTTTAAACAAAAGACAAAAGAGTATCACATAAATATCACTCTCAGGGTTTTTTTCTCAACATGGCAATTTCTGAGAAACACTGAACTTCTTCGAATGAAATGTTTTCCAATAGGAAGCAGAAACCACTGTTTGGGTTCTGAGGACTTCAACAACAGACACATTAAATAAACGTCAAGTGTTGGTATAGACCGCCGGACCACATGAATGGGAGTCATTTGCACCACTCGCTTGCTCATTGGGAGCATTTGGACCACAAAACGCATGACTTTAAAGCTGCACATGACCACCTATGAGCCAGGAGTTGTCTTTTCAAGCTCTCATTCCATTTCAATGGATATCACTCTTTTTGCCTTTGAGAGCAGAGAGCTGCACGGGTCCGATTTTCTAAAACCGAACCCGCCCGTACCCGCAGTGCTTAAAACCGCATCCGACCCGTTTTCCGACAGCAGCACTAATTAAAATCCGCACCCGACCCGACCCGACCCGCTTAAAATAGAACCGAAACCCGACCCGCACCCGAAATCAAATCAGTTTATATATATATAATTTCATCTATGTAGATTACATGAGAAGTGAAAAGAGTAAGATCATAATTTGCGCAATATGTTGGGAGACAGTGTGGGCAGACATTATTTTGACCACTTCATTAAGTTTCTTATTGTATAAAGTCTTTCTTTAAAGTGAATTTCGTTTTGTATTAATTGTATCTTAATTTTAATCAATGTTTTATCAACCAATTGCCTGGATTTAATAAATAAGAAGTAAATATAGCAGGCAATATAATCAGGACACGGAGCGGAGGCGCCTAGAGACTCCTGGGAGGGCGCGGGCTCAAATAAACAAAAAAAATATTTTACCAACTTGAAATACAGGCATAGTTTTGTAGAAGTGTTCCTAATAATATGCATTCATTTTTACATTTGCATGTGACTGTTTTGAACCCGTGTTTAGACCCGTGTTTCCCCCGTGTCCGAACCGACCCGCACCCTTATCCAACACAGTTATATATTTTTCACCCGTTTCAGCCAAATTTGCGGGTCACCCGGAACCCGTGCAGGACTCTGTTTGAGAGTACTTTCCGTAAAGACAAAAGTGACAAAACGGATATTTGTTTTTAAAGCTACAGTGTATGAAATTAAGTGCCATCTAGTGGTGAGGTTGTGAATTGCAACCAATGGTTCACTTAAGCCTACCCTTTGAAGCAGGACATTTTCGCTTCTTTGCCGAAGGAGAAAACGTATTTATGAAACGCACACAGTAGAGCAGTTTGTCCATCTAGGGCTACTGTAGAAACAACATGCCAAATTTTATGCAAGGGGACCCGCAGTAGATAGAAATCTCTCATTCTTAGGTAATAAAAACATAACGCTTCATTATGTAAGGTCTTTATACACAACTGAAGACATAATTATGTATTTTATAATGCATTTCTGTCAATAGATCCTCCAAACAATTCCCTCGAAACCATTTCCCTGTAACAACAGCAGTATGCGAGAACCGCTAACGTCTACCTAGTTTGTCTTCATAGACTTGTCATCAAAAACATGAGCTGGATACCAAAAGATGGAAGGTTTGAACCTCAGTTTTTAAGCCATTACGTTTCAAATTATTGTTTTTTCTTATAATCATTTATCCGTCCAATAAGAATATAATAGTAATTTAATTTCACCAATTAGCCAACAAATGTGTCACATTTATAAATCCTTTAATCATTTCTTTAAAATATTCTTTAAAATCATTTTTATTCATTTAATTTGATCAAACAACATGCAACAAATCCATACTGTATGTATAAATATCTCTGGCGGTCACTACTTAAAATTGTTTTCCACTGTAATAGTACATAAAAGCTACACGTAACAAATAAACATGGTAAATGGAGCCTTCCAAACACTCTGTGATACAAAACAGTCCAGTATGTTATTGTGTGGGTGTTAGAGATAGAGATTGAGAGGCACCCCCCAAAGTGGAGTAAATGCCTCCGCTGCTTTTCTTTCACAACTCCAGCCTCTCACAGCCCGTCTGGAATATTCTAGGAAAATATGCAATGCTTATTTACGAGGTCCCTCTACAAAATAAAAAATGGTTCAAATAACTGCCAAGAATTAAATTGTAGGATACGGGGTGGCACGCAAGCCAAGGACCAAGAAACAGCGTTCTGAAACCCCCGATCCTGCTTCAAACCCTTTCCTCATTCCGAAACGATTAGTTCAGTCATGGTCTGAAACGCTCCTTCACCATTGCACACGTTTGGTTTCTTCAGGGTAAAAAAACTACAAATACATCAGTCAAATTACAATACACCCCAGTTTAAATGTTTAGAAATGACTTCCTGTATGTCATCTTTGCAATTAAAATGACTTGTAAAGTTAGAGACTTTATATTCCAACCCTTCACCCTTCCCTCAAACCTAACCCTCACACAAACCTTTCTGCATTTTTACATTTTCGAATAAACACCATTAATAATGAGAGGTTTTTCTCATGAATATGTATTTCTCAGGAATATGTACTTAGTATTTAACTCATTCACCTTAGCGGTGGTACTGCAGAGTCAATTACAGTTATGACCTCTTTAGATAATGATTTGTTTCAGACATCTGTATACAACATCTTTATAATTTAGATTTTATCGACACATGGATATAACATGCTTCAGTTCCAAATCCAGCAAAATGTAAACACTTCACATATAAATATAAGTGAGCTCACATTGGCTCAATCCAACCGGTGGCATTTGGAAATCCGTGCAGTAAAATCGAGAATTGATGAACCGCATTACACAAATCAATAGTCAGTTCAGCGAGGGGATCCGGGGTAAGCGACCACACATCATCCAAACGTGTATTCATAGGGTTGTGGGTGGTTAAAGTGAACATACAGTATACAGACACACAGGGAATGCTTTGTCCCGTCACCTGGCCTGAACCCTGCCGTCAAAGTCAAGAGTATTGACAGACCTCAATAGGGCTGTTGTCAGTCCCTCCTCTCTGACCCATTCCAACCCCATTACCCTAGGCTATGCAGCCAGCATAACCCAATTAGCTCTAACTTTTGTCAGGCTTGGTGTTTCTTTTATTCTTTGCTTCTGCCATTAATGGCAGAGCCAATGGAGATTCCAGAGAGAATCTGAGGTCAACAGCATATGATGCTGTGCAATGTGTGTTTTCTGCTTCGAAGAACTTTTGTCTGCAACAGGCCCTTAGTTAAAAAATTTAGTTGCTCGCTTTTTAAAAGAAAGGACCCCTAAGGACCCAGAACTCTTTAGAAGCCCAAAAGATGCCATTTGGAATATGCCAAGCATTTCTAGAATAACTTTAGCTCTGTTTAATGAGGAGATTCATATGAATGAATGAACAGAAGTGGAATGGATGTTAACAGAATGTTTAACTGGAATGAACTTTAACAAGTTATTTACTGACTGAAACAAACAAAACGTTATGCTCACACTAACAGGATACATAAGAGTAAATTAAAGAAGTCATATGGTGCGAATATGTGTTTTCTGTGACTTTGGGGTGTTTTAAAAAAACTGTGCGTTTCAGAGAGGCGAAATACAAACATGCACGGTATGTGGAAAATACAGTTTTTTATAATCTTAAATCGTGTATACACATTGCATGACATCTAAAACAATAATATTCATTTTAGCTGTGCCATCTGACCCCTTTCAAATAACCTTCAGCCATCGTTCTCACCTCACTATGCCGGCACGTCACAGCTATTTACTTTCTTCAACTTGAGAGGGAAATATGATGAACAGGAAGTTTTTTAAGCATTGAGGGAAGAAAGAAAGATTTATGATTAAGTCACTCCGAAGTTTGGAATTCTACATCAGTGTCTACATCATTCCAGCTCCCTTGTTTGTTATTTCCCATGATGCGACACTGTCTATCAATGATGCTACTGATAAATACAGGTTCTTTACAGATAAACATGCTCGTTTAGACCGCTTTGCCTCGGACATACATGCCAATATTACACCACAAACAAGTTCAATCCAAAAACTTAAAAATGTGTCATCATTTACTCATTTGCTTTTTTCTGCAAAAAATTCCCTGCGTGTGACGACATTTGCTCTAGTTTGTTGTGATTAAGCATGATGTGGCAGGTTTAAAAAGGTTTTGACATTGAACAATGACTTTAGAAGTTGTCCATACGACTCATTTGCAATGCTTTGCAAAACCTGTATAGTGCTTTTTGGTCCGTTATATAAAAAAAAACTATGCACCTTCATAAAAATGAGCAGCACGGACTTTTAAGATATCCTTTTATGGTATAGTTGTGTGCAGCTAAGCGTGGTGTTACAGGAAAGTGATCTTTTGTCTGTATGAATGCGAAGAATCTACTCTAATAAAGGTGAGAGTAACCTGTTAGTTCACATGTAATGGCATAAACAACTTCCAAAAGACTCACAAGTGTTTTTTATGGCAAATGACTTCCTCATTCTGAGGTCCAGAGAAGAAAATGAAACATTCCGATGCTAGTATACCCAATGTAACCTCAAGTTTGTTAAATATACAGTATGAAGACTGTTTTTCCTAGCTGTCAGGAGAAATTTAAACCTGGTTAAAACTCCTAAACAAAAGCATCAACGACTCTCTCTCCTTCTCTGGTTTATTTGAAGACATGCAGGCCATTTGGCAGGGTTGTTCATTGGGGAAGGGCAGTTTGTCTGTTTTATGGCTGTGCTGACGTCAATGGCATAACTCAAATAGTTAGCAGGGTGCATGCTCCAGCTTTCAAACGCTGAACCACGGCAGAGCCAACACTAAAACCCCAGACAGACTTTAGTCAGAAAACAGCCTCGGCTAACATCTGTTCTTCTCATTTAAAAGCACCCATCTCAAACATACTGTATCTATTCCTTTATAATATACTAAGCAGGACAGGAGTTATAAAGGAGAACAGCTATAACATATTCATATTCATACTTTAAATTAAAAAAATGTTGGATGGTAAACACATAAACATCTAACTGTTCAGAAATCATGTTTTTTTTTGTAGTGCATTCCAAGTAAAATCAATCAAACTGTGATTGGATTTTTTTTATAAACATGATCACATTTGTAGTATAATCTGTATTAAATCCAAATCAATAAATAAGTGTTTAATAATCAGTTTCCATTATTCGACAGATTCCTGGATTTTGTGCTATGCCATACAATAGTAAAGATTTAATCTGTGTTTTAAAAGGTCCAGTGCAGGAAATTCAGCGGCATCTAGCGGTTAGGTTGCACAGTGCAACCAACGACTCACTCCTCCCCCTCATTTGAAACACTACGGTGGCTCTCACAGGACTAGGGCTATCAAATGATTAATCACGATTAATCGCATCTAGAATAAAAGTTTGTGTTTACATAATATAAGTTGGTATACTGTTCGTATTTTTTTTTGTATTTATAAACACGCGTACACAAACATGTATACATATTAAGGAAATATTATATTTTTTTATTATATTTTTACTTATGTTTTTATAAATACAAAATTAATATGTACATAAAAAAAAAGAGGCTTCAGCGTTAGATTTGTATCTATTTTTCTGCCTCCATGGCGTTTAACTGTTATTGCCACGTACTGTTGATCAATACGTCATTTTATGTTGCATTTTTATTGCCTACTCAGTATACCTAGGCTGTAAGATCAAGCAAAATGTCTGACATTGCCAGAAAATGATCGCAGGCTGTCTTTGATTGCAAGACCCTGACAACGGCCGTGTTTCAGTCTCTCTCACCAGCGTTTAGGAGCCACGACCACAGAAATCGCCAAGGTTGTCATCTTTTGTCTGGGACAGCCCAAAATCGTACAATCTGAACCCGGCTTATGATGTCTTTGCTTCTTTGCCGAAGAAGAAAACATTTTATGAAACGGGCTCTGTAGAGCTGTTTGTCTGTTTGTTGCTACTGTAGAAACATGGCAAATTCCATGTAAGAGGACGCGTGGTGTATGTAGATATAAGTATTTCATTCCAAGGTAACAAAAACATACCGCTTCATTATCTAAGGTCTTTATACATCTCTGAATACCTATTTACGTATATTGTATTGTATTTCTGTCAATAGATCCTCCAAAAAATTCAACATTGGACCTTTAAGAGGCAATAAATAAACAACAAAATAAGTCACATAAAACATTGACTTAATCAGTAGAAAAATAAAACATCTTTATAACAAGATACATTTACTTGAAAAGCAAAATCACAAAAGATATTAGGTCTAGTTTTCGTGGAAACTAAACTAATTAAATATAGCGAGACAAAATAAATGAAAACAAGACAAAATATTTGCACTGGGGAAAGAAAAATCCCCAAAGTTTCTAATCTTGCAGATCTCGCTTCCAAATGGAATAAAAGAAGAAGCCTTTTCATGGGAACATAAATGACTACAATGTGTTGAGTTATGTAATGTTCCCTGGGGAGGCAGAGGGGTTGTGAAACCATTTGAACATATCAGCAAACAATATAGGGGCCTTGTGTCTTAAAAGACCATCAGTAGTGTTTCAGCAAGGGCACTTAAACAAAATGAGATGATGTCATCAGTGTATCCCGTACTGTATAACATTTACTGTATAAAGGCCTTTTAAAACACCTGTCTTTTGATGGGCAGAAATCTTAGTCTTACGGCTCATGCCATAATCATTACATAGTGGAACAATCTAACTATGAGGCTTTAGAAAGAATCCAGCTGTTGTTAACAACCACAGTAAAATTATAAATGCCATCTGGTGAATATCAGATGGGCAATTTTTGCATTAATCTTAACACGCAAACTCCATCATGCAGCTCCAACAATGTCCTTTGAAGAATTAAAGCATAACATCAGTGTACAGTATGCACCAAGCTCCGAAAACAGTAAAAAACACCAAAACTACAATATAAATAGCCCAAATAAAAGAAACAAAACACTGAACAATGTGCGGTATCATAATTGATGTCATAAAACTACTCTGAGGATGTTGAAACCAACAATCCAGTCTCATAAACAAGTTGACTCACACCTGTTTTGTATTCTAAGAAGGAAGTAAAATCACAAAATGCTCATGTCATTTTAATATCGTTACCTAATTCTAGTACATTATATAGAAGTGCGTGGTGGACTTTTTTGCAATAAATCTCCTACTTCACGCGAAGCCCCACCCCATGCTGGAAACCAGAAATGTTTGAAAATATTATTGATGATGTCACGCCGTTTCTAGGGGTCTTGTGTGTATTAACATGGTTCGGGGCTAAGATCTATAGCCAGTTTGGCAAACAGGAGTGCACCGGGGCTTTGGGAAGAGAGTGTGGCATTCCGCACTTTCACACACAGAATCAACACACGCTCTAGACATAAGTCAGGCAGTCGGGCCGTGATGACATGGACACATTTTACACGCGCACACTCGCACACAACGGTCAAACAACGAAGACAAACGCAGAAACGGTCACGTAAGCCGTGCACACAAAGGCCTAAGATAAACCGCACCAGACTTAGAGGCAGCTGCTACAACGTACTGAAAGGCCCTCAGTGGGTACGGATGTGCTTTCTTAAATATCACTGAACCGTCGTGGTCTCTCAAAAGCTTCCTTTCTGTTGACGTTTTCCCACTTCGTTGCCAGACCCGGACGGTTTGGGTGGGCTGTTGCTATAGTAACAGAGTCGGCGCTAGATGATGAATGGAAAGGACTTGGCCGGAGGTACAGAGAAACAGTGGTTTCGCTTACAGTCACAAAGTTACCTTGTCTCCTGACACAAATATAGCCGAAGGGTATTGGTACAGTAGATGCAAACATGTACAGTATATACTGTATACAAACCAACGTGGCAGTTGAAGAATAACATACACAGACTCTGCTCTAATGCATTGCAATGTATTTTTTCTTCTGGATACGTGTCCTGTGTTAGGCCGAAAACCTAACATGGTTGTTTTTGAATATCTGTGCAAAACAAACAGGAAGAGTCTGTCTGTCTTCCTGTCATAATCATAAAATGTCTTACTATGGTCTTTCCTGCAGCATGTGGACACGCTCCAATAGAAAGCTCATTGTTTGGAGTCGCTCACATTCTTCCCCTTCCTCAAGAAGACTTTCCTAAAACCCCAGTGCTTTTGTTTTTCATTAATCTGCGTATGAGTTGAATTTAAGTCATAGCATTAGCGAATCGATGACGTATTGTAACAGAATACCAAGAATTGTGGATTTTCGTAACCTTAATCTTTTTCTAGGCCGAAGGAAACTTGTTACATAAGGAGAGCAGGGACTCACACAAAATGTATAGAACTGTATTAAATATTGTATTTAACTGACCGTTACATTAAAAAGCATAGCCTACGATAATATACAACTGCAAACAACATAACACACCCTCTTGTCATTTCAAACCTGTATGACTTTCTTCTGCAGAACATAAAAAAAAGGTTTTTCAGCAGCCATATCCCCCTGTAGCCCAGACTGGTTACCCACTGGAGCTAAGCAGGGCTGAGCCTGGTCAGTACCTGGATGGAAGACCTGATGGGAAAACTAGGTTGCTGCTGGAAGAGGTGTTAGTGAGTCCAGCAAGGGGTGCTCACCCTAATGGGTCCTAATGTCCCAGTGTAGTGATGGGGACACTTTACTGTCAAAAGCATCATCCTTCGAATGGGACGTTAAACCGAGGTCCTGACTCTCTGTGCACATTACAAATCCCACATTCGCGGGAGGAGATGAGGAGATCCCCCCTTCCATGTAAAGACCTTTGAGAGCCCAGAAAAGCGCAATATAAATGTAGCGAACTTTTTTTTATTATTTTTAAGATATTTTGAAGAATAGTTGTGACCGAACAATGGCTGTACCCATTCACTTCTAATAAATGGACTCAAAACCAATGCAAGTCAATGGGTACCGCTGTTGTTTGGTTAACAACATTCTTGGAAAAAAAATTGTGTTCTGCAGAGAAAAGAAAGCCATACAGGTTTAAAATGAGGGTGAGTAAATGATGATGTGGTGATACAAAAAAAAGTCTTGGATTGCAGCTTTAATATAATATTTTTGTATAGTTTGAGAGCAAGGAATGAATGGTGAACCTCTGCAGTATTGTTGCAGACCCCCGCTTGGAGAGTCCTGTCATAAACCATCATTGAATTCATATGGAAGCAAAATCACAGGTTTGTGAACTCAGGTCTCCATGGAGGAATAAGCCAAAACATTTTTGGTCATTCAGTTTCCACACTTCCTCCTCGCTTTCCAAACTATTTCCTTTAAACCTGCTGTATTACAGGTGGGGTGGCACCTCTCGTGCCATTCTGAGGCATGACCCCTCAAAGCCATGACGATGACACTGAAGCAAACTGACGTTCCCTTGGGTGAACTACTATATAGAACACCATTGTAACTTCCAGTGAAAACAACCTAAAAAAAAAACACTCGTGCCAGATAATACCAGATGGGGAGTTTGAGTGCTTTGTTGGAGCTAAAGCTATTAACTCTAACATCATTAACGCTCTGCCAAGAAAACCTTGCCAAAGAAAAAACATCAGAGGGAAAGTTGCCCACAACATTTTTGTGTAAAATCATATTGCACCGCCTGTCGATCCTAATCTAAACCATTAAACCCAAACAAGCAAGCCATTCCTCAAGCACTGACGCAAAAATCTAATTTAGATGAAACTCGCTATGATCTTTTCTCCTTTATTAAAAACTCGGGAAATTCTGATTCAGCTTTAACAGGTTTCAATTGACGCAAGTACGGCGGATCAAAGCTCTGGCTGGGGGTCAAACTTGGACTAGCGGCACGTGAATAATCCGCACACACATTTGAAATGTTTTGTTAGCAGAGCTCATGAGACACGGGGAAACTAAAATATGAAGTTGAAAGTTTTTGCCAGAGGGCATGAGGCAAAAGGCCATGTCTCTCTCACTAAATCTTAAGTCCTGTTTGTGCTGACAGGTTTGCAGGTAAATATAAAAATTGTTCATTATTAAGATGTTTGTCATTTTGCGAGGGTAGACTGTGTTATGTGGGTATTTGAGAAAGGTGACAAAAATGTTATGCATATGATAATCGACATAATGCAGCAATGTTGAAGCACACGTGATTTGATTAATTTTTTTTAATGATTTATTGATTCACGCGATTGTTGTGATGCATAATAAACACATTCCTGACAAGAATGTTCATTTTTAGCAACAAAGAAACTAATTCCATGACAAGTGTCAAGTTATTGGCATTGCTTAACCGACTAGTTCAACCTAAAATAAAAATTCTCTCACAATTTTCTCACCCTCATACCATAACGTTCTTTTAAGGTATAATACGTCACCCAAAAAGGTCAATTCTGTCATCATTTGCGCACTCTTAAGTTGTTCCAAACCTGTATACAATTATTTTTTCTGCTTAACACAAAGAATAATGTACGCAAGAATGTTTGTAACCAAACAGTTCTGTGGGACCCTTGACTAGGAAAAAAATACTATGGTAGTCAATGGTGCCACAAAATCGTTTTTTTCCTACATTCTTCAAAATGTAATGTTATGTGGTGTAAACAAACTAAAAAGTTCATAGACAACTTGAGGCCAAGAAAATGATGCCAGAATTTTCATTTTGAGGTGAAATATAACTTTAAATATGAATACACATCAATAATGTAATGTCAAAGGAGATATAAAGTCATCAACATAATTGAATTTCACGGACGTTTTGTTTTGTAAATTTAGTTAAATATGCTTGAAATATTGTTTTCTCACACGCACCTATTGCTTTGCGGTGCTTTTACATTAACATACAATATACATTTAATATAAATTCATTTTTGAGTGAACTCTTCCTTCAAAGATAAAAAAACTGTCATCAGATTTTTAAAAGCCATGGTCCGTTGCTCAGCCCACACATAAAGTTAGACGTCAAGAACGCCTACGACTGACCAATAGTACAATGACCTTGGTACTTCCAGTGATAAAATCCAGTATAAATGGAGATAGTTTTAATTCTTTTTTTCTCATCTTCAATCATTCTCTGTTTTTCTGAAGTTTAAGTTTCCTTAAGAGTTTCCTATAAAATACAACAAAAACAACTTCCAGGCAAAAACAACTTCTCGTTTACGTTTCAGCTTGACTGAGAATTCAACCTAAATATAGATCAAGGCGATTTTTACTGAAAGTCTCAGAGAAGAACACAAAGATACAAAAAAAGAAATTCCCTTTGGGAAAAAGGAAATGGATAGTTAATGGACATACAGTACGAATGACTGTTCGGCCCGTCTCGCGCAAACAAACACAGACTGACTATAAGTGTGCACACTGACTAGTTGTTGACTGGAAGTCCCTCTATATCCAGCTCATGGAGTAGATAACAGAGCAATGCCAGGAAGTTATCACCATGGCAACCTTGTTTGGTAACTCTTTTGGGCCGAATTGCAGACTGGTATCATTTTAGATTAAAATGAATTGCACACTGGTCAAGGTGCCCTTGACAAGAGTTTCTGCCAGCGTGTTAGGTGTTTCTGGCCGATGGGAAAGCCCTGGATTCTGATATGTCTAGAACGCATACTTTTGGTGGTTTATAACAGATAAATGACCTTTGAAGCAAACCCTGCTGAAAAAACAATACAAATTCCTATGGTTTCCATTACAAATACTAGGAACCCATTAGCTGTTTACCATAAAAACCATTACAAAACTTTTATGTAGTATGCTTTGGATCTTCCAGGAGGATTTAATGGTGTTCTACTGGTTCTCATCCGCCAGAGAACAGCTCACAGCAGAGACCCTCAGAGACTATTATAGATTCCATTAAAACCAATACAATTCCCAATATAAACATTTAATCCATTGGAATATCTTAAGCAGGAAAACATCTTATTTAATAAAATGAAATAAAAGAGATTACAGAACAGTTTCTCCGTCATTATTTTATCAAAGAATATAACAATTTTGCAGCAAATATATTATCCTAACATTCTTATGTACATCTATATCATGAAATTATCTATATATGTACGTTATGTATATATGTGACCCAGTCTTTGAAATCCAGGCTTAAATCTCAAAATCTAATTTTCTAAGTTATCAACGTTATATTTTCACAGAATTTTCTTTACAATATGTAGGATAATTTTACATTGAACACTTTAAATCACAAAAACATGACTTTGGCTGGGTTTTTGCTGGCAGGGTCACATATATTATTATACTATCAATATCAGAGTGAGACATTAGATTACAAAACGAAAAGAATGTTTTCATTCATGTTTTTCTTTTTCAAAGGAATTTCATTTACAATAAAGTCTGTGTGAAAAATCGTCTCATGGCACGCATTTTATATCACTTAGATATTTTCGAAGAACTTGTCTTTGACCCAGGTGGGGAAAGCCAGCAAGAGAGCCAGTCAGCTGATAAGAACACCCCTGACTGCTGGACAGAGCGCACTGCACTGACCTTCCGTCTATGTGAACACGCTATATCTCTCAGTCATGTGGCTTTTTCTACATGCCACGGGCAACACTTCTCTGTTGTTACTCCACCTCATGTGTGTTAATCTCCTTAATCATACAGTCTCACAATTATGAAACACTGACATTATGCTGAGGTAACAGTAAACGGAGGCTAAAACTTTATCATTGCCCCTTTTTATCGTTAACTGCATGTATACAAATTTAGTGTGCACTAAGACTCAAAAAGAGAAAAAATTACATTTTTATCACATTATTTTTACCAGATAAAAGTGTGTAAAACAATAATTATATACATCAATATATGAATCAAAAGGACAGTGACAATCTACAGTGATTTGTTACACCCAAGCACATACTATCAAATTTAGTTGCTGTTCCTTCAAGGAAATGCATACGTGCAGAGACGTCAGAGATTAAATTTGATATGGTCTCACAATGTAAACTTTAGTCAAACAAACACTGCTATTGTATGTCTTGTGAAGCATATCTCTCACAGGTTATACCCAGCTCTAATCTGTCATCTCAACACTCTAGTTCAGGGGTTTTGAAACTGGGGTCCTGGGACCCCCAGGGGGCCTCCAGAAGGATGCAATTTTCTAGGAATAAAGATTAAGCAAAAAATGATGTTTATCTGTTTAAAGCAGTGTTTATCTGCTTTTTTTGCTATTGATAGTCTCCAGAATTGCTTATATTTGAAACTTTCTAGTGAGACTTTCTCACTATTGTTTCTTATTTCGGACTCAAAGTGAAATTGTAGAAACAATGCGTTGTCTTTATACTATTCTATTTACTATTTATCCAACAAATAGTTTTCTTATCATTTTTTTACACAGATTTTTTTAGATTAATATATATTTTAGAAAAGGGGTCCGCACAAAAGGCTAGTCATATTTGGGGGTCCGTGACATCATAAAGTATGAAAACCCCTGCTCTAGTTGACCTAAAAATGTTCGTCAGATCTCGTCCTGACCTCAGATCAGCTGCTGGAGTTGTTAACTTGTCTAACTCCTCGGTTTGAAAAATTGCAGGGTCTTACGTGTGATTTACCGGCTCTCACAGCAAGAATGAGAACATACCCATTGCCAGAGACCTGAGACAGTGCCGGAGACTCGCCACTTGACATCACAATGAATTCCTTATACATCTTAGAAAATCTTAGAAAAACTTAACCTGGATGCTAAATAATTCTAACGGTCACGAACGAATGGACTACAAAATATTTCCTGCCAAAAATGGATCATTTATAACTGTCACGTCTATGGTCTGTTTTGATTCAGTTCCTGTTCCCCTTAGACATTAGTTTCCATAGTTACTTATTAGTTCACACCTGATTCTGTTGATTAGATTTCCTTCATTATTTAAGCCCTACGTTTTCATATGTTCATTGTCTGGTATTGTTTGTGGTTACGTGTTCTTTGTGGTCTTGTGTTTACGGGCCTGTGGATTTATGAATAACCTGTTGCAACTCAACGCTTGTGTGTGTGGTACACGTGTGACAATAACATGAACTAATATTATTTGCTTTCAAATCCAACTTGCCAAAATTGTTATTTTATGCTACACATGTGTGACTCACGTTTCTAAATAGTATTGGGACTCTGTAACTTACAGTACAAACTAATGTAAACGTATTTTGGGCAGCTGTAACAGTAACACTGTAAAACGTATCTTATCCTGTGACATCAATACACAGACATCATGAGCGTGTGTGTATATCAGCACTGAAAGAGAAGACAATGGTATTTGTCTGTCTACGTCCTATTTTCCCCATTTGGTCATTAAGCCGCAGACGAGTTCATCTCACGACCCGTGTGTGCGAGAAATTAACATTCGCACACTGAAAAACACCTTCTGGGTTCCGGAGGATTCCAGCGGTATGGGAAAAACAGGAAAAATCTGCGCTCTCCTTCCTGCCCAATGACCCTGTTTGCTTGACACACAGGAGGCAGTTTTGGAGCAGGCAGTAAGTCGGTGGTTCCCTCGTATTGTCTCAGTTGTTACGTTACATCACTACAGTTGTGCTTCCACCGAACAGTTGCATTGTGTGACAATAATGACAATAAGAGGAACGGTTTTTAGAACGAAGATGGAAGTACTAAGAAAAAGGACGTTGAATCATTTTTTTATTTTGCCATATCTGCCATGTTAAATGTGTTAATGTGTGTTGCTAGTTCTATGCTTGCCTTATGTTTCTTCTGGCATAAATTAATTTCATTGAGGATCAATATTTATATAACTTTTATACAAAAATTGATGTGGCAATTTATTTTTAATTTGTTTACTATGCAAATAGCCATATAATACGATTGCCGAGTCAAAGTGCCTTTAAGGTTGTATCTCATCGCAGTCATTGCAAAACCTTGGATGTCCAAATTGGCCGTTTTTCAGAGAATGGAAAAACACCGTCTTTTTTAAATGATCAAGTACTGTTTTTCCAAGTTAACTATAATACTTTTTATTAGTTTGATATTTACAAGAGCGGGCAACAAACATAAAGGGTGATTAATTAATAGTAATAATTTATGGCAATAAACCTAAATCACAAAATATGGAGATGCAAGGTTTCAGAAGGAAAGCAGCGATATGTAGCTTTAAATATGAATTACATTTAAGGTAAATTTAAATCATATCGATAATGTATTTCTTACAAAGTATTTGCAACAAGATTTTTTCTTGTTTCAAATTATTTTTCTTTGACTTACTACTATAGTTTTTCTCTTGTTTCTCTACTGAATGTTCTTAGATATATTTACTGTAAAGCTGCTTTGCAACAATGCAAAACTCTGAGAAGCGATACAGAAATAAATTTGAATAGAACTGATGCATTCACCAGACAATTTATTAGTCTTTTTGTTTTTCCTGATCAAACCCATGACCTTTGAGATTTAGCATCATGATCCACCGGAACACAGACTGCTGCAATACTGTACAGCCATTCTAGAACTGTAAAGTACATATACTTTTCCGAAACCATCCTTTATAAGATCCCATTAACTCATGATGCATGACTATCTCAGATTTCCAACAACAATATGAAACTGACTACCAACTAGTAAGTGAGTAAGTGTGACATTGCACTCGACTGACAGTTCAACAGCATTAATCATACACTCAGAGACTGATCAACCCTGAAGATATTAAGGAAGTGAATCTAGGTCCACCTGGTTTAAGAGGAAGTCAACAAAGCCGCATGCAAGCTTACTGACGTCAATTACGACCCACTGCACCTGACAGGAACTCATACAAATTTCATTCTCATGCTCTCTTTTTCAGTATAATGCCATTAGTGCTGCTTTTCCATCCAAAGCAGCTTGTAAAGCACAGAGAGGTCTTTTCCTTCTAGGCCGTTATTAATGATCTGTTGTATTTCATATACTCATTGTAGAGTTGTTCTTCTGTCCCATTTGTTCCCACTCTATTTGATTTTCCATCCTCCCTACAGCTGGATCGATTTTGGCTGTGAAGCATCCATATTTCAGACACCAATACGGTTTATGTAATATGTGTACTGTTAGTTCAACCCTGTACATGATGCTTTTCCCATTTCTTTTCATATTTACATTTTCATATTTACATTTTCATATGAACTATGTCTTCGATATCTGACATCCATACCTTACCCAAGGAGTTTATAGGAATAGTTCACCCAAAAATGAAAATGTTGTCATCATTTGGTCACCCTCCAGTTGATGTAAACCTGTCTACATTTCTTGGTTGTGCTGAACACAAATGAACTCCCGTTGTCATCTTTTGCTCTACTATGGGAGTCAATGGTGACCCGAAATGGCTTCTTTTTAATTTTGGGTCTGTTGATACTTTTATTGATTGAGACGTACTTTTGTAAAGAAGAAACATTTACTGTAGGAGGAGGAAGGTAGAATGAGACACTGGTGGATTCAAACCTACACCTCCCATGTGAGCAGCACCAATGCGAAATGTATAAGGGGAACCCCTCATTGAACGTTTATTTCTGAATTTTCCCTTTATGAAATTATTTTTTGTTTTGATAAACATTATGTTACAAGAATACAGTCAATACCTTATTCTGACTTATTCTCTCTCTCATTATCCTTCAAAAACGACCTCACCATTCCCCATTACTAAGAAAACAGTCTGAGCTTCATAACAGCGTCCAGTGAATGGCCTTGCTCCTTTCAGTCAGATTACAAGTCTGTCTGCTGTGTTCTCTCATATCACATCGGGAACCATCCGCAAGGACAAAGAGCCAACTATAAGGAATTTTCCCAGCCGTGATACAAAGACCTGACCTTCTGCTGAGGTACAACAGTTGTGTTTGTTGTGCTTGGCAGGTGTGCATGTGTGTACGAGTATCCACCATGGTCCATTTCCTATGGTCTAACACATTCTGCACAACTAGACAAAACAGCCTCAAATATGGGAACTGCGTTTGCGTGTGTGTGTACTAAACATGTCATCACTACTGGGCTATTAAGCAGAAGCCGCAGCAGAGATGAATGATGAGAAGTCAAGTAGCATAGCATGAAATCTCCCTATCAGTCAAAATATACAGACACAACACAAACCCAATGGTGCTTTAAAATTATGAGAATCGGGCTACTCGAACACATCTAAATATGTGCTAATTCTGTAAAAAGATAACATGGTGCATACATGGGGGTGAGAATACACCAGAGAACTTACCAGGTAGGCACACTCTGGTGATGGGGGGCTGGTGTGATACAGGGGACCTCCTACAAAAAATAAGCAGCAATTACTAAAGTACAACATATAGCAGCCTAAAAATAAATGATTATAGTCAAAATGGCTTACACAACAGCAGAAAACACCTACTGTGTGTATATGAGAAAACATAAAAATGTGCAATAACTGTAAACTGGATTAAAGACGTCATCTCCACGTGATCAATTAAAGTGCATTTTGCAGCATATTTTTCTTTAACCGCATCACACATTTGGCACACCTTTTAATACAGAAGAATTATTGTGATATCACAGGGTGTGTCTGCTTTTCGGCAAACATTTCCCCGAAGTTCATCTGAACTGGGTTGGCATGCGACAAAGGCCCCCAACAGCGCTTTGTAACTGCCTTGACGTACATCCACGGTTATTTGGAAGGGTAAAGTAATTCTTCCATGAATAACAGCACCTTTCCTCCGTTTATCCTCATCGCTCAGGTGGAAAAATGCAATTCGGGGAGAATGATCTGCCTGGGGAAGTGATCTGCCTGGGGGAAATGATTTTTGGCATAGATTTGAAAAACCTTGAAAAGTGGTGGAATGTTAAGTGGAATATGATTCCAGTGAAATGTCAGTCTATGTGGGTGGTGGAGTGTGGAAACAAACGGTTGGAAAGACTGGCCTCTTGTGGTTGGACCTCCAATAACACTTCCAATGATCACTAAAGCAGGTAAAGGAAGTGTTCACGAAAACATTCATGTATGTCAAACACATAGGTTTCATAGGACTTGCTATGTGTCACATAAACTGAAGCAAACCAAATTTCAACCTGCTCCTCGTTTAAATTGTATCGCTTCAGATGAAATAAAATTATTGGGTGAACAACTTCTATGACGCTTTAACAATCCATGCAATGATCCGACGAAAGTACCATTTTTCAGAAAAAAGAATTTTGGAAGATAATTTTTCAGAAAGAGATATATATTTGCTGTGGTCCGTAACTCACAAGTGTGGTCTAGCAATACCAAGTGGTATTTTCTTCAAATGTTGAATGACTAGTATAATTTCACTTTGAAGATAAGTTGCATATTGTTACGTTGGACCCTATCAGTAGGGATGAATGAACCACACAGATGGGTGAAAAGCAACAAACCAATATAAGCTAGATTTGTTTGTGTTACTCTTGTTTTTATTAATTTAACTGACTATGACCTTGCTAATATGTATCTGCAAACATGTCTTTTATCTTGCAAAAAAATATTAAAGTACATTTCATTTTAAATTTCAGTTTAATCACACGTTTAAAAATAACCGGATAGCACAAACTTTAATTGATTTGGATATTTTATGATTGATGATGTCAATGCATTTTATAAAACGTTTTAACACCGTGAACAATATTAAAATTAAATGAAATTAAATCAGCATAATCTAATTACATTAGCAAAGGGAGGAAAGTAACAAGTGTTACTTTGGTCCCAACAGGAACTCCTGACATTTAAACCCGATTTACTTTTATAATGAAAAACTCTGAAAAGGCAACTTCAGGATGTGTTACAGCACTGGATCACCTGTAGATTGATCATTACTGTGACACATGAAACGAGAAACACAACTTGTACTTAGAAAAAAAGCACAGCTTCAGAAATTTACTCTCGGTGCTCGAAAAACTGTTTAAAATCACGGATATTCGGCAGCAAGGTCAAATGTTGTGTGCTGAACATGACGTCAAAGCTTGAAATGCAAATGTAGTCCGGGCTCTGAGTAAATCGCTATGTTACTTTCGTCCCGTGTTACTTTCGTCCCCACTTTCCCCTACTGTTATTAAACAGAAAATAATTTCTGGAAAACAGAAAGAAAACAGCACAGGTTTGGAATGTCATGAGGATGAACAAATCATAACAAATTTTCAGACTGGTAAATGATTCTAGGCCTATCTCAAGAGGTATAATTTTTTACCGTGCCTTTGTTAACATTTCATCTGTTGCAGGTTTTCATATGTGATCCTGGACCACAAAACCAGCTTTAAGTAGCAAGAGAATATTTGTGGCAAAAGCCAACCAAACATTGTTTGGGTCAAATGATCGATTTTTCTTTTAGTCAAAAATCTGATTCAGATATTAAGTCAAGATCCTGTGCCATGACGAAATAGGTACTGATATATACTGTAAATATATCAAACCTTTTTTTTGTGAGCAGATGCTGCAAAATCGATTACAAAAATGGCCAGAAACACGCATACAAACTTCGCTCGCTGCTGTCAGCTCTTTGGGAATTACCCGCTCAAGTTTGGTATCTATGTAAAGCTTGTAATTTGAGCATTCGGGTTCATCTACATCATTACAGCGGTAAGCCAAAAGAGGGTTAAATCAAACCTGTTTCTGCTTGGCAAAGGCCTGCTACAGCGTCTCTCATTAACAACTTTAAAGATGATTTTCTCAATATTTTATAATTTTTGCATCCTCAGATTGCAAAGTTTTAAATAGTTGTATCTCGGCCCAAAAATGGTCCGATCCTAACAAACCATAGACTAATGGGAAGGGTCACATATGAGGGCAATACTGTGCACCATGTGGGTTTTTTTTGTACAAAATTAAAAGGATAGTTCACCTAAAAATGTAAATTCTGTCATCATTTACTCACCTTCGAGTTTCAAATCTATAAAAATATATTTGTTCTGGTGAACACAGAGAAAGATGGAATAATGCTTATAACCAAAAAGATCTCACCCCCACACTTTAAACTACCATTGTATTTTTTCCCACTATGGTCGTCAATGGAGGACGAGATATGTTGGGTTATAAGCATTCTTGCAAATAATTTTCTCTGTGTTCATCAGAACAAATACATTTATACAGATTTGGAACAACTTGAAGGTGAACAAATGATGAGAGAATTTTTTGGGTGAACTCTCCCATTACCGAAGACAAAGGGTATACGCAGTTGTGTGTTAACATATATTTACATTTAAGCTTACTTTTCACACCTTACAACAATACTTACTTGTTAGATGAGCACTGAACATTAGTCAGGACAGTGAAATTGTTTCTGACACTTCGAAGGCTTGCAAGAACCTAGAAGAAAGGAAAAATAAAACCAAGAGCATGTTTATCTGAAACTGAATCTGAAAAGCAACATGATACTGTTGTGAAGTTCACATGCAGTGTTTACCTGAGCAAAAGGTGTGACTATCAGGTCGTCCCCATGCCTACAGTCAGAAGATAACAAAATAAGTTTTTGAACTATGGGAGGCATATGTAGACTTAAATGATATATCGACTAACAATATGCAACAGTGTACTGTATACATTTAGTCAAGACATTGTCCTTTTATGACATTTTCTAAATGTCCAGAACATTTTCACAACAAAGCTATTTCCACAACATCTCATTGCATGTGTAGCATTTAATTGTGTCGCAAAATGAAATGCGAAAAATGAAATAAATTGGCAGACATCATTGTGCTAACGTCTTCACCACATCTTTATCACCTTTATCTGCTCGGTAACCAAGTACAAACCTCTGATAAAACATCATTGGTGAGGTGGCAATGAACACATTTCACTATTGCAATGCACTATTGGCTGGACTTCCAGCCAGCACAACAAAACCAAACCTCTAAAGAGGATCCAGAATGCAGTGGCAAAAGTGGTCTTCAATGAACCAAAGACAGCACACGTCAGTCCTCTCTTCATTAAGTTACATTGGCTCCCCATAGGCTCTCGAATCAAATACAAAGCTCAGCTCTTGGCCTACAAGACCACCACTGGTTCGGCACCCCCATTTCTTCACTCGCTAAAACAGACTTATGTACCCGCCACATCCCTACGCTCTGCAAATGAACGATGTCTTGTAGTGCCATCCCAAAAAGGGAAAAAATCATTCTCACTCACCTTCTCTGGATCTGTACCACATTTGTGGAATGATCTGCCCGTTGATGCAAGATCAGCAGATTCTGTAGCCACCTTTAAGAATCGGCTGAGAACACATCTCTTCCATTAGCACCTGACCGATAAGTTCTAAATTCTATCTCTTTTTTATTCTCTCTATCCTTAAAAAAACAACAACAACAAAACAAAACAAAAACCTTAGCTTTGTATACTGTGATAGGCTTAATGACACCAGTTTTACTGCACTTGATTTTTCTTCTCCTTATGTTATGCCAATTGTTTCCATTTTTTACCTCGTTTGTAAGTCGCTTTGGATACAAGTGTCTGCTACATGACTAAATGTTATGAAAATCAAATAAAAACAACCGAACAACAAAAAAGTGAGGTTGGTTCACTTGTAAGTGTCATTTGAGGTTGCCTTTCACTTTAGCACGGCGACCCTAAATGCCAATGAAATGGGTTACCAAGAACAATCCAGCTCATTCCTCAGGGTCCATCAGATATTTGGCTGCCCAGTCTCTGGAAAATGCCGTCTTATATAATTCCAGATCTTTACTGCCAGAAGGGCAGAGAAAATCAGGATTTTATGGAGATTTGTCATGACATGCAAATCATAAATCAGCCCCCTCCATCTTTACCCTGCAGAAATGTACATATTCATTTGAAACTTGAAGGTTCTCTTATAACCAATTGCTATTGGTTTCAAGTTGTGGTGATTAGATGAGTAAACATCACAGAATTCCCTACTTCAAACTACTAACATTTACTGTTATTTCAGCTCTGTTTGTATCCCTTTATATGATTTTTAACAAGCGTGATCTGAAGGAAGCTTTGTTTAGGGTTGTCACATTTATCCCTCATGAAAGAATAAAACATCTTAAAACCAGGCTAGGATGATATGCTGGTCTAAAATGGTTTAAGATGGTCTAGCTGGTCTGCTATCCTATAAAAGTCTTTCAGGTGTTTAGATGGTTAGATGTGTGACAAACTGATTTACCCAAGCACCCAAACTTTTCTTTAAAACCAGATTATCAGATTAACCTTTCCATGCTGGGAGAGCAGTCAGGACCAGCATACTTAGGTTGGATTAAAATAAAAAACTATTTATGGTCACATTGAAAACAAAACACCACCAAAACTTATCAACATTACGTACGTTTAAGAGGTGTAACAAGACAATGATACTCACAGTTCTGAGGCGACCGAAGAATTTCGAGACATAGACTTTGGTGAGAGGTCATAGTCACTGTCCGAGCGGTAGAGGAAGGACTCTCGTCGCTGGTTGTGGCCAGGAAAGTTCGTGTGGAGGACCAGACCAGAACCTGGAGAGGCCTGGGGGTCCAAAGGACTACAGCTCGCAGAGGGGCCATTTTCCACATCAAAACTGCAAAAGTACAAATAAAAAACATTACTATGGCGTGCCAATATTTAAAGAGAATCTACTACTATACAATCTGCAGACGTTTAAACATCACTTTTTTAGAAAGTTATAGAAATAAATAAAATAACAAAATATTCTTTAAAGAAAATTTAGAAATACTAGAGCAGTTTTAAAAACACTGTAGTCAGCATATACAGTACAACATGTTCCCTTAATGTACTCCATTATTACTTAATATTTAAACTGCTTATTCAGAAGTACGAATACAGCAATCATTTTTTGCCTTCGTCATCAAGATTGAAGGTATAAAGATCTTATTGACATTTTTTAAAGACCATCCCCTGAGAGCAGAGTTCTGGAAAGTCTTTAAGATTCCCAGCGCTCTGGACGGAAGCATGTCTCATCTTTCCAAACTCTCAGGAAACATAGTGGAGATGGCCTCAGCCCACATCAAACAGAACAGAAGCCAGGGAAACACTTACGCTCAACTCAAATAAACATTGTCTGAAGAAGTTTGTGTTCGGTTCTGATGTTCTCCTGATTTCAGAGTTAACTGAGAGGATGTAGTGATGCGCTTTACGCTCCGAGTGGCGGAGGTATGGTGACCTCCTACTGTTGCGCTTTTGTTTCTCAAATGCATCAAAGTAAAACAAGGACGAAAGAAAGAACAAGAGGCACCTTCAAAAACTTCGTTCCTTGTTTAGCTGATGATGTTTAAAGTTTAACTACTGTACTTTTTCTTGGCAAAAGGAAAACCTTATCACACAAATAAAAGATATATCACAATTCATGAATACAGCGTTCCCGTTCATTTGACCAATGACCAATAATTTTGACCAACTGACTGGATTATTTGTTTATTTATATTTTTGTATTATAACATTACATTAAAGGATGAACTTCATATTCACCAACTAGAATATTATAAGGACTTCAAGACAAGTTGGGCTTTTTTCAACACAAGACAGAAACAACACAGGACCTAACAGTCCAGTAAGCTATGCCCTAGCAACCAACCGCCAGTACACCCTAACAACCATATAACAAGTCTTTAAAGTCCCAATGAAATAAAAAATGACAATGCCTCATGTTTTCATGAAATATTGCAGCGTTTATAGTAAATAGTTTATCAATGTGGATCATTCTCTATTTAACTTCGTGTGCCCTCAAAATCTTCAGTTAAAATCTGAAAATGCACGTCCGTCCTGTAGTGACAATCCATCTAATATGACGTATGTTAGATGGCTTGGGCGGAGCATCTGTTTACTTCTCCCATTTAACTGTCGGTACGCCAGCAGTTTTTATACATCCAATCAAATTGCAGAGAAAGATGAAAGCCACACCCACAAAATGCGTCAGATTACGAATCACTGGGACTTTACTGTGAACGTTACTGTATTACAGAGAGTCAAGGGCAATGGAACAATATAATGGAAACATTTTACAGTACAATGTACACACAGATTTTGATAATGCCATTGCGTTACATAATAACACAACATTTCTTCAGTGACATTGGGCCTTATGACTCACCTAGTGACCAACAAACACAGGTTCAGGTTACTGAGTGAGCCAGTCTACGCTGGAGACCAGGTGTCTGATAACACACACTAACACTAGAGTCAACATCCTGCTATTGTGTTGCTCTTTCCTGTAAGACTGCCATTCATGGCAATAACCAACACTGATATCACTGACACATGAAATGACACATTTACACATGCATGTGATAAGCTGAAGAATGAGATCTTAAATGAAGGAGAGAGAAAGTGTTATGAGATCAAATTCAAGCTGTACAAGTTTGTACAGCTGGGCTTATGGGTCAAAACTGTACATATCACTCAAAAAAGTCCGCACATATCCCTCTGGACTTACTTTGGGTAGTTTGTATTGTTAGTTAGAATTTTTTCAGAGATAAGAAAATGTACTGTTTCAAAATATAAGATGAAATTCACCGTATTACAGTTTGTACAAGGTAGTTGTTACAACTGTGGTCATTTCTCCATACAAAGAATATTTAGCAAATCAGAATGATTTTTACTCCTCTGTACGATTTTTAGGGTCCAACAAAGTCAGCTGTTCCCAAGTTCCCAGATAGTCCTTTTTTGGTTGTACTGTAAGTCTTGTAGCTCTACAGCCCCCAGAAACTGAAATTCCCTCCATCAGCATCTTTGTGACATTTCATCTCTTCTCATCTTCAAACAAGCATCTGTTTACTCAGTGTTATTCAAATGTTTGCATTCTCTGTTACGGGATTGCCGTCCAAACATCCTTCATTCTGTTGTATTTGTTTCTGCTGTCTTTTGTTTCGTTTGACTCGTTTGTTGTTTCAAGTTGTCTTTGTTCTGTTCTGATTTGTTTTGTTGTGATTGTTTGCTGTCATGCATTACAGTCCCTAAGTTTATGACTTACTATGGATTTAAAAATATTTGTTATTAAAAATGATACAAATATTTAAATGAAAGCAGGCAGAAAATGTAACATTGCAACATCTAATTTCTGAAAGGCAAAAATAGGAATAGTCCTAGACTTTATTTCACTTATAAAAACAAGATCACAAAGCCAGATAAGCATTTTTTATGTGTCATTAGGATAATTATATCTGATATAATGATAACAGTTAACATTATTACACTAAGACGATATAATTAACTAAAATTAATGCATGAGGGTAACATGAATTAACAGTGAGCAACATATTGTCGGAAAACGATTCATCTATGTTAATGTCAGTTACATCAAAATACAAATATTAACATCAACTGAATTAAAAAAGTAAACTAACTTAATGGAACCTTATTGTTAAGAATTACCGGTTTATTTTACATGATGACAGGTTGCTTCAAAGGGACCAACCCAGCTGAAATCACATGATGAGCCAAATAAATTAGATCATTTTGTACAATTAGTTTATGAAATAAAGAATAAATAGTGATAACATTGGTAATCTATAAGTTTTGTGCAATGCATCCACACAGGTTACAAGAGCGATAACAACTGCATTTGTAAAATAAACCTTCACACTAATAGGCTATTACATGTTGAATGGCAGGTTTATGGGATTTTTGAGTGGCTTGTAATATGATAACATGACAGTTTCCTTCATGGCTTTATTCGGTTAGCTTTCTCATACCACAACCCCACACGTTTCGCAATGTCTCGTAAATCCCTGCGAGGACTGTTTGTAACGACGATTAAATGTTAGCCTTATTTACATGCAGTATCGAGTCTAGAGTAGAACACCCTCTGGGTCATTTCATCTCCCCGGAGAAGTCAGGACAAAAATAAAGCTATCAGGAAACGATACCTCTGACCTCAGCTGTAACCAGTATGACTGATTCCCATGACACTACACATCTCAGAGGTTCTATAAAGAGTGACTTCCAAGTCGTCTAAAAGCCATTTGATTAGTTTATGTGAGAAAAAAAAGAATTTTCATTCGCTATTCATTGATAATCTTCTCTGCTGGACTTGGCTCATTAATGATGTCACATGGCCATATTTCCCGTGTGGTTTGTACAAATAAGATACAAACGTTCAAATTCATATGAATGAGCCATCCCTTGAAATACTCACGAATTCCCATGGCCCGATTTTTCAAAAGGTTTAATCCGGATAAAATTGATCCGGATTTAGTAATCCTTTTTTTGCGATCCGTGATCATGAATCCATCTTACTTTTGGAGCCAGTTTTTTAAAGCAACATCGGATTGGATCAATCTGATCCGGATAGGAACTTTTCAGGATCACCAAATCTGGATAACCAGTGCTGGATAACCAGTGCTCAAACAGGATTGGAAATCACAATGTAGAACTATAGATATGTAGAATAGCCAGTGTGGGGTCAATATAAGTTTATTTTTATTTGAAATGAAATCACACACATTTAAAAAAAACTCATAACAAGAAAAACCCATCTTATCCTCTTCCAGCAGTCCCCTCATCTGAGACCTACAACACAAACACCGTACATTGAGGATATTTATAACAAGTATCAAGTATAGATTTATTGAATTAAAAAAAAAACGTAATGTCAAATACGCCACAATAATTTCAGACTTCTTCATCTGATGTGGAGAGACCAGCTTGTCTGAGCGTAGCCTTTAGGAGGCGGATCTCAAGTCTGGCCTTGTATAATGCCCAATACTATTGGAGCAATCGACTGCACACGTGTGCATATACAAGCACCTCGTGAGAATGAATGGGAGTTTATAAACAGAAAGGGGAGGCACAGCATCAATGTCCAACTTGTGTGTGATGCTGACCTCATCATCACCAACTGCGTTGTCAAGTGGCCTGGGTCTGTCCATGATGCACACAACCTGAGGGAGAGCGCTCTATATAGAGACCTCCAAACCAACCGACCGGATGGCATAATATTAGGAGACAGTGCCTACCCACTCCTACCATGGCTCATGACTCCATTTCTAACAGCAAATACACCGGCGCAGGCACGCTTCAACACTGCTCATTGCAGAGCAAGATGTGCAATTGAGCGTTTAAATGGAGTTCTTAAGAGGCGCTTTGCATGCCTTAACTACCTGAGAGCGGAACCACAGAGAGTATGCAACATAACCCTTGCCTGTATTGTCCTGCACAACATCGCTACTAAGCGCAATGTCCCTCTCTGTGCTGACAATGATGCACCTGAGCCCCTTGGAGACCCTAACCAACCTCCTGCATTCTGCCAGAACGAGCAAACAGGACGTGCAACAAGGGACGCAATAGTTAGACACTATTTCTGATTTGGATTTGTTTTGGATATCAAAAATCAGTGATTGCCATTCTTTGCATTTTTCTTTGGTTATTCTGTAATCATTGCATGCATCACTAATAAATATTGTAAAAACAAAAATATTTTCGATTGTGATGAATATATATATCAATTAGTGACGGAATAAAATGTATTGTTTTTGCTCAATTTTGACAGCTGTTTGGAGGATTATTTTATGAGGCCAAACTCTTTTTACTTTGCTGTAGGCCTATACTGAAAGGCTGAATACGTTAAAGCCTACCTAATCACTGTAGCCTGACGGATGAACAAATCAAATGAAAACCTAATGAATGAATAGGATATCTTGTAAGATACTGCATGATCCAAATATATTATTATTTGATACATTTTTAAAGATTTCATTACATTTTGGCCATGAAATCCACGCTGAATCCACCCTTCTGATGGGATCAGTTTAATCCAGATTTTTTGGATCAAAGGGATCCAAATCCTACAAAAAAGTTCTGAAAAACCCAAAATAAAGGTTTGATCCGGATCAAAACCAAGATTGGATTACGTGATCTAATCCGATTATGTTATCCGTTTTTTCTTTTGAAAAACACATTTTCAAGATTTGATCCAATCCGTTATCCAAAATCCTAGTGGATTACTTTTGAAAAACTGGGCCCATGAGATTGTGCTGGTTAAAACACTTGACAGCCCTGTGTCACCATTCACTTTCACCATTCGGTAAAGTACAGCGTGACCAGCCCAACTTACATCCTTGTGTGTTCAACCAATGACAATAATATAATATAGGTTTGAGACAACATAGGTCTAGATAATTATTGACTTTGGGAATTTTCACATTTAGGTGTACTGTCCCTTTAAGCAAAACATGAATGTAATCAACAGGTTTCTCAATACGGTTGCTTGCTTGGCTTAACTCCTTTTTCAATCATTTCTCTAAAATAAAGGAAAATCATTATAGTTAGTGATGTCAACGGTTTCTGTCATTTTTGTTGAGATAGCATTTGACATCAGAGCTGACCATGTTCATCCAGCGCAACCAAACAGTGCGTGCTGTATCCACCTTAAATACAGTATAAAGTTTATGGTTGTTTAGATTTGTAATACAGCCAAAATGCTGAATGGTTTCTTTTTCTTGCTTCTTAGGAGTTGTCTAGTAAGACTCTCATTCACTTCTGCTTGCGGTATGTGTAGGCTACAAGCTTCAGTTTATGTACAGCAGAGTGAACAGATATCCCCTTCTTGCTTAAAAAGGTGATCTTTACACAGTGATATGAGAACCTGTTTCTCACACTCTGACGTAAAGAGCCATTCTGTGGAAACTCTGTCAAAAAAGTTTTTAAAACTGCTTTCGGTTCCTTTTTTGGAAGTGGAGCAGCTGGGGAGAATTTCAAAATGGTCTTTACTGTAACAGACGAGCCCTCCACTTATTTAACAATGAGGCATTGAGACTTTCATCTTCTATAATCACTTGTTTGAAAGGAAAAAGGAGACTTTACGGCAAGTAACATCACCGCTGGAATCAGAAAGAGGGAAGTTCAGATGAACTGGTCTATGAGAACATTCAGGGTTCTGGAGCTTTAAATGTCAGTGTACAAGGCTGAAAAAATGCAGAATGCTTCGCGACTTTTTCCATGACACACTTTGGACTGCTCAAATGACAAGTGTAGTCAGGGGACCATTACATTTTTTTATAGTGTTTTGAAGGAATTTAGCCGGCATGTAGACGCATGTTTGTTTGTGCCAGCTTTAATAGAGTAATCGCAGGAAAAGCCGCCGGAGCATAGCAAACTTTGCGGGTAGGGGTGGGGCCTGACTCCCCCCTTAATAAGGCTCATTTCCCCCATAAGGATGTCAAAACAAGATGTGGTGGAGTCTAAGCATTCTTGGTAAACATTTTTTGCATGGCTTTACATCTGAACTAAATTGTGCATATATAAACAAAATAAATGCAAACATAATCACCTCTAAAGTGGGTTAGGTCATTGTCAGAACCTTCCTTAGAAAATAGGTGTTTTAACCTAAATTTAACTGTATCGTATGTAGGGTTTTTCACTGTTATGAAATGTTTAGGGCGAAATGATGTAGATGATCTTTAGATATGCCATGAGGTCACTTCACACCATAAGTGTGAATGAATCATGCTGCTAAAATAACCTGAACTTGTTCAGCGAAGTACACATCTGCATTACACAAACTAGGCATACTGGAAAAGCTTTAAAGCCACACATTTCTGCCTTTCTGCCCAAATCCAGCTAATGTGGAGATTAGCTTTGTTGGCATTTGGAGTTATGGAAGACCTTTACACACACACACATTCCCGACGTCAGAGCATGCTGTGTGTAAACACAGATGTTCACATATTCATTCATGTGTTTGACAGCCAGAATGTTTCAATATATAATGTGCGTGTATACAGATATATTCAAACTAAAAACAGCACGCACACACACATTATAAGTATCTATACGTTGTGGAGACTTTATAGATTTAAGGACTTTTATAGTGTACAAACAAATAATTTATCCCATAACTGTTACTCTACTTCTGAACCTGACCCTCACACAACACTTATCGGGTTTTCAAGGTTATAGGGGACTTTCTATACACATAATGCACAAACTGTACCTTTATATCCTAACCTATAACCTCAACATACCCCTAAACCAAACCAAAGCTCTTCTCTTCGTGTGGACCAAAAAATGTCGCCATAAGGTCAAAAATGACTAAATCTAAAAGCACAAAACAGACAGATAAAGCCAAATATACTCCTATACTCCTAAATCTAAATGTGCTTCACTGCTTTCAGTAAAAACTTTAACTGAAATTATAGAGGAACTATAAATGATGGTGGTCTATGGTGGTAGTTTAAGACAATCTCACTTCCAACTGCTTCAATACGTCATCTTGTAAGCTTATTTAGGTTTGCAATTAAGCTTGCTTTGTGACTGTTTACACACACAAAGCAAAAGAAAGACCTGGTGCAAGGTGTGAAATTACAGCACATGTTTATGTAGCAGTTGATATCCCAGGTTGATGGTTGTGTGCAATCCGCTGCAAACACAATGGCCCGATGGAAAATGTTATCTAAACCAGCTTGGAACAATTTGACTCTTATCTTAACACAAAGCTTGATTTACTTACACACACACACGCACACACACACACACACAGCTGAAGGAACAATAACAATCACAATGGACCCGATCCAAAATCACCGGGGGAATATAGAATGCGATATTACACACTGGTGCAGATGAAGAATAAGTAGAGGACAAAAGACAAGCAAGAGGAGATGACAGATGATCATTGTGTTTTTAAAAGACCCCAGAAAAGGGACAGACAGGAAGTAGTGGCCCATATTTGCAGTGCTGTTGACTTGCAGTGGAAGACCATATAACCAAAATAATCCTTCCAAGAAACGTCTGTGTGAAAAGCTAAAGAAAGTCGAGCGTGTCAGTCAGTTCTAACCTTGATGGTGATACATGCAGCCTCCTCACCACTTCCTCACTGAAGTCAAAGTGAACCCTGCCTCTGTGGCAGGGCGACCTGCGCAGCATGGCCCCGACACAGCACTGTGAGCTTTTAGCAGCGTCTCCTCTGCATGATTGCCTAACGTTTAGTGACCTCCCACAGAGCTTAACTTCATTGCACAGTCACTTCCTTTAGAAGTCCAGCTGTGAAAGTGTTCCACGCGGCTCTCGCCGCGAGAACCGGCCGCACATGAAACCTGGGGCGGAGCTCTGAGAAAGGAGTGTGTGATATGAGAAGTTTTTTGTGTGGTTTATGACAGTGTTAGACATAGTAGTTGATGCACAATGTGTCCCGAGGTTTTTCAAAAAAAATTATACACAATTTTACAGAAGTCCTGCAAATGGTTCTTCACAGAGATGCCACAAGAACCATTTTTGGTTCATCAAAGAACTGTTCGCTAAAAAGAACTATTTCCTTCTTTCTTTTTTTTATAGTGTAAATATCCTTTTTAATATAAAAAAGAACATTTTGAAACACAGAAAGGTCTCTTAGGATATTCAAAGTGACAGTTTACCCAAAAATGAAATGGAAGACAAAAATAGTGGTCTCCATTGACTAGCATTGGTATTGTGTCCATACAATAGAAGTAAATGGGGAACATGTTTTTGGTTAAGAGCATTCTTCAAAATATCTTTAGTAAATGATGACAGAACTTTTGTTTTTGGGTGAACTACTCCTTTCACCCAAAAAATATTTTTTATTTTTATTTATATGTATAGAGAAAAGAGAAGTGACCATTTCTGAATAAAAAGGTTACACTGTTTAAAATAAAGGTGCTTAAAAGGTTGTTCACAGCGATGCCAAAGAAGAACCATTTTTGGTTCCACAAAGACCCTTTTGAAACATTAAGGTTCTTCAGATGTTAAATGTTATTTTATGGCATCAAAAAACTTTTGAAGCAACCTTTTTACCATCCGTGACGAGTAAGAGCGTGTTCAAACATTCCATTCGTACTGTCTTACAAGTCTGTTGTTTAGTGTGTTAAGACGTGGCGGATGGATTAAAGAAAAGCACTTGAGTTAGTCACTGTTGTTTGGAACCCGTGTAAAGATGACAGATGTGTGAGTGGAGTGAAGTGCTCTGCTGTGACGCTCACTCATCCATGAAGTGTTACGTGATTGCAAATGAATCAGCAGTGACAAATTCATGTCAACTCGAAGTTAAAAGCTGAGCTGACAGAGTACAGGAGACAATTGCAGAGGAAGACCTGTCTGGCACACAGCTGACGTTAAAAGCCCAAAAAATCCACAGTACAATATGCTGGTGTGAGTCTCGCGAATGACTCGCTGTGAAACTGTTGCAGTTCTGCTCATCAAATACTACTATAATAATGTAATTCAAATTAAAATAATTAAACATATACAGACGTCTTTCTACATAATGACGTCCTGCTCATGCTTTGTTCTTTGCAGTTTTCAGTATAACTAATGATATTAAGCATATCATACAAGTGATGCAATTTGTGTGTTGATTGACTTTATGATTTAATAAATCATGCGAAAATGTAAGGCTTATTGGTGTCCTATTCAAACTACACGAGGTCATGACAACAGTACAGCATACTCCCCACTAGATGGCAGCAGTGCAAAGCTAAATAGCTGTAATAGGTTAAGAGCAGTTTAAATCCACTTAGAAACCTTTTATGGATCTTAAAGAATAGTGTACTCTACATATTATACAGTACTTTTTACAGTAAATTATACAGACTATATAAGTAAAAAAGGTATTTTGACACAGCCCAAATGCTCCAGGGACATGATGCAAAGAAGTGTGTTTTAAGCAGGATAAAAAAGATTTTTTATATGATTTATAGATCAATTCTGTGTAAATATCCCTGTACAATTCTTCTGTTTATGTAGCTCAGTTAGTAGACCATTGTGTTTTCAGAGCAAAGATCGTAGGCTTCCTATCCAGGGAACACACAACACAGCATATGCCAAATGCATATTCTGATAACTTATGTATTATTTAAACTTATAACTGACCATCAATTTAAATGACAAGCAATTATTCAAACTCAAAATCACTGAGCCTCATCACAATACACCAAAATGTAATCAAATAAGAACAATGTTGGGCTGTGAAGCAATTAAAACTTTTAATCGAATTAATTAAATGATTTTGCGATTAATTAGTCTAATTAATCGCAACTTCATCACACATCCCATTTGGGACCAAAGGATAATTTAAAGCCATAATAAGACAATGCAGAAAGTAGGTTCAGATGTTCAGAAGCTGAATTATTATAATTAAAGACCAAAGCAGTTTGTTAACTAACATTCTAAAGAAATATTGTATTTTTCCTAAAGAGATAGTAATTCATATTTGAATTATTTTATTTTAACAATGCTAAAATTCTTTGAAGAATAAAAAACTGCCAGTAGGTCTCGGTAAAACTCATTAATTCATTAGATTCACCGAATGCGTCCAGGAATGCAGTAAATGACTCTTTACGAACACTTCTACTGAGGCTTTATTTTATTCGTTGAAAAATGAAGAAAACAGACAATGTTGTCCATAAAATTTATCTCAAAATGTATTTCTTATTTAATTAAAGCTTGTATAAAATCACATGGCATGTGCACTCGTAGTTTTCTGGGCATAAATAGCACTGCTATGATATTGCGCTTGAGTGATTGCATAATCAAATCAATATTGGACAAAACCTCGTTCAGGGTAATTTTTGCAGGGATATCTTTAACTTTAGGTTCTTTCTGACAGTATTCTGTATGTTATATCACAAAGTAAGTTGTTGCCAGCATCTTATTTGTCACTATTCAACTGTATGAAATGTGAAAAAAATGTAATCATGTTAATTTTCCATAACGTGTTAATTATAATTTAAATGCACAGCCCTAGTAAAATTATAATACAGTTTAACCACAAAAAAGATGTCATATATACATTAATACATAACATAAAATTATAAAAGGAATAATAATATGGTTGAATGGTAGAACAGAGAACAACAAAAAAGATCAAGTCAAAAATACATTACAAATATACATTAATACATAATATTAAAATATATAGTGAGTAATAATACGGTTAAATGGTAGAACCAAGTATGAGTAGCACTAATTCCCAACACATCACAAGTGCAAGTTAAATGCAATGAACTGTCCCCATAGACCCATTAAGACATTCTGTCTAGATAGGACATTCAGAAAAAGTGCTGATCTTAAGACACCTACAGGTATCTCAGAGTAAGTGGAGAATGGGTCCAGAATCACTAAACCTACTCGATTTAAGCCATTATTTACATCTAAACTTCATACTTGACACCAGAGAATCAGTATCACACAGGATCTAGGAGAAGAACAGCAGGCCAGTTCTAACGTCACATGACCATTTCTTTGACTGTGGGCAAATTTGAGCAGATTTGTAATTATGTTTTGAGGCAATTAAATGAACTGATTACACATTAACCTTCATTATACTTTTCATCCTTGTATCCCCAGTTATCCTCAAAGTGACTTCTGCAGGAGCTACCAAATTCATTACTGATGCATAAAAGAATGAAATGATGTACAAGCTAAATGAATGGTTTTATTGGCTCCACAGTGAATACAAAGCAGTTAGAGAGAGTGTTGTGAGTTCAACAGAAAACAATACAAAGTGAGCCATTGGTCGCAATTCATGACCTCACCACTAGATCGCAACATCCTACACAATTTATAAAAGCTCATTGCAACTCCTGACCTCTCATCATCTCATTTGAATCACGTTTTGAGACAATTATTGTGTTGAAAGAAGTAAAACACCCTGATAATAATAAAGCAACTTTAAAAAGTATATTTAGACAAATAGAAAAGGAAGAGGTACAGATTTTTTTCTAGATGTCGGAAAAATGACTGAATAATCACTGCAGGAGTCGAGATATTTCCTGACAAGAATAGGAGTCAAAGGAGCTTGTTTTCTTAAGCTTCACAGAAAAATTTGACTGAAATTGGCTGTTAAAAACCATTAGTCCTATTTTATAAAAATGACAAGACTTCACCCGTCATTTCCGTTTAAAATCGCAAATGAACTGTGAGATGAACAGAATGTGTTGAAAGTCCCACATCTTCAGCTGTGTGAGCACTTATCGCTGGAATTACAAGTGTTGGCACCGAGAGAACATAAATTAGAGGAACCATAAACGAAATAAAAATCCTAAACTGTTCCCTCTGAATGCCACTGCAATGTTAACAAGGGCCCACAAAGGGGCATTAGAGTACTTAACAGTCTGCTCTTTAAAATACAAGCACATTGTCTGTAGGCTGTTAATTTACATTCAATTAATTCATGTAACACACAATCTTTTAATAAGACTGAATAAGCCTATGTTACCTGCTCTGTATAAGTCCATTAAACACAACTTCATACATATCTTCTTTGTGGATGACTGTTTGACAGGTGTAAAACAGTCAAAGAGAATATAGTCAAGGAGAGATAGAGAACCAAGCAAGTGGAAGCAAGAAAGTGGATACACACTAAATTTATGATTATTTGAAAAAGGCAAAATAAAGCCCGACCCCTAAGCAAAGCATCACTTTTGCAAAAAATTATTCACGCAAATTAGTTGGAAAGTCATCAATATTATCACTATGGGGTTAAGAATCAATGATAGAATTGTCATGTTTGGGATTCTTGAGAAAAGAAACAAGTAAAACAAATGGAAAAGAAAAACTAAACGGAAAAAAAGGCTGACACAAATGAAAAAAGAGATAAAGACAAACAAACTGATGGGAACAAATAAAAATGGAGATAAAATGACAGGGGAAGGTGTGGAATTACGGGTTTAGGCATCAGATTGGTAGATGAATGGTTAGAGGGCTTTCAATGTAAAGATGCTATTCGAGATCCCAGTTGTATTGTTTGTTCAACCACGCATTACTTGATTGGCAAAAGCAAAGAATAATACTTACATTTCAGCTGCTTACATACAGTAAAAGCATGCTTGTCTCTAAAAATGACTGAAACTGCTTTTAATGTCGGTCTACTGCTAGTATGTGATGTAGTTTATGATTGAGCAAATAAATCATATCTGACCACATGAGATCAATCACATTTCTACTGTAGGCAATATATCACACAGATTAGTGGTAAGACGACATGAAAGATGGGAAAGTGGAGCTGTGAATTAAAAATCGTTTTCATTAAATTCTGAACCTACGCTGGAAGTCAATATAGAGTAAAAAGGTCAGTACCGGTTGAATATGTAAAGATTCATGTGGTCAGCAAGTTATTATAAAAAGATAAATTCATTTCAACATGAATAATTACTGGATTGCCCTGAAGTGGTTTATTTAGTATTAAGTAATAACTCATTGGAAAGCCCACAAAATGAGAGCATAGGTATAATTTACACAACCTAAGAGCTATGGCAAACCTTGTCACGGAAAAATGTGAGGGTATCAGATACCATGGTACTCTGAATTATGTACACTGCCGTTCAAATTTTTAAAAAACTGGACTGAAATGTTTTGCATGTCCTAACAAATCTCATACAATTTTAGAAATGGATGACTTGGACCAAATTATAACCCATTCAAGAACATCATTATAGTAACAACAACCCATAATAGATGTTTCCTAGTGATATTCCCAGGGTGAAATCTAAGGAACCGAACAAGGTAATTATAGTGTACTAAAATGAAATCTGTTAAAATTAGTGGTGGGCATAGATTAATTTTTTTAATCTAGATTAATCTAGATTAATCTTGGAATTAATCTAGATTAATCTAGATTAAAATGGCTCATTTGAATTCTGCCAAAGGCATTCAGAATATGTGTGTTACCCAAATAATGACTAAAAGTAAGTCTTTGAGAACGGGTTTCTCAAGCCAGGTGGCGCATTAGAGAAGGGGCTCATCTCCTGTTTCCAAAATGCATCACAAACTGCTTGAGAAAGCTGTTCTACTATGATAATTTGTGATGAAAATTAAATTATGTTCAATAAGATGTACTTGTGTTTACTTCCGCATTAGCGAGGGATGCTTTGTGTTTAGGTGGTACTTGAGACTGGAAGAGCTCCTACAGTACATTTACATTTAAATTCAGTCATTTAGCAGACGCTTTTATCCAAAGCGACTTACAAAGAGTTAGGGAGCAACAATCGATATGTCATACAGGAGCCATAATACATTAGGTGCCAATACAAAGTTATTGGTTTCAACTAAAGCTAGACCACTACCTGTTGAGAGAAAGTTTTTTTTTTAAACTAACTGTATGTAAACCACTTTCGTACAGTAAACCAATTCCACATTGCACAAGGTGCAAACAAGCTTAGTCTTGTCGAGGTTTCCATTGGGAAGCGTCTTAAAAATAAATGTTCCCTGAAGCAAACCCGGCGGCTTCATAGCTTCATCCATGTTAGCACGTCACGTTTGATCTGGTCATTTCACAGTAACGTTATGTTGTGTTCAGACCAAACACGAGTGATTTACATGTTAAGTCAATGCAAAGAGGCGATAGACCTACTTGCTGCGCGAATCGCGCGAATGAAGCCCTGGTTATGAGATGATGAGGCGGCGAGAATGACGCGAATGACGCGAATCACGCGAGTTGAAAAATCTCGTTCTCTTCCCCTACAGTGACATTAATCTATGTATACATCCGCGCTAAAATATCAAAGCGAAAGTCATCATAGCTTGTGTAGTATAGACCCAGCTCCCAACCCGACTTTGAGAATAGATTAACGGCGACATTTTTTTTATCGCGCGATAAGAGTCTCACTGCGTTAACGCCGTTAACGGCCCACCACTAGTTAAAATATTTCTGTTTATTGAAATTAAATAACATATTTCACTATTTGAAAAACAAAATTGAATGAAATACACTAAACTGGAAACAAATTAAAATATGCTTAGCCACTAAAATTATTAAATGGAAAATAACTAAAATAAAATAAATTAATCTTATATAGCAACGTAAAAAAGAAACAAATTAAAAAATGACAAAAGCATGTGACAAAATAGCTACATATTTTAATAAAAAGCATTAAAAATAAAAGCTAATACAAAATATTAATAAAACATAAAAAAATTAAAACAACAAGCTGAAAAAAAAGGCCAAAAGATCTGGAAAATCTGGGAATTCAAAGCATAGCTACTTTTAAGATGCTCAGAACATAGTTTTGATTTCTATCAAATGCTTTTAGTCATGAAGTGTTCTTCCATAGTATCAATGAGTTTTCAATTCTTCTAAAAAGTGGAAAATTAATAACTGTTTAAAAACTTGAACGGTAGGGTAAATAAACACTACATTGAAAAAGCGAATAAACATTGAACCTTTGACCGTTCAATGTCATCAAGATACCTTTACTGTCACTGTTTGCTGCATGTATTGTCAAATAACAATAAGGTAAGGCTTTTTCCATAACAGATGCTTGTATTACACTGTTAAAGGGGACGGAGTTGTTGTAGGACATGATATGTGCACAGCAGAGTATTCAATGACCCTGTCACAAAGCATGCTGTAAGATGATCTAGAGTACAGGGATGACAGCTGCGTTATGTGCGCTCGTGTGCATCCTCCACCAATGGAGCTCTGAAACAAAGGCACTCAGGTCCATGTTTATCTAACCCTGTTGACACGTTGAATATAGGCACTTGCTAACTTTATTCCCGATACATTCTTCCTCAACTCAATCTTTAATTTATTAACATACAATACATACATAACATACTTTCTTTCATAACATACAAGCTTTCAGGTTTGCTCAGTGAATATTGTGAGCCACTATTCTTCTTAAAGTTCATTTCTGTTGTGAAACATGTTATTCAAATAAATGGTGCAAAACTGTTAATTTCGCTAAATCAAAGTTACAGTTCACACAAAAATTAAATTCTGTCATCATTCATGACATGTGATTTAAAACCTGTTTGAGTTTTTTTCTTTCGCAGAACAGACATGGAGATATTCTGAAGAATGTATTTAACTGGGACCCATTCACTTGCATTGGTTCTGTGTCCATACAATAGAAGTGAATGGATGCCAACGCTGTTTGGTACCCAACTTTCTTCAAAATGTCTTCTTTTATGTTCTGCGGAAGGAAGAAATTCATGCAGGTTTGAAATGACAAAAGGGTTGAGTAAATGATCCCAGAATTTAAATTGTTGGGTGAACAATCCCTTTAAACACTCCAGGATGAGCTCGACCCTAAATGGGGGATTAGGAGAGCATGTAAACTTGTGAAATGGCTATGAAATCTACCTGTTCAGTTTCGCGTAGGCTAGAGAGTACAATTCAGATACAGTGGAACTTAAAAATTGAGCAATGAAGCCTCCAAACATCACAACAACCCGTTTTAAGTGGAATGACTCCAAGCTAAACTGACAGTCTGTGTACTACAAAAAATACAAACAATAAAAAAATGTGAATAAACAAAAAGAATTGGCACATTAAGGTCATGGGTGTAATGCTTTTCAAAGAAAAAAAGTTGATGCTTTAATGCTTTATGGCATTCTGAAACTTAGATGTAGTAGAAAAACAAACACATTTCTATGGGAGTACCAAGCATCCTTTACAAAAAAAAAACTCCAGGCATGATGCATCTTCCATCTGATTCTGGATCTTAACCTCAGATATAGACACACAGTGGTCTTCAAAATCGCTCCATAAAATATCCTATCAATCATTTTTTTTGCAGCATGTGCAGACAGCTTAAGACATCACAGAACTGCGACTGCTCCGTGATCTTGAATGACTCTCGTGAGACTTTAGAAATCTCATGTGAAAAATGTTTTGTAGTTTAATCGGAAAAATTGTTGTGGTTGCCAATTAAAAAGCTTTGCAGGTTAAAACTTCAGGGCAAAAACTTCAAGCTGTGTATGAACTTAATACATTTGAGTCTTTTAGAGCATGTATTTTTAATTGTATATATAAATAAGAAAACATGGACCTAATGCATAAAAGTGAACACATTCCATTTACTTATTTTAGTTCTTTTCAATTCATTATTAAAAAAAATCAAAGTCACTTTAAAACAAAGCGACATCAGTAACTCATTGCCTGACCTTGACTTAAGGACAAACTCTACTCTTCAAAATATTGGGGACACACAAAACATTTAATGTCAAAAAAAAAAAAATCTGTAGTTTTCACGGGGAAAACACCTGCAGCTGTGGTTGCCAGTAAACTACCGTAAAAATACGGTAACATCCTATTTTAATTCGTCCAATCAATTCACAGCGGAAAACATGAGCCACACCCTCTATTTATCTTGGAGATATATCAGAATACTGAAGATGATCACCACATCTGCTTCACAGAGACTGCAGCATAACATCCATGACTTGATGTTTTATGGTTGTTTAAAGTCACCTTTAAAGTGATCAGTGTTTGCTTTAGTTGAGCTGTTTAGTGTTTTTATAGAACATAGTTTCTATAGCAAATATTATCAAAAGAAAATGTGAAACAATTATGTTTTGACATTATTTTCTAATGTTTTTAACCTGTTTCTGTTTCAACACATATTCATAAAAACTAGGGAAAGTCTTAACATTAAAAGCAAAGGGTCGAGATGCTAACTACAGCAAACACTCATCACCATAATGTTGACTCAACAGAAACCCTCAACATGTAAACTTGTGTTCATTCTCAATAAGAACTTTTGTAGACGTACAACAAAAATAAAGTATTTTTTAAGCACATTCTCTGACATCATGTCTTTTTGGAAAACTACTGAATTTCAATGTTAATTTCACAGGCCTTTTTTACAGTGTGGATAGAGTCCGCATCGATCCAGGAAGTCAAATATTCATATCTAATAGCCCTCAAACTGGGCCGGTGCTGCTATTACACATAGCCACTGCAATTCTGTACTACACTTTTCAGAACATCAGGAATGATTCATACTCTTTCCGTCCCTGCTCAACAAGGGTTTCTAGCATTAGAATGTGCATCCAATTTTTCTCCAGATACAACAAAGCATAAATTACATTTATTCAAGAGCAGTTTTTAATAGCAAACAGGCCTACAATATATCAGGCCTGCCAACAGCTTGAATATAAACATTAATCCAATTAACAGTTAAAATATTTAAGATTATTCTGTTCAACATTTATTTGTCAATGGATGTATTGAGAATACATATGAAACTGCACAATCCAAATTTTGGTTGCAATGGTTCTAATTCAGGAATAAGGACCTAAAGTCGTTCTCTAATGGAAGACACTATAATACAGAATATAATAATATATAAAAATTTTGACCAATTACATAATTTATTTTTTCATAAACTGGCCAAATGTGTTTTCTAGAGCTTTAGAACTTTTTTTTAGAAAAAAGTTTATCATGAATAGATAAGAATTTAATTGTGAATTTTTTTAGTAAACGTAAAAGGTACTTTTGGGGGGGCATTATTCTTAAACGTTATTACACTTTAATATGCTGCAATTTGCCTTGAAATACTGAATTTTTATTCTTAAAGCACAACACAAACATTTCAATATTGTAACAGTAAGAAGAGCAACAAAATAAGACAAAGCTAAAATATGTAAAGCACTGCCTCCTTAATACTTTTATATTTATCAATATTAAAGTTATGAAAAGCCTAAAAAGAGCCATAAAAGCATTGCTCTTTTGTCACATTTCCCGAATTCCGAGACCATATACTTGTCAAGCACACATTAAGAACACATCTGCACTTGTCAAACATACATCAGGAGAATTAGCGGCTACAACAAGCTACGCAAGCTCAGACAACTCTCAAAGCAAACTAACAGGTGGCCGCTGTGGCTATAACCTTACACCCACATTAGTGCTTACCAGACCCAAGAGTGTCGACGGTACGAGAAGGAACCCGGACTCAGGCAGGGCTTTACAGAGTTCTTGTTTTCAAGCAGATTGAATGCCGTCATATTTAACCTGCCAACGGATTATCCAATGGAAGCTTCATGAACTGTAAACTCATCATTCCACCAGCCTTAACCACCGCCGGGACTCTAGGTTGTAGTGGAGAGACTTTTATCTGTTTGCGGGAGTCTCTAGTTGCATTGTCAGTCTATCACGCTTCTACCCTCCTCGGGGGGTCGAGTGTCATAGGTCCGCTCGTACCTGGCAAAGACAGCTTGCCGTTTCCAACTCTCTTCTAACGTGGCTGCTTTGCTTTTAGAAATAGGGAGACAGGGCCCCTGCTCATAAATAAACAGGAAGCAAAGAGGAAATCACTCATTTAGGGTATGTCTGCCTCCGATCACACTGAGAGACAGAGGACGTGTTATTTTTGCAAAGTTTAGATGTTACTTAGATGGATTTCATCAACAAGACGGTAGATATGGTAACTGTCTAGAAAATAGAAACCAGACGCCTGGCTGATCTCTGTGCCGATGACAGTCTCAGTGAATTTATGCTTTATCTCAAATCCATTACAGTCTGTTCTTTGTGTGCTACAGGACAGAGCTTACCAGATGATCTCTTTATTTTGGTTTCTATCTGGACCTAGATGCTATTTGGGCTGTTTTTGTCGCAGTTGTAACCAAGGCTTTATTTGGATCCTAAATATCGAATTATTTATAATACTTTATGCTGAGCTAGTGTTGAATTGTCTAAGATTGTCTTAGTGTCATTTTATTACACTGCACAAAACATATTCAGATCATTAACCGTTTCTCATTTACTTGGGATTCATGTTTTTTTCTATAATACTGATACAGAAACTTGACTTCACTGAAAACATTGAAATAAAATATTTTATATTCATATTTTCATTAATATTTGGTGACACTTCATTATTTGGGGCAATTCTCGCTATAAACAAACCATTAACTATGACTTTGTCCCAATACACTCTTAATTTATTTAGGTAGGTAGGTTTAGGTATTGGGTAGGATTAGGGATGTAGAGTATGGTCATGCAGCATTTGTCTTTTATATGTACTAATAACCAGCCAATATGCCAATAATAGGCATGCTATTGAAAACTAGTTAATAGAGATAACTATATCTCTATAATTGCCCCCTATACTAAAGTATTACCTAATATTTATATAAAGGTCCAGTGTATGGCATCCAGCGGTGAGGTTCTGAAGTGCTACAAACGGCTCACTCCACCCTCCCTTTCGAAGCCCTACGGTGGCTGACACAGATCATACTCGTTGTCACGTTTTCGCTTCTTTACCGAAGCAGATGTGTAATGTGTTTACGGAATTTGCTATGTATGGAAGTTTAGGGCTACTGTAGAAACAACATGGTGAATTCCGTGCAAGGGGACCTGTGGTGTATGTAGATAGAAATACACCTCTGAAGACATAGTAATGTATATTATATTGCATTTCTATCAATAGATCCTCCAAAATATTACACACTGGACCTTTAATAAATGCATTACATCAAACAACCAAAAATCCATGTTTTCTTATTTCACCTCAAAATTGAACATGCGTTTTTGACTACAGTCGCTTATGACTCTTTTTGCCTGTCATACATAACCATGTTAACCTGTATGCTAAATTAGAAAAAAAGGTTAAATCCATGTGAGTTGATCTCTAAATCCTAATATTGGAATGGTTTGGAAAGCGATGTGCAGCTGAGAACAGTATATTTCCAGAACAGCAAATAAACCTTACAGCCAGGAATGGTGCAACATTTGGCAGACATTTCCTGTATAATTTAATAAGAGTTTAGGAGGTAAGTTTGGGAATAACAGTATGTATCATCCCGTAAGACGAATAAGCATAGACAAGATCTCTTTAATATCTCCAAGACAGCATTGGGATTAAATGGACAGCAAATGGAAACTTTTGCCCCCAGATGTTTTCTCTGGGTAAAAGCCGGAGCAGATGGTCGAGTTTGAATCCCGGCTCATGGTCCTTTACCCGACCCCATTCCCTCTCTCTCATCCACTTCCCTTCCTGTCCCGAAAAATCACTTTCTGTCAAATAAAGGCAAGAACGACAAAAAAAATAAAAAAAAAACACCCAGAACGCTCACATATAACAAACTGTTCTCAGATTTGACAAGGGGGCAATCATTCTTGTATCATTTCTATTCCTCTCAAGCAATATCAAAGCCCATTTTAAAGCTCAAAGAAGTGCCCTGAAATGTGCAGCTTTGTTTGATGTTGCCATTACCACTGAAACAGGAAGTCAGGAAGAGATAAGAGTCTTGAAGGGCGTCTCCCTCTTTCAAAATAGCCAATATCGCTTATCGCTGAAGAATAATGTCATAAAAATCGTTGAGAGATTTAATTCATTATAATTCTTGTAAACCCCAATTTTGTAAATATAGTAGACATCCTTTAGGCAATTCATATCAACAGCCAAAAACATCTACTTTGATTTCATGGACAAATTAAATCAGGATGCCTTCATTATGACATTTGGAATAATAATCTTAACAACTGTTTTCAAAAATATTTCAATTGCTGTGTAGTAGATGTTTACCCAGGTGGAAAACAATTATTGTTAGAAAGATATAATTGCCTTATTAGCCTATACATCATTCAAATAAAAATAAATGGCACAATGTCAATCTGAAGAACAGCTGTGAAAAATAAAACATTGAAATTGAGTACAAAGGACTCAACTACACCGCAAAAAAATCAGTAAAAACAGAATTACAGAATTACAGAAAAACAGAATTATACCGTAAAATATGCTTTTCTGTAAAATTATAAGATACAGGGATATTTATTAAACAGTTTTACACATTTTTCTTGCGAATGTGTTGTCTTGTTCTGTAAATTTACAGTTTTTGACTGTATTTAAAAAATAAACTGTAAAAAAGAAATCTTGATAAAGAAACAGAGATTTTCTGGCAGCTGGGGCACCAGACATAAACTGTAAAATAACAGGTTTTCCCTGTAAAATGTATTGTAAATTTGCTGTAAAATGCTAATAAAAGTTTTTTTACAGTGTTGAGTATGAAAGTTAACTATCACATTTAGAATAAATCTAAAGTGTTTTAATCTCAATGTTAAGCATTAGAGACGGATAAACCATTTATTAGAAATAAATCTAATATAGTTCTTTCTGTACCTGTAAAGGTAAAAGCATGCACTACTTGAAAGCAGAAATCAGAATGCACAGGTGTCAGCTCTGGGAGGCAAATTCGCCGGGTCAGGCTTCTGCAGACGCGCTTCGCAACAGCCTACAACTCCACAAACCGCCTGGGACGACACCTGTTTAAGTAACCTGTGCTGGAAATTCATCTAAGAGATGTAGACCTGGCTCTTAACTGACAGGAGCAGAAAAACACAGCTGCTGCACACACTGTATGTACTGTGGAGATAGCAAATGAGCACATTTGTTCTCACCAACAGCCTGTCCTTTTGGCCCAGACTTTACCATATGCTGCTTGAACTAGAGGTTTTAAATTCACTGCAGTTCATCTGAATTAGACGTGTTGTCAAGGTGACGGTACATGTACTTCAAGCTTACAAATGAACCCCGTCTGCAATTTGTTTGAAGATTATGGGAGGCCACCAAGAATTCTACATCACATCTGGTCAGAATATTAATGTTGGAGGAGGAAAGTGGAAGATGTACTTGAATTAACCAAACAACCACTCAATCATACTGTTTCCTAACAGTGTTTTTCTTTCCATATTGTCCATGATGTTAAAAAGCAGAGACGTCTAAAATATGTGCTGTTTAAAAACAATGACAGAATTGTGCTGTTAAGATAATAAATAAGCACATTGTGATCCGTAAGGCCAAATCACAGCAAAAAAAAAAGTTAAACACAACACAGATTCAGACACACATATCTGCATAAGCCGATCATTGTTCTCAAATTCTCACTCACACCAGCATTGTAAATCTGGCCAGTCTGTCAAAGTCATGTCATTTCAATCGTCATCTCTGGTTTTGTTCAGTAAATAACAGATGATTCACACATGAATCAGTATCAACCAAGAACTTCACCCTTATGGATTTCAACCATTATAAAGCATGTTCACGATATTCCACGATGTGATATTCACGCTCACGCGTATCGCGCAGCACATACGGTGGTCGAGGCAACCTTGTTGTTAATTCATTTAATGTCCCGCTTCCTTTGTTTCCGTAGCAACCAGGTTGGTGACTTTGCCCCCTACCCAAGGTAGAGTTACATCTAGGGAGTCTTTCATGTGTGGGTGGGCGCTAATATCTGTTACATGTGGATATCACATACGAAACAACTTAAGTGATAATGTGATCCTGTCTTGACAAGTGCAAACATCGCCAATGCTTAAAGAATCTGACCCAGGTACAGAGTCTGTGTATGTGTCTGTACGTACACGTGTGTGTGTATTTGAATGCGAAGCAGTTGGCCGGCCTGACAGAGACAAATGTGGACTTGTGTCTTTGCCGCACTAATTGGCTGGGTTAACAGATTACGGAGAAACAAGGCCAAGATAGCATAGCCATTCAATAAACATGCCTATATAAACAGATGGACACGCGCACATACCCAGACAGGCTATGGTGTACCTATAGAAAGCATTTCACGACGATAAAAAAAAACTGGATTTAAAACCAGTTCTAAATAGAGATACAACCAGACAGAGCCAAGAAAAGATGACTTGTTCGTTTATTGGCATAATTCTGTATGATTTACACATATGGATCGATGACTAAGGCCCAGATTTACTAAAGGCTTGTATGTTTGACCTCACGTGCAAAAGAGTGCATTTTGTACGTTTTTGCATGTCGCCTTTAATATGAACGTTGGAGTTTCCTCAAAATTACTCCACTCATACTATCAGATTAGATTATTTGGTGTGATATCTGCCGATACCGATTCTGAAGATTAAATTAATCTTTCTAGTAGCTCAGAGGTTAGAGCATAGCGCTAGCAATGCCGAGGGTTCAATCCCGGGGGATTACACATACTCAAATACAAATGTACAATATCATGCAATGTAAGTCGCTTTGGATAACAGCTTCTGCCAAATGCATAAATGTAAAATGTAAATGTTATTATTCATATAAGGACTATCCACAAATCCTCTGCGGCGAACGCTCAACGTTTTACCCATGTGAGCTAGAACGTCTTTAAAAGTAAACTTCAACCACGCATTACTAATGTCGGAATCCGAAGGAAGGTTATGCAGCGACTGTTCATTCCACAACCAGGCACTGACTGGACAAAATTTTGCGATGTTTAACGGCATTTTTATTTGCTCTCTCTGTGTGGTTCCGAGCAACTTGTGTTACTTCAGTACTGTCATGCGAACAAGTGAGCGGGGTTAGAGAAGTAGTCATTGATATATTTCTCTGGAGGCGGTGATCAACCTAGATACGTGCATTCCAGGACCTGCCGTTAGCTGGGCCTGGTGTCATAATTTCAGTTACAAGTGTGTTTTCCGTTCTGACACTTATATAACAAAAGCTTGGGTTAAAATTGATGTCTTAATACATGACATCTTTAAATATTCTTATCATTGACATCATATTGTTATTAGCAACAACCAGCACTATGTAGGTTTCTGGGCAGGAAACACAAAGACACATTCTTGATATCAACGATCTGTATGCTCATGTAGCTCTGTGTGTGTATAGGCAAAAATGTAGCTCAATTGGTCGTATTTGTGAAGGTTGTGAATTCAATCCCAGGTAGCACATATAATGGGGCTGTGCAAAAATATTGATACGTGTAACTATCGAAAAAAAAAAATTCTGACAGTGTATCGATAGTGATACCTCTACAAAAGTATTTGGAAGCAAGCGCGAGCTGATGTGTGTGCTTTGGTTTTGAAACTAAGTCATGGAGTAATGAGTTATATAAAATACAGTAAATGCTGTTTAAGCTTCTCAAGTCATGACCCACCAAGTCACTTGGCTACTGGAGTGCATTAGACAAAAAGTTTATTTCAAAAAGAAACAATGACATTTATTGCGCTTTCACCGATGCGACACCAGCGCATTTACAGCATGGATGAACCAGGGAGTTTATACTGCCCATATTCACGGTTTTAAATGCAAGTGACTTCGTGACCCATCTTATTCCTCTGTGATACCCACTTGAGGGGCGCATACACAGTCTGATCTAAACATTGCAGTATATCACAAATCTGTATCATATCGAAATAACTACCCATCTATCGTAATATGTATCGTATCTGGAGACACTTCCATATACATCCCTCACATACACTAATAAAATGTATACTTTGAATGCACTGCCACTTCGGAACAAAGTCTCCCAAACGCATAAATGTAAAAAATGTGGGTCACCCCACTACAAGTGAAGCATGCACTCAGGACCACTCATCTCAGTATAATGTATCTTCAGAGTCACAAGCACTTCAAAGCACACAAGAAATTATGCCCCTCCAAACGCTTCTCATGTTAGCATTAAACCACTTCAGATATTAACACGAGTGCAAGCGTTACCCTTTAGAGGTCTTTGAAAATCTCTTACACTTAAAAAGGATAGCATGCTGTTTGAAACCCTCATGCTTTACTTCCAAGCAACTCAACACTAGATTTCGATTGTCTTTATATTGCAGACTGATTCTCAAACAATGCTATAGTTATAGTGTATGTTTGCAGTTACATTTATGCGTTTATAAGACACCTTTATCCAAAGTGAATTATTGTACATTACAAACTGCAGAAGTTGTTAGAAACAACACGGTAGTGAGCAAATCGAGACAACTAAACTTTTGGATGAACAATTTCTTTAACTATGAAGAATGTTGGCCGAAAGTGCTGTGACAGAATATCCCTCATCTGTGCCAACAGGAAAGCTCTCAGTGAGGCAATGACATCATTAGTGACGTTGGTTGTCTTGTGGAGAGAGTGCATATAAAGGCTCCTTTTTCCTCATGCCATTGTCACAGGGCACCGGCTGATACCCCCAGGTGGACAAGCGTGACACCCCGCAACCACCCCACCACCCCTGTACATAGCACATGTGTCGCATCTCCCGAGTCTGGTTGGAAATAGGAACCCGTGGATCAAATCACAACCCCACAGAGTCTATACCCTAACCAAAACTTTTGGAAGCTGGGCTCTTTCCTTTCTTCAACAAGCTTTTGTGCCATTCATTATAAATAAAATAAATAAAAATAAAAATTTGTGAGCAATCACAATTACGGAATCACATATGCTCTTCAAAATAATACATGCAAGAAGTTCTTTGTTGGTAAGCAGTTCAAGTAAATGTGAATAGAGGGACATTTTAGCTCCTTGATATATTCACGATGGCTTTAAAATATATAAACTTTTCTTATTACTTTTTATGATAATGATAAGCTTGGTCACCATCCAACTTAATCATTCTGAGAAATTTCACCTTTGAACTTCCATGAAAGAAAAACATCATACAGGTTTGGAATAACATTTAACATCCTCAAATTAGCCATAAGAATCTTTACTAATCGTACAAGCCACAGAATACAAATAATACCCATATTACCATTTCCAGTATTGACATTAGAAAATTAACCTCCGGGTGAATAATCAATTTAGTTCAAGCACGCAAATGCCATGGAGCTTGTTTCCAGGGTAACCCTTTCACCAGTCCTTGGTACCACTTTCCGCTACCTCCGCCAGCCATACAATATTGATCAGTGGCAAGAAATGGCCATAGCTTTCTTCACCCTGCAAAGTGAGATTTGATTTGTTTGCACCTCTGCAGCCGCACTGTTTACTTTCTCCTCCCCAATGGCCATTTTGCTACAAAAGACCCTGACATTGTTATCTGAAAACAGAGGTGTTCAATTAGATTAGTTGTGGCAAATGAAATGGAGGGCATTAAATAAAGGCCACAGAACTGGAACACGGGGGAAGAATGCAATTACACTCGACGAAAAACCCTACATCTAAAAATAACTCGGACATACAGTATCTGAAACAGAGAAAAGGTGAACAACAAATTGGCTTTGTGGAGTTGTTGTCTCTAAAGTCTCAAAAAATATATCTGTCCAAAAATTACATATAATGGCTTGTTCTGAGTGCCTCTAATTCATTTCAGGAGCATTTCACTGTTTCATTTAAGAAAAGCTGTGGTCAAACATGTACTGAAAATTACTTTGAAGGGAAGGGTCGATATAAAAGTCCTGTGAACTTAAATTATGACACACCCTCAGATGTAAAGCCTATTATTTTGTATTATTTTATATTACATACAATATATACAGTATATATATATATATATATATGTAAAATATTATTTTCCTTACTAAATTGAGGCAAACGTGCAAGTAAAATAACAGAAAAATATGAATAGTCAATTTAAGTAGACCACAAAAACTTTAAAAAGAAAATATATTAGTAAAATACTGGTTTACATAGTCATACACTCTGCCCTATTCATCCTGTAAGGTTAAAAACTATGTTTTATTATAATTTGAGTAAAAACTGTAGTTTACTTGAATGAAAATTCTGTCATCATTTGCACGCTTTCTTGTCATTTCAAACCTGCATGACTTTCAACCTTCTGAACACAAAAGATGTTTAGAAAAATGTTGTTAATAGAACAGCATAGCCACCAATTCAATTTTATTGTTACCACTGCGAGTAAATGGGGGCTGTTAACAACACTCTTCAAAATATCTTCTTTTGTGTTCTGCGGAAGGAAGAAAGTCATGCAGATCTGAAAGCAAGAGGGTGAGTAAATGATGATGGAATTTTCATTTTGAAGGTGAACTACTCCTTTAAGTGTTTTTTTTCATGTGGGAAATAATATATTACTATTGTTTAAACAGATTAAGGGACTTCATAGGGCCTTGCCCATAATATTAAAACAAGGTTTCATGAAATATTGAAGAGCAGAACCATTGTGATACTGAGCAGGGGCAGGAAAATCACACAATTCATTTTAACCTAATGGTGATGCTCTAAAAACTGAGTGACCCCTGAAAGATGCTTGTACAACCAAAGGAAATTAAGTAGTTGTCCAGTAATTAGAAAATTAAAGCCTTACTTTTACGGCACGGCAGCAAGGAAATTGATTCTGAAGTAATAGCAACCTCACAACCACCAATTCCTCAGTCGTGTTTTGATATATGAAACCGGAGGTAAGAGTGTATAACTTCCATCGCATTAACTTCATCTCCTCTTATGTAACCGTTGGTGGATCTCACTCTTGTAGAGGTTCAAAGAGAAGGAAAGAATAGAAGAGAGAGAAAGAGAAGGAGAGAAAGAGAGTCAATAATGAGAGACAGCTGACATGTGCAGTTCCCTAAACCCAAAGTCATTGAAGCATGAAGGAGAAAAAAAATATATTTTGCAACAAAGAAAATCGTATTATTCCTAAAACATATGCATGAACATGTTGTTGTTGTAAACGGACAAAATAATTCTGAAATATCTTAGTGTTGCAATAATTGTTATCATCATCCTCTTCCTGACGATTCGCTGCTGTAATTTCCATCACTACATCCATCACCACATGTGCCGTCAATGGGTCTGTGATGCGACTGTTCATCTTTCTGCCAAACGCCCCCGGTCCCTCCTGCCTCCCTCTTTTTCTCTCTCTGTCCGGGAACACTGCAAATGTGGTGGCACAGATGGCAGCAGTTGGCCGAGCTGGTGCCGTCTGCTGAGAGAGTTGAGCAACTTTACCCGGCAGCACTGAACGTTGGGTACGAGAGGGGCACGAAATGACCTGCCTCAGGTGTTTTTCTCCAACCTGCTCCACCTGTTCCTCTAATAGGGCCTGGGATCCGCTCCTCTTTGCCCCGAAACTAAACACTGTCTGATGTCTTTTGAATTATTTATTGGTACACATTCACACGCAGCTCTACCCAATGCTCATTGGTTTCATAGAAACTAAGCTGTGAGCAGCAAAGTTTCTAAAAATAGTTTTGCTCAAACTACAGAAAGTTTCAGAATGTCTGGTTATTTTCATTATAACCAATAGCTTTTTAAATAAAATTATAACTTTATATTTATTTAAGCTGTACGCTTAATGTAATGAGACCATCATCACATATTTATAATCTTAGCAAGGGTAACGATATAAGGTCATAAATAGCGATGTAACAGACATATTATGTCATAATACTCAAAAAGAGGAGGAGTGTGTGTTTTGTGTAAGTGTCAAAAGTTGCTGTCCATGACTGTTACGTGCAATTGAAAACCACATTCTAATCTCATGTTTACCGCAAGTCAAACAACAACAAAACGATAAGAACAAATATTTTTTCTGTTTATATGTTTGTTTAATCACGCTTGGCTTAGGGAAGCTTCTTGCAGGACGCGCACAACCTTCAGCAACAAATCGATGACACAAAGGCCTTCAGTCTGAACGACCTGCACTAATGACATCGACCGACTCGCTCGCATTCCTGAGTCAGGAAAACCTTTGCTACAGAGGTGCTTCGATGACAACAGGTTTATGGGGGTGCGGTGACTGCAGAGAGAAGAGAAATGATGATAAAGTGGACGGATGCCAGCGGTCAGGCAGATACACAAACTACTGTTTCTACCCTTGGCGAGGTGGTGGGCCTGTCCCCATAGCAACATGCTGCGCATGTGAGGTGAATAAATGTGTGTGTGTAAAAGGAAGCCCATCTCAAAGTGACCTGTCCCTACGCATGGATGTTTGACTTGACATGATTTGATAAATATGTGGCCTGGGTCTCAAACATGGATCAATGTTTGCTTATATTTAAAGGGATAGTTCCCTTTATTCACCCTCTTGTCATTTCAAAGCTGTATGGGTTCCTTTCTTCTGCAGAACAATAAAAAAGATATTTTGAAGAATGTTGGTAACGGAATAATGGGGTACCCATTCACTTTTGTTGTACGGACACAAAACTAATGCATGTCAATGTGTACCACCGTTGTTTGGTAACATTCTACAAAATATGATGCCAGAAATTTCATTTTTGGATGAACTTTTCAATAAATGGTGCGTGTAGGGGTCTTCAAACATTTCAATTCATAAAAATGTTTTCAAGACATTTTTTCATTTAAGAAAGAAAGAAAATCCCCATGAAATCAAAACGTTTATTTGGCTTTAAGTATAAATATGTTTGGATATCTGTCCTTCAAGATATTGACGAAATGAAAGTTTAAAGGATATAAGCATTGAAAACTTCCAACAAGATAGATCAATGATTTTTATGACATCATTATATACTTCGGCATCTTATCAAAGAAATTCAACTAAACACTCCTGGCTGTTTTAAAAGGGGGAGGAGTCTATAAACGTCCCGCTAAACTTTTAAACTGAAATTGCGTCAAACGAAGCTGTCTGTTTCAAGTTTAGTGTGTCTTTAAGAATCAACAAACCTGAAAACTTACTTTAAATTTTGTTGGTAACACTTTACAATAAGGTTATTTGTTTACATTAGTAAATGCATAACTAACATGAAGTAACAATGAGCAATATGGTTTTTCAACATATATTAATCTTTGTTAATGTTAGTTACAGTAAATAAAACTATTCATGTTAGTAAATCATCACCTTTTGATTTAAAAAATGTATAAGTAAATGCTGAAATTAACATTAACTAAGATTAATAAATAATGTATTGTTTATTGTTAGTCATGTTATCTAATTCATTAACTTAACACTTAACCTTATTGTAAATAGTTTTTTTTATTTCTTCATGCAAAATGATGATGTACTGGAAACATGTTTTTTTATAATGCACTGAAAAAAATGTTTTTTGCCTTAGTAAATGTTATGAAATGAAATGATTAAAATAAACCTAATATAATTAAATATAAAATAACGTATAAATATTGCGAATGAAATCTACAAATGTTGGTCGTTTAGAGTTTAATTATTTTGTTTGAGTAATTTTAATTGAACAAATTATTAATTAAATCCAACTTTATTTTATCATGTTAAACCTATTTAGATTGATCAAAATAAGTGTACTTATTTGTTTTGTGTTGAAACTACATAAAAAATGTTTGTAGATATATCTACTTTGGCAGTTGATCTGTAGTTCCCAGCATGCTTTGTGTCTGACTGCATTAGGAGATTCCTTTTCAAGATTAATTTTCATTTAAGTGTCTTTCAGTAAAAAGAAAGACTGTGTTTTGTGTTGAATTGTCTTTGAGATTTAGGAAAGCTTCACCATAATTTCTAAGTTAGGGTTTGTTAAGTTGTCACCGTTGTTCAGAAGAGAGGTCCTTGTGCCTAGGATGAGGGAGGCACAATATTAGTCATGAAAAGTTTTATTTTATTCATCAAGTAGTTACTGTGCTAGTGCCAGTACAGAGAGATCCAGTCTCTTCTTACTTGACCATCAATGTTGTACATTTTTTTAAATTTCAATATGAAAGAAAGTGATGCGTGAAGTTTGAGATAAACACATGATTTTGATCGGCATAATTTTATCGTTTATTTTATTTTAAGATACATTTACTTGATATTTTAACAAAAACTGAATGTTTTTAATAAGTAGAATTAACTTTATTCTGGTTAGTAAGTTGTACTTGAATTATAGCAGCAAATTTACTTAAAAAAAGTTTGTGCAAATTGTCAACAAGTTATTTTTGCAGTGTATCTGCTATTCTCTCCTCATTGTTTTCACCTCCTGCGGCCCCTGAAGGAGTTAAATCATATTGAAGCTGGATAACAGGTTAAAGTGTGGCTGCATGACACAGCGGCTGGTGCTATCGACTGATTCTCAATTGCATTCATTTTGAACGTGACAGGCCCAATAAATCAACCTGCTAAAAGCAGCCTCTCAATACAGCTACTTTGTGCATTAGTTAGCAACCTTGTGAACACGGCAGCACATCCTTTGTCTCTCACACTTACATACTGTTAAAAACTAGGGACTGGCCGTGTGTGTGTGAATGGTAAACCACTGAACACCGTCATCAGAAAAACAGAACAGCAAAGCACCTTATTTACCCTGACCATCCACCTACGAAAACACATACACACACCGAGTATAATGAGACAAGAACAAAACTACAAGCAGATTTATAAAGGAATAAATGAAAAATCTTGCATCATTTATTCACTCGATCACATGTCATTCCAAACCTTGATTCTGTGGAACACATTTGGGAAATATTCTTTTGTCCATAAAAAATTCAATGAGGTCAAATGTTGTGCGGCTCTCAACAGTTCAAAATATCCTAGTAAAGACATACGAAGTTGACATGACATGAGTGTTCCCATCATAACTTACTCCTAGTTTGATAACATAACAAACACCATAATAAAGAAATATGAGGATGACTGGTTGTCACGTTTTTATGACAGGTGCCATTTTGTCCAGAGATGGAGAGTGACTCATCTCATTATCATTCAGATGATGCTGCTAGTGAGTGACACAATTCAGTGTTTGTCATCAATATGCTAAAAACATTTACATTATTTAATTGTCGTTTGAATAATGACATGGACAAACTTATAACTTAACTTAAATGTACCTGCAATAAACAAACTGCAGTTTGTGCAGAAATATGCACGATAAAGACACGCAAAACAAATTCAAAACAAATCCACTAAAGGTCTGATTTATTACCCACACAGTTTCTTTAAACCTTCTGAATGTTATTTTTCTTATATTGCACAAAAATCCCTTTATTCCAGCACAAAATAGGCCCTGTGGGAGATTTAGTATGTATAAGAAGCTACAGACATGAGAAGTGGTCTGGGAAAAAGTTATCTTAACACACTTCAGGATGTTCCCACAGCTGTAACTACAACATTAATGCCATGTAACACGAAACACTTAAACTCAAAACAGGCACATTAAGTCCTTCACTTTCACACACAGGTTGAACAAAAAGTAGCAATACCAACTCGTACAATTGTGAATTTGATGACACGGTGTGGTGTTAATACCACTGATTTTAGTCATTAAAGTACCTTGGAGTGCCATGAACATAAATATGGTAGTCATACCACAATATACTGTGTCAAAGACAACAATGTCAACTGTTCTACAGTACATACATGTGGTATTCTAGTACTCCACACACATTTTGTAGCACTACTTAAGTGTAGCAACACCTGGTTGATGATAAAATGTGAATACGTGAAGTGCCAACATTATTGTGAATCCCTTGGATTACAACATGGAACTCAAATTTGCATCTCCACTTCATAAAATAAATGTCATACATAATAATGATGTAATAAAGTACAGATTTAAAGCTAGATTTACCTATTTAAAAAAATATTCTTTGTACATTTGATAGATGTGTACCTATATGGCAATGTACCATAGTTACCAAGGGATAAACACTGGATAGCTTTTCATTACCATGGTTAAATCAATGTTAAACTAGTTTCTATAAAATCAACAATTCCTGTAAGAAAACTGCAACCTAAACATAATTAAAAAGGCATAACCTGTTATTTTTGTCTCTTTCCCTTGTCTGCTGAGCACGGCTAAAGCTGTAATAAAATGGTTATCGCTTCATTAGACACTGAGAGCTCTCGTCCTAACATTAACCTCTCTAAAAGCTCTCATATTCTCATTAAATCGAATGCTGGACCCACCAGATCAGCCGCATGAGGAAGCATGTAAACACATTCCTGAAATCTGTTCACTCTATGACTCACTGTCTCATCTGTGTGTGTGCGTGTGTGTGTTTATTCTGTTTATTCTGATTTATGGCAAATATTCAACATGAAATGCTAGTCCACTGTGTAATCTAATTAGGGATATAAAGTTGATGTTCTCTTGTTTTCAATAACAGCTTATAGTGAAGACAAATATTAATACTGTTAACAGTATTTTGCTAATATAAGATAAAACAAACTGCCATAACAAGCTAGTTGTGGATGGGAACTTTAAGTCTGATGGGTACAACAGGACTGTCAATACACATGACTTATGGCCACATCCTCTTTCACGCTCATTATACAAGCTGGGGCCAGGATTCTTAAAAAGATTTTTAAAAGATTTTTTTAACATTAATTATTGCCACTCAAAAGTATAATTAGGAGCTATCATGTCTAACAGATAGAATATATGTGACCCTGGACATCAAAACCAGTCTTATGGTTCAATTTTTCGAAATTGAGATTTTTACATAATTTGAAAGCTGAATAATTATGCGTTCTATTGATGTATGAGTTGTCATGATATGATCATATCTGGAATCTGAGGGTGCAAAATAATCCAAACATTGAGAAAATGGCCTAGGAAGTTGTTTATAAGAGGCACTGTTACTGGCCATCCACTCACAAAAATAAAGACTTGATATATTAGGCATAGGGAATTTACAAAATATATTCATGGAACATGATCTTTACTTAATATCCTTATGACTTTGGGCATAAAGAAAAATCAATCATTTTGACCCATAAAATGTATTTTTGACCTTAACTAAAAACGTTCCCACGCTACTTAAGACTGGTTTTTTGATCCAGGGTCACATATACAGAAATTGAATAGCCGTGTTGAGCAGTTCTATGATTGATGTAGGCACTTTTTGGACCTTCAAAAAATCAACTTCCATCCATTCATATTCTACCGCCCTGAAGTAAAATGATACTTGGGATCATAACAATGACTGCATTGTTCTTCCAGAAGAAAATTATATTTGTTTAGGATGACCTGAGGGTGAGTAAAACATGGGGAAATTTTGATTCAGGGGTGAAATATCCCTTTAATACTAGTGCGCTGTCTGAAAGATTCTGACAGAGATTCACTTACGCAGCCTTAACCCGTGACTGTATACACCGCAATGAACCTCGCATTGCGTTTTGACGCGTTCCACAGCTGGAAAAAAACTCAAAGCATCAAAGTACCTGTTTCAAACCGCGCTTAAGTGGTTTTAAAGCCTGTAAACGAATAAGAGCCTGATTGTATAATGTAACCTAGACAAAGGATGACAAAACAAACGGATGAGCATTAATTGAGTTAAATCTTTTTTACAAGTTAATCCAAAAAAAATATTGCATGCATTAACGCAGTGATGTTGACAGCCCTAGTTATTTGCATTAAAAAAAGGCAAATATCAAATTCTGAGCAGTCTGGGGTGTATATTTGATCATAAGCTAATAGTGAAATTTGGTTCATTATCGTTGTTCATAATGCTTAGGAAATTATTTTTAAAAAATCCCACAATTACACTCACACAAAGAACCACAACTTTATTTCCCCTTTAAGTTTTTCTCCGAAAGAATTTGTTTATATGAGTCAGAGAATGAGATTACAGGATAATGTCAAACAAAATATTCTCAGTGATATGTGTGCATGTGTGTGAGTGTGTGCCATTGAAGAAAAGCCTGTCATAGTACACAGTGTGCATTCATTAGCTTAGTGTGAGACAGAGACTAGTTTCCTTGCAGTTCAGAAAATAATACATTTATATGTCATACTGATACTGTCAAGAAACAGACATCCGAACTTCAAATATATATATATTAGTAGTATTGTATACAAATTTCAGCTGTAGCCATTTGCTACTTAAATCCTGCATGTGAAATATTAATTCACAAGAAGTAAATCCTTCTCCTCCACACAACACAATGGAGTTGTAAATATGTATTTACAACCCCTAGATAATGATGTTTTGGAAGCAATAATTGACTTTATTGAACGTAGGAGGCTTTCAGATTTATGGCCAAACAAAACAAATAGGAAATACATTCTTAGTGTGTATTCAAGCAACATCCAATTTTCTATAAGCTTATTTGCCTATTTCCGTCAACAAATTAGGTGCTACAACCACACAGATTCATAAATGCACTTAACAACAAATTATATCATGAATCATGCTCTATATTTTAGCACAAACAGTCGAAGTTTCTGACGGAATGCTGTTCACTGATAAACTTCCCCTCCAGTGAACTGAAACTCACTGCGATTGAGATGCCGAGTAAAACCCAAGAACCAGATCAGTCTGACGCGAGTCTGCGAACAAACACTGGGTTATAATCAACTGATTCATCTAATAGATCTTGCTCAAAAGAATGACTCAAACATCACTATTCAGTATTCATCTCATGAACTTTCACGAAATGCCATGGGCGAATGTCAACAGGTTTGTTCTTTAAATGCAGCCCTCCGATACTTGGAATATAGCACAAGAGTCCTATAAATGACTTTTATGATACATTTATGGTGCTACTTGGTCCTTTCGAAAGCCCAATCCACAATTGTGTTTTATATAAGAAAAGTCATACAGCTTTAAAACTAAATGAGGATGAGTATAATATAACAGCATTTTCATTTTTTATCAATATTTTCCTTTAAGAGAAAATCACACATGTAAATTAAGGCTCAACTCAATACGGGCTTACGGAGAAAGCAGATAAAACTTAACAATGAAAGATTCATTCATTAATGAGGAACAAAGTGTTCAGGAAACAACTGGATGGGCACATACACCGTCATTAGGTTTACTACTCGATCTGCTGTTTCTCAAATGGAGAGAAATGCCCACGAGTACTGTATCACAGACAGCCGCATGTCTTTGCTCTGCTGAAAAGGATACAAAAGATGAAACCAAAAGGAGCTCACTGCTCTAATAATAGTTGTGATTTGGGAATACAGCATTTAAAAGAAAGAGTGGTCACCTGTTGTGTGTGTATTTTCAATAGACACTCCATAATGAATGGGCTGTTAATGAGCACTAAGAGTTTCTTGAGAGAGTGTGTGAACTTTTCAAAGAAACAAAATTGGATCTTGTAGGCAATAATGAGGCAGGGAAACCGCACTGGACCGTGAAACATCACTCTGTAGTGATTAAAAAAGACATGTATCGAATTGTATGTTCAAATCTGGAGACTGCTTTTGAACTGAACATCCTGCAAAGCCCCTGATACATCTCTTGGCATTGGGATTGACAATCTGGAGAGGATGACAAACTGATCTGGTGTTACAGATGACATCCAATGACTCAAAGTCCACCTGCCGTTCTGGGAATGCAAGCACACATGTAAATGCAACATACAGTCCCTATAATCTCCTATTTTAAAGAAACGCTTAACCAAAACTGGAACATCGTTTCATTTGTTATTTGTATGGCCAGTCGTAACCGTATGTTCTTTTCCAAAATTGAATGAATCACTGACTCAAATTTATGGTTTTGGAGTCTCATCATAGCCCATTAATGGTATTCGTGCCACTCTGCGGCCATGTTTGCAACGTCTCTGGGCAGCTATTTACGTCATATCAAGTCGACAGTCCTATCTCTTTGAATAGTGTAAGGCGGATTTTTCTAAAATCGCAGGCAAACATCACAATTAAATAGCATGTATGTTATGTAACTTTGGGTTAAAGCTTAAATTGCGTTAAAATCAGGTTTTGCTAGGTCGCTTCAGCTGCTGCGCATGCGCACAGGCTGGCAAGTGCCTCATATAGGCCCCTCCCCAGAGAATCGTCGGATTGTTCTACAGGAAGACTAGGCTTCCATATTGAGAGTTGCATTCCTCTCCATTAATTGTAATGGCAGTGGGGCATCTTGATAATATAAATTATGTTTGGTTTTATGTTGTTAGCTTAAGCCTGCCCCAGACTACAGCAGCGTAAAAAATCCTGACCGATTAAGAAATCTGGTAGCAGCACACACATAGGGAGAATCTTGACAGAACTTAAAGGGGTGCTGCAACCATGTGTCATGCATTCTGACTTCTTTACAACGTTAAACGTGCTGTCTTCTCATGCTTAACATGGTCCACTTGTCAAAAAACGATTTGAGCATATAACGTACTATTTCTGTGCTCCATACACTCCCACATTGTGTTTTTTTAACATATAAACCTGTTTCGTAACAGTTTTCTTTGTCCCTTAATGGACAATTCTCCCAGAAAAGCAAGCAGCACACCTACGCGGCAGCAAGGAGATCAGGAATAGGAGACGTCACTTTCACTTGTGTGCAGGAGAGAGTGAGAGAGGATACATTTGCGAAGTTCAGGTGTTTGTTTGTTAAATGCACTTGGGTGATGAATGTTATTTAAACGCTGGATATAATGATGGATTTGGAGAACGTTTGAAACTGATATATGGAGCCGTCCCAGCGCTAAAAGAGGCCGGACATGAACCGCATGTGGTGAGACAAACTGATGTCTGTGTTTTGTGTGTGCTTTAGTTCAGCCTTCCGAAACCCCCCCCCTCACGCGCTGTATTATTTCGGAAAAAAATATTCAGCAGTATCTTTCTTTTATAAATGTAATCAAACTAAATATTCTTTGAAGATCGGAAGTATGCAATACTATTCTATAGGTACTCAAGATTAATATGAGATTGGCAGAAACCGCGTGTGTTAGGGCCACTTTAAGGACAGTATGTATGTGTCAGAAGCGTTCAAGGTAGAAAATACCTATTCTGGTATCTATCTAAATCAGGACTAATAGCAAGAATATGCCTAAATAGAGAAGTTGACGAACACCAGAAGATGGCAGTAGTGCAACACATGGATGCAAGATGCCGCTAAAAAGAAGAAGCTGAAGCTCGTGTTCAGTATGTAAAATACAGAACAAGCAACAACTTGAAGGACGAGTGATGGAGGTATTTGTTCTGTTGTAACTTTCACACACTGCACTGCGTTTACATTTTTAAAGTTCTGTCAGTCAATGAGAAACTAAAACTGAGAATGCTGAACAAAACTTCTGAATTTTCAAATGAGAAATGCAATTTTGTTGAGTGCACTACCAACTGCATCAAGACAATTCCAATTCATATAGTTAAGAGATTCAATTTTACTTTCATCAGGCAACAGTCTATGTACTGACAGCAAGGCAGCTCAAAATTTGGCACAAAGCCATAGAGGTAGGCGTAAATGTGCATGAACAAGTATATTGTAGAAAAGAATATGTGATAACAATTAAATTCACACACTACTGACTGGCTTGGGAGATCTTGTAACTTGAGCCTATAAAAGAAGAAAGAATAAAGTGTGCTGTCATGTCTTAAGTATGCTTTAAATCAGGGGTTTTCAACCGGTGGTCCGCGGCCCTGTGGTAGTCCGCGGCGGCATTGCATGTGGTCCGTGACATGCATTCCAGCCTACCTAATTTCACTATCAAAATCACTTTTTTCCATAATTTATTTTTCCAAACATTTCCAGAAAATTTGCGCATTGGTGTGAATACTAAATTTAATGAAAATATTTAAAATATTTTGAGTTTGAGTTGAGATTCAAACTGACACAGGATAGGCTAGCTTTGCACCTATGAGGTCTATCTTATGCTCTGCTAACGTTGTGTTTTGCCTCCCCAACGTCATATACGTACATACACACACACACACACACACACAATAGTGGGCCGCCGATTACTTGTTAGTCAGAATGGTGGAAAACTAATGTGCCCTGCTGGTACACAAACGCATACAATGATACAACAAAAGTCCTTCAAAGCTTTTCAACAGATGACACAATCCAATGCTAAGAGCAGGAAGTGCATTGGGCTTTTGCTTTATTCATGACAAAAACAACTACATTGGAAGCAACAGCAATGGAGCGCAAGAGTAGCCCTCTACGGGGTTGCTGTCATGGTGGGAACGTCGGGTGAGTAAACTGTCTTTTCAGAGACTAACACATTCAGACCACATACTGAGGGGAGTTCGGCAAACGGTTGCGCTCAAAGACAATAAACGAACAAAAATTTGATGCAGCTGATAAGGTGTTAACCACCGAAGGAACTGTAGTATAACTTTTTGATAGAGCTATCATTGTCTTGTTAACTTTTCACAGACTTTTATTTTATGAAAAAATGGTATTGCGAATCGTGAAAAATAACCGATATTGCTATTTACAGTAGAGGACTGTTTAGATCTGTACTTTATTGGTACAATTTAAAAATAGTTAAGGAAAAGAGAGAGCAATAGAGAGAGTATGTTTTTGAAGGTCAAATCGCTGAAGGATGTGCTCCTTTTTGCAGGTCGCATCTTTATTCAAGAACTGCTTCCCAGTGATCTCTTTTATTTCAGCATTCCTCCTCACACAATTCATCTCAACTACAACGTCTGTACCTTTGTATAGTAGCTTTATTTAAGTATGTGCGCCCAGCAAGTGGCCTTGTGAAAGACTGTGTGATAATTATGGCATGGAGGTGATGGTAGCCATAAATCCAGTGGAGAGAGTTTGCTTCCAGCAGACCCACTGTGTGTTCCAGATACCTCAGCCCTGGAGACTGATTAACTCTCAGCAAAAAGTCAGTCCACCATCCTGGAAATGTCTGAGAGATGGAGAATGAGTGCATTGACAACAACCCAGTAAAAAGGTCACCTGGATATTCTTACAATGCTGGCAAAGCTTTCTCGTCTCTGAAGAGACAGACTGAGACGTTCATACCTCAAATGTACTACAATCTGGGATTAGAGTTAAAATCTCTGTTTTAAGCATTTTTTATAAATGTTCTGAGATTTCATTTATTAAAGGGGTCATATGGCGCGAATACTTGTTTTTTCTGTGTCTTTGGTGTGTTATAAGTTGCCTATGCATGTATTAGACATATAAAATTACAAAAATGTAACTGTCGGAAAAAAAGATGCATTCTAACCTAAAGTGAATGCTCACCCAGATCTGCCTGACATGTCTCGTCTAACCACACCCACACAAATCTACGTCAGCTCGTGGTAGGATATGACGAGGAACGCCCAAATGTTTGCGCAAATAAGGTGGGCGTACCTGTCAGTACAATTGCTTTGACCCTGATATTTCAAATACGGTAAGAGGCGTTACATATCCGTCACACTCTTGCAGTATTCTACCAATCTTTACGCACTGGTTAACAGGCGAATCATAGCACACCTCGCTTTTCAGAGCGATGAGCTTTGTAAAAAACCTGCGCTTTTCAGAGAGGCGGGGCAAAGAGGAGATACAAACGTGCACAGTATGTGGAAAATACGGCGTTTTTGAACCTTAAATCACCTATACACATTGCATTACATCTAAAACAAAAGATAATATTCGTTTTAGCCGTGTCATATAACCCCTTTAAGATTCTTTATTTTGGTCACCAACCAAATCTGAACATTGACTACGTTTAAGCCTTTCGACAAAATGTCAGATGTACTTTCTTTCAATTGATGTACACATGTTGTTCTGGAGTACGTTCTCGAATCATTCCTGGATATGTTCATTCTTGGACACATCAGGTTTTTTGCAAGAAATGTAAAAATGTATGTAAACTGGTACATATGAGTGGCGTCGCTAGGCCCTTTTTAGGTGGGCTTTAGCCACCCTTAAGGTCTAGCTTAGCCCCCCTAAAAAAATGTAAGTAATTATGTCATCTGTGCAGAAATTCGAGATTGCCTTAGTCCACTTTAAAACTCTTAATATGAAAATGGCACAGAGTGGAGCGAACGTCAAGGAGCACAGAGTACAAGGTGTATGCATTAACATGACATCTGCATCTTTGCCAGTCTTTGTTATAAATGCAGATTATATAATATGATGCGGGAGCGATACAAGACCCTTTCCCATCCACTATAAAAGGTTTTGTCTTGAATCGCCCCGATACACATAAAAATAAATGCATAATAGTTCAACACTGGCCTTAAACCTTTGGATCCTATTGTGGATTATATTGTGGTATTATAATTTATGACATTACAGAACACTTAAAGAATACACTTTTCAGAACTTTGATTAAAAACGGTATACTGATTACCTAACAATTGCATGGCAGTTTGTATTCATGTGTGCATCAGCATTTTAATGTCTTTAAGTGACTTTGGTTTGAAAATCAATTGCCATGTGGCCTGCTCTGCATGTGCTACTTCTGTATCCTGTTACTCAGCACATTGATAACAGATCAGCCACCCTCTTACTTTGTATGCATGTTGGTTTCGAGCTTAGACCAACCATGCCGCTGTTATATCAGAATAATATCTATCCTCTTACTGCGCCCAATTAAGTCCATTCAAAAATGAAGTAGATAAAAAAATCAATGATTAAAACGGTCTACTGTCACCCTTTTTTTGCAGAGATGGTAGTATGGAGGCAAAGGTTACGGACTGAAACTTTCATATAATATTGTGCAGTTAGCTCAGCAACATTTTAACACCAAACAAACAAATGCGAGTTGAGTGTGAAGCATTCTTGTGTGTTGTGTGGAGATTCTGTCAACAAGTATTTGAGATTGTTATCTCATGATGGTTTTGGAACAGAGCCGTTGCGCTTGACTTAAAACAAGATCTGATGTGCCTTGAAGGGATAGTTCACTAAAAATACAATTCTGTCATCTATAATTCAAGCTCATGCTATTCAAAACCTGTATTTGACTCCTTCTTGTGTGGAACACTAATAAAGATATATTGAAAAAATGGTTTTGTGTCTTGACAAGGGAAATCAATTAGAGACAGCTTTGTTTGGTTGCACCGTTCTTCAAAAAATATGTTTTATCTTCTGCAGAATGAAGAAAGTCATACAGGTTTGGAATGACATGAAAGTTAGTACATTTAGATTTTTGGGGTGAACTACCCTTCTAACACAAACCCACACTACTAAGGTTCAACTTCTTGATATGTGACCAAAACTAGGCCACCCAACTTCAGATTCAGGCCCGTCATATTAAAAAGCAAACATGTGGGAGATCTGCATGTGTTTTTGGCACAAATATCTCTTCCTCTTAGAATGATCTGGTTATCAAGCATTCTAGTCAAATGGCCTGAAGCATCTAACAGGCAATTGCACATTTAAACAAAAACGCTGTACAGAACAACACAAAGTAAACAAACACTTTCAGTGTACAAAACACTTTCAGTACGAAAAATCCCCAATAACCTACCTATAATACAACCTTCTCATTGAAAATGCAAGTCACCGACCTGCGCCTACTAAATAAAGCATCTTAGCTACCACAGTAGGTTTAAATCGAATTTTCTTAAGCAAAAACTGAGAAAATTGTGTGTGCATAAAACATGCTGTGAATAAATGTCTTTCACACTTGGTTTTGCGCTAAACCCACAACGGAAACCGCATATTGGAATGGAGTTTGCACAACTTTTAATAGAGCATGCCAAACTTTTTTAGGATATTTGGGATGTTTATGTATGTTAATGTAATATAATGCCTCCCAGAGAGAGATGGAAAAACTCCACACATTAGGCCCCGGGGATGCAGAATAAAAGAATTTCTCATTAGAAGAAGAAGAAAACTGATTAGTATGAGAAAATCATCAGCATGTTGATTTTCCCTTTTTAGATACAGCGGAGGAAACAGTGAGAGTAGTATCGGTTCTAAATGTTACTGCACTTTCCAATGCATCTATGATAACAAAAAAAGGAACCACAACACACACCAAGAATTGAACAAAACTTCCTGCTGCTTTCCGTAATCCTCACTGACCTACAAAAGTTATGCAATTCAAGTATGCTATTAGAATGAAGTATACTTTTATAAAGTAAATAAAAGAGTACTTTCTGTTGTCTGTTTATATACTTATTGTGTACACTTGGCTTGTGTTTACTCTTTTGTTTGCATAGCCTCTTAAATACTTTTCCACATCCTTTTGCATACTGTCTCATAAAGTTACATGGAATAGCTTGGAGTAAATACACTTTGTGGAACTGATCTTTGTATATTTGTTAGATTTGAAGTATAAAAATTAATTCAGAACAGGAATATTTAAAGTGCAAAAATTTATAAATAATAAACAATAAGTTTGACGTAAGGGTCACTTTTGTGTAAACTAGTAAATAAATAGTGTACTTTTAAGTATACCTTAAACAGCAAGTGGGCCATGTAGTCCAAAAATAGGATTGTAAGTACATAAAGTATACTGCACTGTTAACCCAGATAAGTTGCCAATACCCTTTGCCTCCATTTTTTTGTGTTCATATTTCTGAAAAAATGAAAAAGGTAAAGATATCAAACCTTACAGCTTATGTTAAGAGTTACAATGGGATTGCACAGCATTTATGAATTATATTTTAAAGCAGAACTTACTGTACAACCAAAACTATGCTGTGTGCACAGTGCTTTATGGGTTATACATGCCCATAGGAGGGTATTTTTATTACCAAAAGCCTGTAACTCGCGAAGACCTGATGAAGTGTTTAAAGCAGTCCAAACGGCGCCAGGAATTCCTCCGTTTCATGGGCAAGCACAGATCTAATAAACAGTCCTTTTATATTTCCAAATCACTTGACGTATATAGTTATCACTTCCTGTTTTTGGTTCGATTCGGTTCGATGCCTTTGGTCCGTGTTGCATTCCTATTTCAATTGAACCGCTCCAGAGTTAATTTGCCAGTGGACCGAGACCAATCTTTGCAGCGGTCTCGGTCCGCTTGTTTGCCAGCGTTCATACTTACACAAATAAACCACATTAACAGAGTTATCGCACCAGTGTTTGTTTTAAAACAAACCAAATACGAACACACCCTTAGAGGTTCTTGTTTTAAGTGTCAGAACTTTGATCAATGTTAAATTAAAGTTCTTAATAGGACTAAGTAAGTGTGACTTAAATATTTCATTCATCATTGTCATGCAATTAAGTAGACAGAACTTAAAGTATATGTTAACTAAACTTAATTTTCTCACTTTCTATCTTTATTCTACACATTTCTTAGTCTTAATATGCATAAATCAAAACCTTAACTTATGCAACTCAAAATGAGCAAGAAGAGACTCATTACAGAAGTGGCCTTAGCACAGTCATTGCTCACTGATTACACAACACGTTACAGTTTAAATGAAATCTCTCAGACCCTAAGCACATGCACCACTCTTCTAAACAATGTTTCCCACTGAACTGAAAAATTTGTCAAACTTTTCTAAATATCCAAGATAAGTGAACATTAAACACAAACAAGTTTTTAACTTTTCACTGAAAAAAACAGTCAAAATAATCATATTTTAAAATTCTACTTCCCCTATGCAGTCTGACGCAAAGAATGCTGGGAATTGGACATCCTTCTCTACTATTTGTGTTGAATTTACATCTTTAAATTAAGTTAATTGAACAAGGAGATAATATTTTTTTTTAGTTAAAACTTCATGTTTATCAACAATTATCATTATACTTTACTCGGAAGTAAAAATTTGTTTTAGGAACTTAAAATATTTAAGTAGAACTTTTTATAAAGTTAAGTTTACATTACTTAGGCTATGTTCAGATTTGACTTTTCGGAAGCTGCTAGCATATGTTTTGCATTATAATCCTATGGAGTAAACCATGTTTTCAAAAAAAGTCCTGGCCGCTTTTTTAAATGCCAGCACCTGCGTCTTTTCCTGCAGCACAGAGTGCATCTGAAGTTGAAAAAAGTAAAAAAAGTCAAGCGAGTGCCTAAGTCAAGCACTTTTTTCACAGCTAACAAATCGCAAGAGAGTAGCGAGACTGTCATTTACATAACAACAGGTGAGGTGATTGGCAAAGACGCTCTCTGTTTATAATTCAAAGAGACTTACGTTATGCTGCCTATGAAGCCCATCTGAATCTGTTTCTTCGTGCACAAACGCTGCCATTTTTTACAAATAAAAGCACTATTTGACACATTTTTTCTTGTCAAATGTGAACTGAGCCTTAATCTGTTTGATTATTTAGAGCATTTGAGTTTACAGTGTGCACCTTTATTTAAGTACAATGTACTTATTCTTGTAAGGGCTGTAAGGACAGAAACTCATATTTACCTGGAAAAGATAGTATTAAATACTTTCTATTCCAAATCCATTTAGTTGTGGAGTGAAAGTTAATGTCTGTTTCATATTAAGCTAATAACGAATATGCATATTTGAGTCTAGCCTCCAACACTAATCTAAATCAGTGTATACTGAAGTTTACTGGTTGGGGCTTTTTATGTAATGTAACACTCCTGCTCATGGCTTCTAAGGCCTTTGAATTATCTCCTTGAGCATCATTTAATATGAAGTGATGAGTCTCTTCAACGGTTCTCTACATCACTGCACTTGCATTTTCTCCACCTCTGTGTTCATGCACCACCTCACTCCCTTTAGACAGCCCTGCCCCCTTCACCCATTCCCGGTGTGTCAGCTAACACTGCATGGACCAAATCACACATTGTGATACTCTGTTGCACAAGTTGTAAATACACAAGAAACCCCCTGGTTCCAATAGCTGACACAAATTCAACTAGCCAAACTGCACAAGTGTAACTAGGGTTATTACAATAGATTGACAATAGCAGTTATATTAAAAACCATGATGATCAACACGGCCAAGATAACCGATATTTTAATACCTCTAACGGACAGATTGCCTGATATTCCTCCACGTTTGAAAACAGCAAACAAAACTTTGTAAAGAAAATAGGTCAAGACTCAACGAAATACAATCTTCCAATTAAAATATTTCACAATTTAAAGGTCCGATGTGTAATTTTTTGGATGATATATGTGACAGAAATGCAATATAATATACATAACTATGTCTTCAGAGGTGTACAAAGACCTCACATTATGAAATATAATTTTTTATTATCTGCATAGAAATTCGCCATGTGGTTTCTACATTAGCCCTTAATGGACAAACTGCTTCACAAGAGCGCGTTTCATAAATTCATTTCCTTCGTCAAAGAAGCGAAAAGGTGACAACATCTTAATACTGTGGAGGAGTGGAGTGAGCCTTTAGATCCCACAAAATTTCATACACTGGACCTTTAATTTAATTAATTATTTTATTATTCAGTGAGTTGCGTTTGATCTCCAACATAAAACCTGGTTCCTGAAATGAAACGAAGGGAGAGTAGCTGATCTCTGCGCAGGTCTGAGAGGTTTTCTGCGCAGGAAGATAGATGACGTCCATAATTCAGGGTTGTATGATTCCTTTAACTCTTTCCCCCCCATTGACGAGATATCTCGTCATTAAAAGAGACATTCCCCGCCAAAGACAAGTTATTACAGCAATCAGTGTTTGTACTGTTGTACAGCAGGTGGCGCTGTAAAACCTTTGGAAAAAGTACAGATTCTCTGCACCTAGATTGTTTTTAAAGATTGTTCTGAGTCTAAGCAGGGTGGAGTCTTTGACCAAAAAAAATAATCTCATCTGTTTAATCAAAGTGATGCATTTTTGAAGAAACCTACCCACATCTAAGGGGTGATAAAAAAGAACAAATCAAGATAGAAGAATAGAGTTTCTATTAATTAAAAGCAGAGATCCTGTTCTTTCATTTGAAATATTCTTTGTCCATACATTCATTACAGAAAATGTACTGTGAGCCATCAAAATTTTGTGAAAATATAAAAGAATGCTGGCGCTGGCTGGCAACTGTTTTTTTAAAGGCTGGCGGGGAAAGAGTTAAGCTACTGTATGACATTTTAGATCACCCTGCTGCTTTTTGTCAATCAATCTCAATTCATGAATGGTTTGAATCAACTACACATGCTTCCATCAATACGGTTTACGGCAGATCGGTGCTAAAAGCCTTCGCCGCCGCAATCCGACAAATCACCATATAAAGAAAGCTCTTACTGCCGTGTGCCCCATTAAACTCTCTCCTAACTGTTTCTAATGGTTGTCTGGGCGAGTAATGCACAGGTGCTGGTGTCTGTGCATGCTGACAGCGTAATCCAGTCGCTCTGTGTATTATATTCGACACATTAAACATGCATTGCCTAGCTAAGCAGAAGGGACATCTTTGTGACGCAGAATGACCCAGACATCTACATGTGAGGCCATAACATCCAAGGCTGAATAAAGAAAGCTAAAGAAAACCGCATCTTTAAATTTAAGGCAGTAAGCAAACCATTAACGCTGCCCCCTCCGCATACATCATTACGCTCAATTTAATGTAAACTTAGCACACAAAACCTTTAACCACAGCATCCTCCCACAAAAAGAAAATATTACGTACTGTGACAATGTTTTGCAATGGAACAATAAGGTGCCTTATAAAGTGGCTCAATGCTTCATTGTTGTCCAATATGACCGTGGCGAGAGTCTAGACAGGATAAAACATGTTGTATTTACCAAAAGATAAATAACCTTCTGTGTCACATCATATCCTGCCCACATCCTCCCAAGTCTGATCCAATCTCATCAATACACAGGAAACATGTCACAACATAAAGCTTTCATTTTCTCACAGCGAACGATAACTGGGCATGACTCTCACTACGTTATTATATTGAGTGACGCAAAGACGTTCTGTGGTGCTGCCAGTAAAGAATGCACAATTTTAAAGTGATTGTTCACCCAAAAGTAAAACTCTGTCATTATTTGCTAATCCTTGTCATTTCAAACCTATATGACATTTTATTTGCAGAACACAAAAGAAGATATTTTGAAGAAAGTTGGTAATCGAGCAATGTCGGTACCCATTCATTTGCATTGTATGCACACAATACCAGTGCAAGTGAATGTGTACCACAGTTGTTTGGTTACCAACATTCATACAAAAATGTCCGGCAGAAGAAATCAAGCAATGCAGGTTTAGAATGAAAAAGGGGGTTTGTAAACAATGACAGAAATTTCATTTTTAGCTGAACTATTCCTTTAAGAGTAACAAATTTTCTGCAGATCATGTTGTGTATATTGACCATAAACTGACATGTCTCAAATATAATAATAGGATTAAGCTTAAATTGATCAATTTTATTATTTGCAACCTATTACGCAAAACATGAATATCCTTTTTACATGAACAGTACATATCTTTTAGATGCATTAGGTCTGAGAATGGAGAAATTATTATATTGACTTTGACAACTGTTCGTCTATAAAATTCAACATCTATCATTTTTGTGTAAATTGCTAGTTTTCAAGGGTTCTAGATTGCTAGGGTCAAGGGTTCGACTCCTTCCTGAAAAGAGATTGGGACAGTAGAAAGAGAGCATCACAATGTCATGTTGCCTTGAGAGCAATAAGCGCTTCTTTAACCTTCACTAAATTTTTGTCATTCAAATCAAGTTGTGGTCCTAATTTCACAGTATCACACTTACAGTGACATCTCACCTTACCGACCTGAAACAACATAACAGCACCATTCACCCATCCCCAACTTATTCCGTGTCATTCATAAAAATATTCCTCCCCTCAACGTCAAAAGTGCAAAACAACACCCTGTTGAAATCTGCCTCTCCACACCGGATCTCGCAGACATGCTTACCAGGTGTGCGCGACGGTGAACCGGCGTCTGTGTCGGCTCCCCTTGTTGACCATGAGCTTGCGGAATAGGCGCGGGGAGCTGCGGGGGGATATTTTAGGCGATGTGATGCGCTTGTTGCCTGTGCCCAGTCTCGGCGGCTCCAGCTCCAGATGCATGTGCTCCTTAAATGTGCGAATGCAGGGGTCCAGTTCGGTAGTGCTCAGCTCATTGGAGGACATGATGATGCCGTGGGTAGCACCGGCCCTATTTCGCCCCTTTCTGAGTCACGCTGCCAACTATTCCCTCCTGTTCTCGCAGTCCATTGGGGGTTATGCCATGCAGGCTGATGTTTTGTGTGTCTGACAGGAATATCTGCGGGAGCTAGGGCTGTGTTATTCTCTCTCTCTCTCTCTGTCAGCTTAGGCTTTCGGCAATGCAGTAGAATAATCCTCTCTCGTTCAGTTCCACTGACACACTGAAAACAGTCTCTCTCAGCGCAGTCACACCTCCTTCCTGCAAGAGCAAGAAAAATCTCTCTCTCTCACCACTAACCACTCCTCTCTCACCCAATTCTCCTTGTAGGTAGAGCCCTCTCTCTTTCTTTTGCTCGCTCGCTCGCTCTCTCTCTCTCTCTTTTGCGTACACAAACACAAGTGACTCCTTTCAGATTCGTAGATGTCCAGTCTTCTTGATATGACTCACACTTTTATTTATTTAGATGTCAGTCATTCACTTAGTCCTCTCGAACAGTTTTCACCGCTCCACAGACACCATCTCACTTCATTCAGGAAACTCCATCTTAAATTATTCAAAGTGGGCAAGAACAGGTCTCCTCTCCCATCAGCTTCTCCTCTCTTCAGGAGTTTCCCGCGATGCTTTGCATAGGATAAGCAGAGCAAAACCCGGACTGATCGCACCTACTCGCGGGCTTCAGGTGGTATGTTCATTGAAAAGAATCAAGCTTTGAGATTCTTGGATGAGGAAAAAAGGCAACGAGAAAATGTGCATAGTGACGGTGAAAGCTCCACCCACCCTTGCAGCCAATTGGCCAGCGGTTTGTTTGTATGATGGGTGACTCTGGATGAATTCTGATGAGGGCTTCTGCCCTTTCACAGCTCAGTGGCGTTGAAGACACTGATAAAAGAAAAATCCCAAAGCAATTTAAGATCAGGATTAGCGGCGCCCGCAAAATAAATGTAGCTAGGATTTAGATGTAGGGTTAGATGTTAAAGAAGCTGGTTTGAAGAGAAAATCGTGGCATAAAAATGATTAAAATGATACAAAAAATGAATTGAAAAAAAGGCAGAATATTTTAAAAACAATAACTAAATACTAAAAGATGCTTCTTATGTATGTGCATTAACCACAATATAAATGTTATGCCTGCCTATCCTTTACATATTTGATTGTAAACAATGTTTTGTTTTTTAGTCAGAAATGAAGATCTAAACAGCATCTGAATCCTTATAAGATATAAAGAAGCTAGACTAAAAGCATGCATGATGGTAAAACAGCGCACCGCTCGCCCTGTGTGACAGCGGCACAGCGGGATTAGCTCTCATAAAGACACACTGAAGAAAAGAAGCACATTAGCCAGCTATCAACCTGCCAGTCAACAACTGCCGGCAACCAGGGCTTCCCCATGGAGACCAGAGAGAAGTCATGAGGAAAAAGATGATGAATGAGAGCATAAACAAAACAGTGAAACACTGAAACAGGTGGTGAAATATTTTCACGGTTGTTTTGACTTTGATGTTGAATCGCAGAGGATTCTTGATAGATGACTTCAATTCCTTCAGTTCAGCTTTGTACAGATCTGGGTTAACCAGGTTCAATTATGAAATCGCCAGGAAGAAAGAAAGTGAGACAAGACTAGAAAACCATTAAGATCACAATCGGTATGGCTAACAGTGTGTTTAGTGTCGTGTTGAGGGCTACACTGAAAAAAATGATATCTTAGTGATATCTTTCTTGTTTTTTGAGACAAGTTTCGACACATTTTATGTTTGTATCAATAAACATTTACTTGACAAGAACAGTAACATGAGATTTAAGAAATGAAGGATATTTAATCTGGTTTTATAAAAGAAAATATATGAATTAAGTAAGTTTATTTTTAAAGAGTAAGTAACATTTGATCATGAAAATGACATTTCATGCAGTGTGCTATGTTGGCGTGTTGGAAAGTAAGCAGTTTGCCAATTTATAGGCTTGTATAAAAGGAAGTCGACTCTGAATCACGCAAACGAGACGTGACTTAGTCCGAGTCTCTAACCGCCGCGTATCTACATCACTAGAAAAAGTCCCAGCCTACGTTTTGCTGGCAAACTTCACTCTCCTCCCCTAAACACTGTCGCTCATTTATAATGTATGTGCATCATGTCTAGAACGTGTGTTCTAGGTTGTGAAACTAAGTCCGTCTTATTTAACTACCAAAGGAAGAACGTATGAGAAAACAATTCATTTTTCAAACGACACCAAAAGAGTAAAACCCCAGCGTTTTACTGTGCGCACGTCATTTCACTGAAGATTGTTCCAATAATCTTGTCGCGTTTAATGCAGGATATTTTTAACGACTATCCTTGAAAGAGGGGGAAATACCAACTTTATTTGGACCTGTAAGCTCCACCGAATCACAACCTGTAAGTGTGATTATTTTTTTGTCTTAACTTCATGAAATATTAGTGTACCTTATGTCTGTGTTTTGCTAATGTAACATGTACCATTATTTCTGGGGTATTACAGTTTGTTTATCTAGCAATGAACTCTAACTCTAATTTAAGTGTTCAATCGATTATCGTCTATCTATTATCTACTATCGTCAACGAATGGTTCTTCGTCAGATTCGGGCTCAAAAGATCCCTGCCATCTCTATCTAAACACACTGTTTTAAATTTCCAACCACCTGTAAACCGTTATCCAGTAATGATGGTAGGCGTTCCATTTGCAACACATGCTGAACGTGTTTGACCAATCGAAGCAGACTCCCATAATGATGATAGGCGTTCCATTTGCGGCACATTCTGAACGCGTTTGACCAATCACAACAGACTACACCATCTGACCAATCACATGCCACTAGGCTGGCGGGTAAGAGAGTTTAACGAATCATTTGATAGTCAGTCAAGAAGTAAGGTAAGAATAACTGCCTATTATTACATTTACATTTAGTCATTTGGCAGACGCTTTTCTTCAAAGCGACTTACAGTGCACTTATTACAGGGACAATCCCCCTGTAGCAACATGGAGTAAAGTGTCTTGCTCAAGGACACAGTGGTGGTGGCTGCTGGGATCGAACCAGCAACCTTTTTTGATTTACCAGTTCAGTTGTTTAACCCACTAGACCACCATCTCTTATTACCACATAATAGTGTTTTTACACCTTCTATGTGTAAGGGGCAATCGTGGCCTAATGGTCAGAGAGTCGGACTCGTGACCAGAAGGTTGCCGGTTCGATCCTCAGGGCCGGCAGGTAACGATTGCGGTGCCCTTGAGCAAGGCACCTAACCCCTACACGCTCCCCGGGCGCTGCACTGATAGCTGCCCACCATCTGAGCATGGGTTAAATGCAGAGGTCACATCTCGGGTATGGGTCACCATATCTGACAAATAGGTCACTTTCACTTCACTTCACTTCTATGTAAATAAACTTGTTTTTTGGACACCCCATAAACGTCAGACTTTAAAAATCATATGTTAACCAGTATTTAAAACAAGCAAAAAAATCTGTCTGTGGGGTAAGAACAATAACTTACATTTAGTTTTACCCTATCTCAAGTACCAAATTTACCCATTGGCAGATTTTTCTACGAATTTTTTTTCGTGTACTGTGGTCGTTTACTGTACTCAGTTTAAAAAGACCTTAAAGAGGATGTGCAACAGTGTTTCATGCATTCTGACTTCTATTCAATGTTAAACGTGCTTTCGTCTCATCCTTGACATGGTCAACTTGTCAAAAAACAAGTTGGGCGTATCAAGTAGGATTTCTGTCCTTCATACACTCCCTCAGCGCTAGTATAGGTTTCAAAAGTTTTTTCAAACATGAAAATCCGTTTCCCTTGTTGGGTAATTCTCCCGGAAAAGCAGACCCATAGCAAGGCTGAAAGAAATAGCCTTGTCCTTGTGTCAACAGACGAGCAGCAGGAAGCCAGTTTACGATACAGATTGGCTGCGCTGCGTCAAGATCGGCTGCGCTGGTGGCCTGCAGCTGCAGCTCGTTACTTTGCGTTAGTGAGAGAAGTTGAGATGTGTTTGTTTGATTACGGTATATATGTGATGCATGTTATATAAGTGGTGGATATAACGCTGGATTTGGAGATTGTTTGAAACCGATAGTCCCAGAGCTAAAAGTAGGGCACAAAGCTTTGTTTAATCTATTTTACTACTGTACACACGTGTTTTTCTCCACATACCATGATTACTGACGCACAGCCTAAAAAACTCTGGACATGATATGTAAACACAGAAGATGCTGCAGAATAAATGACTACAGGTTTTCATTTCTGCTCTGACAACCGCGAGACTATGATAAACAGTGTGTGTGTCTGTGCTTCAGAATAGTGAGAGGTCATTGTGTTTGGTACGTTCCTTATCTTTAAACAGAATTTCTAGGACTTCTGCCGGCAAAGTTTATCCTTTTCTGACAAGCACACGCCCGTCACAGTGCGTATTATGTCCAAAGATTGAAAGCGGTCTTTATGGCTGTTTAAACACATTCACGCCTAACAGGGCTGTGCAGTGCGACATATAACTTTATGTTTTTACAAGTGTGGCACTCATGTGATACAGTTTGGCAAGTGCAAAACAAAGCTGCTTGTTTGTGTGAAGTGCGTTTGTTGTTGTGCTCTTTCCTGTGTTACATTATGGCGCACCACTATTTTACTTAGGTTAAGTCTATTTTGCGAGTGAAACTTGTTGTCTGGCATTGAGTCCTTATAACTAGATTCAGACTTGTGGACGCCGAATCCTGTTATTTAAACATGCCATCTGGATGTTCTGCGTGTCTGAGTGAATGCACTGCGTCTGCACTGTATGAGGACATTAACACATGAACTTCATCTCCAGAGTTGCATTGTACATGAGTGAAGGTATTGACCACACCCTAAAAAATAAGCGTCTTCCGACGACCTGCCTAAACAAAACAGTAAACTAAAGTAGTTTTATATGGACAAATATATCACAATTTAATAATAAAATATAAAAAACAGAACTTAAATTAAAACCTAAATTAAAACGAATTTAGGAAAACTGAATGCATCATGCATTAGCTGAAATGAGTTGTTTACCTTCGAAATCATTCATTCTATTTTTATTTATGTTTTTTATTTATATATTTGTATTATATTGCATTTTGAATGTAATATGGCAATGAAATGTACTAAATGGGTTTAGTTTTCACAGAGCTGCTTGTTTGTGTGAAGTGCGTTTGTTGTTGTGCTCTTTCCTATGTGACATTATGGCGCACCACTATTTTACTAAGGTTAAGTCTATTTTGCGAGCGAAACTTGTTGTCTGGCATTGAGTCCTTATAACTAGATGGAGACTTGTGGACGCCGAATTCAATGAATGGAATTTCACCAATAAATATGTACATTTTTCTAAAAAGGAAACAAATAAGTTGTTCATAATAAGAGACCTGTTTATTTTCTCTTGTGTATTTAGAATTGCTCTTTAATAAATAAGTAAGTACTTATTATCCAAATAATCGATGGATTGTTATCTCAAGCTGACACCTCAAGTTGTTTACGTAAGTGCTAACATTGACATGCCGCAACAGAATTTTAACATACAATTTCTTATTGGTTTGTTTTTCCCGGAAACAATCATGGAATTTCGAAAATGATCAGCATTCAGATTAATTTTTATAAAACTTCAAAGAGAAAAGACAGACATGCCTGTCTGGTATTGCTGTAAACTCAGGAGGAACCATAGTGGCGAAAGGCAAAAAACACAATTGTGAGTACAATGTAAAGTCATAATGTCAATATAATGAGATTTAGACTATATTGCCATTAAACTTAACTTCATGTAAATACAAGACTTTGTTCAAAAAATTGCGATTAGGTTATGTGAACAATTGCAGCTAAAAAAAGCTAATAAACAACCCCTATTCTAAGTGAATAAATAGAATAAAGAAAACTGAGAATGATTCTCGTAGGATAGATCACTGCAAAACTCAAACCTTGTTGTAGAGGTTTATATTAGCACTGCTGTGGAAACTGATTTCAATAACCAGGAATGTGAATGTTCTCGAGTCACTCTGACTGACCTTTCCAAATGGAAGCCTATTCAGTGAATGAGCCTCTGAGGAGTGGTCTTACATAACCGAATGTCTTACATAAAGTCGTTTCCTTACTGCTGACTGCTGCGGTGAGGGAAGTCATATGGCTCACATGGACCATCACACTAGTTTATAGAAGCAAAAGGATGAGCGATGGACTCCAAATGGATAAAAAAGACCTTCAGGCGAGTGGAACGTGATTAAAATTGGAGAGAAGCCATCACTTAATCTACTATTGACGTCATCTGTAGTATTATGTCATCTGAACTCCGAATCATGTAAAATCCGTTTTATCCCAAACCCAGACTATTAGCGCATGATGTATACTTTAAGTGCATCTGTTGTGGTTTCTAGCAACAATAGTAAATAATGCATTAAGCAGATTAAATTGATCTGTTTTTGCAACTACTGGAAAGCCATCTTACATCCTTCTGCAGAACTGTTGTGCAGCTGAATATTAATGTTGCTATATTACCATTACATTTCTGTATTACATTGCATTTTTAATGGACGGTTTATGCTACAAACATGACATCTCCAATCATATACTGTAGCTCTTAGAGAAGGGCTCCAGACTGCGACACAATGGTCCCATTTTGCGACCAGTTTATTATATGTACTCGCGCATGTGCAGCCTACAAATAAAAAAAAAAGTAATTGTTATTTCATGAGGAAAGACCACTAGAACGCCAGCCCGCCACCATTGCAGGCTGTGTGTGTAGTTAACTGCGCGCCAGTGCAGGGGTCACTCATGTATCACTGATGTTTCTCGCTGCCGCAGGTGTGCACAATCCAGGTCGTCATTGACAAATTTACACACACATAACGTGAGAGCATTACTACGAGTCGCTGTTTGAATTTTAAAGTTAGTCTGGAGCCCTATCTTAGAGTATGTTCACACGATAAATACCCGAAAAGTTTTTCCTATGTGTTTTTTTAAAAAGCTTCAGGTACGTATGGCAGCGTTATCAAACGATCTGCATTTACATGGATCCGGGAAAACGAATAATAACGTAAATACTATGTCTCCGCTGGTTGTAGTGGTGCAGTAAATCTACTTTTTGCTGGAAAAATTATGATAAGTATGTCACGCGGCACAAAGATGCAGCATGGAGGCCGGCATTATTTTTTGGGGAATACTCGAGCCTGCCTACATACTGAACGCGTAATAGCTTCGCATGTGTATGACAACGTTGTTTTTGGAAAACGCCGCATTCAGAGTTTACACGGAAACAATTATGCTGTAGTTTTCAAAAACTTGCACTAACCAGCCGTTTTTGTGTAGATGAAAAGCCAAAACAAACAAATAAAAAAACGTTCTCGTGTAAACGGCCTTCTAAAAAATAAAATTGTCTTTACTCACCCTAAGGCCATTCAAGATGTAGGTGACATTGTTTCTACAGAACAATAAAAAAGATTTTTTGTTGAAACTATGTTTCTTCAGTTTCTTCCAGACTTGTTTAATAAGAACGCAATATCTTCAAGAGATGCAATGATTACTTTATGCATTGTGGACTTCAAAGTACAGAAACGTTCAGAAATCTTCATGTACACTTTAAGGAGTGATGTGCTTAATAAACAAAAAAAGAAAGAAAAATACTCTTCACTTACACTGAAGGACTGACCCTAGCCATACAGACCATGTCCTGGTAACGGACATTTTGAATTTGCCTAGTAACCATATAACGCTACAGTAGCAACATCATAGCAATGCACAAAAAAATACTCTGAAAGTAAACCACACGGAAACGTCCATCAAAGAGGCTTTTTGCATTAATAACACACATTTTCTATTGAAACAACAAAAAATCAAGTTGCTTGACACAACTGCATTTAATATAAACCCTGTCTGTGGTCTCTCCTGTATGCCATTTATGGATACTGAATGTGCAACAGGCTGAGCTTTTAGTAAATGGATTGAAATGATGAGAGAGGGTTCTCCACTCACTCCAGGAAACATTGCAGTTGTCAATGTGGGGAAAAGCAGTTTTGGTTTACTTGTGAGAAAGATGATTACTGTTGGCCCTCTTAGTCCCCAAACAATCTCCATTACTGGGGCTCTGAAGCACAAATCAAGCTTACAAAGTCAAAGTCATTCAACCAAACTGTTTTCAAACACACATGCGTGCACACACACTCTGATTTCGTATGTTTAGCTGTATTTGTGAGAGCCAATTGTTTACGGACCATTGCGTTATTTAAGCGGCATCTAGAGGTGAGGTTGCGAATGGCAACCAACGGCTCACTCCCCCCTCCCTTTCGAAGCACTACGTAGGCTGAAAGAGGATTGTGATGTCGCACTCTGCAGTGCAGTTTGTCTGTTTAAGGCAACTGTAGAAACAACATCCCGAATTCCATGCAAGGGGACACGCGCTGTATGTAGATCGAAATAGCTCATTCTAAGGTAATAAAAACATAACGCTTCATTATGTAAGGTCTTTATACACCACTGAAGACATAGTTATATATATTATATTGCATTTCTGTCAATAGATCCTCCAAGAAATTTTACAATGGTCCAAAAAAAGTCCCAACTAACATAATATAAATTCTATGTGCCTTACTTTTGTGTCTCCAATTTAAACTATAACTGTGATGACCAAACCTTGAAATATGCCCCATAAATAAAGGCAAACATCTTGTAAAGATATTTTATGTGATCCTCTCCTTACATTCTAGATTTGTTCATGGGTTAGATAAATGTTTGGAATAGAAAATACCATTAGCCTGATATAAACAACAATGGAAGTCTATGAGATGTCCCCATTTCTGTGTCTATGATGTGTATCCCAGACAGCCTCTATAATCCCTCTCATCGGATGGCTTCTGTGGCATTTCCAGGTGAAAATATGAAAGGACACGTCTCAAACTCTCTGACTAAGAGCTCTGAAGGACACCACCAATAGAAAAAAACGAAAAGCCTTTGAGACGGACCATTCTCATCTTTCTTAGAAAAGGGCAGCAAGTAATGAGAAAATAACATTGACTGGAAAAGATCACACACATTAACGTACACACAGAAAGAAGAGGTCCAGAAACGTTTAGGCCAAATGAAGCATCACAGATGAATAAATCATATCATAAAGGGAATCCATACCCTCTCAAAGAAAAGAGTAAACAGTCCCTCAATTCCATTTGAGTTTCAGAAAGGATACGCTTTCCCTTTAAGAGCCAAACGTGTTCTGACATCATACAGCCTATTATAATACAGGAGGAGACAGATTAAAGCCGAACAGACATAGACACAAAAGCATGTAGAAGATCTTATGCCCTGGAGGTTTCCGCTAAAGCATTTCTTAATGAAACTAGCTACACAACTCCTATTGTCTGTGTGACAAAGTGACGTCACAGACAAATCTCTCTCTCTCTTCTTCTCTCTCATACACATGCATGCACAAAAGACCATCACCACAAAACCCTACACTAAATATTATTTCCATACACAGACAGCTCTCCATCCGGAGAAAGTGGGGAAAGTCACGGATGAATTGGCTTGGCAGACAGCTCAGTGACCTGTAGCGTCTGTCCTCCACCATCATGGCTGGCCCGCAAAGCTAACCCACAATCCACTTGGGAGCGCCCAAATCAATCTGTAACGGAGTCACGTCAGCAGGAAAATAATTGTGCAACAAAAATAGCACTTTCCCCAAACCATGTCTCCTGATTCTCCTGACACACACATCAAACAGACAGCTTTAACAAGAGCAGAACTGCAGGCGTGTGAGCTCGCGGGGCAGATAATGAACGTTTGTGAGTCTCTGTATGTTGTGCTTTACATTAGTGCGTCTGTGTGTGCATGTATAGAGTTATTAAGCAGTCAGGCATATGCAAAGATGAATCAAATATTTGTGTGCCTGTGAATATTCACGTTCCCCTCATGGAACACACAAAAATAAGTGTTGAAGAATCTTTCAGAAACTCTTTTCAGTTCACGGAGACCACAGGTGTCAACCACACTTTATGTGACCTACATTTTAGCTTGTTACTAGGCCTAACCTCTTATGTCTTTAGAATAATTGGGACATTGCAAAGACTACTGTTATGATAGACTATGTTGTTTTTATCCTTTTGGAGATACATAAGCTTTCAGTCTGACACCAGTACTATTTTGGTTTAAACTACTCCTTATCCATTCAAATATACAGTAATCATCTATTACAATTTAATTCAAAGTTGAATTTATCTAATTGGCCTGCATTAATATATTATAAAGCAAATGTGCGTGGATACTTATGATGAAAGTTGGTCATATGAGTGCACAGGTGTCACATGCACAACAACATTTCAGAATACTGAAGGACTCAAGGCCTGTTTTACTCTGCGCTGCTCTCCACTGGCAAAATACAAGTACTACAGCTCAATCCATGCCACCCAATGGCAATTTATCACAAAAACCAAACATTTATGTTAATTGGAAGATGCTTTATCCAAAGCGACTTCTGGTGCTGTGAAGGCATGTGTTTTCATCAGTAAGGGCTACAGGACCGCAGGACAATCCATAATATTTTATGCTAGTCTTGAGATTTTGGCAGACATGACAAAAAACTGAATTTTATTTACAAGAAATTTGCAATGCTCTTTTTACATTTTCTGAATTTTTTTACAAGCCATTAGAACATTTTTGTCACGCAATAGTTGTTCATTAAAGTTCAGTCATCATTTACTCACCCTCAAGTTGTTCCAAACCAGTGTACAATTCTTTGTTATGTATAACACAAAATAAGATATTTCAAAGAATGTGGGAAACTAAACAGTTATCGGGCACAATTGACAACCATGGTTGATATTTTACTACAGTAGTAGTCAATAGTGCCCCAGAACTGTTTTGTAACAAACATTCTTACAATGATCCTTTTTGTGTTCAGCAGAACAACAGAATTATAACAAGCTTGGAACAACCTGGGGATGAGTAAATTATGAAAGAAATTGCATTTTTGAGTGAACTTTCCCTTTAACATCTTAGTGACAAATTGAATGATAGATTATAACCAGCTGTTGCAACTGCAACCAAACAGATTCTTGTGTCCTCTAGGCAACAACAAAACTGAGCAGATTACAGCTGGAGCTTTAATCCTCAGAGCTGTTAGTGAAGTGCAGAAAACGTGATTTCTGCTATTTGGGTGACATATAGTTAGACATGGAAGTATATAAAAGCTACTTGCCATATTTACACTTTATAAACTGAGTGACCTATCTGAAATAGAACATCCTGTAACCAATAATTACATTTGCAGTCCTTGGTTAAGCAGAAATGTTTTTAAACCAGCAGGCTATAAAATAAAATAATTCAATACAAATTAAATTACATTTTAGAAGAGAGATAAAAAGATTTATTTTACTTTTAATGGCAATTGTGCCCTGAGCACTGGTAGATTTCTAACTCTGCTTTTGATAACCAGATGTATAAATTCACCGTGACTCACCAGTGGGAGGTACTGAACTGAACTAAACTCACCAATCAGAGTCCACAGGCGTGATGTCAATGCGAGGGGTGACGAAGGGCAGTGTGGTCGGTCTCATCATGATCCCTTCATCAGGACTGCGTGATCTCTCCATCTGCCTCCATGACAAAGGAGGTAGCTGCAGGTTACCGGACAAACGGCGTCGACCCCGGCGCAGGTCCACCCCTAATGTACAACCTGAAGATGTGAAAGATTCACTAAGTCTGCAGTCTGGAGGCTCCTTAATGTCCTAGAACGAAGAGAGAAAGAGAGCGATGGGAAATGATGAACTGAATATTGCAATAAATAGAATGACAATAGATACCTATTGTAAGCAGACTAAGGTTTGGTTGGTTATCTTAGATCTTTTAGCTGGTAAATATTGTAATCATTTTGCTATGTGTTGTATGTGTAATATGACAAAATATTTTTTTAATCATATTATATTTCTATCGTGACCTATTTTTTTTCACAATTAGCCAATCAGCATTACCATGATTTTTTTTCTCTACTTATGTAGTAACATGGCACAGATCAGATGATAGGCTACATGCACGTTTTACTTCCGCATTTCATGGGAAGAACCCTAAGTGGTTTTCGGTTGGGGGGACTTAAACCAGAGCGAAATGGGAAGCTCAGAAAATACCTCACACCGCAGTGGTATATAGAAGTGCTGTTATTCTAATTTGAAATGATACTTTCATATGTTTAGATTGCTTTATAACATTCAAATATGGTAGATCGCCACTTCTGTAAAGCACTGCGGTGTGCAGCACTGAAAAACATCTGCTAAATGTCACTATTTTCTCAGTTTCCCCTTTCTCTCTGAAATTAAAGAATTTTCCCCAACCGGAATATGCCTAGGGTTCTTCCCGTGAAACCCGAAGTTAAGCGTGCATAAGGCCCATTGGCTCAAAAAAGTAGTTTATGAGTCCAAATGCAGAACTGTCCAATCTCACACATGTGGTGTGAGACACGTTCCACGCAAAAAATACAAAGCTGGTGAAAAAAAAGCTTTGCTCATTTTATAGAGCTCCTTGATATTCAGAAGAGAGTATCACCCTTTCACACCACTAGAGGGTGCCAATGCCTTTCCATCAATAAAACTCAACCTATTTCAGTGTACAGTACGTGATTCCTGTATTAAAAGAGCAATGCTGCAACAATACAAAGCTGGTAAAAGACAATAATTAAAAACTAAAACAAATTAATTAAAAACTTGACACAAAAATGTTGTACATTAAAATGTAACAAAAACATGCATTTTCTGTCAATCTGCTTTTGAGGGGGTTGTGCAACGGTGTTTTATGCAATATGACTTCTTTACAATATTAAACGTGCTGGCTTCTCATGCTTGACATGTTCAACTTAAAAAAAAACTAGTTGGACGCATGATGTAGTATTTCTGTGCTCAATACACTCCCTTTGGGAAAGTCTTTTCAAACGAGAAATTCCGTGATATAACAACTTTTCTTAGTTCCTTATTGGATAATTCTCCTGGAAATGCATGCCCACCCGTCAACACCAAGAGCGGAAGAAAGAGCGCGCCCACGCGTCAATCAGGGAGAGTGGGAGGAAGAGCAAGCCCATCAATGTGCTCCTCCATTTGTGAAGTTCAGCAGTGTTTTTTTGTTGGCATTACGGTGATGAATGTTATATAAACTGTGGATATAACACTGGATTTGGAGATCGTTTGAAACTGATAAATGGTGCAGTCCCAGCGCTAAAAGATTCCGGACAGGAACTGGACACAGCAAGTGAAACTGAGTCAAATGTTTGTGTTTTATTGGCAATCGGCATGAAAAACTTATAGAGTTTTTAAAAAGTATATTCTTTGACACATACATACAGTGCTGCTACCAAATGTTATACTGTATAATATATACTGTATTACATACAAGCACATATACATACCAGGTATGCATATTATAGTACATTAAGAGGCCTAAATAATATATAAACAAAGCACAAAAAAGTCTGTGTTTCCAGCAAGCATACAAACACTACAGCGCTTTGTGTTGTGCCGTCAAACACAGTGTTAGGTAAGTAAGCATCAGAAGGTGTTCAGATCAAACTCCCGAACTTATACCAGACAAGACTCACAGGCAACTGATATCACAACTACAGCTGAGAGGAGTACATTTCTGCATCATCTGCAAGCGAAGACAACAACATTTAAGAAACTAAACAAAGCTCAATGTTCTAAAAACACTCTGAGGAAACTAGCTGGTAAAAAGCTGTATGAACAGTTAAGCCGCCTTTTCACTGCACACGACAAACGAATGCAGATATACAGAAAGTCATTCATTTCCAATGGAGAGTTGCACATGGGGTGACGACCATCTGCAGATGCAAAATTTAAGGATCCGATCTGAGCTTTGTATGCGTTCAAAAAACTGAACTTGATCAACTCATCAAACTCATCTCTTCTGTGTATACTTGACAGACCAATGAAAAACAAACTAACCCTCTTGGCTTTTGTTGAAACTAGTAACTTTGTATTACCAGATATTGTATATTGTATGACATATCGATTATTGCTCCCCGAACTCTAAATGTAAATGTACAACACATCTGCACAGTCCTACATAAACCACATAAACAGGATTTTTTTGTTCCTAATGTTCCTTCAATCTTCAACAGGGACCGTCGCGATAGAAAGGCAAAAATGTGAAAATGAACTTGGCAGTACTTGCTTTGAATCTTAGGAACAATTGGCTATCCTTCGCAACACTTAAAGTAAAAGATTGGGTGGATGAGTCATGCTGAAAGTCTGAGAATTATTTTACAATATTTGAAAAAAACTCTGGTAGGAACAGTGAATTTTTTTCATTCGAGAAGAAAAGTTCACGTATCTGAACGCACATGTTAGGGATAATTATAAAGGTATGGTCAGTTCTGTAGTCTTGAAGGAATAGCTCACTCAGAAATGAATGGATGACTTTCTACTGTGGAAATCATGAGTAGAAGTCTTCAAGTATTCTAGTTAAGTTAAAAGAGTTTACACAACAATGAAAATAATTGGATTATTTTCAAACACTCATGTCATTCAAAACACCTGTATAATTTTCTTTCTTCTGCAGAACACAATAGAAGATATTTTGAAGAATGTTGGCAACCAAACCACATCGGCCCCCATTGACTTCCATTTTATGCGCACAAACTGTTGAAACATTCCTTAAATATTTTATTTTCTGTTCCACAGAAGTCACATACTTTACCTGTTTTGTACAACCTGAGGAATTAACAGAGAAAAATGACCAAACTTTTATTTTTGGATGAACTATTACATGTATATATACTCTTTTTATACTTTTGCCTCTTTCACTTCATAAAGAAGAGGTACCAAAACTGTTTTCAGCCAATCATGTTCAACAGACTAAAGGACATCACATGAGTTCAGATTCAGAATAACATGACAATTTATAAATGATGACAGAATTAAAATTTATTTGAACACGTTGTTCTTCACAAATCATCTTTCCTGCTGGAGGTGACTAGCAGAATAATTGATGCTACAATAAATCACCTGAAAAAATCCCTTTTTTAGTCCAGACAAGAGACAATGCTAGTATGTAATCTCTGAGTTCATCCTGTCTGGCATCAGACCGATCCAAACATTAGCTCAGAATAAAGGTATCATTTTCAACGGTATCCTCCCTGGTTGTTATCCAGCTCGCCGACCCAGCCCTGTCTGTGCGTGACTGAGGAATCAAGCAGACGAGGAATGACCGAAGTGACCTCCTGAGATTCCCCTTTCTCTGGTACACTGAGCTCAGCTCGTTGCCAGTGACTGCAGTCACCCGAGACCGCATTCTTTTTTAATTCATTAGACTAATGCAGCATCGCTCTGAGCCATAAAACAGTCTTGTGCTCCGCAGACAACCTTTTCTCTTTCAAACTAAAATTGCCAAAGCACATCCACTCAGACAAAAAGCTTGGAGCATATGGTTGATTGACTGTTTGTCACAAACGGCAAATCTGCTGGCACATTTCAATAAAGAGAGATTGGACTCGAACCGCATTGTATAATCCCTCACTATGTAAAACATGCAGTACTATATAGGCTATACATGTGTATATATTGGTTGGCTGGTGTATTCTAGTAGACATGTATTGATGTAAACTGCAAACACGAGTCATATTCAATACAATGGACAAGGAGAATTTCAAATTAGTAAAGGAAACACAAATCTGAGATGTATTTGAAGGTTAAAGGGGTTTGATTTTTGGGGGTTAATTTTATATAAAAAATATATAAATATTATAATATACTGTAAATACAATTATTATCATTATTTATTTAATAATTGATTTATTGTTAATATTCTTTATTAAATCCCAGTGAACACATACAAAAATAAGACAATTATAAAATATATACAGTACCTTAAACTTAAAAGGGATTTGAATGAAACAGTGAAACAACAATGACAATTCTTAATCATTCAATGTCTGAACATTGAAATAGGGTCCAATGATGTTTGACTAACATTTATACCATTTCAGGACTTCAGACATGCCTTGACAATTTATTACAGATAATCCTGGAACATATAATGAGGTGAGACGTTTAAAGGGGGGATGCTACAGTGTTTCATGCATTCTGACTTCTTTACAATGTTAACGTGCTGTCTTCTCATGCTTAACATGGTCAACTTGTCAAAAAACTAGTTGGAAATATGAGCTAGTATTTCTGTGCTCGATACACTCCCCCAGCGTTCGTATAGGTTTCGATAAGTATTTTTCGAACATGAAAGACTGTTTCGTAACAACTTTCCCCTGTCCCTTAATTGACAATTCTCCAAGAAAAGCACGCCCACGCCAAGGCGAAGAAATAGCCTGCCCACGTGTCAACCGACGATAGGAAGACCAGCAGCTCATTACTCTTGCGATAGTGAGAGAAGTTAAGGTGTGTTTGTTTGTTCATGTAATCTTAGTGATGGATGTTATATAAACGGTGGATATAACGCAATATTTGGAGATTGTTTTAAACTGATAGATGGCGCTGGACATGAACCACACACTGTAAGTCAAACTAGTCATATGTCTGTGTTGTGTTGGCAATGAGTGCGCACTTGCTTTAGTTCCGCCCCCCCCCCCCCCCCCCCATATGCGTAGTATGTTTTCAGAAATAATCTTACAGCTGTATCTCTAAAAATGTGATCAACCTAAAGACTCTTTGGATATTCGTAGGGTGCGATACTATTTTGTAAGTAATCAAGATTAACATGAGATATGCAGAAACTGTCTTAATTATGGCCACTTTAACAAAACGTACAAAACATGGGTTGTGCCATTATCCTTAAGCAGATAAAGAGAGAGAGAGAGAGAGAGAGAGAGGGAGAGAGAGAAACCACTGCTGCGCTTGACATTCATGTCACTATAGTCAGTAGCTGGATAAGATGAGCTCAGACACATGATTCCACAAAAAGAATACATGCATTTTATCACACATCCGGCTGCTGACATGAGGGTTTGTCAAGCATCAGCATGTGGCATTTATCGTCCGCCAGGCAGGGAGCCACAGGAAACAAGAGAGCAGAGAGCAAGGCTAAGCACAATGGTTGGGTAGGTCTGGAGCACTCTGACTGGATCTGTGCCATCTCATAAGAACCCAACCAATGGTAGAGAAGAAACTGCCAGAATTTCTGGAGATTAATATACACACATGCGCAAAAACACTAACACACACACACACACACACACACGCACACACACAATGTTCCAAGGACCAGCCTACACAGACAGCTACTATCCCAGAGGCAGTGATTGCAAAGCAGGATTTGTAAAACTTGAGGTTCTGAAAGTACTTGGAAGGATCTCTATTTGTTAAACATACTGAATAAAACAGAAGCGCAAGAATATATTTGTTTGTTTAGTGGTGATTTAAGGAATATCGTTTCCGGGTCTGAGCATCTATTCATTTCAAGTGGGGCCACAGCTTAAACAGCTGTTAATGAGCACAGATCGCATTGCATATTTAAGCGGAGCATCACTGTAAACAACCGAATTAGGACTGTTGTAAGGTAAACCCCAATTAAAATAAAATATTTTGGAAACCTCCAGTGATCAATCTCGGACAATATACACGGCCCTATAAAATCTTTTATCTCTATAAAAATGTTTTATTTTTATAGTTTCCGTTTTTTAAATCATTCTAGTTGGTTGCTGGATTCTGTGTTTTCTGTTGTTAATCATATAATAGTTATGTATAGGGGTTTAACAATAAACAATAGTATCGTAAATCATAATAAAAAAACATTAAGATATGTATAGTATAGCTATTAAGATTAAGAAATTATTGTTTCGAATTTTATGTTAAAATCTGTTCGTTTTATTTTTTGTGACAGATCTCTTCATTTTTTCGGTTACATTAAAATTGTTTAATTAAACCTTAAATATTGTAAATTCTTCAACAAAATAACAAATGTTACAATTTTTTATTAATGTTTTGAACTTTTTTTTACTAATATCGTGATGCAATTATAATCGTGAACTCAGTATTGTGTGTTCTATTGAATCGTGAGTAATCGCATCCAAAATAAAAGTTTAGGTTTCTGTACTGTGCATATTAACTTTGTATTTTTAAAAACATACACACAAATACATATATTCAAGAAAAATATATTATATATTATTTAAATATTATGTCAATATAAATAATTACATGTAAATACAAATGTTTCCTAAATATGTATACATACATGTATATGTGTTTATAAATACAAAATTAATATGCACTGTACATAGACATATATTATGTAAACACAAACTTTTATTCAGGTTGCAATTAAATGAAATTAATCATTTGACAGCCCTTATATTTGCCCACATAATAATACTTTTATTATACTAAAGTATTTACTCACAAACTATAGGGAAATTACAAGATACTACAGTGTTTTTGAACCATACGAGAAAAAAATCTACAATACCAGGACATAAAGTAACAATGCAAATATAGAATAAATATACTGTACCGCCTTAGAATTTGCCTACATTTTCGAATAGCTTTGACGTTGGGAGCAAGCATTCAATAAACACTGCATGCTGCTTACTATATCTAACCATATTATGCACACACACTCAACAACACCACGACTAAATTAAAAACATCGAATTTCACTGGACCCGTGGTTTATATTCAAATTTAATCTGCACGGTGCTTGTGGTTACAAAATTAATCCATCGCGTTTCATGTCTTCATCATGTCAGCCATTGGCCGGACCTTCTATCAATTTTTAAATGGCTCTATGAGCTCTGTGTAATGAGTCTAAGGCCACAGGACTTTTTAGTAATGTGTTTGCTAAAAAAGCCTGGTGCTCTGGAATCAGTTTTACGAGTTTAAAAAGATTAAACTTTATGTTAAGAAGCATGAGAACAGAGAAGGCAGAGTAAAGAAAACGGTGTTAATGGCATATGGATAATGGATTTTTAGGTACACATGTGGCAGCGCAGTTTTTATTGATTGTAAAATGTTTCTACCAATGTTAAAAAAAAACACACTCACGCTTGAAGCACTTTCATATTTAGTATAACTACAAAACTTTAAAACTGCATATATATGATGTAATGCTGGTATGTTCCCGCTCAAAGACCAAAAGGAGCGAGAGAGGAATATCACCAGTAATCTAACAGTAAGGCAGAGGATGAAATTACAAGACACAACGGCACATCGCTTACAAGGTTACACAACAACAAAGACCAAAGCTGCCCAAACACTACTAGACAAAACAGGAAATGTGGCAGGGCATAAAACAAGAGAAAGCCACAGACGATAATAAAGATTTAACCAAGGACCAAAGAATCATAAAGAGAGAGAGAAATGACTGAATGTAATGTATCCTCACAGTTCATCATTTTTAAAGACTCAAGTCTTTCTATTGTGAGGAACACATGGGACGGTTTCATCACTGGCTTACCTTTTCTCTAGAGATAATTGACCAACATTTTTTCAGGTCTTCTATGTTTCTTTTAACTTTTATCAGTCCTCTCGTCATTACAGTTAAAAAAAGTTGACTAGTTGCTTGACAACCGAACAAGTTAAATGCAGTTGTCAACATTTTTCAATTGAAGATGCCTGAGAGGGATACTTTGCTAGCAAATAAAAATGTTCGGATGTTAGGATGCCTTGACGGTGAGTAAAACATGGGGAAATTTTGATTTGGTAGTAAAGTATCCCTTGAAGGCAACTTGGAAAGTTGCAGAATTCCTCTAGATGATGTCGTATATCCATGAGGTCATCGTGTAAATTTGCATTCTTTTACTTTTCTTGTACTCTCTGAAGTGTCATATACTGTATTTTAATAAAGTCAAATGCCCAACAACGCTGTTCTCATCTATTTATGTTCTGTTTATAAAATACTGACAAAACATGACCTTTTAATACTACATGTTAACAATCAGTTACTTTCACATCACTTCAAAAAGACTGATTTATAACCCCAACTTCACCTGACACAAACTAACATAGGTTTATGTAATTTTGCTGCAGTATATTAATTCCTTATTTTATCTGTCCAACAGACTCTTTTTTTTCATGTTTAAATCCTATTGAAAACATTCCAGGGATATTTCACCCAAAAATGAAAATCCTGTCATCAAACTCACCCTCAAGTTGTCCCAACTTGTTTAAATGTCATTGTTCTGCCAAGCACTAGGAAAGACATTTTGAAGAATGTGGGCAACTAAACCTTTCTGGGGCACTGTTGACTTCCATACAAGTACAGAAAAATCCACTACGGTAGTCATTAGTGCCCCAAAACTGTTTAGTTTCACACATTCTTCAAAATATCTTCTTTTGTGTTCAACAAAACCTAGAATTTTAAATGGTGTTGAGGATGAAAATTTGATGACAAAATGTTCATTTTTTGCTGAACTATCCCTTTAAATTCTCCCTAGCTGCAACCAAGGTTTTTAAGCATCTTGCATCAGAGTGTTGCTTTATTTAGGTGGCATGTCACTTTAGAGATACTTGAGTTCCTATGAAAAAGTGTTATAAAATCGTACAGTATACATTCTGGGTCAGACATACCGCAAACATGCCATTGCTAGTATAATCCGTTTAGTCGATTACTCTTTCAGGCAACCCGTAAAGTGGTGAATTTTTTGTAAATGTGGCTTCTTAAAAGTACTCACCTCATTGGGGGACACAGTTAGAACGCTCCGGCTCTTCCTCATCTTCGGTAAAGTCTTCCTCCACCCGTCCCGCACAGGCCGGCTCCACTGACACTCCTACATAAAAGTAACACAAATCCACACAGTCAAACCTCCATGTTACAGAAAAGAGCAAAAATAACATTTGACCTTACCTGCTCGTGAGAAATGCCTCGAGGTAATGATAAAACGAAGAGTCATTATTTTGTGGCGCAACAGATTGACAGCTAGAGAAGCACAACTTGTCTGCAGTCTTTCAAAAACCACATGCATGAATATCATATTAAGGAGTTCCGTGATTTGCTTTGTTTGCTAACGTTAGCAAACAAAACGATGAAAAAATAAATGCTGTCTGAACACTCACCCCATATGACACTGGCAGGCAAATCTCTGACTCTTGAACAAGCAATGAAATATTGTGAACCACTCAGAATATCACAACAAAAGAATCAACATCAACAAGCGTGAAAATGTTTCATTGACAATGTGCAGTTGCTGTAAATTGAAGCTGCTCAAGCGTACAAATACAAGAGCTCTTCAGTGCCATTCAACAAAAGGCAGAATAAAACTACTAGATTAGTCATGTTTTCTGTCAGCCTGACATCATATCCACCTGATGAAGTATTAAAAAAGGAAAGTTTGTTAGCTTACCATACAATTTCCAAAACAAATTAGTAAATGAACAGTGAACATATGATGTCCTTTTACTCCCGTTTGGTTAATATAGCTGATATATTTGCTTCTTTATGTGTGTATGGAAGAGCCTGTCTGTAGCCACTGACAAAGTTTTCTCTTCTGTATCTTTATATGTTTGTTACAGGCTCCTGTCAAACCATTTGCCAGTTCTGTGACAGACAGTCTAGCTTTGCGGAAACAAGGAAGCTCGCAGCCGTCACTCAACTGAAGGCCAGAGAGCCGTGACTCCAAAACCATTGATTTGACCACCCCGCTCTCAATTTTTTAGATTTAGGTTGCATGTGAAGTCTCAATGGTGAGTTTATATTTTATCACTGTCAGTGAGCAATCGAGCGTGTTTGGTAACAGGAGTGTATAGAAGTTTGTATAGTGGTCTTTGATCATTGACACTTTAGACACTGTCAAGGGGGAATTCAATTTCTTGTCAACAGAGGGATTTTACACGCAAATATTTCATTTATTACCTTTCTCTAAATGCAGAAATGGTTATAATGAAAAAGGTGAAAAGTTGATCATTCATTAACGTCAACAACAATATATTATACAACTTGTACAAGTAGTAAACATCTTACAATTATAAAATGGTTAAATATCTAAATATTAACCATATACCTTTATCTGGCTATGCACATTTTGACTTTGGCACCAGAGTTATTATAGTTTTGTTCGTTTTCATGATAACTTTATTATAATGTAGCAATTTAGTAATGTGCGCTTGATATTTTTATTGTTTATTTGTTTCTTTCAATGAAATTTTTTGTTTGGTTTTCATTTTGGTTCAACTAAAGAATGTAGTTCCTCAATTTACAGAGGCATTTATTTAAGTTTATTGCTGAGGTAACAATTACATAACGACTAATTTCATTTAGCTTAAAATTTTCGAATAATATTTAGACTGATATTTTATTTTACTTTAATGTAAAAAGTTTAAATAATCTTAGTAAAGTCATAATAACCTTGATTGGGACACTGAAACTTGTGTGCAAATGACCTAAGTTCATGATCATGTATTGACATTGGGCCTCATTCATGAAACATTCGTAAATTCAGAATGATTTGAGCGAAAAAACAGATCTTCCCGAAAACCTTCGGGCTCACAAATACTTGTAAACGTCAGATTTGATAGTATGATATATCTGTGTATGTTAATAAATTCCAATCCCTCGTAAACATGCACGCTCATTCAAAATTAGCATAATCCAAGCCTATGATCTTACAGCTACGCAAACTACGTATCTAGGAATGCCGGAATCCTCTGGACGCCATTCTCTGGTTTGGCTACATTACATTGTATAAATGCATAAGATACTTATAGGCTATATGTTTACCAATAAATTAACCAATAAACTGTGTCAACCAGAGTGTTTTTAGCCAGCTAAAATAATAATACCTGGTGCTCATCTGAAAACAACCAGCTATGGCACCTGAGAACGCTTTGGAGCCACTGTGCGTTAATCCAGAGATGCGTTGCAGCGTTGGATGCTGTGATTAAGTAGATCCTCGACCGTAAGCCTACTGGTTACTAGTATCTTATTTTAAAGAAAATTACTTAATATGACAAAACACTGATCTCTGTTTATTTGTTACCATCATTTTTCTCACCAAATTTTATCTTTATTGTAAATATTTTTCATCTAAATTATTTAGTTTTTTTGTTCTTTTACTTCCACCGCTAACTTCAATCCAAAATACTTCCATTATATGGATCGAGGACTCCATTCTCATTAGAGATTCCCATGAATAGTTAATCATATTTAAAGGGTCCTCTGGGCAATAGCACAAATCTGGTCCCACTGCTGTCGTTTTGCCATTCTTCTGTGAAAATCTCAGACATCCAGAAAATAATGACTCAACACAGACTGATATCTGAAATATAATGACAAGTAGACAGAGTGTTTTAGTGGTTTTAAACCCAATTAGTTACAGTTCATTTGCATGAAGCAGAACTAGAGACGAGAGAAAAAACGTTTTCTACATTATGTTTATGCATTTGGTAGGTGCTTTTATCCACAGCGCATTCAAGGTATACATTTCATTCTGCGGTGGGTTTCCTGGGAATCAAACCCATGGGACTTAAACTCATGGGACTCACACTCATGTGTTGCTAGAGCCGCGATCTTCCTGCTAAGCTACAGAAACATGGTTACAGAACAACATTTATTCTTACATCAAATAAAATCTTATTTATTTACCCAGGGCATAAACAAAAAGCTTTTTTAATCATCAATATTATTTACATCCTGAAAAGGAAAGAGACATCGAATTCAGTGGATAATAAGTCTTTAGGGTTTAATCCGTCAAAATGATCACAAAGACTCAATGGAACGTCACAGTCACCGAGCTGCTCTCCCCTCCAATGAGGCCATTTAGGTCTCCTTTATAACCTGTTTGTATAGCGGGGGATTTCTTCGCCACTACAGCAATAACCCAGAGTGTAAGAGGGGAAATGGTTTCTGTGTAAAAGGGATTACCAGCATTGCTTTTGAGCTTTACAGCTGAGGGCGATGCTGGCAGGGAACCGTGGGCATGAAATGCTATTCATGAGCAGAAGAAATATAAAGGAGATATATGGAGATGGTGGTCTAGTGGGTTAAACCACTGAACTGGCAATCAGAAGGTTGCTGGTTCGATCCCAGCAGCCACCACCAGTGTGTCCTTGAGCAAGACACTTTACTCCATGTTGCTCCAGGGGGATTGTCCCTGTAATAAGTGCACTGTAAGTCGCTTTGGATAAAAGCGTCTGCCAAATGACTAAATGTAAATGTAAATGTAAATGTAATAAAGAGTGTTGAGATGAGAACAGATGGGCATCATCTAAACATCTGTAGACGATAATATTAAACAGAGAAATATGGTTCAGAAAATGGATAAGAAAGATCTATCTGATGCTTAAGAAAGATCGACAGAATGTGGATGCAAGACATAACTTTGTAGGATTTATGTGAATAAAATGTACAAACTAGAAGCAATAATACCATCAAATGGAGAAGGTATGTGTCTTTATAGAAAATAAAATAGTAACGTTGTACGTATATGTTCTAATTTTCATGTTATTCAAAAAATTATTCATTATGTGAATAAAATGTACAAACTAGAAGCAATAATACCATCAAATGGAGAAGGTATGTGTCTTTATAGAAAATAAAATAGTAACGTTGTACGTATATGTTCTAATTTTCATGTGCCCATTTTGACTGTTATATGGATGTGACATTTCACCTGGCTATGCAAACTAAGCTTTAAAAACACAAGAAATGCTATAAAAGCTTTGAGACTTCACATTGGTTTTTAAACCAAATATTGACATCTGACAGTATGCAGAAAACATAAGGTAAAAACTTGATTATTTCATCTTCAGGTTGATATTTGCATGAAATTCTCGAAATCTCCCAATTATGAAGGGAATTCAGAATGCATTTCTTCATTACAGGAGCGGAAGGAAAAGGGAAACTATGATAATTAAAAATGACAAGATAGACAATAGTTTGAAAAGCAGGTGTGGAGATCTGACAGCTGTAACGAAAGTTTGGTCACATCTTAGTTCGCTTTATAGGGCCAAAGCACCGGGAAACCCACAAACATTATTGTGTCTTCACAATAAGCTCACCCGCCAAAAACACAACCTTTGAACTCTCATATATAGACGGTTTCATCTTAACATCATAATCAAATGTTATGAAAAGACGAAAGTGTTGCCCATGCATGTATTAGACTCGTTAAATTGTAAAAATGTAAGTTTCAGCACAAAAGATGCATTCTATCTTATTGCTTCCCTTGCCTACCCCACCTGTAAGTCGCTTTGGATAAAAGCATCTGCTAAATGACTAAATGTAAATGTCTACCTAAAAGCGAATGCTCACCCAGATCTGCCTGAAAACGCCTGGTGTAACCACACCCCCACAAATCTACGTCAGTTCATGTTATGATTTGACTAAGACTACCCAAATCTATACGCAAGAACCTGATGTTCCTAATACGGTAAGAGCCGTTACATTTCTGTCACATGTTTGCAGTACTCGACCAATCACTACGCATTGGTTAACTGGCCAATCAAAGCACACCTCGCTTTTTAGAGATTAATTGGACTTTCCTCTGCAGACCTTCATATGAGGGCCAGATGTTGAAAGAACATATTCTCCTAACAAGTCGTAATGCTTCTCCATTAGAAGCTCATCTGAACTGCTAGATAGTAAAATAGAAAGGTATGACAAGGCCATCGGGGAATCCCACAGGTTTAGCAACATATCATTAGGATTCATTACAGACGAGTGCCAGGAACATGGAACATTACACTTGTGAATATATACAGTTGAAAAGTTTGGTTTAGTTGTGTGTTGTAGATTTAATTTAGTTGATACAGCCAGACACCATCTGAAGATTACTGGTTCATCAGATTGTTTACAACGGCATTATATTTCTCTATCCAAGCTGCAGTCTCATTTAATGCAGGTCACAGAACCTCTCGATTAGAAATGCTCATGAGGTGGAAGGTGATGTTTTGCTCAGCTCTTAACATGTAGGTGTTGGTCATGGATTAGTTTTTGCTTTACCTGAGCCCTAATAACAGCACTTAAGGGTAGGATGGCAGAAACAAACCACCACAAATTATGTTTGTTCCGAATGCTTTCACATAACACAGCTGGAATTACATATACAACCGCAAGAGAGTTTTTTCCTCTAAGCAAAACATGGCAATCAGAAAAGAAAAAAAAATCAGACCAATAAGAGGCAACGAATAAGGGGGGAGCTTTATTCTGTCTCAACAGTCAAACAAATTCAATACCTGGATACAGAAGGAGGTCCAGACATCTATTACAGAGTGTCGGTAACAACCACAAAACAGCACTGGAACTAGTTAAACACACAAACAAAGGTAACGTCGCTCACGAGAAACCCTGGTTTGTTAAAGCAGTCACTGAGCAAACCGTACAGCTTATCAAATTTTCAAGGTGTCATCATTCGATCCATTAAAACATTAATGAGAAGACTTATTGCGCCCAGCGGGTCTTGTGACGGAAGAGCGGCTTCATTTAAAGTTATCCCCACAGTGCCGACACTAGTTCCTGAACGTCAGAAGAACGCAGGAATGAAGGTGCCATGGAAATTTCCTGTTTGTTGAAGCTGATCTGTTGCGTGCAATAGACTCCCAACTGACATTATCTTGCCACCAGAATCCGGTCGGACTGGCATTCTGATGTCAGATGGGACATGGGTGAATAACAACACCCCTTCCCTTCTGTCATTACTCAAAACTGCAGTTCAGGGTACCGTAGTTCACTACAGCTATCTGGGGATCAGACACAAAGTACAGCAGAAATTATATTTCAGTGCTGTCAATTCGATTAATCGCGATATAAACGTTTATAAGTACACATAACTATATTTATATATATACATATAATCTCTATAAACTTGTATATCCGGTTGTGTGAAACGGTTTCTGATATTAGAAAATATGCACGGGGGGCTTTATTTTGCCCTTTCCTTTTTGATTGGTTTGTTGTAAGGTGGGCCTGGAGGTGAGGGCTAAAAATGCCCGGCCCAATTTGACAGTCTTTTTTGTTGTTTACGTCATGTGGTGAAGAGATGTTGTTGAGAGGGGAAGAGATTTGCTTAAAGACTACAAGCGCAAATTAATATTAAAAAAAGAATGGTGTGTGCGGACAAATAATTTATAATATTCACTGGAACACTGTGATTTCATGGTGACTTTAAATACATTTAAATATAAATCCACATATTTATGTTAAACTTATATGTAATATTTATATACAAATTATTACATTTATATAAAAGTATTAGTAATCCAATAATTTAAATATATATTTATGTGTGTGTGCTAAAACGGCAATCAATTCCATGTTTGAACCAATACTCTTGTTCAGGCTTAGTCTAGACATAATATTTTAAGATAGCATAAATATATTTTAAAAACATTAAATTAAGGGTTATTTTCAAATCCAGTCAACATTTAGAATGGCGAGTGTTGGCTGAACTTATTAAGACAAATCTAGTCCATATGGACTACAGAGCTATACTGTATATTTCATGCGTTGTGCAGTAAAATGGCCATAATACTTTTATTTGGTAGTGAAATTTAGTTTTACTTTTAAGAGTTGTTCAGGAGAGAATGTATCTGTTTTAAGTTCAAATATGTGGTCGGTTCAGCACGCATGTACCCCCCCAACAAAGCCTCACCAAGTGCTTATGAAATTTATCGCTGGCAATGATGTCCCTGTTGCGTTAGTAGCGTAGCCACGAGCCCCTCATTTTTTCGAGCCCCACATGTATTTGATAATGTCAACGTATCTGATAGAAAATGAACAGTTACGCAATAAATTTCTGTAAGTGTTGTTATTGTTTGTGTGATCCCCATAAAAGGTTGTGACAGTACCAAATCATCTCTGCTGCATAGCTGCATTTCTCCAGAAGACAAACATGTTAATGTAGTGATTTCTTCTATTTCTGGCACTATGGCAGCGCTGTCTTGGAGATGTTAGCGTGTCTCTAATAGGATCGGTCACAAACATGAACCCTGCTCAATCTAATGTGTTGTGTCTTATTATTAACTTACTCTCATTCAATTCAATGTAATTTTACAATGCGTTTACAATTTGCATTGCATCAAAGCAGCTATAAAAGAAAACCAAGATAAACCACTGTTGAACACACACAAAAACAATTAAATAAAAATTAGATAACCTGTAAATTGTCATGCATTGCAACACATTTCTTCTCACTTTTCATGTTTCGTTCCTTTTCTCTGCTGCTAAAGAAATTCTTCAGTCTCTTATAAGTCTTCCTCGCAACTCCTAAAATTTGGGAATATAAGAGTTCTTTTAAGGGTTAAGATGCTTTACGAATTTCTGTTTTCTTTACTAGGATCTTTTCTGTAATTTTAAGCGGAAACGCCAACAAATCTAAAAATTTTCTTAGAATCTTGTCACTATAGGAGCAACTCATGGCGGGCCCAGATTAGGATGTATCAATCCAGAAGAGGTGACAGTCAAGATGAGTCAAATGCTATTCTAACAACCCTAACATAGATGAGGCAGAATGCACACTGTTTTCAAATAAACTTATTTGTATATTATAGATGTTTTCTTTATTGCAGACCACAGACATAGCATTGCATCGATGGAATGTCTGTCAACAGGAGCACTTACTTAATCATCTATATTCAGTCTATATGAGAAGAGATTATTAAGAATTAAAAGGGTCACGAACACGTGTTTTTCTGTGTCTTTGGTGTGTTATAAGTTGCCCATGCTTGTATTAGACATGTAAAATTGCAAAAATTAAAGTGTCGGAACAAAAAGATGCATTCTATCTAAAAGCGAATGCTCACCCAGACCTGCCTGAAACGCCTCATGTAACCACACCCCCACAAAAGACCACCCAAAGTTTGGGTCAACTAAAAAATTATATTGGGGACAGAAATTGAGTGAACGTAAAATGTCTTTGGAACTAGTTACTAAATAATAATTAGTTGGAACAACTTGGATTTTTTTTACAGTCCATTAATATACACATTAACATGTCACACACATTTATTTTGAAATCGATTAATCAAGATTAATTAATTTGAAAGGACTAGCTAGTTAAAATTATGCTAAAATGTTTTTTATTTTTTATTTATTATGCTACTACAGAAAAGTTAAATCAAAAATCCATTTTTTTTGCTTTGAATAAAAACTACATGACGTTCTATTATTTAAATATACTGCACATTAAAAGCATATTTCATTTTTAAATACTATATAAAAAACAGCTCGAATAGGGTTGAGAATCATTTTCTAAATGTTCCTGTTTGCTAGTGCTTTGTATTAATGGAAAGTTGCCATTTGTAAGTTTTCACATGATGAGCCAAAATTTTGACAAGGAGAAGTGAATTGTTTTAAATAATGAACTGACCATGAAAAAGCGAAGTGTATGAGTTATATGGCTATTGTATTTGATTTACTGACTTATATTTATACGACTTCATCAATAAAAATACCTTTTCAATCTTTATGAAGAACTCCTCATAACATAAATAAAAATTAAAAATACACCAGCCACAAAATAATAAGTCTGATGGCAGGCTTGCATGCATTCTAAAAACTATGAAGGTGTGCATATAAATAAAGAAATAAAATATTTTATTTTCGTTCCAACCAGATCATCCCCATGATCATCACACATGAAGATAAACACACATGTGGTTGAATTCATTCCATTTTCACAAGCTCTCTTCATTTTAAATTGGCGTGCGCATCGAATTCTCCTCAATAGGTACAGGTGTGCCTTTTCTCCATCTTTGGCTGACTACTGTGATAAGGCAGGTTATAATCATTCACAGAGAACTGCTCTAGGAAGCCTGTCACCGATGTCATTACTCTGGACTCTAAACTCCTACGTTGGCATATAATAGACTAAAAACTAATGGTTAAACTAATCTATAATTAGGTTAATTACCGATACTGTTGAAGGACTCATAAATATTTTATTTTGTGAGCTTCTGGGCTGTGGAGCTGTTGACGGAAGAAGGGTTGGGGGCATATTAACACTTTACTGAATTAGTTTCTCGGTAATGAAACCCTGCTTGAGTAAAAGCGTGAGACTCAGAACTGTGACATACGACTAAATAACACTTCTCGCATATACAATCAAATTACGCCCTTATATTTTCTCAGAACCAATGCAACTGAATACAAAAGCATGAATTTCCCATGTCTCTACTTTTTCGCTTTGAAATGAAGAAATTCTGGCTCAGAATCATATCTATTAATTGGAGGCTGTGAAGCACGTCCTTCACAATGAATAGAAAAGTACAAGATATAGAAAACACCCTTTGAATGGACTACATTTCATCAACGTTTCTCTTCAGGCAACTCTGTTTTAAGGGTAAACGCAGGAAGTTCTTTTCTGAATGTTGAATTAAACATGAATCAGATCACAAAAGGTCAATCTGGGATGTACCGTCACACAGTCAGCGTTATATCTGCTTTCCTGTAGCACAACTGCCGGGGGATTGTTAGTGCAATGCCAATGCCATGGATTCATATCCCAGGGCATGTATGTGCAGGTGAATCGTACTGTTATTTATGCAAATATCTTGAATCAGCAACAGCGAATGCATTATAAATATTGCAAACACTATCATAGAGGCTGAAAAAACACACCAGAAACCACAAAATTCGACTACAGAATTAAGTTCTATCTAGTAACAAAACATATTCACAATGTAATGGCAGACATTTCTGCTAAGCAATATGACATATGTTGTGTGAATGGATTTAATGATGTACAGTTGTCAGCTGAAATGCACACAGTTGTTTTACTCAGTCTATACTTAACATTTGGAAACTGTCAAGACTATCCACAGGTGATTTTTAACATTAAAACAATCCTTTTTAAAGCACAATTTATACAGAACTCTCAGACCCAAGATTAAAAGTCTAGTCATTCCCTTGGGATCATGCCTAACTGGTTTTCTCTACATAATACATGTTATTTTCTAATGTGCTAATCGGATGGATATTTTTCAAGGCAGATAAAAGGTCCGATAAACAGCTCATGCAAAACAAAAATAGAGATTTGAGAAAGGTAAATATGTCATTCTTTTTGCCTGAAGGACATGAATCTAGATGGTCAAATACTTTCTTCTGCATGCATTTTTCAAAAGTCGAAGAGTACTGTTTTCTTAAGACTTCAGAAGGTATTAGATGGCCAATTACATGAAAATGTCTACCTTAAGATGTTTTTTTACCACATTGATAATACTGCCTTGTTTAAATACCCATGTGAGGTCTCTCTTAAAGTTTTAAAGCCATTTTTATAGTATATCAAGTGAATTGTCACATACATAACGGTCATAATACCTCATAAATGAGCATATGAAAATTTCAATAAACACACTATTTTGTGGCCTATGAAGAGCCAACCATTCTCCATACGTTGTGTATAATTCCTTCTGATTTAAGTATTTTGTTTCTCAAAAACATGCATCTTTTTTCGTCATCTAGATGATCTGTTATAGAAAACTCATGCATATACAGATCAGGGGTTCAGCAAAATATAAACCGATGATTCGATACATTGGTAATAAATATGTTCTCTGACTATTCGTCATATCCATAATGCTGGAATTGCCCAGATAATCCCATAATCAAAGTCAGTGTTAAAAATGATATTGCCACAAAATCTTATTGGTTGTGTTAGCAGTACAAAAAAACTGTTTGATATCCAAGAAATACATTATAAATACTAGACAAAATATATAGCTTGAATGCAGACCTTATATAAAACTGTGGCAAATATGTAATAGTAAATGTAAAGAATGAAACCCAGACCCACTTGGCAATATTTTCCTACCAATAATACTGGTCTGTATGGTCCTGACTAATAAATGTAGTCAATAGTAATTGTGAGGACATTGCCAAATGTCTCAAGGGCATCAATTTCAGCAAGCCATAGCTAGAGGTTATCACAGCATGATACTTGGGTAAGATGCCTGAGGTTACTCAGCATTGGCCCATTGGCTGATATCAACCTAAGTGGATGCCAGCATGCCACGTCATTTGTCCGGAAGCTGTGTGTTCTCTTTGTCTGTGTGAAGCCTCTGGAGACAAATTCTAAAATTTAGTTAACACAGTTTTCTCTCCTCTTTCTGAAAGCCAGGAAACTGCCACTTGAATAGTATTTCTTATTATTTTAATTGGCACGGTAAATGCATTGCTTCAATGACTTTAGGTCATGCCACACAAACCGCCATGCTGAAAATACACATCTCAAAACAGTGTGAATTTCAATACTATATTCTCACCGGAAAACACATGAAATATGGTTTAATACAGCTTTTTAATTATATTTACATATGCTTTCTTTTCAGGGCAAAATTAATATATACAGTATATATATATATACTGTATAGATATGTATATTTTTTTAAATATTGATATCTACTGTAACAGTATATATTGAAGACAAAGGTTATGTTAATGCCTGAAACAAGTTTGAAGGGGAAGAGTGAAATATCTCATATTGACAGACCACATTCACAGACAGCATTAGCTGCTATTTTTCACGCATCTTGTACCGTTTCTATTCTGTTGGAAAAACAGCATATGCTGTAAGGTATGTTTGAAGAATGGAAGCTGGTTTGGGCTGGTTTAAGATGGTCATGTCCTGATTTATGCTGGTCCTGAGCTGGTTTAAGATGGTCCTAAACCACCTCATGACCATTTTAGGACCAGCTCATGACCATCTTATCCAGCACAAACCAGCCATGCTTCAAAAACTACCTAACATGTGCTGTTTTTGTCAACATGGTTGTCCCAATAAAACTTAATCAGAGGACTTTCTATAAATTAAGAAAAATCCAGTTAGAAGAGATAAGAAATTACCATTTTATTTTGTTTTTTTCATGTAAATTCACAGCGGATGGAGCTGAAGCGAAGGCTGATTTCAAGGTACAAGGCTTTTATGTGTTGAAATGGAACCAAGCTGCTAAGCTGAATGAAAGAATTATGGCTGCCATCATAAAGCACTTGCCATCTCAGCCCCACCCATCAAAAAAAAGGATGAAATGAGAAATGCATATATTACATAAACTTTGTGCGTATGTATTTATCCACGCATGCTTGTGTGTGTTTGTGGGTGGTTGACAGGGCACTGTGCTTTAAATGTCCAGCATTTTGAGCTGAACATCAAAATGAGCATATGGTGTGACAGATTGCTTTCAGTTTTACATTTAAATAAATAAACTGATATAAATCCCAATACAGGTTTTAAGATATAATTAAGTTTAAGACATAATGAATGTACGACTGAATTCTACTGATAAAGGAATTATTCATCCAAAATCAAAAGTTGTCATTTATTCACCTTCATATCATTCATACAGGTTATATGAGTTTTTTAATTCTTTGAAACTAAGTGGTAGATGCTTTTGTGTCCTCAATAGAAGTGAAGAGCTCTTTCCCAAAACGCATTAAGTGCCAAATAAAAAAAAATTGGTTTGTCATGCAATTTTACTGTGTACTGCTCCATCAATGTTTCATGCCAAATCGCTATCTTTCCTGTTTTAAAATGTACTGCAAGATGCAGTTTCTTTCCAAAACGCTATAAGATATGTCCTCTCGTCTCGACCAATCAGAATTCACTCGTTAGCGGTATTTGTATGTGTTATTTCTAAATTATGTGTTGTATATGGTGGAAAATATTGAAACATGATATTTAAAATATTTATTTTATGTTACTTTTTAGTTTGTTACTATTTATTTTATTTGGATGTTATTATTTCATGAATTTGCATTTATTTGATTTATATCAATTTATAGTATGAGTCCCTGATGTCATATGTTGTATGTTCTCTTGTTTGTTTGTTTTTAAAAATAAATAAACCAAAACATTTTTGAAAAAAAGGATGGATTTGTAGCGTTTCGAAAAAAATAAAAATAAAATTTCAATTTATAATCGACAATATTGTTGTTTCATTTAACAATCATTGTTTAACGTGTTCAGACTGAGCCAACAGACCATTTTAACAGGATAAATTGAATATTAACAAAATGTATTGATCTAGGTAAAAAAATGTCATTTTCATGAAAACTATTAAAATGGATTTATAGCGTTTTGGAAAAGAGCTCTTCAAGTATAGATGTTCTTTGGTTACCAATGTTCATCAAAATATCCACATTTGTGTTCTGTAGAAGAAAGTCATACATGTTTGAACTTACATGAGGGTGAATGAATGATAAAATAATTTTTAGTTATACTATCTCTAAAGTGTCAAAAGCAGTCAGTAAGTACAGATAATAAGATCGACTTGTCTTGTCCCCATACCTTGAAAAAACCAAGAGAGTAACCAATGTTGTCAATGTCTTTACATTCAATACTAAGGCTTAACAGATGTATATCAACCTCACATAAACATTTACTGTACCAATTAACAGTTCTATCAATAGCAAGAGAAAAAGACAATGCCACAAGATACACGGGGGTTAGTTGTGGTCTAGTGGTTAGAGAGTTGGACTCGTAGCCAGAAGGTCACTGGTTCAAATCTCAGTGCCACCAGGAAATGGCTGAAGTGCCCTTGAGCAAGGCACCTTACCCCTGTTTGCTCTGCAGTGATAGTTGCCCACTGCACCCTACTTGTAAGTCGCTTTGGATAAAAGCGTCTGCCAAATGAATAAATGTAAATGTAAGAACAAACTGAATTAAAGAATAAGTAAATAATATAAAATAACAAGCATCCCTCACCTAATGTGTGAAAGAAATAAGATAATCCGGCTTTCAAACAGCTAGCACTGAACAAATTAATGACATGATATGCTGATTAATGAATCTAATTAATTGTGCTTGTTAACACAGAACACGTTCTTGTATTAAAACAATATTTTAATTGATGGGCTTGATGAATAACAAGGTCACTGAATCACTTACTGTTAATGTTCGTATTCAAAACACGTTTTTTAGACGTGTAAAGTTAAAGGAACAGTTCACAGAAAATTGAATTTAGGCTTTGTGTACTCACCCTTAAGTTGTTCCAAATCTGCATACATGTCTTTGTTCTGATAAACACAAAGAAAATATTTGGAAGAATGCTTGTAACCAAATCGTTCTTGGCCACCACTGACTTCCATAGTAGGTAAAATTGCTTTATAAATGTCTTTGTGTTGAACACAAAAGAAGATATTTTGAAGAATGGAAGAAAACAGGTCTGGGGCACTTTTGAATACAATTGCAATTTTTCCTACTATGGAAGTCAACGGTGCGGAAATGTTTGGTTACAAGCATTCTTCCAAATATCTTTTTCTGTGTACATCAGAACAAAGACATTTTTGTAGATTTGGAACAACTAGAGGGTGAGTAAATGATGACAGAATTTTCATTTTTGGGTGATCTGTTCCATTAATTTATTGTTTACATAAACACATACTCTCAACGCTGTGGTTTTAAAACAAACAAAACACACTTTACACTTATCTTAAAACAAAATCACTGTGTTATTTTATGTGTTGGTTAGGCAAAATGTCTTTATTCACAGTCAACACAGACAATGTTGTGGTTATAAATCAGTACTGACAAGAGAAAAAGAAAACATATACAGAATTGCTTTATTAGGCAATGAACTGCATTAAAATATACCTTGTTGAAATAATAGAAGCTAAACGGATCTGGAGTACCAATGCAAATACGACACAATGACATCACGAAAATCCTGTAGGAAACACTGTACTCAGCTTCAGATGGTTGTAAAAATACTTACTGCAGAATTGTACATATTGGATGGTTTGAAGCGGATGAATGTTCATTTGCATAATTCAATTTGTTTGATTAATGAATAAATGTTTGATCAATATCCCACATATTCATGATCTATGAGTACATCTGTATATCAGATCATATAGGCATCTCACGATATTCCAGAGAAACATATGTGAATTTAGTATTGGGAGGCCATAGTCAAAAAAAATAGCAAGAAGAAATCCCAAGGAGACGATTTCTAGGTTTACACCCCACTGTGGAAACATATCTGTCAGTGATTCCTTTCTATTATTTTCCAGATCTCACAATTCCGACACGTTCTTCTTATACCTTTCGGCGGCAATGCAACTGCCTTTCTTTTCGTCTGGCCATTTTGTGCGCTCTCTCCCACTTGCTTCCATTGTTTCCATCACAATTTCCCTCTCTTATCCTCCCACTCTCCCTGTCTCCGTCCGTCTCTTTCTCTCATTATTCGCTGTGAATGTGAAGACACGTAAAAGCAAAGGCTTTGCAAACAGCTAGTCCCCGGAGCAATGCTTGTTCCGCAACAAATATTCAGAGATCATTACCATTGAGCCAGCTGCACCACCTATACGAAATCACCAGTGGGGAAGGTCCTTGAAACTATATGCTTTCCAAATAATTACATTGTGAATACAAAGTTTTTACCGAAAATGCTCCCTAGTGTCATTCTCCGTCATCAATCAATTTCGCTGAATCCACCATGTTCTTAACATCCGCCCATGTATTATCGTTTCTCATCACATGTGCTTTTCTAACCCTGTTTTCTATTAAACTTATTGACGTTTCATGTACTGGAGTATGACAGATGGTGCAAGCCCATTCTTCCATTGTCCGAAACAATCATGAAATATGCAACAGAACAAGACACAATTTCCACAGTGCTCTTACAATGACACAGAAGGCACACCTGGGGAAGAGAATGCCAAGCTGTTGACTCCTGGAAGAAAATGACACAGTGATGTCTTGGAATAGTTTGCAATGAGGAATTTAACATCTGGCCAGCCTTTCTCTGTAAAAGGGACAATTTCACACCGACCATATGCTTAGCGGTCAGACACACATTCATACAATTGAAAATAAATACAAAATATTTTGTATTTGCTGGTTCCTTATCCATGACCCTGTGGCCACACCCAACCGATGTCACCGAAAGAATATTTTTGTAGAATTTTTACAATTTCACAAATCAAATTACTTGAATGCAATGATGCTCATAATGTGCTAAATGCGCCAAATTTTTATTTCAAATAACAATTTCATATTATTTATTTAATAACTATTTGAATTATATTTAATATCAGTATTTAATATCAAACATTAAACAATAAGTTGAAATAACCTTAAAGTTGACCTTGAAAATAGTTCACATGCTGTTTTAAAAATATTTAATTACAGTATTACATTTTTTAGGCCTTTAGCATGAACATTAGAGCTGCCTGATTCTAGATAAATTGAGAATCACGATTAATTTGTTTCAGATAGAGATTGCTATTCTCTTACGATTCGGAATGACGCCTAAAAGTAATACATCACTTAATAGGTCCTGACAAAAAATGTTTCATTATTTAGGTAAGGTCATATTTAGGACTTTGCTTCAAAATTATTACATATTTCATGGTAAACCTATAGTTAACATACAGTGAGATTTTTTTTACAAAAAATACAATTAAACTATAGTGGTTCATCTTTTAAAGTTTCAAATGCAAAAGTTAAACTTCCTAAAAAGTATTAATAAATTGAAGTAACTTGTTAAACTTCCAATAAAGTATATGAAATATTTCTACGTTGAAGCAAATACCCTTTCAAATTCAAACGTCAAAGGTGACACTTGCAATCAGAGGTCTTGAGAAAGATTAATCAATTTGCCTGACATCTACCGATTATATGAAGAGGCCTTTAAAGAAAGATACTTTTGATAAACATGAAAGATACAACCAGAAAGCATGAAATGCTAGGCAACGTGATGAAAAGCTCTTATACTGCTTCTTCGTAAACAAAGTGATAAGGATGAATTAAAGTTACCTTTTCAGGAGTACGCATGGGACAGCATACAGCATTGGTCGGGGAACTAATGGCTCGCAAGCCACACTAGGCTCTTTAAATCTAGAGAACCTAGTGTCCTGCTAATGACAATTTTAAAGGGCAGGAGCCACTCAAAATGCCCCGCCCTAATTTCCTGTTTCAGAGGAAATTACATCAACGCTTCGAACAAAGTTGCAGATTTTAAGTCACAAAATACAAATTCAAAATTGGGTCTTTTAGAGATACCCTGATATAGGCTGAGCTGTCATCATTAGAGAAATTCTATGGAACCAGCAATTGGCCAATCAGAATCAAGTATTCCACAGAGCTGTGTAATAATAACGTTATAATAACAGAGCTGAAGGCAAATAAATTCTCTGAAGCCACACATGCAGGCATCAAACAGAGCAGCTTGGCCAGCCTCTCAGCGTGATGTATTAGCTCCTTCCAGACACCCTGTGGAAAAAACAGGTTTCCTTTTCTCCACACACACACGCAAACACACAGTACACACAGTACAGTACACCTATAACTCACCACCGAGTAAAATATGACACAGCTACCACAGACTACATTATGTGGTCTAAGGCTTCCATTTGATCAATAAGCTTGCTGCATGAAGTTTGGGTTTTGTTAGTCATCCAACTCATGTTTACTGGAACACTGATTGCTACTACGTCACGCATCTTCGCAAGATCTGATCGATTTAACAACAGATCCTCTTTGACAACAGAGCATTATAGGCTCATATATATCTAATCACGGTTTGCTGTTTAACTGCGAATTCACCACAGACAGCCAGCTCGGCTTCTTCACCTGTTTGCTTTCAAAATATTTTTAGGCCAATGGATTGTATTTACATGAAAGTTCAGACGTTCTGCTTAACCTTTCCTTTTATGTTTCTCAAAAGATAGAAAGAAAGGCATGTGGATATGGATTAGTGTGACAGCATGGTTCCCTCAGTATTTGATTTTCTAACAAAGACGACTTTAAGCAAAAACTGTGGACCTGGGATTTTGTTGTCATTTTTTAATTGATATCTCAATCCAATAGCTGTGACACCACCATGAATACTGCTGTTTACATGTTAAAGTGCTGTCAGTAAACAGCTGCATATTAAATAAGAACAGCTAGTTCTGCCTGTGCAGATGTGATCAGACTGAAGAGACAAATCCTCCCTACAATAGCTCTCAAAAACAGCTTAATACTGTCATTGTTAAAGGCAAGTTGACTAAGGTCATGCTGACGAAGTACATTGTTAAAAAATAAAAACTTTATCTGATATATTTCATGCTGTACAATTACGAACTGATCACAAACAAAGCCCCCCCCCCCATAAAAAAGCAACACTAATAAACAATAATCCACATGACTTTGAGTGATTAATTTAGAGGAACTAGCGCAGCCAGAGAAGGATGGCATTTTCTGCATCATAGTGGGAATCCAGGCGAAATGGATTTTAATACTGTATGATTGAATTGGTTAAATTAAACCCACTAAAGCTGGATCAGTAACTTGAAAGCTATGCGATAGCTAAATGATCAATAAAACAAAATGTAATAAACAAACACGCAATGTGGGGGATGTGTGAATGTCCTGTGTTCTAGTTCTGTGTAAATCTGCAGAGCTTTCTGTTGACACCTGTGTGGGCCTACTTGTGAGACTATAGTTTTGGGCCTGAAGAGTTGTTTTATGTTGATTAATTAATGGTAGAAAAACTGAAAAACAAGATTTCATAATCTTTCCAGTCTTCTCTATTGATGGTTTCTAAGATTCAACATAAGCAAACATTACTTTTGTGGCACACACATAAACTTCCGGTACACATCCCCAAGAATAGATTCCCTGTAGATTATTTCTGATAACAAGCAAAAGAAATCACAAGTAAATCACATTAGCTAGCAAGTTAAAAGTATGTCTAGCCAGCATTATTTTGGGTTACCAGAAGAAGAACGTTACTTGGCTACACTTAAATGCGAGTTATGTGACCCATTATTATTTTTTATATTTAATAAAATTAGCATATCATAAAATTCAACAAATTGTTTTATTTAAAAAAAAACGTAAATATTAATTAAAATTAATGTTATTATAAATTAAATGAATTATAAATATTTATGTTTTTAGCCACAGCCAGACTGCGTAGTTGTTTTTCAAAGTGGTGATTTCATATGAATTTTGTACATGGACCATACAATAATATACAATTTATTTCAAACAAAGCCAGCATGTATGGACCACACCTAATACCATCTCTAACAGTGTGTGCTAACCAGACGTGATTTGTGTGTCCACTCCACACTGAACGTGAAAAAGGGTTGGCCAATTGGAACAATCCAATACTAAGTCCAGAACTTACATTGAATGAGAGGGCGTAGCTGTCGACAACATTTCTCGTTCGGTAAGGACACAATGTAAAGACAACTGTCACTAAGGCGAAACCAGATCATACCACCAAATAATCATACTTTACTAAGCATAAATCATCACAGTAATTAAGAGGAATTTGCATGTTATTTCAGAGCCAACACGGATATTGAGCAAAAAAAGTGGACAAAATAAGGTTTATCTTGCCCTAAAAACATTACAATGTTAACCTGACTTACGACATGCAAATATATGCAAATGTACAATCAGTCCATAACCTTCACAATTCCAGTGGATCTTAGCATACGTTTAGCATTACACAATTGTATAAATCAAGCATACTATCACAAATCACTGCTGAGCTAGAACATTACTCTGCAATTCAGTTCAGATAAAACACACCAGCCCAGGCAAAATATTAAATGAGTTTCATATTTCACAAAAGCTACAATTGCATAAGGAATCCAATAAGCAAATAAAATGAGAGCAATTTGTCTCAACTAATGAAAATGCCACTAAAGCAGAGGTAAATTTGCCAAATCGTAGTCACATCTCATCTACTTATATCATCAGATGTGGAGAAAACAATACTCCTTTGTTATCATTATGGATTTATTGAACCTTGTTCCATGAAGGCACAGAGTGGAAGGCTGCCATAATTGAAACATTTAATCTTCTGGCTAATACACAACATCTATAAAAAGAAGTAAAATAACAGTTGCACAAACATGACGAAGTGTGACAGTTGGTGTTTTCTCAGAATAACACCTATACGAAACAAATGTACCGGTGTTGGACACGTTAACTGTAGATCTTATAAGGACATCACCAGAAAATATCTGCTTAAATGTTTATATAATCGTTTCAATAAGACAGCCCTTTTAGTCTTCACGATTCAGGAAGAACCTGAAAATAGAAACAAACAGCTCTGATCTCAATAGAGAACTTTGTTTATCGTGCAGTAAATAAGTGTGGCGATGTTTTGTCAGAGGCCACAATTAATTGGTCATTATAATAATCTGCACAAATACTGTATCTAAGTACACAGCTTGTCAACAAAATACTCTTCATAAAATGTTGTCTGCACTAAAAGCAGCAACCACAACCATGAAACTTTTCACACCAGTAACGGTTAATGGCCTCTTCCTTCCCCATTTCACTTGCAAGCTTAACATGTTTCCATTGGAAACAAAAGACTTATTTAACCCTAGGGCTCTGGCAAATCAGTTAAGTATTAAAGAAAACTGTTTAAAAATGCTTTAGCAAATGTTTCTGCGATCAACAATCATACATAAAGTGACTTAAATTAAGTGGCTTCTAGTGGTGAAGTTACAAACTGCAACCAACGGCTCACCTCTCCCTTTCAAGCCCTTTGTAGCTGACAAAAGACAAGGATGTCTTCACGTTTTTGCTTCTTTGCCAAAGGAGAAAACATATTTACGAAACGCGCTCTGCAGAGCAGTTTGTCTGTTTAGAGCTACTGTAGAAACAACATGTTGAATTCATAGCAAGGGGACACGCGCTGCATGTAGATAGAAATAGCTCATTCTAAGGTAGTAAAAACTTAACGCTTATTTAAGGTCTTTTTGCTCCTTTGAAGACAAATTTATTTATATTATAATTTCATTTTTGTCAAGAATAGATCCTCCAAACAATTTTACACTGAACCTTTAAAGAACATAAGCACTCCCCTAATAAGCCAACTAGCCTCAGAAAGTGATATTAGGGCTGCATCTGTAGATTGTTTTCACAAAAGACCTTGCAAAATTACCCCATAAAGGCTACGACTAGTTTGAGCATTATACAATTTTGCATACGGTACCTTCAAGGCTAGCCTAACCATAAAATTTGTTGTTCGATGTGAATTCCTCCCATGCTGGCCACCGATGGCCTAATTAATTTGAAATGGCCTTTCAGGGCCCCTAATCACAAACCATTAATGTTAAAGGGCCTCTAAATGTCAGTCGTACATTCAGAAAGTGCCTCACTGTGCAAAAGTGCATCCTAAACAACAAGTCTTACGAAAAGATAAAGACAAAGATAAATTCACAATTTAATGAGGGAGGACTGTCAACATTTTAAACACCCTGAAGTTACAACAGTTTATAATGTAAACTTCTCTCATTCCTTGCATAATTACCTTGAATTCCTGGGGCAATCGTGGCCTAATACCTGGGGCAATCGTGCCCTAATGGTCAGAGAGTCGGACTCGTGACCAGAAGGTTGCCGGTTCGATCCTCAGGGCCGGCAGGTAACGATTGCGGTGCCCTTGAGCAAGGCACCTAACCCCTACACGCTCCCCGGGCGCTTCACTGATAGCTGCCCACTGCTCCGTGTGTACGTGTGTTCACCACTTGCTGTGCGTATGTTCACTAGTCACTGGATGGGTTAAATGCAGAGGTCACATCTCGGGTATGGGTCACCATACCTGACAAATAGGTCACTTTCACTTCAAGCTAAGAAAAACACACCCTCTTTGGCAAATTTAAGATCCGAGTGTCTTTGCTGCGTGACACATATGAAAACATATAATCAATCATGTTTGAGGATATTCCTACCCACCAATAGTCACTATTACACAAACGGTCTTAACCAGTCGTGATGCAATAGGATTTCAGCACATGCATCTGTCTGTCCACAATGATGGTAAAACCGCTGAAAAACATGACACAATAACAGAGGCAAATGAAAGATGTTTGATGTTTCCCTAGATAGTGTGCAGTTACAAAGTGTAGATCCAACCAAGCGAATGAGCGAACCGATCCGCCTGTCTCTTTTTCTTATGGTTACTGCTCGTTCATACAAATTATGTACAAGGAAGATCACTTTTATTACCTGACTTGTGTAATGACAGTAAACTCCGGCTTACTGCATTTTGTTAACACTGCCAAAAACCTTCATCTTCTAAATTGTTGCAACAGTTCTGTTCCAATGGTTGAATGTGTTTCCCTTTGTGTTCCTGTGTACTATACTGAGATTGAAAAGCTGATATGGCAAGTACAAAGTTAAACACCAGTTCTGCCTTTGGATAAGTTCGTCCATGAGATGCTACAACTACACATCATTATTTGAACGCAAATTTGCCCTGGCTCTTCTGGACCATCAACATTCGGGATCCGTCCTGAAGTCTCTCCAACCAACTTGTCTTATACATTTTGACGTGTCCACGCTCTCTTTTTGCCATATAAAACGACAAAAACATAAAACGACTCCATACATAAGGAATAGGGAAATTATTGAAGAACAAAGATAATTATTTGTTTTATTTTCTAGCACCTCATTGCGTATTGACACCAGTGCCATGTGCTGATGCTGAAATAGCAAAGGTTCTGAACAAAACTTCTTCATGAAGAATCTCCAAGACATCCCAAAAAGCAAACAATTAGAAAACCTGCATGGTACCCTCTTGCAAAAGCAAGCTCAACAAGTCTCTCACATACACAGTACACGGACTTGTTGGAATGCCACAACACACACGAAAATCCCACATTCTTACAAGATAGGAGGTGAACCTGTTATCCCGCGAACCGCGAATGACATTCAATAGGCAGACCTCTCATCCCCTTGTTACTGAAGTTCCATCTGCTCATCCAAAGTCTGATTGATGGTCTATCAGATGATGGCAGCAAACATGCATGTCTCCGCAGAACAAGCAATCATGAGCTAAGCCTCAAAACAGGAAAATAACTCTCTTAGTGTTAGGAAGATAAACGAAAACACATGCTACCCCTCACATACTCATTTTCTGGACACGTCAGATATTGAATCTTTTCCATCAATGGTTTGCAATAAGTCACATACTGCACAGTAATAACTATGTTTCTATAGCAGGAGATTAAAATGGAGATTAAACTGAGTGAAACATCAGCTAAAACCGTTTAGAGCTCTTTCATTTTCTATTAAATATTTTTTTTAAAATATGTTGAATGGAAAATCCACCTGCCCAATATGGGTTTATGAGGCCCTATATAAAATATGGGAACGAAACAAATGGATATGTCAACAAAAAGTATCTAGAATGAAACAAAGCGAATGAGAACAGTGTCAAATGACATCTCTACAGGTGAAGTACAATTCACTTTGTTAAAAAACATCAGCACTGACCTCATCTGAACCATGGGCTTTTTATTGCACATGTCTGCAGAAAATATATTCTTATTCAATGTGTTAACATCAGTTATTTAGGCCTTATTGATTATACCTGTTGTTACATTGACCATACAAAGAGCAGATAAAGTAAGGCATTGATATGACAGAATGCAGGTAGAAAAAGAGAATTATTCAAGACACATACAGTCTACTGTGGGCATAACAGGATCCAAACACACTAATTTACCACAGAGAACAAAAATATGGATATATAATGTGTTATATAATGTGGCAATGGGATATTTCCCAGATCTCAATGGTTTGCTCAAAACAAATCTCCATACTATACCCTTAACACCTGCATGGATGAAAGTGAAATGGACCACAACAGCATTGAATTCTTAATCAGAAATTTCCACAAATAATTTCTGTGGAAATAAACATTAACATTGATTTTAAACAGAATTCGTCCCGTTTGTTTAGAGAAACTAATGTATGCCATGTTTGGGGTTCCCTATCAAGCACAAGCTAACCACTCATCCATAATGCAGATTTTAATAATTCCCTTAAATTAAATTTAACTAAACTTATTTTCGGCTTCCATGTGTAGGCCTATATTTTCACTTTATTCACGCAATAACCCATAAAAGGTGACGTATTCTGAATTTAAATCGTTTTTTTTCATAACGGCTGTCATTTTGTTCATTTATTCCTCGCCCAGTCGCTGTCCTTCCATTCTGTAGTATATAAATTAACTCTTTTGATTCCGATCACTAAAAAATGTTAGCAGCCAACTGTACGGCTGCTAAAAAGAGACAGTATAGCATTGATAAAAGAAAATGGGTGAAATAAGTACCCACATCGTCTATGGTACATCCCCTATAATGTGCCAGTTTGGAAACCGTTATTCTAACGCTGTTGTCAAATATGAGAAGACAACTTATACGGACATCACAAAATAATCCTCGCAAAGTTCATCATCATCATCCCGCCACGATCGCGGACAGATAACATACACTCCTATAATACGGCGCGCATTCACACTATTAAAGCAACATAAAGGCAACAATGTAAACAATGAAACTAAAGCAGGAAAGAGAATATCCCGTTCTCACCTCAAATACGGATCCACTTTTTTCCCACGTGGGCGGCAGATAGACACAAAAGAATCTCCTTTTCAAACTCGTGATCGGTAAGAACACGAGTGTCGTGTCGTTTTGGGTTTGTGTGCACAACCCATAAGGTCAGTGAAAATGAGCAAGAATATCTCTCTGTCCCGGTGCTCTGCTTGCGTCTGTCAACGCTCCTGGTGCCCTCAGTCTGTTTGAATGTGTGAACTGAAAGAAGAGATCCGTCCAGAAACCAGCACTACAACTATATTTCGAAATACGCTTGTTTATGTCTCCCTTTGGCAAGGTGCAGAAGGTGCAGACGATCTTCACGCGCTTCCCTGCGCGAGCAATATACGTTCAATGTGCCTGCGCCTGTCAAAGGAGACGTGGGATGCGCGCGTGCGATTAAGTCACTGGATGGGAGGATGAATGCTTAATTTACTGCGCTCAGTTTATGTCCATCGCCAGGCATTGGTTCATATATCTATTTTATATCATTTTTTTATACGAACCAGTTTATCTAACCAGTTATAAACTAGAAACTGTGAATATGTTGGTGCATTTATAAAAGACAATTTACGTAAAGACACAAACACGACTATTGGATTCATGACAGTTAGGTTTATAAGGAGTGTTTAAAATGCAGGTGAACACACCCTGACCTTCAGTTACAACATTGCCCAATAGTGCAACAAGCACATTGTTTATAGGAGAACCTATGGCTTTTCAGTTTAATGAAACAATAATGATGTGCAAAATTATTTATGAAAACCAATATTTGAAATTATAAAAAACTTGCTCATGGTTTGGGCTCATCTACCAAATATATGTATTATCGGTAAACAAATCATATAGAAAACTGATTTTTGCAAATGACTTTTGACTCAAAATCTTGTTACTGAGCTCTTTTGACAACTTTCCCATGTGACTTACCCCTCTTATATGCTTGTATTATTACTTCATTAAACTTGTTGTATAAGTGAGGTTTAAATACACTATGTGTTGGCATGTGTGATGAGGAGTTATTTTTGTGGCACTGTGCAAAAACTAATTCACATACACAGTAGTCAAAGAGAACACACAAGTCTATGCATTTCTATACTTGTAATTCTTCTGTGGATGCCAGCTGAAAAGATTCAAAAATCTAAGAAGAAAATCATACAAGTTTGGAATGCCATGAGAGTGAGTGTATGTAAATATATAAATAAATGTAGGTGAACTATATAAGAAAAGGTGCAAAGAATCTTAAAAACATGTTAAATTATTTCAATTTATAATAAGCAAAAGGTTTTATTTTCTCATAGTTTTCCTAGTATTGAGCTTGAATGTCTTTTACTTTGCAAAGTAATATTGATTGGATGCTTATATGGCTGAAATTTCACAGAGATGTTCCAGGATTTAATGCTTAAGCACCATGAACATGATTAAGAAACAGGACCATCTGCTAGCCTGTGTCAGTGACATGAGCTTTTTCACATAATCTCGATGTATGGGAAAAAAATAATGAGTAAAATGGACCACACTGAAAATGCAAAAAATACTGTGGAATGGAACCCTGTGAAATAAAATAACGCTTAATTGCAAAATGTGTCAAAATCTAGCTTGCTGTGTATCCTCTCTCACTCATTCAAAGAGACATTCCAGACCAACAGTTTTGCACATAGATATTAATATAATGAGTGTGCATGCCCACACCTTCACTCATAAACATGCACAGCCCACATTCACACATCAGTCAATTCCTGCTATTTGCTGCGTCTTTTAGTCAGCATCACCTGATAGCACACATACATCTGGCTTATGTCTATTTGTCGTCTGGCACGTTTTTGTGGGCGGAGCTTAGGTGGAGGCAGAAAGATCCCCTGACCGCATTACTAATGCTAGGTAGCACATTTTGTTTGGCTGCTTTTTGACAATGAGTAGAAAATAATCGAATTCAATTTAAACATTTAAAGTCACTCACTGTCTTGGACCGCGGTTGTTTTTTAAAAAGTTAACTTTTACGCAAGGAACCTGGTCGACCTGTTAGCTAGCATATGAAGTGAAACGTGGGCATTGTTGATGATCGTTTCTGTTCAGTCCGCTCCTTTTATTGCGTTTAACTGCAGCTGTCGTCTGTTTTTTTGTTTGGCATTGGTAGCAGGCATGTGTTAAAATATCAAACTGGAGACTGTATTATGTCGATTGGGGCACTTAACAACACAACAAGATGATATTTTAAACTCCTTATGTAACCGAATCTGTGCTGGTTTGTATTTGGCCGCCTCCAGTTTTACCTTTGTTTTGCCTCCAGCTAATGCCGTTACGTAATCGTGGCGTCGGCCGTGAAGGAGTTTATACCAAAAACCTTTGGTCCCAATTGACTTGGGTTGGATGGACACAAAACCAATGCAAGTTAATGGGGATCAACTGTTCCCTTTCGACACAGTTCACTTCGCATTGCGTTTAGCAAAAAGCTACGGAAGAATTCCTATTTTATTGTTTTATCCGATACTGAAGCCTATCGGTTAAAGTCTTTGAAAATCACAGACCAATGGAGTTTTGCCTGCAATTTTGTCTGGCACCACTCAATATAGAAGTCTGGGCCGAACACCATTCAGTACCCTTTTCTCCCTCTGCGCGATCATCTCGGTGCTCTGCCAATGAGCAGCCACTGCACCCGCTCTGCCCAGTCAGGGCAATATGGGTGTACACCAACCGCCCTGCTCAGCACGGAAAGTCGAAACAGCTGTTTGTAAGCTTCGCAGACCGCCCGCTTGGTTTGCCAATCTCCAAGAAGCGATTATCCAGATGGATTGTGGATGCCATCAGGGAGGGATTTTGAATCCCTGAATTTGCCGTGTCCCTTAGGGGAGAAAGCCCACTCTACCAGAGGTATGGCTTCCTCCTGGGCCTTATCGTTTTCTGTTTCAAAAGATCTTCTGTGAAGAAAGATTATTCTTTTGCAGAAGAAAGAAAGTCCATTTGAAATGACAACAGGGCGTGTAGATAATGACAAAATTTTAATTTTGAAGGTGAACTTTTCCTTTGATTTTCCAACACAGCGGCATGTTCAGATGGATAGACAGTGTAAGATGTCTCATGCACATCACATTAACTGTAGAAAGAGAGGGAGAGGATATCAGGGTCCCTGAGGACACAATTAAACACTGTAATACCAAGACCGTCTTCTCATTACTTACCAACCAGTAATTAACCTGACGATTAATCACTCCCACAGAGGCCTAGTGTAAATCATCAAGATGTGTTCTTAAATGTGTTTGCATGTTTTACAGCATGACAACATTAACAACAAAAATACACTAAAAAAAAAAAGCTAAACTATTTAGTATTAAATGATTACTCACAGTATTATTTTTATCAAGCCATCGTTCTATTGGCCATTCCTCAAAATGTGGGTGAATTGGACTTTTGATCCCAACATTATACGCAAAACCTGACCCGTTCACTTGCCTAATGTCCCATGGTGACTTTTGATGCTGTTTATTGAAGTGTCTTCTTTTCAAATGTAAAATCAGAGGGCTACATTATAGATGACTGTAGGTTTACTTCAGCGGAGCGTCTTGGCATCCGCATTAGCGTTCCTGCCGAGCATCAGTACTCAGTGGGGTGGTGTTACTCATCTAATGGAAGAGGCGTGAACAGCCACCCACCCAAATCAGAGGCCATCACCGCAACAATCGCTCGCTCGACCCTGAGGCATGACTCATCATGCAACAACCTCACTTCGGTCTTGTTGTAATTTACATATTTAAATGTGTCCCGGACACATTTAGCGAAAGCAGAATTTGCAGCATGTCATCCGAGGCAAAATGCGCATGATATAAACATGTAATCTATACTTGCTCACATTATCCCTTAATGGAAACATGCAGCCAGGAGCTAAATTATATGAAACATGTAGAGAGACTAAACTAAAAACAACTAAAATAATTCATAAAAATTATAAAAATTGACTGGCTAATCGAAACTATTATTAAAAGTTGCAATCAGTAACGTTTGCATCTATATCCCCATCTGTGTTTGAAACATAAAATTGCAGGTTTCTTCAAGTACTTGTCTTTGCATGGGTTAGACTGTAAAACGACTGTTAGACTGTTTTGCATTTAGTTGTGTCAATGTTTTATCTTAATGAACAAATTCAGAAACTTCAAGATGTGTTAACATAAATAAATTATACTGAAATTATACACAAAACCAGTGTACAGTGTAAAAAAAATCCCTTAAAAATGTAAATATTGTTTTCTTGTAAATTTGCAGTCTTTTTCTGTAATTTCAAAGTAAAAATTCTTGCAAAACAAAAACTCTGGCAGCTGAGGTGCCAGTAAAATACCATAAAATAAAAAAATTCACATAAATAACTTTTAATTTTTAGAAATTTGAAATATTTTCTGTGATTTGACGTTTGCTGTTGTATTTAAAAAATCTTTGGGAAAATCTGTTAAAAGAAATTCTTTTAAATGATCAAATTGTCATTTCCTGTGAAATGTATGAATCCAAGAGCTTAAACATTTATTTTACGTCTACCTTTTTTAAGGGTCATGTAAAGATTTCATCTTTAACCGTGTTGCAAATAAACCGTAGCCTAAAAATGTTTACCGTATTACGTATCTTAATACACAAATAAGAATATTTACAGCTTGTAAATCCCCCTCACTCTGTGTGCCAAATTATATATAAAAGAAATTGTGTGTTATTGTTACTCTGTTGGACTAGAGTACTAATCTTAACCACTGCTGTGATTATTAATGAAAAACCATCCAGAGACCGAAAATGAGAATTCCTAAAAAGAACACATGAAGAAGCACAAAATAGGACGGTATTGGTTCTTACGGAACACATGAATAAAATCCTTTTGCAGTGATATTTTCTACTTCATGCTTAAAAAAAGTGTAGCTGGAGGTGTTAAACTCAGCCTACCTGTTACGCTGATTAACAGAAGTGAGGAAGAAGCAAATCAAACATCAGGGCCAGAGTAATTAACAGCGTGTGGTAAACAGAATTCTTTCTTAGCGTGGGATGCACCTCGACAAAGAGTGTTTCCCCGGCACTTCCAGCCCTTATCAGCTGTCAGCAGTGTGTATGCGTTTTCAAAATGTAGGATTTATTTGGGAAATTGGAGGAAAACCAAATGGTTTACCATGGCTCAAAGTGAAGGTATGTAAAAGCATGCAGAAGTTATGAATCATAAATCCATTACGAAAGCAAGTCGGAGGAAGTGCGCGCTTGAAAGTCATCAATAATAAAGCACATGAAATAAATCAGTCCATCATCACCAAACCCCCACCCACCCTACCTGCACCTACATCATCCCCACAAACAAATGCGAATGATTATCTCCTACGGTGTACCATTACAAACAAGACAGAGACTTTGACACTGCAGAGACCCACCCATCCTTCTTCCGTCTCTAATAACCATCAGCTTCCCTCGTTTTTTTGTTGTTGCCATTCTTCTATTCACATTTCTACACGTCCCCTCATGCAGGCTAATACGTGCCATTATTTTCTCCACATTTGTCAATTACCACTCTTGTCTTTTCCGTAGGACTCCCCTCCACAGTCCTCAGCTTCATATATTGGAACCTCTATCTCCTGCTTCTCTGCTTTCTTATCTCAATTCGCTTTCTGTCCTTCCATTTATCTAAAAGGGTGAAGTGTATTATTCTTTCCAATGTTCACATAGTCTATACAAAGTCGGTTTGAACTGCCATGTGCAACTAATTTACTTCAGCTATATGATGTTTCTCCAGGTAAAACAAGATATTCCCAAAACAGTGCCCGTTATAGCAACAATGTCCAATGACGTTTAGGGTGGGGCTATCTGTTTATCTGAGGAAACAACCATATTCTGTAATTAAGTTGGGCGACGTAGAGCAGTCACCTTTAGAAACCTCTCATATTATTGTCCTCTTCACCTTTTTTCCAGGTTATTATTTCTCCACATGCACCCAGGAATCATTTATTCATCTCATTTTGTTAACAAGCCACTTTGCCATTCTTGCCCACCCTCTTCGGTTCCTCTCTTTTTTCTCAACCGAACCTCATTTTATTCTTTCGATCATTTATTCTTTCCACAGAGCAGCATGGTCATCATTAATGAGTCATTTAGCTGTCTAAACACGGCCATTCAATCACTCGTTCTGATATTATTCACCTCGCTGGCTGAAATTAATGAATATGAATGGAGTCCTAGTGTTAGAGACTCTTCAACGGATTCAAGCTTCAGCAACCAGTGATACGTGTGGCAAGACTCACTTTAATACTAGAAGACTTTAATCTGCAGTCCTACCGATCTGCACGTTGCTCAGACAGACAGTGTTTTTTTGTGTTGCTGAGTCAAATCCATTTAGGCTTGACTGTGAACAGGGGAGAAATAAGAAATCGTTTTTTTACAAATCACATCCATTTGTTAAAATCCAATTTGTTTTTAATGCATCACAGTCTCAATGGTCGGCTAAGATTTCAAGGAGCTTTTTCACCATTCGAGACGGGGTTTGGGTGTAATGCCGTGCAAAGTGTGAAATAACGTCCTGAATTGTGTGCTAGAGTATACTCCATAGGAGTTCATACGCTCTTTCCACACAGCTACTCACAGATTTGTATGAGAAAGCTTCATGGCTTAGTGTGCTTGCTTTTTAAAGCATCTTGATGTATAAACTGGATGAATAAATGGATCAGATTTCATCACTAACTAAACTGCAGTGTTAGTAGTCATCAGTATGTCTTTTCTTACACAACTGCATTTGAGTGCAATGTAAACAAAGCTTTAGAGTCAGACGTAAGAGACTACGCAAGTCATGAGCAAATCTGATGGCCATGCTAAGTCTTGAGTCAAACCTCAAGTCATAAATCCGAAGTGCACGCAATCATACATGACAAAGCTATTCAGTTGCTCACTTTAGAGGGATAGTTCACCCAAAAATGAAAATTCTATCATCATTTATTCACCCTACTAACCTATTTCAAACCTAGAATACTAAATAGATATAAAAATAAAAAGATAAAAAATCTGTCATCATTTAACCACCCTTATGTTATTCAAGACCTGTGCGGTATGACTCTTTCTTCAACGGAACACAAAATACAATGTTTGGTTAACAAAACTTAACTTTGAGAAAGTCATACAGTTTTGGTAATACATGATTAAATGATGTACCTATTTTTTTGGGGTGAACGATTTCCCTGTAAGCTTTCAGGTCGATTCTTAGCTGTAGTCAGAATCTCATGGTCGTTGGCGAATTGGTGTTTCTTCCAGTAAGTCTATAAATATTAAGAAAGGAACAATAGTGTGATGTGATAAAAAGGCACTTTTGCAGAGGAAGCGAAACATTGCCACATGATCAGTTATCATGTGAATTGGGCTGTGCAACACCTTTGAAGTGTCTCAGAGAAAAAAACATAATCCTTTACAATGCTGAAGGGGACAAACCAGCTGCATGCATTATTCAGTGAACATGATTCAGTGTTTTCATCCTCTTTTCTAATGTTAAAGGACAAAATTAATACAAAACCAGCCATTTACATGCCATCACACAGTTATAAGGGGGCATGTGCACCGTGGAGACCACGGGAATAAAATGGCATTATAAAGTAGCATTATTTTTTTTTAAGTATTTTCTTGTCATGCTTTACAGTTTGCACATTTCATTGAGCTATGACACTTGCATCCCCTAATATGTTTTCATATATACAGTATTATGTAACATTATTCCCAGCCCTCCAGCAAAATAACCTTGACCGCTCTGTCAACCTTCTCATCAGTTCCTTGATTTATTTCATTCCCACATCCCATCTGTTCTTCAAACTCTTTGCTGTATGGAAGGTAGCTCTCTACTCTTCACAAAAACAATTTTGCATCATACTTTCCCCCCCAAACTATTTGATAATATGATATATCCTGTTCAAGATGCTTCATCATGGCTTCACATCAGATCCTAACAATATGAACAAAAAACCCGTATTAGGCCTACAGTTCCAGAGTGCTTGAGCGAAGACCAGCAAATATAACCTAATGGAACGTCTCGTCAGAAATGCCGTTTCCAGCAAGGGTCCGATTTTTATATCATTTTCTGGATGAAAGAGCCCTTTAGCTGCACTTAAGCTGCTAAGATTGTGATGTACAAGCACTGCACAAACTAATTCTATTTCAGTCCATTTGGTCCATCCTAGCCTACACAGATTTCCCATTGAGCTGTTTAGTGTTCATATTTGATCGGACATTACAGTTACCGCCCATAAAGGTTGTGCAAAGAATTATTCTTAGATTCTTGAGGCACATTTAAGAACCCTGATGATGAGAATAGGTTACCACGAGGCTATCTATGGAGAACAGGGCTTTTGCCCTAAGCAATATAAAGATAATATTTATGCAACTGACTAGCAACCAGCAAGTTATGGTTCATGGTTAAGCATTCTGCTCAATAAAAGGGGAGCAACAGTTTAATACGTATCACCTAAACGTAATAGATGTAAACACAGAAAACTGCGCTCGGATTTACCATTGGGCTTGATTGGAGTCAAGCCCATGGGACCCACCCTTTTGGGGGCCCTGCCTGCTTTCGTTCATTTAATTTTTTTAGTTATATACCAGTAATTTTATTTTTTCAATTAAAGTTTGTTCATTGGTCTAGCACGATTCAATAGCGCTGCATTATCAGAGCTTGCTACACTTGAACTCGCCGCCGTGGGGTCACGTGGTTCATGGAGGACTCAATTGTTTCAAACAACCTCTTTGAAAGGAATTTAGTTGGCCAGACAACAGTAACTTTACATTCACATTCATTTTGCTTAATATATTAAGATTATATTGTGTACACTGATTCGCTTCATGACACGAGTTACTTCCGCATACCATTGTTTCTATGGAGGTCTTTGAGAGTGTCGTAACTCTGTTTTTCAATGGATCTGTGCCTAATGTAAGGAAATATGTAATTTAATTGTCTAAACTATTGGTCAGTCATGTTGGTGTTTCTTCAAAAGTTGTTTTTTAACAGTTTTACATGCTTGTTATGTGCGTTTAACTATACCTTTAGCGTTTATGTTATATTATGTTCCACAATGCTTATTGTACATTGTTTAAAACATTATATTATACCTGCAACAATGCTACGCAACATTAGTGTAACATTACTAACATGAGGGCAAAAATCTCGTCTTGATAGACATTACAATATCTATCCATCAGATAATGTAATGTTGCAGATATTTTTAAGCAATCTAACTAAATCTTTATTAAATTCTCTATTTATAGGATTTTTTTAAATTAGTCTTATTCTAAAATCCATTACGTTTTTATCTCATCTTCTAAGCATCCGTTCAGTCTATTATTGTCTGTTTTACTGATGTTTTGTCTAAGTTAATGAGACTTAACAAAACTGAGAAAAATATGTAAAATGATTAACTTATACTTTAGCTATTTCTGACTATCACCTCTAGGTACACCATCATCTTATGGAATAAAATCACTCTCCTAATAGTTTTTGACAAGCATGTTTAATTCCAAATCCTGAAGCATGAGAGTCTTCTACAATTTAATTTAAACCAAGAGTCACAGTTAACCATTAAATGGATGCAATCTCTGCGGCATGTAACTGCCATTTATACATATTAAACAATATTTCGATCTGCCCAGTAAGAACGAGCAAATTGACCAAATGTACACAGGTGGTGGTGATGCTTTCAGTTATTCATCATTGTCTCTATGTTGCCAGGTTGTTGTGTTTGTACCTGAAACTTAAGGCATCACTTCAGCACAGTAATGTTATTGAAAAGTTATTAAGCAATTCATTATGAGCATTGAACAGTCAGTGATGAAATAAGAACAAAGAAAACGCAGGTACAAATTATGTAAACAGTGTGTTTTTATGTAGGTGCCAAAGTGTAATTCAATAATTCAGTAAACTAGCAAAATTAAACGCCTCTCGCACAATGGGCCATCATATAAGATGTTAATTAATGTGAATTCCATACATTGCTATTTGCTATGTAGACAAAATTTCACCAAAAACTTCATCAAGGACATGCAAAAGCTTTGCATGTGCCAAAAAACTTTTTATAGAAAGTAATGTAACTTTGAAACATTTTCTTTTCAGGTAATATGTTTTTACAAGGAACATTAAGTATATTAGTTACTAAGTTTTTTCATGAACATGATTTCTGCCATGTTAGATCAGTTAATGTCACACTATTTATTTGTAGTCACAAAACAGCAGTCTGTACAGGATAGAATACAAGGAGAGACATGATTAGCAACAGAGAGATATATTTCCTGTCACACATCTGTACTTCCCATTTTGTAATTTTAAACATGTCAGAATTTATCAAATTTACATTTTGGCCCTGTATTCATATCTTACAGTACTGTTATGAAGCCCAGAAGTTTTGCCCATATTCAGCCTGGCACAAAAGAGTCAAACTTGTCAAGAAAACTTCTCCAGGATGTTTGCTGAATACTAACCCAGATCTGGATTTAAAGGTGTAATTGGACACGGTTAAAACTAATGTGTCGTTGGTTTTTAATGTGATGCAACTAGTATACACGATTTAAGGGTTTATAAATGCTGTATTTTCCAAATACCATGCATGTTTGTATCTCCTCTTTGGCCAGTTGACCAATGCGCAGTGATTGGAAGTAAAAAATGCTATCGATGACATTGCTCCAGTAAAGGTCAAAGCGATAACTGGCAGGCATAAAGCACCCTGGAGAAACTCACCAGAAGTACAAAGCATGAAAAGAACATGCAGAAAAGCTGAGCGTATGTGGCGAAAAACCAAACTTGAAGTTCACTATAACATCTATAAAGACAGTCTGCATGCCTTCAATGTTGACTTAGGCAAAGCCAGACAGAATTTTTTCTCAAACATTATAAACAGCAAAATAAATAACACTCGCACCCTTTTTGCAACAGTAGAGAGACTAACAAATCCCCCTAGTCAAGTTCCGAGGGAAATGCTGTCTGATGACAAATGCAATGAGTTTGCAACTTTTTTCCTTCAAAAGATCAGTAATATCAGAATTGAAATCAGCAAAGCTTCATGCGGCAGTCAGGTCAGTCTGACTTCAGTACATCAGAAATTAGTTACTTTGTCTGAATTTCAGACAATTGATCTCAAAACCCTGGAGGAAACGGTCCAGCATCTTAAGGCGTCAACTTGCAGCCTTGACACACTTCCCACATCCTTTTTCAAAAGAGTGTTTAACTGTTTGGAAGCAGATCTCCTAAAAATAGTTAATACCTCACTGCTCTCAGGAACTTTCCCCGAGTCCCTAAAAAATGCAGTTGTCAAACCTCTTCTAAAAAAGGCCAATCTAGACAAAACCTTACTGTCTAACTACAGACCAATATCAAATCTTCCTTTTATAGGCAAGATCATTGAAAAGGTTGTCTTCAATCAGCTGACCAAATTTTTGAACTCAAATGGCTACCTGGACAATTATCAGTCTGGTTTCCGTCAGCATCATAGCACAGAGACAGTGCTCATAAAAATAATTAATGATATTCGATTGAATTCTGATTCAGGCAAAATATCAGTTCTGGTTTTACTAGATCTCAGTGCTGCTTTTGACACAGTGGATCACACCATACTCCTAAATAGGCTGGAAAACTGGGTAGGGCTTTCTGGATTGGTACTTAAATGGTTTGGGTCATACCTTAAAGGGAGAGGTTACTATGTGAACATAGGCAACCATAAATCTGACTGGACACCCATGACTTGTGGTGTTCCACAGGGCTCAATTCTAGCTCCGCTCCTCTTCAACCTGTATATGCTCCCACTTGGCCAAATAATGAAAAAGTACCAAATTGCCTACCACAGCTATGCAGACGACACTCAGATCTACGTAGCCCTCGCACCCAATGACTACAGGCCTATTGACTCTATTTGCCAATGCATTGATGAAATTAACAGCTGGATGTGTCAAAACTTCCTTCAGTTAAATAAAAACAAAACTGAAGTCATTGTTTTTGGTAACAAGGATGAAACTAACAAGGTAAACACATACCTTGACTTAAGAGGTCTAAAGACACAAAGCAAGGTAAAAAATCTTGGGGTCATTTTGGAGTCTGATCTTAGTTTCAGCAGTCATGTCAAAGCAATAAGCAAATCAGCGTACTACCATCTCAGAAACATAGCCAGAATCAGATGTTTTGTCTCAAGCCAAGATTTAGAGAAACTAGTTCATGCTTTCATCACCAGCAGGGTGGATTACTGTAATGGACTCCTTACAGGTCTTCCCAAAAAGACCATCAGAACGCTGCTGCCAGGATTCTGACCAGAACCAAAAAATCTGAGCATATCACTCCAATCCTCAGGTCCTTACACTGGTTACCAGTTAATTTTAGAATCAACTTCAAAGTATTATTAATTGTCTATAAATCACTTAATGGTCTAGGACCCAAATACATCTCAGATATGCTCATTGAATATAAACCAATCAGACTTCTCAGATCATCAGGATCAAGTCAGTTAGAGATAACAAGGGTTCACTCAAAACAGGGCGAGTCAGCGTTTAGCCATTACGCCACCCGTAGCTTGAATCTGCTTCCAGATGACATCAGACATTCACCAACAGTAGATACTTTTAAGTCCAGATTAAAAAAACACTTGTTTAGCTGTGCATTCACAACCTGAGCACTGTGCTACTTTACATCAACTGCACTTCTATTTCTAATTTATTTTTATTTTGCTCTTATTCTTTTTATATACTGTATATACTCACATTTTTAATCAATTTTATTGCTGTTTTATTGTTTTAAATAATTTGCATTTTAAAGATACGTTTTATTCTTTCTGTCAATCATTTTATGTAAAGCACTTTGAATTGCTCTTGTGTATGAAATGTGCTATATAAATAAACTTGCCTTGCCTTGCCTTGCCTTGGTCGAATACTGCAAGCGTGTGACGGAAATGCCTCTTACCAAATTTGGAACATCAGGTTCAAACGCAATTGTACTGACATACACTATACTTGCGTATACATTTATGCGACCATGAACTAACTTAGATTTGTGGGGGTGTGGTTACACAAGGCGTTTCAGGCAGGTCTGGGTGAGCATTCCCTTTTAGATGGAATGCATCTTTTGATCCGACACTTTAATTTTTGCTATTTTATGTGTCTAATACATGCATGGGCATCTTATAACGCATCAAACACACAGAAAAACATGTATTCGCGCCATATAACCCCTTTATAGAAGTAAAGCTGTAGAGGATTTCTTCAAGGCACCGATGTGTCTATAAGCAGGATGAGCAGGGTATTGGAATGATTGAGAGCTTGTCCAATTGACCTACATCTAATGAGTTCATTAAATATGTCTTATGTAGATTAGGAAGTAATGTCACAAAGTATCAAAGTCAATACAATAATGGTTTAATCAACAGGTCTGAGGAAATTGACCCTCTTCATCTTTGGGAAGCCGAACACATTAAAATTAATTTGAATAAAAGGTGAAGCATAGTGCATTATGTAAAATGCTTACAGCAAATAATTCCTTCAGTGCTGATAAACCAAATACTGTGAAATAAATATCTAAAACAAACCACGTCAACCATTAAATGCTTTTTTTACATTCCAACAGCTATGGCAGTCATGGCCTGCAAAGACTCACTGTATCATGTACACAAATGATGGGCATGATTTTACATTTTGCTCTGGCAGGTGCACATTAAAAGTAGCTAGACAGCGCCATCTGTGGGTCAATAGGAAGCACTACAAGGGCACCCTTTGTCTCTATTTATACTGAAGTAAAACAAGTTTCTTTTCATAATAATTCCTGCAGAATTAGAGTTTTCCACATACCGTGCATGTTTTTATCTACACTTTGTCCCACCTCTCTGTAATGCACAGATTTTTTTACAAAACTCATCGCTCTGAATAGCTGGTCTAATACATGCATCGGCAACTTATGATACACCAAAGACACAGAAAAAACATGTGTCCCCCTCATATGACCTCTTTAATGAAGTCTAATGAAGGCATCACTTAAACTTGTTTTAAATTAAAGTTGGTTAACTTTCGTGTAGGAACACTAAGTGAGCCAAATTGACAACAAATGTGACAGTTTAATTAAATGACTGACTATGAATATTTAGAATATTGCATGACAAAAAAATATATATCATACATTAAGACATTTTAGGATTACGTGGAAAATAAAGGGCTTGATGTTTATCATGATGCATACTATATCAGAAATTCAACTTATGCGTTTCAAGATGCTTTCTAAATTTTTGTATAACTTTGATAAAAGGGATAGGACATCAAAAAATAACATTTCTGTCATGATGTACTCACCCATTAGTTGTTCCAAACTGGTATTCATTTCTTTGTTCTATTCAACATAAAGAAAGATATTTGGAAAAATGTTAGCAACTGAGATTTCTGGGGCATGATTGAGTACCATAGTAGCAAAATCGCCTAGGATATTTTCTGTTGAACACAAAAGAAGATATTCTGAGGAATTAAGGCAAGGAAAAAGTTATGGGGCACCGTTGACTACCATTAAATTTGTTCTACTTTGGTAGAATTGTTCATTTGAGTTGATCAAAACTATATAGCCTCTGTGCCCGGATATGTGAGAGAAGTAGGCTAAATGTCAAATGAAACAAAATATTCCAATGCCCTCACATGCTGAAGCGTAAACAACCTAAATTAGCTTCAGAATATGAGAAATATTTTTACAGAAACGCTTTGAGTAGTATTTTTTTTGCCTAGTTGATGCCATAAAACTCCAGAAATGTTACGTACAGTACAGTGTGAGGGAACACTTCGGAATTAATATATTGCATTTAAAACAATTGTGACCCTGGACAACAAAACAAGTCTTATGGGTCAATTTTTTAGAAATTGAGATTTTTACATAACCGAAACCTGAATAAATAACCTTTATATTGATGTATGAGTTGTTAGAATAAGACAATATCTGTCTGAGATCAACTGTTTAAAACTTTGGAATCTTTGGATACGGAGATGGTGGTCTAGTGGGTTAAACCACTGAACTGGTAATCAAAAGGTTGCTGGTTTGATCCCAGCAGCCACCACCAGTGTGTCCTTGAGCAAGGGGGATTGTCCCTGTAATAAGTGCACTGTAAGTCGCTTTGGATAAAAGTGTCTTCCAAATGAATCTGAGAGTGCAAACAAATCTAAATGTTGAGAAAATTGCCTTTAAAGTTGTTAATCAGGGGCACGGTGGCAGGCCATCCGTTCATAAAATAAAGTTTCATATATTTAAGGTAGGAAATGTACAAAATATCTTCATGGAACATGATCTTTACTTAATATCCTAATGATTTTTGGCATCAAAGAAAAATCGTTAATTTTGATCCATACTATGTATTTTTGTCTTTCACAAAAAATGTTCCCGTGCAACTTAAGACTGGTTTTGTGATACAGGGTCACAATTAGTCAAGACCTTGGTACAAATAACAGACTTCAAATAACGTGCAAACTACTTCAAAAACATTTTTCATGAGACGCAATTGCCTGACCCAAATTAAATTTCCGGTCTGCTTTTTACTTATATGAATGTATATTTAATTTATTATTTACATCGATGTTTTATCGTATATAAAAAAACTGCTAGCTGTTGGCTAACTTCACCCAGGCTATGAGTAAATCATGATGCATACTGTAAAGCAAGCGATGAGCACAGCTTTTGTACCTACCCGCACACTAAAGTTACAAGTGTGATTTCAACCAATATCGGGCTACTTTAGGTAGCAGCGGCAGTCAAATTTATCCAGTTAAAAGTTGTATATATCATTTTAGAGAGATTATTTTAAGGTTGAAAAACTCCCTAGGGTTGCCTTAAATATTTAACCTTAAATCATTCACCATGAAAAACAACAACTCAGCAGTTGATTCTTTGTAGACGTTTACATAAATATTTTATTATATACTATTATATTAAATTACATACAAACTACTCAACAGTTGATTCTTTGCAGATCTACCGGCCGTTAGGTTTGTTTGTTTATGTTGTTGCTATAACTGTCTATAAAAGAGCTTGTAAACTGTATACATTACTAAATGAATAATTAAAGGCTTAATTCTAACCGACACAAACCACTTTGTGTAGCACAACCTATTGTTAACATTAGAAGACACTGCTTGAAATGTAAATATAACTGGCATAAAATCTATTTTGATGGTATTGTTTTGTCTTTTTAATCTCATAAAAATGTATTGTGCTGTGATTTTTTAAATATCAAAATTACTAGTAGTGGCCAGAAGAAACATCTATTCTAGTTCATATAAAAGGACGCATGGAAAAAAAAGATAGATCGAATAATACAAAGGTTGATTGCAATAAATAGTTTATTTTGCCCAGAAAAATAGACAAAAATACATCTACAGTATATTACATAATACATATAAGCACATTCTTCCTCTGTGACATATATAACCACATTTATTCACTGACACTTAAATTCAACATTAATTTCATCAGAAAATATCAAACACTGAAAATAGATGACATTTTTTATACTCAAAACATTTGAGTTTCTGAAGCACATAGACCTCACTGAAAAAATACACATTCATATTGAATGATTAAGCCCAATGAAAACGCACACAAGCGGGGCAACCTATTCAGAACCCTGACTGATGAATCTTCTCAAAATGACCCTTTACTTATAAAACGCTGAGCTTTATACTGCACTTCATGAAGCAACTAAAATGCACAAACCGCCACTAAACCATGACTGTGACCAGTGTACATGTTGCCACACTGGGAGACAAAATGAAGTCCTTTAAACTCTTTTTATTAAAGCACTTCATTGCAGTTAAGTGTGGTGTGTTCAAGATGTTATTTCAACCTACAATCATTTATAAAAGAGTCGGTGAGAAGCAGTTGGACAGCAGCAAGTTCCAGCAAATGACAGGCTGATCATCAACCCATCAATGAGACATTCAGAGGTTAACTGTGCTTGGATTGTGGAAAGTCTGAGTGTAAACCTTCAATAAATTAGGAATCGCACCTGGGTTTGTAATGGATTGGCAGTGAAATCATGAACGGTTTGGAGTTTAGTAAGAATGAGAAAGTCTTGTCAAGTTGGGGTCATCACTCAGGCATCCTCATAACTTCCCTCCACCCGTAGAAGAAAAACGTGATTCCATGTTGAACCACTAGGGGGCAATGTTCTCTTTATTATTATTATTTCAGGGTGGATCAATATTTTCAGTTTGAAACTGAGGCAGATAAAGTGGAATACTGTGAGATGTAGTATTAGAATCAATGCTTGTGTAATTGTTGCCCCCCGATTGGGGCTTAGTATCCGCCATCATAACAAATCTTCCTTTGCAAAGCTGGGATTCTTCATTCTCCTCCCGTTCATCCTGTGCTTCCTCGCTCTCTGATTCATCATCGTTCTCCTCATCCTCTTCCTCTTCTTCCTTTTCGTTCACCGCCAGGTAGTAAACGTTTTTTCCCCCACCTGTGCTTTCCGAAGCTTCATACTCACAGGTTTCTGAGAGCTCTTCCACAGAATTGTATAAGCTGGAATGGCGAGGATTGCCGCTGTCCGAGCAAACGGGGTTCTCCAGGTCCCAGAGTCCTCCGGGGAAGGAACCGGAAATGTCCGAGTTATTGGCAGAGAAGTTGCCTTCGTCGCTGGAACTGCTAAGACTCTCCTGCTGCTTTCGAAGGAGGCCAGGCGGATCAGAGAGAAGAATGGCGGAGTACATCACTGAGGACTGACCCGATGTTTCTGGTGTAGCGGAAGCCGACGCTTCCAGAGATAAAGGTTCTGAAGAGTCTCCCAGGAGAGGAGAGCTGGTTGATGTTCGTTCGATGTTGACAGAATTGTTGTCTTTTCCACATTCAAGGGTTTGAGGTTTATCAAAGATCTCCACTTCACAGATCCTCTCAGAGACCAGCAGCAGAGGACAGGCAGTGAGACCTTCTGGGTGAGGGAACAGGTTTTCCATTGTTTCAATCTGCAGAGAGATGAAGGACAGATATGTAAGAATCTAATTATCAGATAGCTTGAATGATTTTATGCGGAAATTAGTTTAAAAATATTGTCAATTGAATGAAGCGTCGCCTAAACGTTGTACAAAACATTGACTAAACGTATTCATTTTTTAATCATTTTATTTTTCATCATTCTGTGCTCCAATGACGAACAAATTTAGCACAATACAGTGTCCAAAGTGATGTCCATCCTTGGACAATTGGCACGTTTGCTCTTTTAGTCAAATATTTTATCGAAGATGCATTAAAAATGTTGAACACTCAACACGGATAATCTTGCAGAAAGACTGACCTGCCCAAAATCCATTCCTTTTGCCCATGAGCAGTTGTTGGGGTTTGGTATGTCCTTCCACATTAGTTTCTTCATACTGTTAATGACATAAAGTATGAGATTATTAACGTTTGGAAATGTCCTTTCTTAATAACGCAAAACATATTTTGAACATTATTAAAGTACATGTCCTCTTTCAAAACATCATGTTGTCCATTGAGTATGTTGCTTCTTTACAAAGACTAGAATAACTCACAATATCATTGATCACATTAAATATTTGGGGTTTTAGGTACTCGACATTGGATTTATCTAATCATAAAGCATCGGCATAATAGCTCTTATTCCACCATCATGGGTGAGAGCTTCCTGTTGCACACGTGTATTCCACCAGCCTTTTGTTAGCCGCGGAGATTGAACAAGTTCAAACTTGATTTAAGCAGAATAAGTGACGCTAAACGAATAAAAGAACATTTCTGCATTTTGAAAGCAAAGTGAACAAAAGAGCTGCAAAAAATACAAATGGACAGCAGCCACTCCTTAGATGCGTCACCTAGCTAAAGTATTTTCAGCTATTCAATTGGTACATTCGTTATAAGAGGAACATCTTGCGAAATACCCGCCCTTGAGCAAACTTCCTACCAGAGAATTATTGAGAATTACTGCTTTTGTGATTTATGTACAATGTATGAACAATATGCACAATATGAACTCCTTTTTTTATAACTTTTCAAAATCAGTACATATTGTAGTTTTCAACTAAATTTATGAGTCCTTGTTTGGAAACAATTATTTGATCTTTATATATTTTTTACCTTATAGAATAAAAGCCATTAAAACTGTACAGTAGCAACATTTTAACTGTGGGAATGATGTTGCAAACAAATGCATCTAAAATAAACCATAACTATGTTATATTTTAACATCTTCAAAATTTGCCAAATGGTTCTTGTGGCATTTTTTCATTCAGCTTCTTGAGGTCTCAATCTGGAAAGGTTTTTAATAGTATTGAAGGACTTTCCAAACTATAACTATGTCATCTGAGGCTACAATCCAAACTATAACTATAATGTTAATGTTGTAGTTCTTACTGGTTTTGTGACATCATAATTGTGATGAAGAGCACTATTGAGAGGAACACAATGATCATAAGGAGCATGTAGGCAGCAGGGTCTCCTCTGGTGCCTAAATGACAAAACAAATGCAAAATTGTTAAACTTCCATGATAAAGATATGATGCTTTTCATTGCTTGGGTAATTCATTTACATTATATTTAAATCAATAAATATATCACTGTTTTATAGTACACTATTAAAATACACAGTTCATTCCAAATTAAATGTAATTAAAGTATATAATGGCAAATTCTAGCATTTTAAGAGATCCATGTCGTACTAAATAACATCATGTTCTTGGGTTGTAATGCCTTGTGAAAACAATAAAGCTGAAGGCAAACTTCTCTCTGCCCACCTGTGCATTGTACCGACTCCCCCTCACCATCCACAAACACCGGATACAAGGTGAACTTCTCAGAACCATAAAACCGTCCTGAAAGATGATTTAAAACTGTCAGAGATCAGCTAAAATGATCGGACGGTTACTTTGCTTCATATTTTTGCGTACAAGAAACCTACGGCAAAGACAGAGATCTCTTGCGTTGGGCTTAACTCTGACCCACTGTGTTCTCTCAGTTGAGGACCTGTTTTGTTCAGGGCCTTTGTTCATGTCCAACCATTCGAGGACAAATGACTGAGGCATGGGTTGATCAGATAACAACGTCCAGGAGAGATGCACGCAGCTAGCGTTAGCCGCCGCGCTGAATGACCGCACAGAACGTCCTATGAAGCAAAAATGAATCAGAATTAGCACCGAAGAAAATCTCAGGGTGTTCTTTTAACTTTTGGTTTATGTGTATTTAAGTAAAAAAAGAATCCTTCTTTATTATAAAAGCATATGCTATTCAGGGAATAAATAACTCTAGCAAAATAACACAAAGCCTCCATCAAAGCGATTAAAGAGCAAAATAAAGTCTGGGAACATGAAAACAGAGGACGGCATCAACAAAATAAGGTGCTGAAATATTTCAGATACATTAAATGAAATAGCTCAAAATGAGCCCAAAATGAGCAAATTTTTTATTCATTTATTCAACCATACGTCGCTCAAAATCTGTTTATGACTCTTTCTTCAGTGAAACACAAAAGAAGATATTTTGAGAAAAATATGGTTTTGTGTCCATGCAATGGAAGTCAATGCAGGCCAGTATTGTTGGGTTACTAACGTTCTTCGAAATGTCTTCTGCAGAAGAGAGTCAGTCATACAGGCTTAGAATGACATGAGGGTGAACAAATGGTGAAATCATTTTCACGTTTGGTTGAACTATCCATTTAAGACGATTTATTATTAGGCATTTTTCCACAATAGAACACCTAATGTAACTAAAGTTATGTTGCAAACAAATTATGTCTCAAAAAAGGAATATCTTCTATTTTCCCACATGCCAGGTGTGAGGAAAGAATTTATTTGAACATTTAGAAATCCTTCAATTGCCTCAGGTTAAATGTGAGGGAAATTCATGTGATGTTACAAGTTACAAGTATTTTCAGGCATGTCATCTCACGTTTGGGTTGATGCAACAGTGTGATGTTCCTATTCCATGTAGAGACGCCCAATGAGTTGCGAGACAAGACGGAAACCGTGTGCGTTTCCCGCCTCCACAGGAAGGAGTAAAAGGGAACAAGAGATGTTTCGTTTGACCACACAACCCCTCCTGCAGTGTGATGTACGATCATGAGTCCCTCCACACAACTGTTTGGATCAACTGCTGCGACCGGCTGCAAAACAGATGACAAAACCTTCATAAATCAAACTAATTTGTGAGCACTGTTGGTGAGAAAACATATTATCTGCTATAATGGACCAACCAAGATCAATGTGACATTTGATACATTCCTCACAGGATCCTCTTGAATGATGCGCCAGAAGTCGGGTCCCTTTTCTGGTGCTAAAATGATACCACATAAAAGCCATGATGTTATTTTGCTCAACCACTCTTCCACTTAAAAGTCCAGTGCGTAATGTTTTGGAGGATCTTTTGATAGAAATCCAATATAATATACATAACTAAGTATAAACCCCTTACATAATGAAGCGTTATGTTTTTATTACTTTAGAATGAGCTATTTCTATCTACATACATTGCAGGTCCCCTTGCAGGGAATTCATCATGTTGTTTCTACAGCAGCCCTTAACGGACAACTTTTTCGTAAATATAGTATCTCACAAGGCAAAGAAAGCGAAAATGTGATGACCTTTGAAAGGGAGGGGTGAGAAGTGAACTGAAATGTTGGTTGCAATTCGCAACCTCACCACTAGATGCCACTTAAAATTCCCACATTGCTCCTTTAAGTATGTTAAAGTTACATCATTAAAAAGAGATAAACAGAATATAGGATATGCCTCATTGTGTGACTGACAACTTTATTTTTTGTCTTTATTGCCCTTTTGTTATGCAGACAATACAGAAAAAATTGAAATGTCTGGAACTATATACATAAATATAATACAAGGGAAAATTGCTTTTAAAACTGTAATTTCCAGTTATGAAATTATTTATATCTCTATGCCACTTTTTCATCGAGGTGCACATCGATTTTATCAATATTGATACAATTTGGACATTGAGTGACAGAAAAAGTGACAAATTTACACAATGTTATACTGTATCTACAGCACATTATCTACAATGGCCAACATTGTGGCAATCCTTCCTCAGCCAAGGAAAAAGGTGTGGCCCTATACCCTATACCAACATACTTACTAATACAAACAAGAATGACTTTGATAACAGACTATATTCTAGAATACTGACGTCAACCGGCTCTCAACATTTACTTCAGGAAAAAGTCTCAACATGACTTCTGTACAAATGGACACTCAGTTTGAAAGACAACTGTGCACCAATGTGAAGATAAAGACATTTACCTGTTCACATAGACTTTGAGATGCTGTGTTGTGTGCTATGTGTGGTGCACTTTGCATTCACCTTATATGTGACTTTCTATTATAATTTGGATATATTACATTTTCCACTTAAGCAAAAACAATTTCCACTAAGTACAAGAAACCAATTTATGTGTAAACCCATTTAAATGATTACAATCACACAGACAAATTAAACTACACCGTTGCGGTGAGAACTTATTCAGGGATTGAAGTAACTCGTAATTGTGGTGTTATTTTTATCAACTTTCAATAAACTCAACATCCTATATAACATTGCATTTCATTAAGTCTTATGACAATTGCTCCTACAAATTACAAGTTTAGTTCTTGGGGAGAATATGCGAGTAATGTGTCAAACGTTGTAAACCTCTATAAAATCGAACATCTACATTCTGAGTAATTCTTTCAAAAAAGTGTTTTGCCCTTTTGTGGCCATGTATGAATGTGCACCTGCTTATGACTCACACATACTGTACATATTTGTATTATAAGCATCAAACATTGGCAAGTGTGTGGAAATCACAGGTGTTGTGTTTTGTTTTATGTAGCACAATGCTTTCTTTTCTCTTTTTTTTTATGCTCATGTCACATTGAGAAATAAAAGATTGTACCAAGATTAAGATCCCACGCAAAGCCATAAAGCACAGCTGCATGTCATACAGGTAGACGTATCAAGACAAGGACGCCATCTTTGCCTTACAACTAGTTAAAGCGTTGGTATTTGGACTTACACCACAGTTAAAAATCTCTAAATTAAGTAGCAATTGTTTTAAAGTTAAAAAAATCCAAAACGTTTGAAAAACGTGTATGTTGGGTGTATGTACATTTATAAACTTCAAGTAGGATTCTCTGCTATGGTGAATCTAAACACATGTGTAAACTGTCAGTTGGTTAAATATATTTAAGGTAGAAAACATGTAGAAAATCAATTAATTTATGAGAAAAGATCCAACATCATTTGTTTCCAGATGAAAAAGGGAATGTTATGTTTACAATTTGCAGCCATTGTAATAAAGGTCAAGTGTACAAAATGTAGCAGCATCTAGTGGTGAAGTTGTGAATTGCAACCAATGGCTCACTCCCCCTCCCTTTCGAACCACTACGGTGGCTGACACAGGACAAAGATGTTTTCGAATTTTCGATTCTTTGCTAATTGATGTATTTATAAAACACATTCTGTAGAGCAGTTTGTCCGTTTAGGTAAATGTAGATAGAAATAGTCCATTCTAAGGTAATAAAAGCATAACATTTCATCATGTAAGGTGTTTATACACTTCAAAAAACAGTCATGTATATTATATTGCATTTCTGTAAATAGATCTTCCAAAAAATTACACACCGGACCTTTAAGACTGTTGGAATAACTAGGCTGGTTTATACTGGGTTTCAAAAGGTGTATATCTCTTTTCTTAAATAAGGAATAGTACTCTTACCTTTCCTATTGTAAACAACCGAAGACCGACTCTTGCTCCAGTTGCTCCATAATCCAGATCCATTCAGTCTTTTACAGCGAACCTCTACCTTATACTGAACGCATGATTCCTCAAGAAAAATCTCTGCTTGCGGTTCCAAGAAAGGGCCGATAACCTGAAAGAACATGCATCTGTGAAAGCCACTAAAACCAGACGAGCACCCAGCACACCAATCTTGCCTCTAAAGAGATAATTACAATGTAAAAATAGTAAAAAGTTGAAGGCCACATGAGTGCACAGTAAGTGGAAGATATAACTATGGTACATTTACCTTATCGTTTCAATCAGGGACAGAACAGAACTACAGACGAAAAATGCATACACAACATTTTATTAATTCGCCCAGGTATCATTGGCCACCTAAGACTCACGCTTTCAAAATGTTCTTCCTACCTCCCAATGCATATTAGCCATCCCACGCAGTGCCGAGAAGCGCAGCTTGTACTGCATGTCGTATACTGGTAAAGGAGGCCGTCTCCACCTTACATTCAGGGTTTTATTTGGTAAAGTGATCGCTTCAAGGTCGGAGGGGGGAGATGGCTTTACTGAGTAAAAAATGAAGGAGATTGTTATTTACAGTAGCTATTGATACAAAAACTCATATTAACAGTATAACAATCTACTGGTCTTTCATTTATAATATTTTATGAAATCTAAAGTGACGGTTTACCAAAAGATACAAATTCAGTCACACATCAGTATAGGTGGCAATTCTCGCTATTGACAAACCATTAACTATGACTTTTTCCCAAACAACTTCTTAATTTGCTGCTTATTAATAATTCGTAAGGTATCTGACAGACAAATAAATTAAATTTAAAAAAAAAACTCAATAGCCCTTTCTCTCAACAGGTAGTGGTCTAGCTTTTGTTGAAACTAGTAACTTTGTATTGGCACCTAATGTATTATGGCTCCTGTATGACATATCGCTGCTTGCTCCCTAACTCTTTGTAAGTCGCTTTGGATAAAAGCGTCTGCTAAATGACTAAATGTAAATGTAAATGTAGTTGTTAGGTTGAAGTATTGGGTGGGAATAGGGGTGTAGAGTATGGTAAACCTCCAATACGCCAATAATAGGCATGCTAATAACAACTAGTTAATAGTGAGAATCACTCCCTATTCTGAAGTGTTCTCAAAATTTCTTTTAGCATTTATCCATCCTCATTTTTTGCCAAACAGACTTTTTTCTTCTGGAAAACACAAAAGAGGATATTTTGAAGAATTATGGTAACCAAATAACTTTGGAGCCCATTGACTTCTATTGTTTAGACACAACCACTGAGACATTTCTAAAAATATCTCCTTTTTGTAAAACAGATGACAAACATCATATACAGGTTTTGAATAACATGAGGATAAAAAAATATGCTGGGTGCACTATAACTTTAATCTATGTATTACATATGAACATGCTGAAACTCTTGGAACTCACCATAGTCAATGGGGGCAACATAGACAGGAAGTGACCTCACTTTGCCACGCCCTCCTTCTACCTCCAACCAGATTTTGTAGCAAGAGAAAAGGCTTAGGTTGCTTAAAGTGCACTCCCTGTGGTCTCCTGCTCCGTAAGGACATTCCATAACCGGAGCGAATAATTCTTTAGCATCTTCATTCTTGTCCATCTTCAGTACGTCTTCACACATTGATTTATATTGTCTACAAAAATAAAACAGGAACATGACATTGCCCCCTAAAAAAGCAAACAAACTGTAATAATAAATGAATGCAGTATAGAAGTATGCATACCTGTACAGAAATCTGACCTCAGCCCAAGCGCTCTTATTCCATTCACAGGTCATTGTGTCCACCTTTGAATTCTTGCTTTGGCATGTAATATTTGCATTAAACATCCCTGAAAACAAACAGACACACCTTCAAATACTCATTGTGAACCAAGTACACGTTGTTGTTTTTTAGTTGAGTTGAGAATCTCAATAATGTTGTCTTAGCTTTTCAAACAACTGCTTGTTTTTCATAAAGCACGACTCACCTTCAGTGTACATTTTGGCATAGGCAATGGTGCACTTGAACCACTCTCCCCATGGGTGGCAACACATCAAAGAATCAAACCCTGGGCCGGTTGCCTGGAGCGTGACCGCGCTGACCCGCTCGTTGATGACCCTGTACTGGTTTTCTGGGATCTTCACCCGCCCGTTCAGCAGCCACACGGCTTTCCTGGCGCTCCAGCTGCGGTTGTGAAACACGGCGTACAAGGTCACATTTGAGTCAGGTGTCGTGAAGACCTCAATGGGGATGTAACTCACTTTGAGAAGAAGATGAAGAGAGAAACAAAGTGAAGGATTTGCAGTACACATACAAATGAATGCATCAGAATTCAGAACGGTCTCCATGCAAGTTGGTGGATTTGGTCAAAAATCTGTTATTACCCTAAATTCAAAATAGCATTAATAAGATTCAAAAAAATGATTCATAAATATATACAGTCAGGTCCATAAATATTGGGACATCGACACAATTCTAACATTTTTGGCTCTATAAACCACCACAATGGATTTCAAATGAAACGAACAAGATGTGCTTTAACTGCAGACTGTCAGCTTTAATATGAGGTTATTTACATCCAAATCAGGTGACAGTGTGGGAATTACAACAGTTTGCATATGTGCCTCCCACTTGTTAAGGGACCAAAAGTAATGGGACAATTGGCTGTTCAGCTGTTCCATTGCCAGGTGTGTGTTATTCCCTCACTATCCCAATTACAATGAGCAGATAAAAGGTCCAGTTTAAGTGTGCTATTTGCATTTGGAAAATGTTGCTGTCAACTGTCGGGATGAGATCCAAAGAGCTGTCACTATCAGTGAAGCAAGCCATCATTGGCTGAAAAAAACAGCACATAGGCTGAAGAGACAAAACAAACCCATCAGAGAGATAGCAAAAACATTAGGCGTGGCCAAAACAACTGTTTGGAACATTCTTAAAAAGAAGGAACGCACCGGTGACCTCAACAACACCAAAAGACCCGGAAGACCACGGAAAACAACTGTGGTGGATGACTGAAGAATTATTTCCCTGGTGAAGGAAACACCCTTCACAACAGTTGGCCAGATCAAGAACACTCTCCAGGAGGTAGGTGTATGTGTGTCAAAGTCAACAATCAAGAGAAGACTTCACCAGAGTGAATACAGAGGGTTCACCACAAGATGTAAACCATTGGTGAGCCTTAAAAACAGGAAGGCCAGATTAGAGTTTGCCAAAGGACATCTAAAAAGCCTTCACAGTTCTGAATTTTTACCAGAGTGATGGGAAGAGAAGAGTATGGAGAAGGAAAGGAACTGCTCATGATCCTAAGCATACCACCTCATAAGTGAAGCATGGTGGTGGTAGTGTCATGGCGTGGGCATGTATGGCTGCCAGTGGAACTGGTTGTCTTGTCTTATTTATTGATGATGTGACTGCTGACAAAAGCAGCAGGATGAATTCTGAAGTGTTTCGGGCAATATTATCTGCTCATATTCAGCCAAATGCTTCAGAACTCATTGGACGGCGCTTCACATTGCAGATGGACAATGACCCAAAGCATACTGCAAAAGCAACCAAAGAGTTTTGGAAGGGAAAGAAGTGGACTGTTATGCAATGGCCAAATCGTGTTCGTTTCATTTAAAATCCATTGTGGTGGTGTATAGAGCCAAAAATGTTAGAATTGTGTCGATGTCCAATATTTATTGACCTGACTGTATATATATATATATATATAGCATTATTGTTTTCGCATATTCATGACAAAAAAACGTGTTATTTATGCACAATATGTTTTTTATGCATGTTTTTGTTTTTAACAGGATTGTGCGATCCGTCCCACTTCAGTCTTGGTCCCCCATAAGAGGGAAAGCTGTTTGTGTTGTTTTGCCAGTGATCAATCTTAAGACTTCTATTTAGTTGCCATGGTAACTTTTCCCGTGGATTTTCAAAATATGCTACAACCCAAAAGGTATATAATCTTGAAAAGGTCACAAGCACTTGCAAAACAACAGGTGGCAATATCGCATGAGAAAATCCAGACACAATCAGGCTTAAACATTAAGTAATATTCAGACATGTAAAGTGTAAAGTACAGTAATAACTTGCTGCTATACCTCCATAATATTAATCATAATTGAAATTCAGCTTTCAGCTTCTTCAACATTGCTCATGGGCATTGCTGTTGTGTGGGCATTTAAAAGTAAGAGAAGACGATAGAATAAAGAAAGATCCACATGTCTTCAGCAAAGCTAATAAAGAAAACTCTAGTCTGCAGTGACAATGTGTCTCTTTTCCCATAGAAGAATTCAATGCAGGGTGTACTGAAATGAATTCAATCAGGGGACCAAAACACGTAGAGATTCTTATCATGGAAGGTGAGGTGAGGTGTGTAACATGAGTAATAAAACAACCCACAGTAATAATATAATCATTTTGCTTTTTTCTGTGGCTCAGTGGTTAGAGCATGGCACTAGCAATACCAATGTTACGGGTTCGATCCCAGTGGATTGCACATAGCCAGAAACAAAAAAATGTATAATACATTGCAATGTAAGTCACCTTGGATAAAAGCGTCTGTCAAATGCGTAAATGTAAATGAAATATAAATGTAAAATTAAGTTCACCCAAAAATGAAAAATCTGTCAGGAATTACACACTCTCTAGTTGTTCCAAACCAACCTAAATTTCTTTGTTCTAATAAAAACAGAGAAAGATATTTGGAAAAATGCTTGTTACCAAACAGTTCATGTCCACCATTGACTTCTATAGTAGGAAAAATCACAATGATGGTCAAAAGTTCCCCAGAACTTTTTGCTTTACTTGAAAGCATCTTGTTTTGCGTTCAACAGCACAAAAAAAGATAATGTATTTCCTACTATGGTAGTTAATGATGAACCAGAAATCTCAGTTGCTAACATTTTTCCAAATATCTTTCTTTGTGTTAATCAGAACAAAAGAATGTATACAAGTTTGGAACAACTTGAGGGCGAGTTATTCCTTTTTGTGTGAACTACTGCTTTAAAATGTGTAACAAAAAAATCACAATTGTGTACAAACAAAAAATGTGAAAACAAATTGTTAATAATATATATATATTTTACAGTTATAATTATAATATAATCTTTTTACATTTTTCTCAAATATACCATTATTTTATTTTGAGGAAAAACGTTTAAAATTGCTAAGTGTCAATTTATTCAGGAAAATATGCACAAATGATGTTCAAAATCCTCCTGTGTACATCAAGTGTTTACTAATAAGTATGCAGAAACATTCTATGATGGCAAAGTTTCTTAGGCAGCGGTATATGCAGTATACTAAATGCTTTGGTAAAATATCAAAAACGGACTTTTTACAATTCCAATTAATTCCAAACAGTTCAAAGGACCGTGAATTATGGATGCCTCTTGAAGAGAACATTTCAAATGATGTTTTGAGAGCATAGCAACAAGCCATAGTGCCGTCCCTTTACATTACAGATTTGAATGTTAGACATTAATTATTTTAAGTGGATCTTTCTAAAAGGCCCAGCAAACGAAATATAAAATATGGGCGGTCATTTGCATGAGGTTTTAATGTACACTAAAACCACAAGTGTATTATCAATGATGTTAGGGTAAATGTGTTGACCTGTACCTTCTATTGTTGACAACAGTAAAGTACCCTTTCATAAATGTCAACATTTGCATTTATACTCATTTTGCAACCTTTATCTCTCAGTAAAAATGTGAGGAAGTCATGTAGATTACAGAGTGTTAATTTACTGTTTATAACTCAGACACAAGCAGCATAAGTGGAAGCGGTATTTAAGTTCAATTCTTCTGTACTACAGAATCCTTACCATCAAGTGTGAAATAGAAAGGTTGACTCCATTCACTCCAGTAGTCAAAGCTATTTTGGCAACGCACTTGAACCATGTATCTGACACCAGAATTTAGCTCATTCAAATGCACCCATGAACGACCTTTGATCTTCACCACCTAAAAGAGCAAAGGTACATACTGAAAGACATACTGAACACAGATACTAGAAAGAAGGAGAACTAAACTTTTATTTACTTATGTATAGAGTGTATACTAAAGATATATTTCTTTAAAAAGTGAGTATGTAAAAATTTGGGGGAATGGTGTCAAATATTGCAACGATGGAGTTACATTAGAATGTTTCGGCTTATAATGCATCTACCACAAAAAATGTAAAGGACAATTTACAATTAACCAGATGTTTCAGAATAAAAAAAATCCTGATATCATCCAAAAGAGGTTTATAATACAGTAAATCTCATGGATTCTATAAGATCAAACAAGCGCGGCTTACCTCCCATTGATTACTTGATGAGTTGGTTGAGTATCGGACCTCACAGCTGTCAGGTTGAGTGTAGCTCCATCTTAATATCACCTCACCCTCAGTGGTCACATTGTAATGCAGATTGACAGGTGACTCTGGTGTTCCTGTGAAAGAGAGCGAATCCCAAATATGAATACATTTGCAAACCATTAGCCATTAGGTATTACTTCCAAACACATTATTCATTATTATTGTAGCACAAAATGTCCTGAATAGCTATTGCATCATATAAATGCGATGTGATTTTTTTTATAATTACATTCTTTTAATACCAATCATAAAAGCAGTCTGTATATAAAAGCCTTATCCCTCAAACCACTATCTCAGTGACTCTAACACACTGTAAGCTCTGAGTAAATTGCCCACATCTCTGCAATTAATACAAACAGCCTTAGCTTTCATTCATTTAATGATCAACTCATTTTCTTCCTTTCCAGCAAGCTCTTAATGTATTCAACAAAGAAGAAGAAACCAGTGTCAGGACCCCCTGTTCACTTTTAAATAAATGTACATTTCATTGGTTAAAATCTCCCATCGTGTTGTTTTAACCATACAACGGTGAAATTTAATTTTACTGCCTTGAAACCACTTGAGAGAGATGTGTTTCCATCAGGGCCAGATTTGTGACAAAACAAACACACTTCTATAACACTCATGCTTAAAACTACAAATGTTCATTCATACATACAAAATATATATTGACAGATTTTAAGTTGACATGCAAAGGTTTGAGTTTGGGAAACTGTTGAAGATTTGTTTGCAAAACTGTAACAAAATCTAACCAACCAATCAAATGATAATATGAACTTTTTGTCTTTAATTCTCTCATCCAGAATTCACAATGTACACATTAGGTTTTTGATATTTTTGGTACAAAGCTAAGCAAAGATAAAATGTCAGCAATCAAAAAGGCTGTAAAACATTTTGTCCGAAGGGAAAAGAGCTATAGTCTATCTTTATAGCTTTAAAGGAAACATGTACAGGAGTGATAGCTCTTCCAGTACATGGTGAAAATGAAAAGGTGTCTTTCATATTGATAAAAGCTGATTCAAACGAATTCTGCATTCCAAGAACTGGGCAATACACTTCCTCTTCAGTGACTAGAAGCTATGTAACAAATCACTCTCATTTTACAGAAAATATAAGAGATTACAGAGATAGATGACAGACAGATCAAAAAAGAAATTCTTACGTAGATGATATGTGTTGATCTGCATCTTTGGTGACATTGCAGTAGTGCCATTCACAGATAAACTGATGGACAGTGACACAATTGAATCATTGCCATGAAGTGAAAAGGAGCATGTGGCAGTGTCTTCCCCAGCACATTGAGTAGTATGGTTTGTTTCATTTGAGAGCAAACCCATCTCAAACCTACAAGAAAGAAAACGGTAAAAAAGTAATCGGGTAAGGATAACAACTTAAGATAGTGTTGTTTAGAACATCCTTAAAATATCATCTGCATGAACAGAAGACCCATTCTTAAAGGGATAGTTCAAGAAAAAATCTTTCATCATAACTTTCTTCCTTCTGCAGAACAAAACAGAAGATATTTTGAAGAATGTTGGTAACCAAGCAACCTTAGCCTTCATTGTCTTCCATTGTATAGAAATACATCTCTTCCTTCAGCACCTGACCGATCAGTTCTGACTCTTTCTATATACAATTTATTTTGAATAAAAAACGGCAATGTATCCTATGGAAGGCTTTTATGAGACCAGTTTTATTGCATTTATGCTTTTTGTTGTCCTTATATTCTAATTACCTCATTTGTAAGTCGCTTTGGATAAATGCGTCTGATAAATGTAAAATGACACAAAACCACTGAGACATTTCTCAAAATATCTTCTTTTGTGTTCCACATAAAAAAAGAGTCACATAAAGATTACACATTAGGATCAAAAAAGAGATGACATCCTTTTTTTTCTCTAATTTGAGAGTTCATAAAAAAATATTCTTTCATGTTTGATTTACTGTGTATTCAGAGTTTCCATATTAATATATGTGACCCTGGACAACACAAACAGTCTAATGGGTCAATTTTTTAGAAATTGAGATTTTTAGAATAGGACAATATCTGGCTGAGATGAAACCGTTTAAGACTTAGGAATCTGAGAGTGCAAAAAAATCTAATTATTGAGAAAATTGTCTTCGAAGTTGTTAATCACGGGAACTGTAGCCACAAGTTTTTATATATTTATGGTAATAAATTTACAAAATATTTTAATGGAACTTTACTTAATATCATAATGATTTTTGCCATAAGAGAAAAATCAATAATTTTGGCCCATATTGTGATCCAGGGTCACATATATGCAGTATGACACAACTTATTATATTGAGCAGAATTTTAGAGATCGGCATCCTCTAGTCACCATTCATTACCCTTGTACGGAAAAGCACTGAATATAAAACCAGCGCTGGTTGTCTACTCGTCTGTCTTCAGTCAAGCACACAAGAAAGTAGAAGTTACGAAAAATCGGTGAAGAATTTCTTTAGTTTGTCCTAAATCTTGATCTAGAGAGGTGAAAAGAAAGGGGAGACTTACACTAATTGTTGTGGGCTAACTCCTGGTAGTGCTGCTCCTTGACTCTTTGCATTACAAATCAAATTTGCCCGTTCGCCTTCAAACAAACACGAGATGTCCAAACATTTTCCTAAAAAGACATTTAATTTTCTTGTTAGTCCCTTTATTCAATTAGCAATTACGAGCCATTCATTATCAAATTACTCCTGTCAATACACAGCCTGATTAAATGATGTCCAAATAGTATGAAAGATACCAATAACATCCATTGAATTAAGCGGAACTCATAAAACACAAACATTCAGTCTGTTTTCAATCAAAGATTTAAGCACGCACTACCATAAGATTCCAGTCAAATAATCTAGGGAATACTTTCATGTCTGATCTTGAGAGCTTCATAAATGCTTTATCATGTTATGACTAAGAAAAATAAGCACGTACCTCTAAGAATTTGTATCGATTTCTTTTCTCTTTACCTCAACAGGATCGCAAACCAAACAGATTTTTAATTTAATGCAATAAATGTAATCCGTTGAGTTCAAATACTGATCTGCGGCTCACAACAGAGAGGGCAACGTAATGAGAATTGATTAACATTCGAAATTCATTTACTCGTCCAGACATGTAAATCCTTTTCTACAATAGCCCTGAAGCCTTTAAAATTTTGCCGGTCTCATCTGGTTCACGTTAGGTTCGTCTGTCCAATTACCTAGACCATCTCTACTATGCACATATAAAAAAACCTTGAGTAACAGAGTTCCATTTGTTTTAAGGACTTCGTTGAATACAAAATATGAAATATTCATAAATACGAAACAAGACAATGGTAAAACAGACAATTTGCCTTTCCAAATAAACTATACTGATAGAATGCATTGAGTTCTGGAATACATTCTTGTGTCCCTGTAGCTTGAAGTTGTGCACTGCACTAGCGGCGGTGAGCTCATGAGTTCAGCAACCCAGTATCACGCAGAAGTGTGTAACATTTTTTGGAATGTTTTTATGATTCATGACGTGTACCGGGGTAAATGGTATTTTGTGTAAATGTATTACTTTGTGTGCACACATTAGACGCATTTTAGCACGTAACCCGACCCAACCCCTGAACCTTAATCTAACCGATGGTTTATTAAAGCAATAATCCCCAAGAAGCAGTGGGTTGCAGTGCATTTTATAACAGCTAAGGGCGTTCTGCCCTTACTTGAAGCATAGTGCCTAAAACCCTGTAGCTGTTATAAAATGCACTGTAACTCACTGCTTTATCGTGGCTTATTGCTTTTATAAAAAGATCACTCCATATGCTTATCAAGGTTTCAAAAAAAAAGTAAAGAAAATGATATTTAGGCTATGTGGTGCGGTCAGCCGTTATATATCGGGGTATTTTATAACTGCTAAAAACTCCACTCAGCAAATCAGAATCAAGGACCAGAACTGACTGCTTTATAATATATAATATAAAACACAACATATAACATGGGGATACAGCTACAGATGCTATTGATTCAAAAAGTGCAATTATTCCAAGCGTTCCGAGCCCAAAGATCCTCTTCTCTGTCCGCCGTAAAAATGGTTCCGGTTTCATTCAACTAAAAAAAATGCCAGCTTAGATAGTGAAATGCCATTGGCTCTTGTGTGTCTCATGACTGGTTGCGTCACTACTTCCGCTCAGGTTATGAAACGGCATTGGCTGTCCAACTCCCATTACGTCACACGTTAAACTGGAGTATATATGCAGCTACGCCACTGCCTGCGTTCATTTCTATTAAAACCTGTCTATGATAGCGTACGACTATAAAAGACTTGGAATGCAACGCGACCTGTTCGTAATGTTTTTATACTGTTTTTGGTGTGTGTTTTGATAAAAACTTTTATTTGCTTGTTGCGTGTTTAATAATCGTTGGAAGGTGGGTAGGAGTGTGTTAAAGTCCCCGTGAACCGGAAGTTGTGATTGTTGTTACTACCACATTTCCGGGTGAAAAAGAATTTCAATGGAGAAAATGAGTGGGTGTGGCCTGCGATTTTCACCGCCAATTGATTGGATGTTCAAAATCAGGGAGGTGGTGCATTTTCAGATTTTTAACTGAAGATTATGAGGGTACATGAATTTTAAAACGAAAATGACCCACATTGATAAGCCATTTACTATAAACGCTGCAATAGTTCATGTAATGTAATTTTTTATTTTACTGGGACTTTAAGGGCTCTAAAATATTTATAATTTATTACATAAGTACAACATATACATTGTTATAAAATCGTTTCAGTTAACAAGTGCAAAGAACTATGCCATCTTCATGCATAAAGGAGGCGAGGGTGACACTGAAACCCATTTTCGAGCGGACCAGCGTGTCAATTACATGCTAATATCCGGCGTGATACTGGGTTATCAGTAGAAGTACCGCAGTGATAAATATATCTTATAAATGTTGCTTTGAAAACAATTGTTAAACTTCAACGTTCTTCTTACTATTTCAGCTGACGAAAAACACTAATGTTTATATAATGCTACTGTCATTTATTCAGAGAACAAAAATCACTGTTAGCAATCGCTGTTAAAAAAAATCCATTACATCAAAGTCATAATGAGCAAACTTATTAAAATTTTCCATTGACAATTGAAGGGTTCATTTGCAAAATCCTTCTTATTTATTTTCATAAATTATTAAAAACGGATTTATCTGTTTTTGCGAATGAGCTCTTGAATTATCGATTACCAAATCTTATTTATAATATCAGCAAGATAAGTTTACCAGAAAGGGGCTGGGATTTCCTGGACGACTCTGGTTTTGTATCATTTATCAGTTGACACTGTCCCGAAAGACCACTGGTGACAGCTAGTTGACTTCTTACACTTTGATCCCATGGCACCTGACAGCAAAGCTGAGCCGTCCACTTCAGATCTTCATAAACCCCACCATGACCGACACTGGGTCTCAAAGTAGCAAGACCTGGAACATACAGATCTCAAAATAAGTGACTCTGAAGCTAAACATTTTTTTTAAACAATTTTATTTAACAAAATCTCAAATGCATTTTACGGTCTCACAGTGAAGAAGATGCCAGATAGAAGTATTGGAAAAGTCTGTTCTCAATGAAGTACAAAGCTTATCTGAGTTGCATTTCATTAAGCCGGTTGCTTTAATGGAGACAACAAAAGCAGTTTGGAACTGGAACATCAGCAAATAATTACTTTCCTTTAATGCCGCCAAACATCTTGTTTTGATCTCTTTGAAAGAATATTACATATTTAATTTTTAAATGACACATTTTATTTTAATTTCTTAAAATTTTCATAGTTTTTCTTTGTAAAAATTCTGGGTTGTTTCAATCCATGTTTGGGTTAAAAATGGATAGACCCAGCCACTGGTTTTAATTAAACCACAAAAGCTCCATACTTGACCCAAGCATGGGTTAAACACAACTTGGGATGGAATAATTTAAACCCAAAGGTTAGCTTTTTAAATAACCATATAATTAATTTGAAGAGTGTCTTAATTTGAAGAGATATCCCAGAACTCTTCCCCATCTTCCATTAGTTGGACCAATAGCCCGCAGTCACAGCAAACCACCACACTACACCACAGTTGCTGGGGGTCAATAATGCTTTAAAAGTACAATAGAGACACGGTACTTACAATATTTTCTTTAACTCGAAGAGATCACTACAGTGGACAGCTATCAAGAAGCCATTTAATGAGCATACATAGGTTTTAAAGGAGCAAGTCTTTTGCTGTTTTTTAAGCTTTGATTATATTTTGGGTTTTTTTAGAAATGGATGTTCATCTTTCTAATAAAATAAATACTTTATATTTCACATATTTCAAATCTATATTTCATTGCTGTCCCTTTTCTAACAAAACGACTGAATTTCTTCCGTTCTATATAAGTTCTTCCTCCCGAAACGCTCTGATTGGTAAAGCTGACCAGGTCTGTCGTGATTGGTTCCCCGTTTAGAGTGTGTGTGTGAAGATGTCCCACCCATACCATATCAGCGAGTCCCGCTTCTCAGGCTGTTGTGATTGGTCGGTGCCCCTCTCAGTGCACGTGTATTCAAAAACTTTGGCTTTTAACAATAAACAGTAACAATAGCGTCAACTTCACTTTATCAGTTAAAAACATGCGGATCGATCGAAGTGTAATGGAGGTCTGCTTGTGCATGTGCAAACATCAATCTTTGTTAGAGCTTGCATTTTTTCTATGGCGAGGGAATGACACCGGACCGACCGGCATCAGACCGGTTATATGAACTTATAACAGAAGCGTTAGTTTTGTCTTTTCTATTCGACCAGAGTTGTATAATAAAACAAGCAGATTGAACAGGAGACATTTGCAAGCAGAACTTCAAAATAAGTTTCATAGAAGTGTTTTAGAGGTATGCGCACACACAACCAATATCAGTGTATAACAAAGATCATCTTTCACAGCCGATATTAAAGTCATGGAAGCTGTTATTTGACTGTTGGTTATCTTAGAATGTGTGTAGCTGAATTCTTATTGCCAGCTGTAAAACTGTGATGAAAGTTAAAGTAGTTTAGGGCGTAGCTCAGTCAAATGTTTACAATAACCAAACACTACTCCAGTGTCTCCTTTTCTCTAAGGAAGGCCTCGTCCTTTTTTTGGCATATTTCTTTGGGCGAGGTTATTAAAAGCACTCAGAATGGTGACATCATGTACCCGGGAAGTAGAGGGCTGTAGTCCGATTCCAGACGTTCTCTGTAGTCCTTGAAAAGCGAATTCTGTTAAAGACAATATCTCGCTTGGCACTGAACTTTGAGCTTTATCATTTTTCATGTATTTTTAATGCTCTAACAGCAACAGTACACACTAACTTAAGGTTGAAAAATGGGATCGCGGGGAATGATGAGTTCCACATCAACCACTACAGGGGACTATAGCACTTCATCCTATACACTATATCCTAGCGACAAGCCATTGTAAGTAAAAAAAACATGTGTAATGTGTGAAAAGTAGGTGCAAAAATCTTGTTTTTCACACTCTAAGACCAATAAAAAAACAGGAAAAAATATATCAATGACATGTTTTCATAATTAATGCATGAAAGGGTTAAATTTGTCCTGGCACATTAGGTAAAAAGCAACAAAGTATTTATATATATAGCTAATCTATAAAATGACTCTTCCCTTATCACGTAAGCCCTGTTTCATATGTACATCTGTGAAGCCCTCGGCTGGTCATTAATGTTTAAGCATCTGGTTCATGTAGAGGGTGTAAGCAGCTCGCTCCATCTCCCGACATTAAATCTCCCTCTTGCTCTCCCTCTTTTCTTATCCCTCTGTACATTCATTAGCCTCCTGCTCTTTGTGTACTCAACCATGTGCCTCGCTAATGTATCTGTGAGGTGGGCAGAGGGATTGCTGACAGCTGGTGGGTGTCCAGCCCAGTTTTAGGGATTTGCCACAACAGCAAATGGGAAATGGAAAACAATATAGACACTCGATTGATCAGGTTGACACACTGAAGAATAAGAAAGTATAATTTCAGTAGAGTTCACATCAAGCAAGAACTCACCTTGCGAAGTGATACTGAAATTCACCAGAAGTGTAAGCGAGATAAACAGAGACCTGGGGGGAGAGAGAACATCTGTAAAATGGTTCAATGACGCGCTATCATCTTCCACAGTGGAAATCTGTAAGTTCAAAGAGCGTGACAGTACTTCGCCGGTTGACTCAAATGCTGCAGGCAATCTCTTTCAAATGCATTTTGGGTTCTTTAACAATGCTGTTGGCAAAAACAAAGTGAACTTTTTTGCGTGTTATGGTTAAAACATGAGTTGTGTTTGTCATGACTATAGGGTGTTGTTTCCATGGCATTGCTATTTAGTTGCTAAGGTGATCGAAGTTTCTATGAAATTGCCGGGGTGTTGTTCTAGGGGTTGCAATGGTGTTGCTAGGTGGTTACTGAGACAGATACTCAAGTCTCTATAATAAGTCAGATGCAATTTCCTTGTTAAAGTGACAGCTCACCCAAATTCTGTCATCATTTACTTATGTTCTTGTCATTTTAAACCTTTGACTTTCTTTCTTCTTCAGAACACAAAAGAAGATATTTTGAAGAATGTCTGTAACCAAACAACGGTGGTACCCATTTACTTCTATTGTATAGACACAAAACCAAAGTCAATGACAAAATTTATGGGTGAACTATCACTTTAAGTCCCATGTCACGCACCCTGCTTTCGGGTCCAAACCCTCTATCATATGTGAAATGCAAACAACAAATATGTTAATATACTGTGCTGACCTTGTGTCTTCATTTTCATTAATCTAATTTTTTGGCATACATTATTTTTATTAATCATCCTTTATGTTTGTCACCAGGTTTAAAACAACAAACCAATAAAAAGCAAAAAAAGTAATTGTCAAGTTTGACACAACAATATTTAATCATTTAAATTGCACAGTGTTTTTAGACTTCCTGAAGAAAACCCAATCAAATTTGGACATATGAAGTTCCGGAAGCACAGTGATGATACGCTAATGCCGTTCTGTATGACTAACAAACATTCAAAACCTTGATTCTAACCTATATCTGCAGTGTACGTTTTGAATTTATAAACATTTAACTTAAATGTGTGATAATAGTGCTTGAAACAAGTGAAGCTTTGGACCCGGAAATGGTATTCCTTACGTCACTTAACAAGCGATTCAGTGAAACCAATGCTTGTCTTAGCAAGAATTGCTAATGACTATTGATCAACCAGTATTGATCACCTCAAAATGAAATCTCTTTCGATCGGAAAAATAAGGACAATATTGGCATAGGAAAAGGCGTATTAAAAAGATAATTCGAAAAAAGCGCCGTCAAACTTTTTCTCCAAGAACAAAAAAAATCTTCACTACATGAATACATAACAACTGTATTTCCACAAAATTACTAACCCATAAAATGAACAGCAATGTAATCTCCTCTCAATAACAATTAATTAACCGCTAAGAAAGGGCAAATCAATAATGTGTACTGATGTAATATACTGAAATCAAATAAAAACAATCAGAGGTACTTACATCATCTTACTTGACTTTGAGCATCTTTGCACTTGTTGATGAAGAGATGAAGTAGATCAGTCTGTAATGAACAAGAGGCAAAGAGAAAAGAGAGAGGGGGGGAGAGAGCAAGAAAAGAATGACGATGGGCATACGTGTAGACTAATTTGATTTAAACTAAATACTCTCCAAATGACTATGCTGATGAAAAACATTGACAGGATTTCGCTCTCTGGATAACAGAGCGCAACCCTGACTCACTTGATGGAAAATACGAATTACAGCAAAGCGATCTTGTTTTTTAGAGAAGGCACAGAAAGCCTCTGGCATTAAACGTATCAGACAGTAAAAAGACACCAGTTTCTGAGTGAATTGCTTCTCTTAGGAGGCAAATCACCTTCTTTACGTCACTGACAGGCACGACTGCCCCCCTAAATACCTCTTCATATACCGGAAATTAAAACATTATTCCTCAGGGCCTGGATCTATACAATGCTGAGCATTGTTTTATTTTAATTCCTGCATAAACTTGCTATCAGTAGCAACGGCCATGTGGTTAAGAAGAGCTATATCCTGCTATTTATTTGTGTTTAATGTGAAATCTAAAACCTGTTTTGGCACATTGGTGTGATGCCTAGTGAGCAAAACTCAGAATGCCATCTGCCAGTACAAGAGATGCATAGAAGCATAAAAGTACGTAAATAAATCACTGCAACTCCCATTATGCAATGTTTTCCACACCTTCTGTTAATGCCACCCGGAGTACTGTTAAGAAAAGATGATAAATGATATACTGTAAAATAATCTGACAAAAAACAGATTCAATCTGAATATGGAGGGAGTCAGGCAAGCGGTTATTCACCCAAAGCCTTTTTCCAGGAAGGCCCATGTGATAACATATCATATGTGCATGCAGCCTCATATCAAATCTCAAAACTACTATGACAATGTTCCATTTTTGTTACAATAACACCAAATGCTCACCAAGATGACTATTAACACAGAATATATGATGTGCCCTTTCAGATCAGCTCCAAACGGAAAGGTTCAATGGTCTGTCTAGATTCGTATTTCTGAATTGGAAGTCTTGATTCTGCATGTTTCTTTACGTATTATATTGATGTTCTACAACTATTATCTTGTAAATAAATTGATGCAAAATAGAGAGAGTCGGTTTGACCAATATTGCCTATGTTTACATTACGGTTGTATAATATCTCGACCTGATTTTGCCAAGTGGTTGATTTCCTCAGGACAACATATTTTGTTGACCTAAAGGCAACATTTTATACCTAAACCCACACCAAACCCCAACCATAACTTACGCCTAAAATCAAGAGGGAAATGATAAGTGAAAACCTAATCCTGATTGGAAGATAAAATTTAAAATAAACTTATTTCTGAAATCTGATTGGCTGATTTAAATGTTGACCCAGGGTCAACATGATGTTGTCCGGGCAAAAACATGAGAGAGTCCTTGCTCCTTGCTCAATATTAGGTTTACATGCTGCGTTCATGGGGTCTTTTACAGAATACCAACATCTATTGAACATAAAACAAACAAACAAATAAACGAATAATAAGATATTCACAAAATAAAGTATCATACTTATTCAATATTGCCTTAAATAGCAAAAAATGGGTTTGATCTATTGATCTATACTCAGTGTGGCTATGGTACATTTTCACGTGTGAAATTCATGATGCATATAGGGTAGGCTATATAATAAGTTGACTAAGGGTCATTTAGCCCACATTTTTATACAAAGAAATTTACAGCTTACAATTCCAACAGAAATATTAAGTAAACGAAGTCACATAACTTGGCTGCATCCCCTTGACTTCACTTTCACTTCATTCATTCTTTCTAAGTTGACATCATGGAGACGGAAATCCTGACATTTGCTCCAGTTAGGAAAGAGGAAAGCAAGGAAGAATGTAGCCTCCAACCCAACTTTCGAGAAAACCATAGACATGAAAATGTGCCTGTGTATAAATACACTTTACACATAAACTGCCACATTAAGCGTAAAATTGGCGTCATCCTTACAAAAAAGTTCATGTAGCTCAGTCGGTGATTCGTTTTGTTAGTACGCAAATCATATGTCATATTTTCTAATAGATAGAACACATAACGTTACTGGTAAAAACGTGTAGCTACTATGCAACTACTATATAACGTCACCGTTACTTCAGATGTGTGCACAACTTAACTTGTATATAAAAACAACGTTATTTTTCTGCGCGCACGCACACAAACGACATACTACAATTAAATAATCCAATCGTTCAACTAAACAATATAAGAAAATGTACGAAGCACTCTTACCGGTATAGCCGCTCCCTGAGATCCGCTTTAACTCGCATTCACTGAGTGAAACATGTGCAGAATGTGGCACCTGTGTTCCGACTTCTGACTCTACACAGATTCGTTACAACTATTAAACTCAAACGCGTTTAATCCTCCGATAACAGTTGAGGATAAAGCGCAGGATCTGTTAGAAACTAAAACATTCCTTCTTTAATGGACTATCTACACGTAGAAGAGCTGAGTCGTGGGACTTTTTAACGTTTCCAGGGCTGTTGTGAGGTTTGAAGAGGCATCCTCAAGTCGAGCGCTGCTGTGACGGGTTTTCCCACGGAGGGAGTGGCATCATCTACCGCGTCACACCAGCATCATCTTTAATTTTCATTTTTTGGCAAGACTCCACCGTTTGTAGTGCTCGGCCATGTCTTCCTTTAGAAAACACATGGGTTACTATGTATATATTTGTATTCAGTGTAAGGTTACTTAATGAAATATTAAATTCGTATTGCGGTACCGCCCATTTTTTAACGTGTGATATTGTTTCTATTTACATAGGCCTACAAGTTTGAAAACGTCGCCAATAAACTACTCGTGACTCACACAGGACACAGCACTAAAAACCCATCCCTTAAAATGCAAAGTTATTGTGTAGTTTCTCTTTGAAAAACAGCCATAATCAATCGATTTTTATTTGTAGTAAAAGCACAGTAACCACACATTAACCATAGTTTAAACATGATATTTCTACTAGCCTAAAAGCAAATCTCCAAGAAAACAATACATTAAATAATGACTCTTTCTGGTGCAGTTTAGTAACATTACGTCATCCCGCGTGATCTCATCATGCTGTCATCTCCTATTCTAAGTGAGTGCGAGGATACCCCACACGTGAGATGATTCTGTCACACAGCATGATGTTACATGAGATCAATGTAATAACAACTGCAAAGAAATGCAATTTAACCTGATCTCTGTGCAGAGACTGTTGTGATCACACAAATAAGGTTTTCTCTCACCCTACAGACCTATTTATTTTAATAAATTATTTTAATAAACGACAAAGGTTGTTTTATTTCAAACTCTGCCTTGCCTCTTAAGACTTCTGATGAAGTTAAACTAACAAGCTGCTACAGAGAGTAGCTAGGTTACATGCAAACTGTTTGCATTTGAAGCAGAATATGCTCCATCTGGATATCAGCACAGAAGCAGCACACTGTTAACACATTATGCTCAGAGGCCCAAATGTTTATCAGCCGTTTCCAGCCATTACAACATAATATTGTTATACAGCCAGTACTCACAATTGCCATTTAAATGCATAACATGAAGCATGATGCCCTTCTCATGCTGTGACCTCGACCAAAAAAAAAACTCATGTCTCATTATCAGCTCACAGCGGGTTGGACACTGCCAGCTAGATGTAAATAAGGTGGTGTCCATGCTTATCAGAGCCAGCCTTAAATCCATTACCATTGAAACATATCAGAAAATACGGAAAATTTATAAAAACACAGAGAACAGTGCAGATTAACATTATAGATGTGGCAAATCAATATTTGGGGGAATTGTCCAATGATATTCAAACAGACAATAAGTTAAATATTGATATTAATTATTTGCCTTTGCCACAAAAATATTATCCAAAATGTTGACAAGACGACTAAGTTTTATATTACATCTGTTTAACATATAACATGAAAGTAAGGTTAATAATATAACTTAGATTACACATTTTTCAGTTTACTCAAATTAGGGTGATGCAAAAATGAGTACACCCCACAACAAAAACTACCAAATCTAGTACTTTGTATGGCCTCCGTATTTTTAATGACAGCACCAAGTCTTCTAGGCATGGAATGAACAATGTGGCGACATTTTGCCAGATCTATTTTTTTCCATTCTTCAAGAATAACCTCTTTTAGAGATTGGATGCTGCATTGAGAGTGATGCTCAACTTGTCTCTTCAGAATTCCCCATATGTGCTCGATTGGGTTCAGATCAGGAGACATACTTGGCCACTGAATCACTTTCACCCTGTTCTTCTTCAGAAATCCAACAGTGGCCTTAGATGTGTGTTTAGGATCATTGTCATGTTGGAAAAGTGCACGACGACCAAGGGCACGGAGTGATGGTAACATCTTCTCTTTCAGTATAGAGCAATACATTTGTGAATTCATGATGCCATCAATGAAATGCAGCTCCCAGACACCAGCAGCACTCATGCAGCTCCACATAAGGACACTGCCACCACCATGTTTCACTCTAGGCACCATGCATTTTTCTTTGTATTGCTCACCTTTGCGACGCCATACAGTTTTGAAGCAATCAGATCCAAAAACATTTATCTTTGTCTCACTCCAGAATATGGAGTCCCAGCAGTCTTCATCTTTGTCAGCATGGGCCCTGGCAAACTCTAGACGGGCTTTTTTGTGCCTGGGCTTTAGGAGAGGCTTCTTTCGTGGATGGCACCCATGCATGCCATTCCTCTGCAGTGTACGCCGTATTGTGTCACTGGAAATAGTCACCCCAGTTTGGCTTTCTACCTCTTTAGATAACTGCAGTGAACTTGCATGTCGATTTTCTTCAACCCTTCTCATCAGAAGACGTTCCCGTCGAGGTGTTAACTTCCGTGGACGACCTGGACGTCTCTGTGAGATGGTTGCAGTTCCATCTTTTTTAAATGTGTGTACCACTTTTGCTACAATATTCTGACTGATAAGTAAAGCTTTGCTGATCTTCTTGTAGCCTTCACCTTTCTTGTGTAAAGAAATGATTTTCTTTCTCAGGTCTTGTGACATTTCTCTTCCATGTGGTGCCATTGCTGAAAGCATGAAATGGGAAGGGGTTTTTCTTTACGTAACACCCTTTTATAGTCAACTGTCACCTGTGTAATGAATAATTAGACTCAGCTGCAATGGAATTCTTGTTAAATTGGACATTTGTAGTCTTTTAGTAGTCATTTGTAAAATTTAGCTTTGCTCCAAAGACTTTCAGTGGGGTGTACTCATTTTTGCATCACCCTAATTAGAGTCAAACTGAAAATGTTGTTCTCTAAGTTATATTATTAACCTTACTTTCATATTATAAGTTAAACAGATGTTATATAAAACTTAGTCTTGTCAACATTTTGGAAAATGTTTTGTGTTCATTGAGATATCGATATACCCTTTTCAAAGGGGGTGTACTCATTTACGCTGAGCACTGTAAATGTTTCTTTAAACAAGTTTACAGATATTGTCGCAGTAAACGCTGAAAGCAACTGATCCGTTTGTGAATGTGGGCAGCCATTGGCTTGCATGACTCTCATTGTGGTGTGGGTGCTTATTGACAGTATAGGGGTGCTAACGCTCTCCAGGGTCTTATTTTTCAGAATGAGTCCAGTCATGCATAGCATGAGCTTCAGTTGAATTACTGATGCCTGGGAGGTCGTTTATACAGCATGAATGGTGAGGCCAGGGGAACATCTTTGAGCAGACTGCGTTTGGAAGACTGCATGAGTCACAACATGGCCAAGACAAAGTAATAATGCATTATTACTGCGCAGTTACTGTTGCACTGATGGATACTGACTGTTATAAATTACAACAATAAAATCAAACAATGAAAGAAGCATTTCATCTGTAAACATTTCTTCTTCTTATAAATTCAGTTGAAACGGCAGAGCTGAAGAGACTTTGGAAAGTGTTAGTCATCAACCAGTGGGCCTTGTAGACAGTTCATATAAATTGATTCAGTAATATCTGTTGACTGTATAAGACTGAATGTGTAGCGGTTCTTTGGATGAAAGGACAAGGTTGTATAAGGAAGCATGAAATAAGAAATGTACCATTATAATGGATTCATAACACAAAATGAAGATATTATAAGACATGTCTGTGTTTTTGTATCCATGCAATAGAAGTCATTGGGGGCCAATGTTGTTTTGTTACTAATGTTCTTCAAACTATCTTCTTTCGTGTTCAGCCGAAGAAAGAAATCATACAGGTTTGCAATGACATGAGGGTGAGTAAATGAGGCAAGAATTTTTGTTTTGGTGTGAACTGAACATTTTAATTCGCTTTAGCTCCAAAAGTTTGTGGATGATGTCATCTCCCACCATCATCCTGGAATGTTCAAGCAATGACATCATGCAGTCACTGTGTCATGTTCTCAAGGGAGCTATTGCAGGCGGATAAAATATTCACAAGCTGGCTCATCACAAATTTGTCCAATATTTTTGTTTTGTAAAGAAGAGGTTCATCACGCCTTAATTTGGCAGAATACCATATTAAAGATGATCATGTGAGACTGTGATATATGTCTGAATGTTTACACAACATGCTGTATACAGAGAGGCCACTGTCATTATTGTGTTCCTTCTAGAGAATTAAATTAAAACAATTGGTGGAGATTTTACAAGATTCTGAGCACAAAAGGAGATTTACAATCAACGACGCAGACAATTCTTCATTTGGCACCCAATGTGTTGGTCATGCAGGCCCCCTTTACGCATTAAACGGGGGCTGTTATTTTCTCATGGGTGAGATCTATATTACGAGGGCGACTGTGAGATTTATGGGTTAGATAAAGAGAAGAATAGCTGCCCTAATCAGACTGCAGGCATCGTATATTCCAGCCAGTGCATGCAATGGTGTACAGGGGATGAGCTTATAGACATACAACATCTCAGCAATATTACTCTTACTCAGAAGAAAGCTGAAAATGTGGAACAAATATGTTACATAATGTCAGCCATTGTTAAACTAAATCTTAAGAGCAGGGAGGCTAATTTGAAAACAGGACAATCATAATAAAGAGAAAATGAGAAGGATATTATTGCCATGCTAAAGAATAACACAAAAAAAATGTTTTTCAGATTTTCTCCATTGTCTGTTACTATATTATAAGTGTTCACAAAAACATAATGCTTATGTACATATCACGCATTATCTTTGAATTAAACTCATTCAAATTGACCTCTCTTTATTACTATGACGGTGTGTGACCTGCAAGGTCAGTCAAAAGATTTAGACGTTTAATTATAACTATAAAACCGCTGGTATGCCACAGTGTGAGTCAGATTTAAAAATTAACCCACACTGATGAGCTGACTCACACTGTGGCATCTGGCTCATCACCACACATCAACACCATTCTAAAGTGTTTCTGAATGTTTATTCATTTTTGAATGTTACAGTGTAATTATGTCTTTTGCAGACTGTAGGTGATTCTTTGACTTTGGGCTTCCTGCCCCACAGAAAATTTGTCCAAACGTCAATATGCTGAACACACAATTATGAAAAAATTAAAAGACCATTAAAAAAATATTTGAATTTTTCAGGATTTACATGTATAGGTATGTGTTTAAGTAGAATTATATTTTTTGTTTCATTCTGTGAACTATAACAATATTTTCAAATACAAATTGTGTTTCTATTTGCATTTATTGCAGAAAATGAAAACTGGAGAAACGGGTAAAAATAACAAAAAAGACGTCTTTTTAGACCTCAAATACTGCAAAGCTCATATGCAATTTTGATCGAAACAACAGTAATATTTTTTCAAGTTTTTAGGAGGTATTCAAAAATATTCTTTATGTGATTCTCCATTTTAATGAAAAAAAAGGCTACATCTAAGAATGCTGATTAAATCAAATTTTGAAATGGTTTCATTATTAGGGGCCAAGCCCCATAGGGCCACTCCTGCTTCTGTTGGTATCATTAGCGGCCAAGCCCTGAAGGGGCTATGGCCACTATTGTTCCTGTTAGTATTATTATTCTTAACCAATGGGAGTCTATGGCAGCCCTACTCTACTCGGCACATTCATTGCATTCCATGTCTTACATTAAGACTCTGCCCATTACAATAGCGGCCATCTCGAAAAGAACAGTATTGTGTTTTTTCTCTACTAGTCCTAGAAATTGGGCCCTATTGTCAAGAAAACCGCTGAGACGTTTTTTGCACTGAGCCGCATAGAAGTGAGGCCCCGGATTTGAGATTTTTCGCTTTTGCTCAAATGACGCTGCAAACTTTTCAAAGTTAACCAAAAATATATCTTAGACCGTACCTTGTGGCTGTGCGCTGTCTAGTTGGAACTTTGGTTATTGTGACATATCGTTTGCTTACACTCACCTAAAGGATTATTAGGAACACCTGTTCAATTTCTCATTAATGCAATTATGGTGGTGGTGTAATGGTGTGGGGGATGTTTTCTTGGCACACTTTAGGCCCCTTAGTGCCAATTGGGCATCGTTTAATTGTTTAGTAGGCCACGGCCTACTTGAGCATTGTTTCTGACCATGTCCATCCCTTTATGACCACTACTGCCAGCATAATAATGTACCATGTCACAAAGCTCGAATCATTTCAAAATTGGTTCTTGTACATGACAATGAGTTCAATGTACTAAAATGCCCCCCACAGTCACCAGATCTCAACCCAATAGAGCATCTTTGGGATGTGGTGGAACGGGAGCTTTATGCATCCCACAAATCTCCATCAACTGCAAGATGCTATCCTCTCAATATGGGCCAACATTTCTAAAGAATGCATTCAGCACATTGTTGAATTAGTGCCACGTAGAATTAAGGCAGTTCTGAAGGTGAAAGGGGGTCAAACACAGTATTAGTATTGTGTTCCTAATAATCCTTTAGGTCAGTGTATACCTCTATTAGCTTTTCTCAACAGCCCAGTTGTGGGATATCGGCTCAGTGCCGTGGTCACGAGCATGGAGTCTTTGGTGTCAGCGGTTCAAATCCAGCTGTGGGTGTGTTCTGTGCTTGTGTGTAAACTGTGTGCTTAGAGTTTGTTTTTACTTATTTTTTTTGGTCTCGTTTCTCTGTGCGGATCCGCGCTGCCCTTGCAGTGTCTTAGGGGGCTTGGCCCCTTATCGCTGCTTGCAACTATATGTTTTCCTGCGACTGTACATCAGAGCAGAACTTTATAATGTGTAGAAATTTACAATAGTAGAAATTTTGACATTTTTTCTAATAAAAAAATAGCAGCCTTTTGTTTGTTGTAGTATAAATACAATGTATAATACAACTAATATAAAAATTTCCAACACATATTTACAGTTTTATTGAAAATGAAAATATAAAATAATTTACCGTGTTTCGTTGTTTTATTTACACACCATATGGTTGATGTTTCACCTCAAGAATGCTCTTCACAAAATCTGTTGTCTCCATGCTCAACCTTCGAAAAAGCGATGGCACAACTGAAGGACAATCAAAATATGTTTCAAATGTTCACACAATACACCGTGGTTTGCGAGAGTTGCAATCATTTCTGAGAAGTAGCAAAAGTAAATGAAGACATGGTGATGCTTTACTGTGACCTTTATGTAACAAAAATTCTATGGTTTTTGTCTGAAAAAGAAGACCTTGGGGAAAACAGCATTCGGCCCAATATACGGGTTGTTTCCGATTATCTAAACGAGAGAGAAATGGTGCTGGTGCCTAAGGATGTAGACTGCTATGCAAAGCCTGTTAGTAATTCTTGACGTGCTATTATGGTGTTCTCGAGCAAGGTGCTTAAAACCAGTTTTCTGCCACGGGGGTCTATCCTTGCAAATGGAGTTCTGATGGCCACATTTGGAAAACAACTTCAGCCGAAAGATGACCAACCAAGTAAATCTTCAGGTCTACAAGGATGCAAATCACAGACAATTATTTTTCTAAAATCCTACAAGACCACCTTTTACGCTGTGTCTGAAAGGTCTATTTGATAGTTTTCCACACATTTGGATGCCGTGTCTGTGCCTGGTTAAATATGAATGAGTCTCTTTGTGCAGATCGAGACAGTAAACTACTGACTGACCAAGAGCAGCTCCGACCACAGTCCATTGGAAATAAAAAATAAAAAGTGGTGAATGCTGCTGAAAATGTATACCTATGACATGGCACATATGTAAAATGATGCAAACTTTCCTATTGCATGCGTAACTCCCTTAAGATAAAAGAAAACAAAATCCATGTCAACAGATCAATAAGTGAATCTGGTTTGAGGGCCACAGGAGACAGAATAAGTAATGCCATCTTCTGAACAAAAGGGAATTGCTTCTAGCCTAAAGGTTAATAAGACTGTTTACGTCACAATACCCAAACGGCTGAAGTCTTATTGCTCTTTGTTAAATGTTGCAGTTGTCAGAAAAGCGTTTTAATGTGGACATACATTTCCACTCTGCAACTAGAGCTGATAAATCCAAAAACAGAGCTGCTTCTAGAGCATATGTTTATGTAATAATTTTGTGCTGATCTTTTGTTTCAAGGACTTCCAGTTAATCTTGCGTATATTTCAAATGTATTAAGTGTGAGCAGAAGAGGATCCTATCTCCACAACATTAAAAGGTTTAACTTCAGGCAGTATACAATAATACAGTCTGGCTTGTAAAATCACAACACAACGTTTGAAAATGCTTTTCTGACCGCTGTGTGCCAGCTGGCTTACTTCAGTCAGAAATATCTGTGTTCATTTCCCAGATGTGAGCACATCTGATGGCGCTTTATGCCAAAAGCAAAAAAAACTATTCAGAGTAAGTCATAATGAGAATCTGTAAGTGCTGATGTGGTGCCAAAGTGTATAACCAAGTGCAGAAGGCAAATGACAATTCCATTCCCTTTAACACTTTAAAACTAGTTGTATGTGTTTTTAAAATATGTATTTGCAAGAAAAAGCATAAGCTAACTAACAATGAGCAGAATCGTTTTTAAATCTGTTAGGGAAAGATAACAAGGGGTAGACGGGTGATGGGGATTAACTAATAATGCCCAGACAATGTAGATCAGGTGTGACGAGTGAAAGAGATAATGGGTGCTGTAGTCCGGTGATGAATGAGGGCAGACAGTGGGCCGTGACAAAATCTTTGTTAGTAATATTGATACAGTTGTTCATATTAGTTCACTCTGCATTAAAGTAATGAACACTATGTCATCATTTCCTCACCCTCTTGTCATTTTAAACCTGTATGACTATTTCTTCCACAGAACACAAAAGAAGACATTTTGAAAGAAAGTTGGTGAATGAAAAGCACTGGCCCTCATTTTCTTGTATGAACACAAAACCAATCTAAGTGAATGGGGTCCAGTTAAAAACAATCTTCAAAATATGTACATTTGTGTTCTGCGGAAGAAAGAGTAAATGATGTCACTTTAACAGAAACAACTTGATTTTAAAATTACATTAGTAAATGGGGAAATTAAAATGAACTGATTCACAAATGCTGCAAAAGAATTGTTTCATTTGTGTGTGTGTGTGAGTGTGTGAGTGTGTGAGTGTGTGAGTGTGTGAGTGTGTGAGTGTGTGTGTGTGTGTGTGTGTGTGTGTGTGTGTGTGTGTGTGTGTGTGTGTGAAAATACAAAACCTGCAAAGTCAGCTGGTTTTCCAGGAAAAGCAGTATTCCCATTTGACCCTACATGAACCTACTGGCCCTCCACTTTCTAAATCCTCTGACTAGCATGCACATTCCCAATACCACACACACTGTGTCAGTCTGCATTTTTGTGATTTCTTACAAACAGTTCTGAATCACCAAAGCTTCTTTTACACACAGCCAAACAGCATAGGGATGATGGTTAGTAATCAACAATATAATGGCAACAAGAAGTTGCTTCAAAGATGTTGACCTGTAATTTGCTCTTTGGAGTAAAGGCAACAACCTATGTGGCGGCAAAAATACAAGAGGGTACATTAACATTAAATAAAGCTTTTATTATATTACAAACTGCAACCAATGTGTAGCAGCGTATTAAGTTGGGAATTGAAGAAAACAAACACATTCAAAATATGTCAAGAGTCACAATTCTAAAAAGTCAGACTGTGCAAATATACAAGAATTTTCACATTTTAAGAAAAGATAAACAATGAAATTTATACAGGGCTAAGTGAACAAATGGCTTCTCATCTTCTGAATTATTGGTTGCAACACTTAGGGGGGGTTTTCTGGACAGGGATTATCATGAACCTTGGCTAGGCCTTAGTTAAATAAGAATATTTAAGTTGTTTTTAAAAACATACTTTACAAAAAACCTTACTGGTGTGCATCTTAAGACAAAATATATTTTAAGAGTCAGTGTAAGTTGTTGTCGATCAAAATATCTTTACCATTTAAACCCACCCTAGAGTCTGGTTTTGTCTGGCTGAAATGATTATGAACAGACACGATTTTTTCATGATAAAGAATGCACTGCATCATGTCCTTCTTTTAAACTGCCCCAGATGTTTAAACAGAGGTACAACAAACAGTATAATACTGACATAGTTATAGGATTTACATAAATCCAACAGTAGCCTACATAAAAACAAGACGTTTGACTTTGCACATTGGTGGTGGTTGAGGAGATTCCCCCTTTCATGTGAAGCGCTTTGAGTGTCCAGAAAAGCGCTATATAAATGTAATGAATTATTATTATTATTCTTTCTCTCTTTCTCTTTGATTTACTAGTTTGCTCAGTAGCATGTATAGTAGAGGGAATGTACCGTAACTCAAAGAGAATATGAATAATTGAATTTTAGGCCCTAATCAGTATTTAATAACTAATTCTTCTAATTCTTGAATATCATTAAAGCATCATTATCTTGTTGGATTCACTCACATTATGTGTCACATTATGGAATCCTACATTATGCATAACAAGGGAATGCACATATGCACTTTTCAATGTCATTTACATTTATAGACTTACGTATATAAGCGTGATTCATCCGAAAGACAGGGATGGCATGCTGGAGTCATTCATGTACAGCACCCTGTTTTTCTGAATGAACCTGCATGGGTAATAAAAACAAATGACGATTTAAATAATGCGTGTTGGTCCCTCAGTGGGGTGAGGAGCGAGTGGGCAATATCTCACAGAATGAGCCTGACAGGACCCCATATATCTTGCAGCTATGCGTATAGGTGGAGGCCTATACTAAAAGAACTGATGAAGTGTACATGAGTGATAATTCAATCTTTAGGCAAAAGTAAATGGGTGTGAACATGGTAATGTGTTGAAATGGCATCTCGGTTAATGTTACTTAATGAAGCATCTTTGAAATAATAAAGTCAGACCTATGATGAGAAACATTATAAACTAGATTTGGCTGTGCAAAAGTGATGCAAAGATGTGGAGAAATTAGGTTTAATGAAACATTTTACAATCTGCTGTTGTAGCTGGCCTTCAGGAAAAAATTCCATGGCTATAATAACTAAACAAATTCAAGCCAAACAATGCAAAATAACATACGGATGTCTTAATGCAAACAAATAACTCAGGATTTAATCTGCATAATAAACACTAAAGTGCAAGATCTAATGACATTAACAACCAAACAAATCTTAAAAAGTAAAGCAACAGCATAAGTATGATGTACATTATTTCTGAGGGGGCCCTGACCAGAGCTCAGCATCCACCTGGCCTGACACCTTGGCCCTAATGGCACATTATAATATAGCCATATACTGGATTACTGTCATTTTGAATAGAAGGAGAGTATGTTGCACTGATTCACTAATGCTAATTTGTCATTAGAATAAGCAGCATGCATCTTCCTGGAACTGCTAAACAAACATCGGATGACCAAATCATCTCTACATCCAGCGCTAACACCCGTTACCCCGTCACCGGCCTTTGTGCTGAAGTCATTAGTGTTAATGCACCAAGATCACCAAGCAGAAATAATCATATGAACCGTTCTCATCTATAACAAGCTGGAAACTAAAACTCATTTCAATCGGGAAAGTCAGGAAAGTGAGGAACATCCTCACATATTACTTGAAAGACAACACAATGTGCTTTTACTCGCTACTTCATTGTGTTTAATTCTGAACAGTGCGCTCTGAACTAGAGCTAGATCAACCAGTGAAAAGAAGCCTTCTGGGCTCTCTCTCTCTTTCTTTCTGTGCTTGAACAACAAAAACCTCAGCTCAGTTTTATACATAAATAGTTATGACTTATAATATGATTTATAGTATTATATATAATATAATATAATATGATGAAGTATTATCATATTACGATTATAATATGATGAAGTGTTAGTGCTGTCATCTGGTAAGATGTTTTAAAAACCAGTGCCAGTGAGTACAGAAGATTCTTTCTGCTGGATGTAAAAAAATGTTGCAATATATTTGGATTGCACTCATAGTAGATAAGGTACAATGCAAACATACAAAGGATGAAATAATCAAATAATGAACTTCTTTGTGCAACAAAGACATTTGTGATGAAAGGCAAATAGTTTTATTCAATTTCGTTTTTACGTAGGATCTGTTAGTCATAGGAAAACTAAAAGAAATCAAGAAATGAATTTACCATCTGGACATCAAAGTGTATTCTGTACACACTGTAACATTCAACAGCTGTGGTCATTTACACCGCTTAGTGCTTTTCATTTGATTCCTATTCGTAAATGCTTAAATGGTTAAGCTTTATCAATAAACATCAACATATGTTGAATTAATAATATGTATTGATGTAGAAGTAATAACTACTAACTGAATTAAGATAAACAAACAGATTTCTCTAAAAGTTGAGAAACTCACCTTAGGAGTTTATATGTGACCTGTGCAGTCAAGAAGTGAAAACGAAGCCAGTGTGCGAGAAAGAGATCTTAGTTTTGTTGCAGTGAATATACAGGCCCCATCTCTCCTTCCCGGCTGGTTTCCAGGCAAACATGTAGCTATTCTAAGAAGGAGGGCCAGAAATACACACCAATCGACTATTTGTGTGTGAGCGTATGTGTGTGTTATTTAAGCAGAGCATTTGTTAAATTTACCAGGAAATAAACACTAGGTAAGTGGTCTTTTACTAGAGGCTCCCTATGTCTTGCACTATGTGTTTGAAACGGACCACAAGGTCTGTTGATCAGATTTTAACCACATTGTCCGAAGGGATAATAAAGTGTTCTAGGTTACGACAGTATCCTCCGTTCCCTGATGGAGGGAACGAGACGTTTGATTGAGAGACAGACTGGGGCTTGATCTTGAGAACCTGTCATCTCCGAGAGGAATTTAAAAACTGGCACACGCATGCTAGTCCCCGCCCCATACATACGGGTATAAAAGGGAGATGGCAGAAGCCATTCATTCACCCTTAGAGCTAAGGAACCTTAGAGACAATCCCGGTGGCTGCAGCAGGTCGGCAAAGCGTTGTTGCATCCCTCCATCAGGGAATCGAGGTTACATACGTAACCGAACCGTTGCCTTCAGTCGGTCTCTTGATGTCGTGTTAAGAGACAGACTGGGAACCTGTCCCACACGCCACAGCGCTGAGCCATATCACGACCTCAAGCAGAGTGACAATGACATAAGACACTGCGAGATGTAACCTTCCAGTGGGATCAGTACTTAGTAACCCACTGAGAGGCTAGTATCTACGGCCCTCACGGATGGTGGCATCTCCCCTATCAGCGAGACGCCGCCCAGGGCCATAAGTAACACTGGGGAGACACTGCTCTCCTCTTTGAAGAGTGTGTTACGGAGATCACAAGGGTAGGCTTACATGTGAAGACACCAACATGCTCTTGCCGGAGGGGACAACAACATGTGAAAAAATGCGCCAGTAGGGGGGACAGAATCCCGATGAGGTAACCCACTGGAGGGTTGGTCACACCACAAGAGTGAGGAATTTGACATACGGGATGACCCTATAGGGGAGTCACTACATATGGGCAATAATCTGAGTATAGGGGTCCACCTGAACCAGTACTGGACTTTGGTTTCACCAGGCAGCTACGCATGGTCTGTAACCATAACTGGCGATGCTTGGTGATGGATGGAATGCCTGTACTTCGCCCTAAGGGTTTTTTCTAATGAAAACAGAATGTCTAATGTAGGGAGGCTTATAGCGCGCTGACTCACCTGGAGAGGGAAGAAGGCATTTTCGCAGGCGTACAACCAAACCATTTGCCTGCCTCAAACACCGGCAGCATGTAAGAGATGGGCTGACACTGGTCCCAACTTGCAGCACCACATATGTCTGCCAGAGAGGCGCCCTGAGCCAGTACCCACGAGAAGGCCATACACCGGATGGAGCGGACTATCACTGCGAGCAGGCACGGGCGATCGGGTGCGGGCCAAGGTGATGGCATCCACAATCCAGTGCACCAATCTATGTTTGGAGACAGCCCTCCCCTGGTGCTGTCCCCCCAAAACAGACAAAGAGCTGCTTATAGCTTCTAAGGCTCCGCGAGCGGTCCAAGTAGAGGCGTAGTGCGTGTATTGGACACAACACATTGGCGGTTGGGTCTTCCTCCTCAGAGGGGAGCGGCTGCAGATTCACCACATGGTCCCGAAAGGGAGTGGTGGGAAGCTTGGGCACGTAACCTGGCCGGGGTCTCAAGACAACGTGAGAACTACCGGGCCTGAATTCTAGTCAGCCATGGAACATGGAGAATGCCTGGAGCTCCCCCAGCCTCTCTTGACAGAAATGAGCGCAAACAAGAGTGCTGTCTTCATCGTCAGATGAGTAAGAGTGGCATCTCTGAGGGGCTCGAAAGGGGCCTTACCAAGCCCCTTTAAGACCACATTAAGGTTCCAAGAGGGAACGGAGCGCGGTCGAGGTGGATTGACCCTTCTCCCGCCCCTAAGGAACCTGGTGACCAGGTGATGTTGGCCGAGAGACTTACCCTCCACGAGATCGTTGTAGAGTATTTGGCATTAGCCAAATGGTCGGATTCATTGAAAGAAGCTCTATAAAACCCCTCCACTTCCTTTTGTCCTGGTTTCTTGATACCATCATCAAAAGACCATAGCAAAACCTGGCTCCAAGGGTCTGGTTTTAGGTTTGCTATCTCACTGAGAGTTTGGATAACCCTTGGTTTCAAAGCAGAGGTGAAAGTCTCTGTCTCATCTCTAACTTAACATCTGAGGCTAACCAGAGAAACCGCTACATCGTGATAGGCAGAAAAAGTTGCATGATTGGGAGAGGTTAATCTCGAGTCTCTCCTGTAGAAAGGCCAATGCTGACCCGATCGGGCAATTCAGTGGGTCTTCTGCGGGAAGAACACCAGCGAGAGAATAGGCGCCATTTATAAGCATATAAATGCCAGCGGGGGCTCTAGCCTGTGGGACACAGAAGGTCAAAGAAGGTCCTTCGTCAGGGGAATTGGCCAAGGGGGAACTGTTTTTGGAGCTATCAGGTCTGAGAACCAAGTCTGGTTGGGCAAGTAAAGTGCAACTAGAAGAACTTGATGTCTCTCTTCCCTAATCTTGCACAGGACCTGTGCAATGAGACTCAATGGGAGGAAGGCAAACTTCTGCATGTCCCGCGACCAACTGTGTGCTAAGGCATCTGTGCGAGAGGTGCCTCGGTCAGGGAGTACAAAGGCGGGCAATGGGTGGAGTCCGGGAGGGCAAACAGGTCTACCTTTGCCCGGCCTAACTGCTCCCTGTGCCTGCCTTTGTACTCCCTGACCGGGGGGGGGGGGGGCGGGGCTGCTGGGAAGTCTTCGTTTACGCACCCTCAAGTTGTTCCAAATATACGTATACATTTCTTAGTCATGATGAACACAGAGATATTTGGAGGAATGCTTGTAACCAGACAATTCTTGGCCACCATTAAAACTGCTTTATACATTTCTTTGTTCTGTTGAACACAACAGAAGACTTTTTGAAAAATGTAGGAAAGCAAACAGTTTTGGTTTACTTTTGACTACCATTGTAATTTTCTCTACTATGGTAGTCAATGGTGGCCAAGGACTGTTCTGTTACAAACGTTCTTCCAAATATCTTTCTGTGTTCATCAGAGCAAAGGAATTTATAAGTCAAGTAAATGATGAAAAAAAAACTTTTGGGGTGAACTATCCTTTTAAGGAAACTCAAATGTCGTTTAGCAAAGACAGATCTGCTTCCGTTGGATGACTCTGCATCATACTGTACACCAGAGACACAATAGACTTCAAAGCACCTGATGGGAAATGTTAAAATCAGTTATCAATTATTTCATATTTTATTTCATACTGACAAAATGAAACAGGACTTCAACAGGAATCATACATAATCATAATCAATTAATCATAGTTACAAAATAAATAACTTGACAACTTCCATAAAACACAGATACATTACATTTATTAGAGCAAAACATTTCTAAGCATATCAATGACCTGCAAGATCCCAAATGTCAATTCACTGTGCACCCCTAGTGATCTATAAATATCAATGCTTTCTATTCTTGATGCACAGAATAAAAGTCACTGCCAGAGCTACTGTGTAAAATCCGCACACCTGTTATTCTGGCTCAGATGAGATATTTCCCATAAACTTCACCCAAACTATTTATTATTTCTACTATTTCAACTAGTTTCCACAACAACAGCTGCAATCTCTATACTGAATCTCAGTAGGAAAGGATCTATTTTTAGTTGTCCTGGAACAAATTGTAAAGACTTTTGAATATCAGTTTTCATTCATAAACCGTATGGAAATAATTGGTAGATAGTCGAAGTATTAGATGACAGTGCAACATGATATACTGTAACTGTTTTTAAACAACATTAATAAAATGACGATCGTGCCGTTTTTAACTTGCATATTATTTATTTGACACAACAAAAAAATATAAATTATTTAAAACATAGAAAAACTGAGCAACCTGACATCTAAAAATATACAATTTCCTTCATAAGTTGAAACCTAAATCTTGTTCTTGGTTCTAGAGATGGAGCAATGATTCTTTTTACCAAACCTGTGAGATGAATTCAAAGCATTAAAATTCTCTGTTAGATATAAGGAAACATCACAGTGTCAGCTATGCCGATTTATCTGAAGAAACTCTAGCGCTTGTGATCGACCAGTTTTGCCATTATGGGCTCTGACTTCTCAAGAACCTCAAAATGACTAAGACCCCAAGTCACAATTTAAGGTACTCGTCATTTCCATATGACTCAGTGAGATTTGGTAAAAATCCTCCTCTGATGTGCACATAATGAACTGATAGCTCTGAGTGGATTGTAGTTATGATTCAAACCCAAAACTCTTATGAATAATTCTCTTTGATCAATCTACATATCCATTGACATCGGAAAATATCCAGGAAAAATATGCAGTGGTTTCAGCTTTCCAAGGTTACGGCATGTCTTGCTCTTTATGAAATGAATTCACTATAATTAAGTCTAAGTACATTTCTACTGGTTCTTTTATCTTGTATTGTTTTCTGTACTGGCTGTTACTAATTTTAGGCAAAATGAGGCACTCTTTCTGCCATTAATTCCTCATAATACCAAGTGTTATCTACAAATTAAATGTTTTCTACCCAGAAGAGAGAAGGAAGTGTCTAAGCTAGAGGGAGGTCTGACTGACAACAAAACAATAACATTACAGCCACAAATTTATTACTAATATCTTTTAAACAGAAATAACCCAATTCACATTTGAACCTGTATATGTTGTTCATGTTATGTATAATGTTTGTATAATTTACAAACATTAGAGGGATATTTCACCTAAAAATCAACATTGCTTTCTCATTTACTCACAACGGCATTCCAAACCTTTATGACTTTCTTCTGCAGACCACAAAAGAAGATATTTTGAAGAATGTTGGTTAACAAACAACAAGAGACACCATTGACAAAACCACTGAGATATTTCTCAAAATATCAAGTTTTCTGTTCCACAGAAGAAGTGTGTTCCACAGAAGAATGAGTGATTATAAATGAAAACAGAATGTCTATCCCTTTAACTTTATTTCCTTAGTTCAAGAAGCTGTATAAAGTTATACCAAGTGATAAATATGCAGCTCATAAAGTGAACTGGCCTGACTCATCTCTGGCCTTGTTAAAGCTTCATCCACACACTCCTTTGATGTGGAAGACACTGCCATTCAAACCAAGAGGACAGAATAAAAGCTTGTCAGCTGAATCACGCAAGTGATGCAAGAATACAGGTGCACGGGGATAAAAGCGATTTGCCGTATTTAAAAATTGGAGAAATATTGAAACACAAGATCCACAGTGCGGTGTGTTCATCGTGACTGTTTAAAAAAGCCTTCGGAGAGAAAAGTTGGATTTGATTATTAAATATGAGAATTAATTGTCCTTCTGCTTTCACAATCGGACGCAATCTGAGTACATTAGTGATATTAATGAATCTGAATAGATTTGTGAACCCTTTTGTCTCATTTTAAAATTGTCTTTTGAAATAAATATCTTACTGTCCTTTTTTAGTTTTTTTAAAACAAAAACTGAGAGCAATGGATTGAAATGTGGTGCATGTGCAGGAAGACATTTTTTCCTCTCCAGGTCATTTCTGGAAAAGTGTGAGGACATGTTTGACCTAGAAAATTGTGGAATATTTGGAAACTATCTGAAAACAGTCTTCCAATATTGAAGATTGGCATTCCCTTACAGTGTTCCAGTTATATGCATTTTGCCGTGGTGGGGAGCGCTACCGTTATGCACTGTTTCCCATCCATAATTGGTCCGGCCATTGTTGGCAAGTTTGCAACTCACAATTTTTGCAATGTTTCGTTGTTTCAAAGCAGCATTAAATCAAGACAAAAAAAAGTTAGTATTAGAATTAAAATAACGAGCAGTCGATTTTTGCTATTGGTTGTTGATAGAGATTGCCTGGGCTGGGATGATCAGTTAAAGGTACAGTGTGTAGAAATTTGAGGGATTTATTCCCCCAATATGTAATATATAATACAAAACTATGTTGTGAGTGGTGAAGAAATACCTTACAAAATGAACCGAAATGTTTATAATAGCTTACAATGAGCCATTTTATGTATATACACCCTTACATTTAATTTATCAAATTGCACAGCCATGTTTCTATAGCAGCACTACACGGACAAACTGAGCGCGTTTCGTAAAACGAAGGATGCACGGGACTATATTCTTCTTCGGCTGTGTTTTGAGGCAGCTTGCAAAGCCACTACATAGAAGGATTAGCAGAAGAAGAGGAAGAAAATAACAAAATTCACTCGTCATGTTTTTTATTAGAAATAGAAACGGTTCTTTGTTGCGGTTAGAAGTGAAATTTGCTATAATGGCGGACCACACGTACTCTGCACAAGAGCCGAGAGAGCGTCAATCTGTCTCGTCAAAAAGAGAAAATACGATACAGCAATGCGAAGTCGAGACACAAAATGAAAGCAAACCCGAATAAAGATCAGTGTGGCTTTTCCCAAATGGAGGGTACTGAAGCATTTGCCAGCTTTCTGCTGGACCGGTAAGTTTGTCTAATTTCCGCTATATACGTGAACTGTTTGTTTGATAGCTTTAGCTAATAGATGAGCTGATCATCAAGAGAATTAGCGTTTTTCCTTGTACATTTTTAGCACTTTGTTATTGTACTATAAGTCCTTGTTGCATGGCAGTGTGCAAATCAAGTTAGAAATCATGTTAACAATCCTAATTTGCATAAATCGGGTGTAATTTATATTATAATAATGCTTATTTTTCACATCCTCTCTTGTGGGGCCCTCCCGGGTAACGCTAGCTCCTCTGACTCTCCTCGCCCTGCCTGCATCTCCAACACCCCTACCTCTCCCTCTACCTCTTACTACCTGTGTTAAATCCTCTGATTGACTCTGTGATGATGAGAAAAACGTCTGCTAAGACTTTCGCGGTTAGATTACACGCCTTTAGCATTAGCAAGCGGTTTCAATAGGCTGTAAGTTACAAACCAAGTTACGGTGCCAAAAAATGCTATGTATAATAAGCGAATAAATCACTGACACAATATTAAACAAGTAACAATAATATTCACTATAACGATTAGAGTAAACGATGAATTAAGTAACTTTTATTTATTTATTTTTCTTTGTAAATAAGCCTCGTCACTTGACTTGCAAAGGTTACTCTCTGCTGTCGCAGACGACGACATCTCTGTCCTGTGTCCGTAAATCCAGTCTGTTGTTCGCCTGTGAGACGTAGATTGCAAATATCAACACCACCGATACTGCCCGCTATCATTTACGGAACCCTTTTGTCCTGTGACGGCAACCGTAGCTTCTCTAATGGGAGGGAGAGGGAGGTGGCGGAGCTTTAGGTTGCAATTTCCAACTACGCCAATAGTGGCCTCTGAAACTTACACACAGAACCTTTAAGTTCATAGGTTCTCACACGAGGATGTCACGTGACAATCAGCTGGAGCTATGTGTAGTTTTTACAGTCAGTTCGCAGGCTCCCTCAGGAGGATGTGACGAGGTGGTCCGACTTGAGCCAGCATATGCTGTGGTTAACTCGGGATGGGTATTGCGAGGTTGGGGAGGAAGGCAGAGAGAGAATAATTACAGTAGCTGCTCTTCATTTACTTGTAAACAAGAGATAATACTGGTATTCATCAAATGTATGCTTTTCAGAAAAGATAAAACTGGGAGAGAATAGTCTCAGGCTATAGAGCTTGATAATCGACGTCACACCGCATTGAATATTGTGCCATCTAGGGAGGATGGCTGCTAGTGCGTTCAATGCAGTGTTTTGTTTTTCTTGTTTGATTAGGAAATATATAATGTATATTTATGTCAGTTGGAGTCCTTCAGTAAAAGCACATGATTGTTTCCATTTCGGTTTCTCCATATATCAAACAAAACAAGTAATGGGTAGCCAGTGTAGGGATGATAAAATTGATGTTATTTGGCCAAATTTTCTAGAACTTCTTAGAACTCTATCAGCTGCATTTTGAACTAGCTGTAATTTATTTAATGATGATGCAGGACAAACACTTAAGGGGGATTTTTACTTCTGCGTCGGACCTACGCCGTAGTCTCTGTGCCATAGGCGACGCGCCCGTTTTTGTTTATACGTGCGAGTTGTCTGCGTGGACAGGCGATGGATGGCCACTAGGCATCAGTGTCCACAAGTGTTGCTCGTGTGCCCGAGACAAGAACAGAAAAGAAGTGGTTTGTTGTATACTGTCTGAAGCATTTAGCAGTGATAGTGGAAAAATAAACAGTCACTTTTGCAGCTTGAGTTGTTACATACAGAAGAACACATAATTTATTTATATAATTTGTTCAGAAATACGTTTGAGTAACCACTCGCTATCGCTGTGATGATTTACCTGAAGGGAGGGGGTTCAAGCAGACCAATCACAGCGCTTGCGGTCCGAGTCGCTTTAATGAGCTGTTACATTTATGGAGAGGTGCATGTCTCTGCGTAGACTACGGCGTAGGTCCGACGCAGACGTAAAACTCCCCGTTAAAGGTATCATATTACACTGCTAAATAAAATGAATATTATCGATTGTTTTAGATGTAATGTAATGTGTATACATGATTTAATGTAAAAAAACGCTGTATTTTCCACATACCGTGTTACACGGTGTATGTTTGTATCTCCTCTTTGCCTTGCCTCCCTGAAACAGAGATTTTTTTAAATCATCTCTATGAAAAGTAAGGTGTGCTATGATTGGCCAGTAAACCGGTGGGTAGCGATTGGTCGAATACTGCAAACATGTTACTGAAATTTAACGCCTTTTACCATATTTGGAACAGTACGTTCCAAAGCAACAGATCGACCACCTTACTGTACTCTAGTACATTTGGGCGGTCCTAGTCAATTCATACCACGAACTGAAGTATATTTTTTGGGGGTGTGGTTACACGAGAACCTTCAGGCAGGTCTGGGTGAGCATTCGCTTTTAGATAGAATGCATCTTTTCTTCCGACACTTTAATTTTTGTAATTTTAGGTGTCTAATACATGCATTGGGCAACTTACATCTCACCAAAGACACAGAAAACACGTGTCCCCTTTAAATAGTGCATTACAATAATTAAGTCTTGAAGTCATAAATGCATTAACTACTTTTTCTGCCTCAGAAATACAGAGAATATTCTGAAGTTTGGCAATGTTTCTAAGATGGTAGACCTTGGAGATGTGGTTTTCAAAAGACAGGTTGCTGTCCAATGTAACTTCAAGGCCTTTAACCAAATTGTTTGTGAAAATTTCAAAAATTATCTTTTTATAATGTTATTTTGTTTTATTGTGTGAGTTAGTTGCTATTTTTACTCATTTTAAAAAACCCATCTGCAGTTTGATTGATATTACGTGAAATGCACAACAAAAAAGTTATCTGTCTTTTCATATGTAAAGACTCATATTGACACTCAAAAGGCAGAAACAAGAAATCGCAGAGAGCAAACACAACAGAGAACAAAAAACACGCAGTGAACCAACGCTGGAGAGACTAAAGGACATGTGGGAACAATAAAGATTAACAAGGTGGAGACACAATTTCTTCCTGAGCTGCAAAGCTTGGATGGCGTAGAATTACACCCCATTGTTGTCACTTACATGAGGCATGAGTCAGCATTCCTTTATTTTAAGGACGAGTGCACACACAAGAGTGTCTTTGTTATGGGCCTTTAGTGAAAGAATGACTCCACTCCTCGACATAATGGTACGGTGCATGCACAGTTATGATAATAGTCTGACAAAAAATGTGTTTTTGTTGTTAGACAAAAAAGGCACAAAGACCTAACATGCATGTTTAAATGTAGGCCTACTTGTTGTTTTGACAAGTACTGACAATTTGCAGCCTCCTGGAGTATTTTTCATGCGTCTTTTTACCCAATCCTCCAAAATACTAACTTTTGGGCACGCTTATGTATGTGTCACAGTAATATGTTTATTGTTTTGGTAATTTGCTGTGAAAGAAACAATTGATTGAATTGCTGCCATCTAGTTGACATGCACTCAAATAACATGTGGTGTGGTCTAATCTTTCTACTCCAATAAAGAGTTTAAATTAGTTAAAATCAGTTGAGATTTATGTGTTCATGGAGGACTGGGAAAAGCAAATTGTTTGTTTGCACTGTTTACCTGTTTGTTGGTAAACAGTGGATTTGAGAGTGAACAAGCTTTGGTTCAAGCTTTGGTTCAGCATAAATGACGCATCAAGTTTATTTTTATTTAATCCTCTTATTTAATAATAATGATATCTTATAAAAACAGTAGGCTAGATGTATTTTTTTAGCTTACTACCACTGAGATGAATACTTTGCTATGCTGTTGGTGGGAAAACTTTGGACTGCTTGTCTGTATATTGTGCAAAATCATTTAACATACTTTTTGGGAACCACAGATCAGATGTCATTCAAGGACACCCGTAGTTGAGGCTCTGCGTATTTAGTGTGTTAGAGGAATGACAGAGCAGAGGATTCTCCACGAGGAGTACGTGGAACCTTAGCAAACGAGCAGAGAAAAGTAAATAACTATATTGTTGCTGTTACTCTGAAACCTTGTACGTCCACATTTGCTGTTTTTCAGGAAATGGAAAACATTGTACTTTTTAAATGATAAAATACTGTGTTTTTCAAAGTTGACAAGAACTTTTGAATAGTTTTATTGGTAAAAAATTTGCAAAACCCAGTAACAAGCAAAGGGTGACTAATAATAATGATTAATGGTCAAAAATAAAACCACAACATATGGAGATACAAGGTTTCAGAATGATAGCAGCGATGTATACATATGAATGAACATACTGTAATAATAGTTACTAAATGTATACATATATGTATATTTACTAACATGAAGCAAAAAAATAGTTTTTCTATCCGTGTCATAAATGTGCTGCTATATACTAAGTACAGTGTCATTACATGTTGTAGCGATTTTAAGCTGCATGTTAAAAAAGGGATGAGTTAAACTCCCCAAATATTATTCTTCACCAGATCTATCAAGATCAAACATATATGAAATGAGTTATTTAAAACGTCAATTTCAGTCAAGGAATTAGTTTCGCTCAAAGGGAAAATATGTATCATAATCGTCATTACACATACATATTTTACAATTCTGATTAGCAATAGTGATAAAAATCCTATTTGTATTCGTCCAGCAAATGCATCAATGATTTATACACTAACGTTATCTCATGACCATAAGTAACGTGACTTTACCAAACAGAATTAAGAGCAGTGGTAGCATAGATCGAAACACAGTTTAACTGACCAAGTTTGTCAGCGTGAACGAAGAGAACCAATCAAAAATGCCTTTATGGGTTTTATTAAACTCTACTCTACATGGTAAACATAATGACGACAAACAAATACATGAAACACAAACGCGCTAGGATGCGCAGAGAGAGAGAGAGAGAGAGAGAGTGAGAGGCCATGAGAGAGAGAGTGAGAGGGCATGGCCGCGAGGCAGGTAAAACAGGTCTGAAAACCAATAAAATCATCTTTAACAAAGAGGCACGCTCTTAACGCAGCTAATCTATATTTAGAAACGGATACTTGCAATCTCGTTGTTGGACCAATATCCGTATGCGCGTGGATGGAAATCTTGAATGGTTTCAGAATGCAGTCCTGTTGAAACGCTGAGTTTGGGTTCTGAGTCCAAAGGTCCATGGCCTAAATGGACTCCCCAGAGGGGAGCCCCAAGCGGGGATGTCCGTTGGAGTGCCCTTCTCGTCCTCTTTCTTTTCCCTTCCGATTCCAAAAAGTAAAGCTAAACACATGGTTCGGTGATGGTGTTTTAAATGCATACCTGTCCTGCCCCGATATGGTCTGTGGGCCAATGACGTGAAAGTGATAACAGGGCCAGAGAAAGTTCCTTTTTTTCTCATGGCGCCTCATTTGCATGGCTCTGACAGTATGGTCAGTTTGCATTTAATACCTAAACTTAGTTAAGGACAAAGTATGATGCACGCTATGTTTTTATAACATAGCTCATCATATAGGGAATTCAGAGATGTGTAGTTACATATGAAACATGCAAGTCTTTGAGCTGTGAATCATCATAACTTATGAATACATCAAATGAACCCTCAATCAAAACTTGCATATCTAACAGTTACAGAGTATTTATAATGGCACGAGCGCCAACACACAACCTAGACATTTAGATAGATTTACAGAAAGGATAGTTTAAATCACATAAGTTCCTATTTGTCAGAGAAGTTTCTCTGGTCAGCCTCAGATGTTAAGTTAGAGATGAGACACAGACTTAATCACTTATGCTTTGAAGCCTATGAGTCGTAAATATCCTACAGGGAAACCAAATGGTTATCACACTATAATTGAGAGTTTAAACCCTAAAACCAGACCCCATGGAGCCAGCTTTGTTATGGTCTTTGAAGATGTCATCTTGAAACCAAAACAAAAGGGAGTGAGAGGTTGAATGGCTTTCTCACCCTGATCCAGTCACTACAATGTCGAAAAAATACGTATATTTGAAATATATCTAAGCTGGTGGTACTTGGAGACTTCAACAACCACATTGAAAAACCACAGGCAGCCAACTTCAACAGCCTGACTGCGTCGTTTGACCTCAAGCGAGTTCACACTTTAGCAACTGTTGGGGCGAATTGGTCTTCCATCGCAGAAAGAAATCTCAGAGACAAGGGTTCCAGATGCCAAGAGTTTAAACTATATTTGCCCGGGCAAGCAATGTGATATATTCAGAGTTCATCTGAAGTGATCTAACCAATACACATCTGACTCCATGCTTTATTAACAAAACTCAGGTGGTTTTTCACAGTGTGAGCCAATCAAGTTTCACATGATGTCATCTTTCAGTTATCCTTCTTATCTGCAACTATTATATTTCACTCATGCCCAGCTGGCCCATCAATCTTGCGCCCGCCTACAGTTATGTTTCCGGGTTCCCTTATTAGGATTTTCCGGCCTACCTTATTAGACTACCTTATTTTTCCGGCCTACCTTATACCTTATAGGATTTTCTGTGGCGAGCGCCTCTCTAAAACACATATATAATGTGGCCTTTAACCTATACTTTTCCGGAAACCTATGCAGGGCTTTCGGAAGGTACATGATTTATCATCAGTTTTACTCTGGCACATGATTTAGTGTAATATTGAGCTCATGGTTTAGCGAACTAATGAGAAACCCAATGTCCGTGACTGTATGCGATAAATTAGACTTGTCTACCAAAGTATGTGTGGTGCTTTACTTCGTGTGATAAAATATTTGGTGTGCATGCAGGTGTTTAAGTGCTCAAACTCAGACAAGCAGTGCATTGCCCATATTATATCCAAAAAACACATGAGACCTATAACTAACTAAATGTATCATTTTGTATTAAAAATCCCAATACTATATTCGAAAAACCACCATACAACCCATAAGTCTGGTAATCAACTAGATCTTAACTACACACGACACTGCTCCACTCATCGCTCCGAGGTCACTGGATCTATCTGCTGCTTTGACACCTTTAACCACCTCATACTCCTGTCAAACCTCAAGGCTATGGGTGTCTCTACAGTGGTGCTACAATGGTTCAGGTCTTACCTCACAGATAGGTCATTTAGAGTGTACTAGGAAAGGTGATCTTTCCTGTAGCTCAGTGGTAAGAGTGTAAGGTTGTGGGTTCGATCCCAGGGGATTGGAAATACCTATGTATAAATTTATAGGATAATGCGGGTTGCTTTGGACAAAAGCGTCTGCCAAATTCATAAATGTCCCAACATCTCCACACAGGGGTGCACCAGGGCTCAGTGCTTAGTCCGTTGCTATTTTTTATAAACATGACATCCCTAGGCAGAAACACAGCTTTTCCTATTAATGCCATGCGAAATTTGCAGATGATACACAACTCCACCTGTCATTTCAGCCTGACGATCCCACTGTTTCTGCATGCATTTCAGCATGCCTAAGCCGTCCTTACACTGTGGATGAACGATCATCGTCTTCAGCTGAACCTTGCAAAACAGAACTGTTTGTAATCCAGGCCGACACAAAGATTCATCACAACTTCTCCATTCAACTAGGTTCATCGACCATCACATCTTCCAGAACGACCAGAAACCTGGGAGTGGTCATTGTCGATCAGCTTTACTTCACTGAGCAGGTTTCCAGAAAAATAGAAATTTCCTATCCGAACATGCTACGCAAGTCCTAGTCCATGTCTTGTTCTGTCCAGACTGGACTACTACAATGCACTACTGGCTGGACTTCCAGCTTGTAACAAACCATACATGAATCCAGAATGCAGCAGCAAGAGTGGTCTTCAATGAACCAAAGAGAACGCACGTCACTTGTCTCTTCATTGAGTAACATTGGCTCCCTATAGTCACTCGAATCAAATTCAAGACTCTGCTCCAGGCCTACAAGACCACCACTGATTTGGCACCCCCTTATTATCTTAATTTGCTAATACAGACTTATATTCCCGCCAGATCCCTACGCTCTGCAAACAAACGACATCTTGTGGTGCCATCCCAAAAAGGTAAAAAATCTCTCTCACGTACTTTCTCGGGATCGGTTCCACATTTATGGAATGGTCTGCCCGCTGCTACAAGATCAGCAGATTCTGTAGCCGTCTTTAAGAATGTGTTCGACTCCCGACAAAACGTTGCAAAACCTTTTTTAAACGGAAACGGTGGTACCCCCTGTTGTGATGACGCATGGGGTTGAAATATGGGAGCTGAGAAGGCCATTCTTTGTGATCTTTTTGAAGAATGTTTGAAGCCTGATGAAATTGTTATAGACACATGTTGAATACTGCAAAACACATATCTTCTAATATCTTCAATTGTTGCTTATACCGAGCTGCAGCAGACACATTTAAAGGACTTTACTTGGACCCATTGTGCGAGCTGTCTCTTTAATACCGCCTGGGTTGTATACATTTCTCTGCTGATTGGGATGACATTCTTGATGGGGATGACATTCTTCACACCCACCTATGGAGGACCAGGAGAGTCTTGTGTAAAGCAATAAAACATTTCATTGTTTAATAACTAATTCTTCAATAAAATAATCCATTTGTTTTTAACTTCATCTTTTAATTCAAATATAAATAGGCAAAATGATAAAGTCATTAATTATATATTGTTTTAATTTGCTCCAGCTCAATTCAGTTTAAACAGAGAAGTATATAAGTATATACTTCTTATATCTTATATAGAGAAAGCGACAGCATCCTACATTTCCCACGATCAAAGACGTTAATGGCCCTTAAAACCCCAATCATTTTTTCCAAAAAATGTTGGGGATATACATATCATATATACATTTACACGTACGTCCTACATATCCCACCCGCAAAGTACGACTATGCTCATCTGAAATACCTCAACACATGACATACAGTACGTTACATGGACATGTTAGTAAAACACATGATAATGAAGACCGAAGACGAGGATTTGCTCAGCAGAAGGGAATTATTGACAGCGCGATGCAATCACATCCCCTCCAACATAAAACACATTCGTAATTGAATTAGTTATTAAACAATGAAGTGCTTTATTAGGCTACTTTACACAAGACTCTCCTGGTCCTCCATACCCACCAAACAAGAGAAAACGTATCTCAAAACCCGTTGGACACCGTTTCCAGGAAACTTGTCGTTTAACACGGAAACTGTAGCAAAACGTTGCGCAATGGTTTGAGCTTGAACATGCCCCAGTTTTATTGCACTTATGCTTCTTGTTGTCCTTATGTTGTTCCAATTACTTCCATTGTTTCCATCATCGATAAAAGTGTCTGCGAAATGACTAAAAGGTGTAAATATAACCATTTCATTTAGACTTAATTTATGGTGATAATAATGCATATTACATTTACTGTATTTAATTAACATTACTTAACTTTTATTGATTCTTTGCCGAGGTCTACCGGAAGTCAGTGTGGGCTACAATGTTACGTTTGTCTTTGTTGCCGCCGCTGAAACCGTCTATACATACAGGATATATAGTGTTTGTTCAATAAAGAAACCGCAGCACACATGCAAGGAACAAGTTCTTTATTTACCATTTATTTAAACAGGCAGTGACACTTACAGCATGTTTAACGGTTTGACAAGGCGGCGATCCAACGGTTGAAGCACTTCTTTGGGGAGGGATCCATTAGAGACTCGAGGTTTAGCAACACGATCTTTTATATACTTTTCATTGGATAACTATATGCAGACGTAAAGTGTGAGTGGTATTACAAAATGTCAAAAAAGTTTTCGACATATACGTTTTTTAATGTCAAAATAAATCATAGCATAATAAATAACTACAAATATTTATTTTAGAAGATTAACATGAACATACAATAGTATATTTATGTTGGACTCAACTCAAAGACATGAGCATCGGCCTTAAACTTTGCTTTAATCTTTTTTATAATGAATTATTAATGTACACACTTAAAATGATATTTATCTTACAACATGTAATATTGGTGTTAATATATTCGTGGCACATTTGAGCAGCATTAAACAGTCTTTTTAAACCATGTCATGCTGCTGCAGTTCAAAGATTTTATTGTTGATTTTTGTTGTTGAATAGAAAAATCTAAGATAATGACCCTTGTCATAATTATCTTATATTATATTATCAACTTGAACACTTACAACCCTTCCATTAACCTTGACCACGTTTTGTTTCCCATTTATTTGTGCATCGCACATCATCATATATACAGATCCGTATGGAGAACAAAAAAAGAGACACAAAAACAAATTTATCTCACAATAACACTGATACAGCGGACAAACACAGAGCTGTATCCGAATCTTATCACTTCCTTACAGAGAACATCATTATTGAGAACACCACACACTCACTACTGTATACAGAGGTTAGCTTTTGAACATCCTAAGTTTGTAGATAAACTGCTCAGTTCACAAGGGTTGGGGCTCCATTGTGGATACACGGCCTCATCAGTTCAAGATAGTTGTCTTTATCCATTATGTGCATTGAAGTCTTCAGCACTGGTCTGTACGAAGGGAAAGATCATTGACAGCAAACAGATCACTGTGTGATCCAAAGCACAAAAAAAAGAGGAAGCATCAATGAGATGTACAGCATGTACTGCAAGTTTCGGCACAAGTGTGTGCTGTATTTACCTAATGCCATTCAAGTGCAAATATACTGAGAAGAGAAAGGGCAGATTAGTGGCTGAACACTCTAGAAACTTCGGCTGGACTATGTGCCGCTTACAGTCGAACATGCAGTAGATTACGTGGATACCAAGATGGGCGAAACGGAGCTGGATTTTGAAGATCGATCCACTGCTGTTGCCTAATGGTAATGTGAGTCATATGGAAAACCAGCTGTTGAAAATATGAACGTTATGGTCCACATGATATGTTCAATCGGTTTAAAAGACAACTATGTATCAATGAAATTATGTCATTTTTTTTCCATTTTCAATAACATTATTTATCAGTAGTCTCATCAAAAATGCAGAATCCGGAATAAAAGAACATAGTCTAAAAGCAAATTCAATTCAGTAAACATAATTTGCAGACAAAAGTACTTGAAAAAAAGCAACAGTTTCTGTATCTAAATAAGTTAAAAACATATTTTTGTATGAATGTGATTAATTCATTAGGGCACCACCGTTAACCAGTTAAAAAATATATTACATCAGGTTAACATAAATTGTGTATGTTGAGACGACATTAAGAGTTCATCTTGTATGCAGTAGATCAGAATGGAAGCCTTGTCGAGTTACTTCAAAATACATTTTCATACTATCTACTTTACCTTTTTTACTACATAAATAAACAATTTTTCTTAACCGTTCATGTTTGAAAACTGTAGTGCAACATATACAGACAGATCAGTTATCTACTAAGTACATCTGCACCTTTAAATGGATCAAATTCAATGTTTTTTAAATGTAGTCTGACAACCCGCAAACACAGATTCAGGAGAAGCAGAATATTATTAGCTGCATGACGCACATTTCTTAGTCTTTTCATTGTGCTTTTACCCACTAAAAAATGTATGTACTACAATGCACAGTTACTGGTAAATTCCTAGCTTCCGAAAGAATAACTTTAGATGTTGATGCAAGGCTTCAAAGTCTTCTTTCATTCGTGCATATTTGCCTAAACCTCTTACCTCTGGAGTGGAAAAACCTGAGACCCACTTACATATTTCACAGGTGTTTTGGAAAATTGATCCTAGAGAATCCGAATACGTTTTTCTATTTGTTAAAGTGCTTCACCTCTCATCCGAGATTACTCTGAATTTGTACTCATTTGTATCAGATACAATGACCAAGATGACTTTACAGATATATTTAAAAGCTGTAAAGACACAACCTTGACTCTATGCAGCGATCAAATGCTATGGAATAAAGTCGAAGGCTATTATTTAAATAGCGGTTTTCTCAAAACATTGGTTAGGTGGGCTTATCTCATGATCTGACCTGATAAATAGATAGAGAGACACATTTATACTGGAGGTGACATGTGGAGGTGGGGCAGAAGATGTGTTTCACGGGCTGTTGTGGGTTGCGGGATGTCTAAAGTGGGAAGGAGCTGTTGACTGGTTGCGATCATATTTAGATTTGGGGTCTTCCTTGAAGACCTTCTGGATTTTAAGTCTCAGTATAGTGCCTTCAGTCCTTGGCTTTCAAATTCTGACCAGGCATCATTAAGTTCCATAAAAATCATCTTGGCATATTGTTCATACGGCTGGCCAGTAGCCTGTAAATGAAAAGAGTGTAAAAAAAGATTGATTAAATACCCTCATTAAATATTTTCATACTTCAATATAAGCGAAATTGCAAAATCTGCATTAAAGTAGGAATGTTTACAAAATAATTTGTGCTGAAATATGCCACTGAAATGATTAAACGGAAGTCTAAACTGCTCATTTGTCATGCTGGATCCAGATAGTTGTAATTATTGTAATTTTGAAATACTGAAACATTTTCCAGTTTAGTTTTCATAGTTGAATGTGAACTTGATTCTCAAAGCACCCATTTACTATTAAAATACTGTGAAGTCATTTTTTAATGGACATTTATTCAGATAAAACGGATACGTCGCTCACCTTGTCAGGGTGTACCACCAGCACAGCTTTGCGGTAGACCTTCTTCACCTGGTCTGGTGTGACGAGGTCAGCCATGCCTACAGTCTTCCAGCGTGTCTCCCCCTCCCAAAGCACCGTGTGCATGGTGGACAGTAATGCTCTGATGTTTCTCTCCTTCCCTTCAATCCAGTCAAGGATCTGTCACACACACAAGGGACATGATGACAAATGAGACTATACGACACTGTTAAATCAACTAAAGAAAATAACCCAAAAATGTATTTTTGTGAAACATAAAACACAACACCATGCAGTGAAAAAACTCAAAATACATGTAAAACAGCTGCAAAAATATTTAGTATATAATAACAAATTTCTCCATTGCATAAAATGGAGCTTTCCTGTAGCTCAGTAGTAAAAGCATTGCGTTAACAACGCAATGTTGTGGGTTCGATCCCAGGGGATTGCACATGCCTATGTAAAATGTATAGGATAAAGCAATATAAGTCGCTTTGGATAAAAGCGTCTGCCAAATGCCTAAATGTAAATGTATATGTCAAATGACAACATAGTTAAACTGTATGCGAGTGTGTTCTGGTATTCTTCACTAAGTGGGGACCCAATGACCGTCAGGGGCATTTTCTAGGTCCCCGTGAGGGAAAACAGCTTAAAAATCATACAGAATCATATGTATTGAAAAATGCAGAAGGGTATGTGTGAGTCTGATGTTTGTCAATTTTTATTTTCCACCTTAAGTTTCTCTGGGTCCATCTCTTTTGCCATCTCTTCTTTTCTCATCTCTGCTATGGTTTTTGGCCCTTTTTTGTCCTTGCCCCCAGCAAAGCCCTGACCAGAGAGCAGGTCATCGAAATTAGCATCTAAAACCTTTGGCCTGGTTCCTGTAAAGAAATAGGAAACAGGAAGTTGTTGTTCCCGTAATTGAAAAGCTTTTCCGTCCTTTATGACAAGACTTTATCGATTTTTCCAGCTGTCCATGTTTTCACCGTTACACAGTAGGTGGTGCTGTTATCTTTTGAAAGAATTTAGCATTAGCATTACAGCTATTTACAGATACATGGCTGTTAAAATGTAGTGTTGCATACTTATTTAATGTATATATTTAAATGTAAATGTTGTCTGTTACTGACCCATGTTAGGTTGTGCTTTCGTTCCAGTGCCCCCGGGCGATGCTCCACCCCTATTGGAGAAGCTGACGTTGTAGTTTGGTCTGTTCTGTGGAGAGGTGTGAGGCATGGATGGTCCAGGTGCCTTAGGTGGGGTCTGGTGGTGTGCTCCCTGGTTCGGAGGTTGCCGCTGACCCGTACCACCAGGTTGCCATGAAGGAAAGCCAGTACCGGGATGCCAGCTTCCAGAGGCAGTGTGCTGCGGAGAGGGAGCAGGACGCTGGGGGGAGCCCATGGCTGGAAATGCTCCACCTGTACCAGTAGGCGTGGTGGGTTTGCTGGAGAATCCTGATCCACCTGTGCGTAAAACATGCTGGCGTTACCAGTGAATCCAGAGTGTACTTACACAAAGATTTGTACAAAGTTTTCCTTTACCTCCCAGATTGCTTCCTAAGTTACCCAGATCCGCAAACGGGTCCTGAGTGTTGGGTTTGGCCTGGTGGGTGGGTGTGCTGTGCACTGAGCTTGTTGGACTGGTGCTAGCAGACTTGCTTCCCATCCCAAACCCTTCACCTGATGAGATGAATCATCACCAACAGTTAAATTGTCTAGATCGGGCACAGGCCATTTTAATGACAATAGCTTTGAGAATTACTAAAGTAAAGATAAAGCTCGGTTGATTTAAAAAGCATTATACAAGGTGTATAACATTTCGAAAACATCAACAGTGTTGAATCATGTGCTCAACATCCCAGTCCAGATGGTAGAGGAGTGAGTCATTCATTTTGTATTTAATGCAATTGCAAAGGAACCACCAGATGGCGCTATTAGTTATCTTGTATTTAAACGGCACTTGCCTGCAGCTGCTTGTTTGTTCCATTCCCATGCTCCTGTAGAGCTCTGCAGCTGAATGTTAACAGTGGGGGTAGTGGGGGGTACAGGAGAACTTCGACCTGTTAAGAAAACATTTTGCTACCTCAGTGTATTATTTACAAGTTTCAACACATAACATACGGATGCAGCTTTCAAAAGTTTTGGTTCACTTGACTTAAATGTTTCTAATGCTCTTTCGTATATTTTGTTAAAAAATCTTCTCATATAAATGCATATACTTATGTCTGAAATTATTCTTGTTTATTATTCATGCAGCAGATCTCACAAACACTAAGCATAATGCACTAAATTCAAGATGCCCATGTAAAAACGGACCTACAGTTTTAAGGGCTTTGCTTCACATGACCAAGATTACTGTTTTTGAAACGGGATTCAGTACAAATTTTGTATCGCTGTTTTCTATTTTGATGTTCATCTGCCTCACATATTCCCAGATACATAATAGCAGTGACACTTCTCCTACACAGAGCGCATGCTGCTACAAGCTGTACTCAAAACAAATGCTCAAGCTCACATAACGTAACAAAAGCCAATATAAACTGCACACTCTCAAAAACATCAACCATTAGCACTCACACTGTCTATTTCAAGAGGACTGTTTAACAGATGCACATATGCAAGGCTATCTTGCTGTTTGTTTCTGGAGGATTTCACACAAAAGAAATTGCTGGTTGTTATGGTGACGTTGCCCACACACTGGCAGCACTGAGTGGCAGACGTGCATGCCTTACCCATGCCCATGTTCTGAATTGTAGGAGATGGAGATCGTGCAGCATGCAGGAAGGGGTCTGGCTGCCCCGTATTACCTGGACCGAGGAATGGCCCCATGAAGTCCTGCGGCTTAGGGGCAGGAGCGGTGCCAGACCCAAACAGGTCAAAAGCTGAAGAATGAAATGAAGGATTCATTTGAATTAGTTAAAATGCACATCAAAAAGCAATATATATTTCATGTATATTTAAATATAAATAATTTATATATTTTAATAAAAATAAAGAATTATATTTATTTTATTCTATAATTATTAAAAGTATTCTTCACTAACTATTGCCACATTTCTAGTGACTATCTGTGCCATATAAAACAAATCACAATTATTGCGGTTAACCAATATCAAAACTTTTTTAATCAAATAAAATATTGACCTTAATATTATTGGGAAAAACATACATTTATTTGTGTTTATTATGTTATGTTTAAGTTATGGCACTAAAATTATTAACAGAAAATAAATAAACGATACTAAACCTAAAATAAAATTTATTTAACTTAACTTAATAATGAGCCTAACATAATAATAATAAAAAAGCATGATTAAAGCACATAACAAAACTGCTAAAAATGTAACTATAATGTTATGAAAACAGAATTTATTAAATTAAAAAATATATTAAAAAGTTGATAAAAAAACTACAATAAAACAAACAAAACTGTAATAACTGACATCTGGCTGTATATACTGTATTTTTGACTTTCACAAGTTTATATGTATCCAAATTTGTATACATATGATTTTCACATATACTACTTTTGTAGTATATAAAAATATTTAATATGGAAATACAGAATCTCACAGAAGTGACATTTCTTCAGTGTTGTCACATGAAAAGATATAGTGAAATATTTACAAAAATGTGAGGGGTGTTCTTACTTCTGTGAGATACTGTATATGAAAAAGGAAAGGTATATATTTCTATATATATATGAATATATAGAAAGGTACACTAATATATACTTATTTATATATACTTAAATATTTAAGCATATATTTTATCCGTGAAATCTGCACACATCACTGTATATATTTTATCTGATAAGCTGCAAGACGTCTGTCTGTCAGGTTGTAATGACAATGTTACTGGCAGCTTACAGTCTCCAGATCGAGGTGACGGGCAGGGTGAAGAAGAGGCTACGGATCTCCGAGGAGTCGATTGAGCAGAGGTCGGGCCGCTGGCCGGCTGTGATGTAGGCGGAGCTCCAAACAGATCTCCCAGCAGGTCTGTGGTGTTACTTGTAGAGGGAGGTTGTGGGGAAGATGGAGGTGGCTGAGCCGCATCTAGCCCAAGCAGATCTACTTCATCAGCAGGTGGAGGAGCGGCTCCTGCAGGCTGGAGCTCTGGTTTCTTGGCCGCTTTTGTTTTGCCGTTGCTTGTGTTGCTCTGCTGGCTGGATATGGAGAGCATCTCATCATCCGAGGGTTCGCTTTCCTCATTCGGCCCCACTCTGCCTCCGCAACCACTGTGGCCCGGGGCCGGATCTAAGATAGGATAAATTTGGAACTGGCATGTGAGGACGCTTAAAGGGATAGTTCACCCAAAAATTTAAATTCTGTCATCATTTACTCATCCTCAAATTGTTCCAAGCCTTTTTAAATTTCTTTGTTCTGCAGAACACAAAGGAAGAAATTTGGATGAATGTCAATAACCAAAAATATATCATCCCCTGTTGACTCCCATAGTATTTATTTTCCAAACTATGGCAGTAAATGGGGATCAAATCTACTTGGTTGATGACATTTTTCCAAATATCATCCTTTGTGTTCAGCAGAACAAATCTTTTTTTTATTTAACCTTTTAATAGTTAAATCATGAAGAGTCGAATGGAATGATTTAAACTGTGTATGGAATGGAATAAAACTGAAAAAATTAAAATAAACAAACAAAACTAAAAGTACAAACCTATGAAATAATCCAGCCCTAAGAACTTTTAAAGGAATATTACACCCTAACATGAAAATTCTCTCATCAATTACTAACCTTCATGCCATTCCAGCTGTATATAAAGATAAAAGTTATGAAGAAAAAAAGTGTTTTTCCCTTGAAGAAAGGAAACCGCATACATCTGGAATGGCATGAAGGTGAGCTAATAATGATTCTTAAATTATAATAAATTATGAAATGATTAAGTTTTTATTCTTTGGTGAACTGTGCCTTTAATAACCACATTCTAAGGTAAATAATTATTTAATCAATTTTAAAAACATCAATCCCACTAAAGTCATTGACTTCATCTGTGCATTATATGATCTAAACTCTTCTAGCCACCGCAAATCTATTAATCCACTTTTTAGTTTGCGCTCTCACAGGCCTCCTACACTAAATCTTACCTTCTAGGTTCAAGCCTTCCATTTCATCTTTTCAGCCGAGAATGAAAAGTACATTAAACAGATGGTGTTTAGTTTAATGGGGCACAGAATCTCTACAGAATGGCAGGGGGTGACTAATGACTGTTGACTTACAGTTTAAAGATCTAATCAGACACAAACTGAGCTTTTACCTCAACAGCCTAAACTCAGCCTAATGTTGGAAAAAGTATTCTGATATCTATTCATTTGGTAAAATAGACGGGGGATGTTTTACCAGCCAAATAAAAAATACAACAACATATTCATAGTCATAATTTTGCTTACCTTGTATATATATTATTAAAAAATTATAAACACTGTCCAACCGACCTTAATTTCCAAAAAAGCGAATCAAAACCCTCCATTCAACTTTCAACTGTATCAGTAATATAAAGAATTTGTGCATGTTACCTGCAATGGCCAGTGCGTCCTGATGTTCTTGATGACAGGAGAAAAGCACATTAGGGGTCAGATCTTTGGTGGGGAACTGCTCCCATGGAGGCGTGAGATCTTTCTGTTTCTCTGTGCTTTCCACCTCGATGTCTAACACTACATGAAACAGCTGCGGATATTTCTCAGGAGAATCACAGGCATCCAGCTCTGTTCTGAACACACAAACAGACTTTGGTGAAGTGTAGATAACAAAAAACAATATGGAAACATCAAATATGAAAGAACTAAGAAAAATATATCTCTCTACATAAGCTGTTAACCTTTTTTGCTTTTTTCTTATTTAATATAAGATGACACCTACAGTGGTATAAAAAAGTATTTGCCCATTCCTGATCATTTAAGCATGACAAATATGCAAAAATATAAAAAAGTAATTTCAGGCTACCCAGATCAGTTCTTTTACATTCATGCAATATGTTGGAGGCCAATCTTACAAGGACATGACACCGTTGATAAATCCACAAAGCTGACAGGAGCTGGCATACAATGAAGCACACACAAAATCTTGGTCAGTTATTGGACGCACAAACAGTATCTTCAAGGGGTGCTGGCGGTGTTTGGTCACATCGGGTGGTACACTGTTATACAGACCAGAAAACGTTTGCAAATAATACTGGCCTGCTGTGTTCTATACACCAGACCCAGAGGATGTAATTAGATCTGATCGTGGAATGGTGCCTCCAAGGTCACCTATCTGAAACATCAACATAACTCTAGCTGCAATTGCAAAGCGACAGGAACTAATTCTACGTTTCTATGAGTGTATGTGTGCATTGAAAAGCAAGCGCAAAAAAAAGTTTCTGTAAAATGTATTTGTAATGTTAAATGCGTAACATCTTTCTCGTAAGCACACATTTATTTCTTTTAATGTGTTATTTTTTCCTAGTACAGCTTCACAAATTTTGTCTTGCTTGTCCAGCACTTCCTGGCTTAAAGCCATCTTCTCTGCTGTGGGATATAACGGTCCAGGGGCCGTAAGAAGAACGGATTCGGTTGCCGCATCAGTGGTGTCAGGACCTCAAAGGGGAATTACACCCGACAGAGAGAGATTTCGCCAATTACGCTAATGATGTGTTCATCTCATATGGATATGCTCGATGATGATTATGGTGGTCCTCCTCCAGTTTGAATACCATTTGCAGTGAAGCTTCATGTCAAACCATTTCCTTTTCACTTCTTGGACTTTCCGATTAACAAATGAAACTCTATTAACAGCATCTGTTATGTGCTGTCAAGGGTCCTTTTTTTTAGGACCAGATGCGCCAATATGGAAGCTTGAAATAAAATGTTGCGTTTTAAATGAACTTCCGACAGTAAAACTTACATTTCTGCATTTGAGAATTTTTTTCTTTTTCATTCGCTTTTGAGAGGAACGAATCATTTGAGAGTCAGTCAAGAAGTGAGGAAAGAATAACTGCTCACATTACGAAATAATAGTGTTTTACACCTTCTATGTACATAAACTTCTTGTTTGACACTCCATAAACCAAAGTAGGACCTTAAAAATCCCTAGTTATTTACTCTTTAAAATAAGAGTTACTCTATCTGTTACTCTTCATGCTGCACGTCTTTGGCGGGAGAGCAGCGGGCAGGGAATGGAAAGGGTTAAAATGTGGCGTGTTTGGCTCTAGATAAAGATATAGCGGAAAAAGCCAATTGGCTCAAAAAGCCAATTGAGGATGATTGACATTCATGACAGAATTTTCATTTTTGGGTGGAGTAACTCTTTAAAGTGTTACAGTATCCACACCAGATGTGAATGTTTTCGTCCTTACTGCAGTAGTTGTAAGCATTAAAAAACATGGCATTTAATCAGTTGTTTTGTTTTTATTTCTTCTGAGGCATGCTGGGTAACCCCACTGTGATACGCCACTAGTACAAGTTTCAGCTCTGCATTGCAACTGTTTCATAAATCAAATACTATATAGTCAGATTGACTTTGTTACATCATGCACCAGTTTTGGATTTAGTGTTGAAAGGCAAATCTCATCGAGCCTGTTTAGAAAGCATTTAATAACACTTCATGTCAACTACCCAAATCAAAGTCAACTGCTTCAGATGTAACATGTGGTGAAAGAGAAGAAACACTTACTTTATAAACTTTAAGACTGTAGTGCCAGGGGCAATGAAACCAGTATGGAACTGAATCTGGAGGATCTGGGTGTTTGTTACCTGCAGACACACAGAAAAGACATGTGACACACAGAACAGACATTTGTGCTTACTAAAGGCCTAAAACGTAATATTCAATGACAAAGAACTACGACTACAAAGAAGTTATTAATACGTTTCCTACCTTGGCCTGTAGTGCATGAGAGCGCATGTGAAAGACGGAAATCACAACGTCTCCTTGGCCACTCACTCCTACAGGAAAGACAACTTTGCCCTCCTGAACTCGGTGTTCTCTAAGATCATACAACGGATATGAAGAGAACTTAATATTCCTTTCTTTTACACAAATGTTTTTGAAGAAAGTTAGTCATATGTGATCTACCTCATTCTCTCGTACTCCTGGGCTGTAGAAAATATCTTGGTCTCACCGATAAGTACGTCACAAAATGGCCGACAGCCACTGCGCTGTTTGTTGAAGCACGGAACAGGACTCATGGTGACAGCTTTAATGACTAGCGGTTTCGAGTGGGGTACGGTGGGCTTCTCTGAGACTAAACTGCATACGTAACCTATGTACCTAAATGAACAAATACACGGTAAAACTGTCAAACACTTTGCTCCAAAAATGTACGATGTATGCGAGACTTGGATTAGAGTTGGATTAAGCAATGATAATTACTCAATGATAATTACTCAACAATAATACTGTTTGTATTTCGTATAATTTTTTATTTCAAAGGTATAGGTTTTCGAGCTTCAAGCTGATTGGTCGAACCTCCTGTGGGAGGGCCACAGGCCAGATCCAGGCCTCTTGGCGCTGAGAAGCTGCATGGCTGGCACCGGGTTGGCAAAAAGGTGGCAGAAACAGAACATGGCACAGACCAGCACGCCTGAAGGAACTCTACCATCCTAAAAAAAGGAAGAGCAAGCAAGTGTGAGGATGGGTTTGAATAATACTATTGAAACTTGTCGTCTAACTTGCTTAGAGAGGACTAGAAGAAATTGAAGAACAAATTCATTCAACACAATTTGAGGGCCAAAAACTGACTAAAATAAAATGTATTATTATTAATAAAATAAAATACTTAAATACAAATCACTCATTGTCATTCTTTTCAATGCAAATAAGCCTCTTATATAACTGTATGTATTATGAACAAAACTTAGCGCTACTCCCATAAACCAGTTAAACCCACATAGTATTACCACCTTGTGAAACACATTATTGATCGACGTATTGATCGTGGCAGCACCATCAATGGCTGTTTTTAAATTATGGAGTAGAGCGTTTAAATCGAGCAAATATCCAGACACACATTTTTGCACATTTAGGTGCCTGGTTTACAAAGTTTGCAAGATCAAAGCAGTCTGCTGTTGTATCCTCCACATTCATGACTGCGCCCCAACACAGAGAACTGTGCAGAGCTGTTTATCATAAATTATGCGAGTATATTTATGCTGTTAACTTATTTGCATAATTCCAGCCACTAAAACAACACAGACAGCATGTGCAAATACAGGTGGTTACACTGGTGGCATACTGGTTTAGTTTTCCTTGACACTCATGAATGAAGTTTTTTGTTATTGCCTGCCTATTTGTTCTGTGTGAAAAATATTCATCTTGAGTTTCTTTAAAGCAACATTATGAAATGTATGCTTTTGCTTGTTAAGCATCAAGAAAAACAGGCCATTTTGTGCAATGTAAAAGGAGAAATAAGTCTGATGTCAGGCACCATCGCTTCCAGGGGAAAACATTCTCTTAGATGCCAAAGAAGATAAAAAAGAAAATAGCAGTGCAGTGCAAATTATCCAAAAAACATGTCCCTTCATCTCCAACACAAAAAAACCCAAACGTCCAGACAGCAAATCACTTTGTATTATTTATTAAAATATTGGTGGCAGATATTCTGTGAGCCTGGAGACCTGTACACCGTGAGTTCATTAAAGTGCAATAGCTATGAATAAACAGTTCTCATTAGCAGCTATTTAAGCTGTAGCCTTACTTGAAATTAAGGCTTGGACCCAGAAACGGTATTACTTACTTCATGACTTAACAAGCAGATATATGGAATGCTGTTTTCTACACTTCACAATATTCAATAGTGACCCAGTACAAGTGCAGCTCCTAGGTTTAGTTTGAAACTTAATATAGCTTGAACATTGAATGTCTTCTTACCGAGCAGGTGATAACACACACATTCTTGGGGTTTTGCTTGAGCCAATTGTACATGTTCTTACACACTGCAAACAGGTTGTGAAGACTCGGAGCCTGTCGGGAAGGCCAATTGCACTCGGACACCTACAGATGATGAATAACATAAAGGAGAAGGAGTGAGACAGCATAAAGACAAATACAAATAAGAAGGATAAAAAGAACAGAGCGGGTCCAAAAAGGGTCCACAAGCTACTGTCTTGAGGATAAAAGATTAATTTTGAATAGAATGGCCGGTAATAATAATGTCTGATCATTTATCTTTCAGTTCAATCACTATTGGCTTAAGAGGCTTACATTTTTGGGCCTGCATGAAAGAGATGGATAACCAGAAAAAAAACAAGATCTACATTGCGAGGAGGGGGCGTAGTTCAGCAGGGAGAGAGCTGTGAGATGAGCGGTGAGCAACTGCACACACCTGTGTCTTATTCCAGTTAGTGGCGTGGAGAGTCTGCATAGAAGAGCCGACGAAGAAGAGCAGGGGAGAGAGGGGCCTGCTGCTTACAGGCGACTGCACGTGGGAATCCAGAACGAGCTTACGACACGCAAGGAATCTCACAGGCTTGGATTATACCGTGTATGCAACTGAGTGCAGGACCTGTTATGTTTGGATTAAGTGAATATTTTGTGTAAAATAAAGACCAGTAGCATTCGCCAGTGAGCAGCAGGTCCCTCTCTCCCCAGCTCTCCTTTGTCTGCTCTTTTATGCAGACTCCCCACCCAACTTACTGGACTAAGACACAGGTGTTTGTCGTTTGCAGTTAACCCACTCACTCATCGATGTCTCGCAACTCTCTCTCCCGGTGCACACCTCACTGAAACCACGACCCCCTCGCCACGTACATATTTATGGAAATTATAAAACAACTGCATTACCACAAGGTCAGAAACAATAGAGCATTCATATAACAGAAAGATATCTGTGTTTGTGAATTATACATATCAATTTGTTTGAATTGACAAATGCTCCAGCACTTTTTGATAAAAGAATGTCAAAATGATCGGAGCCGATGGGCGAGTGGTTCGTGCTCCGACATATGACACCGGTTCGTCCTGCGCGACCCGAGTTTGAATCCCGGCTCGTGGTCCTTGCCCCGACCCCACCCACTCTCTCATCCATTTCGCTTCCTGTCCTCTCTAAAAAAAATCACTGTCTGTCCAATAAAGGCAAAAACGCCCAAAATAAATCTTATTTTTTTTTTTCAAATTGAAGTTATTTCATTATATGAGAAAATAAATGTTTAATATTTAACAAATGAAATCCAAATGAGTCGTCATAGTGACCACTAGCCTATGATTTCTGCTAGTAGCCTACTACAGTATGCTGCCCAGATGTCTAGGAATGATTTTGGAGTCTCTTAGATTTGACATGGTTTTTATAAACATTTTCTTTCACTGTAGTTTTATTGATACTCTACTTTGCAAGATGACCAAAATATAACATGAAAGTGATCGCTAAATCCAGAGCGTTATGCTCACCCTGTTGGAGAACTTGGCGCTCCGATAGTTCCTTTGTGACAGGTTGAAAACAGTGTAGTGGTCAGCATGCCGTGAGTCCAGGAAAGAGCGGATATCCTCTGTGTGGTTCCTGTAGCCCATCTCCACCACTTCAGCAGGATATGACATCACTAGCAAAGTGAGGAAAGTGGAAATAGGCAATTAAGAAATGACCCTGATAGCATTTTCAGGTTTGTTTGTCACCAAAACAAATTCGTTTGTCAAAATTGCTGATTTAAATACTTCTTAAATTGCATTTAAACTACATGGTTAGATAATAAAACTATATACCCACACACAGAGTAAGAGAATAAGAATTAGGTCAACTTTTCACGATATATTGAGTACTGAGCACTATATTCCAATAAAGAATGAGAGTTAATACTATGTATGTGATATCTGTAAAACTGAATATTTATTTACCAATGATACGGGATGTGATGTAAGCAATGTCCAGCTCTCCTTTAGTATACCTAAATTACACACATAAACATTTAGTCATACATGATCATATATATTTTTTTTTAATATAATTCCGATATTGATGACAGTAAAGCAAAACACATGCTAAAGAACAAACCTATTTAAATGTAAAGGAACAGTTCACCCAAAAATGAAAATTCTGTCATCATTTACTCACCCTTTTGTCACTTCAAAAATGTATGACTTTCCTTCTTCTGCAGAACACAATAGATCATATTTTATGACGGCAAACAAACAACTGTGGTATCCATTGACTTGCATTGGGTTTGTGTCCATACAATAGAAGTGAATGGGTACTGCTGTTGTTCCGCTACCAACATTCTTCAAAATATCTTCTATTGTGTTCTGCAGAAGACAGGAAGTCATACAGGTTTGAAATGACAAGAGGCTGAGTAGATGATGACAGAATCTCAATTTTTGGGTGAACTATCCCTTTAAAGCTCTAACACGATAGTGGAAATATACAATTCATACCAAACTTGATGCCTTTGCAACACTGTACTTTGGTCATGAGTCATCTAATCCCTAGACATAGTGAACAACATTGCACAACACCCAAATCACCTGACTGATCTACTGGAGACAAAAATCCCTCTAATGAGATCCTATTTAAGCAAGCTACTATTCTAAGCCTCTGTGTGATAGGTGAATGAAACACACTCTCACTAGCATTGGTCTCTCTCTGTATGTATGTGTGTTTGTTGCTCTTCCTCTGCACACAGTCTGAAAATAGCTGCTGGTTTAATTACAATGCATGTCCATCCGTGCGTGTGAGTATATGTTTGTGGAAAAAAGGAAAAACCTAAGACATTTAAGTCCATATTAAACATTTTGCTAATTTAGTGTCTGGTTACCTAACAGAACATTTTTGTTTTTGCCAGAATAAATGACTAGTGCTCCATAAAACCCTCTAACTTGAAAACAACATAGTGTGTTAGTATCCTGCTTGACCCAATAGTTACTCTGAGGTAAAATGCTATTACATAAGTGCTTCACGCTGTCTACTCATCAATGTCTTTCAGTGCTTTCCTTTCAGCTGAGAGATAAATGCACATGAATAGTTCAGGACATCCGGATGCTCGGCTACTGTATGCCACCATCAGAAAAGAGTCCCCGGGATAACCACACACAACTGTGACAAAGTAAACACGGAGTTTCCTACTGTACACTGCAATGCATAATTCTCTTAATGTGTAATGCCTTGTTTTCCAATACTATCATGCTAACCCCATTAATAAATCTTGTACCATTAGAGAATATGACAAATGAGAATGAGTTTAAATAGAGAGCAAATGGACACTTATGCTAACAAATGCATTTTCTGCCAATCTCATTTTACTCTTAAGTACCTATACAATAGTATTGCATACTTTGTGTCTTCGAAGAGTATTTAGTTTAATCGAATTTATAAAAGACAGATACAGCTGTACGATTTTTTCCGGAAAAAGACCAGCGCCTGGAGGTGTGCAGGGGGGGCAGAACTACAACACGGGCACACAATACATCATCGCATTGATTCACTATAAATTTATGTCGTTTACATTATGCACGTACATGCCGATTCCCAACAAAACACAAACATGTGACTTAGTTTCACTTACCACGTGCGGTTCGTGTCTGGCATTTTTTAGGGCAGGGACCCACGCCATCTATTAGTTTCCAAATCCACTTTTAAATCCACTGTTTATATAACAATCATCACCGAAATGCAGTGAGCTAACAGACACAGTTAAACTTCCCTCGAGTGAAGCAGCTCTTTCTCACGCTGGCTGATTGACGTGTGGGTGTGCTCTTTCGCTTGCTGGGTGACACGTTGGGGTAGGGCTGCACGATTAATCGTTTTTAAACCGAAATCGCAATTTGAACGAGTGCGATGTTCAAATCGCAAAAGCTGCGATTATTTCGATTAAAAGAGCTTTAAATCTGATAAAATTCTGCTACGTATTATTTGACAGTTTGCTTTTGCAATTTTACGCTGAACCAATAGGGAGCATTTTAATACTTTAGTGATGCGCGGATGGCAGTTAAATCCGCGGGCACTGCTTATCCGCAGTGCCCGTGGATTTAACTACCATTCGCGCATCAACAAAGTGTTTTATTACCCGGGTCAGGTAATAAAAAATTAATTCAGATTAATTGCCGGTGGGTCGCAGTTGGATGATATCATATACAATATTAACACAAGTTCTCAAAAAATACGAAATATGTTTTAAATAAATTTTTAATCAGGCGCTAATTTGTAGTAATTTAAAAGAAATGTGCGCGTGGCGGCGGTATGGTCTATTTCTTTAAGCAGAAATGGAGGCAAAACAGATCCGAGAGAAATTTAAAAAGGGAGAATATATATATCATAGAATATTATACGTGCGGGTAATTTATTTGAAGCAGCGGATGGGGGTGAGATTTTAGCTCATCCGCGCATCTCTACTGTACATGCTTTTGAATTAGCAAAGAACGTCATTTGTTAAAGATGAGCGCGACCGGGAGCAGCAGTTCAAATTCGCAACAAAGTAACGTCATGTCGCGCAACGTCCTGCAGTAGCAGATGACTTGGTACCTAAATGAAAAAGCATCGCTTATGTTTGGAATTATTTTGAAAGTCTGCGTCGACCTCGCGAGGCAACACAACCAATCTGTATCAACACCTGCAGAGGTATCAAAGACTATTCTATGATGAATGCAAGGCCAAAAAGTCCACAGATGAACCCACTTCATCGCAACAACCACCACAACTGACATCCAAGCAAACTTCAATTGCTCACGCCTTTGAAATAAGCACACGCTACGACAAATTTTCACAAAGGTACGGCAAAATAACAGACGCCATACATAACTGTAATTGTTTACAGTGTGTTTGGGATCTTAAAAGTTTAAGGTTTTGTTTATAATTGTTAATTTAACTATTTAAGATACCGCTGTTATTCTCTTAATTTGTGATGACATTTTTGCATGACAACTTTATTTAAAAAAAAAGTGGCCACAGTGTAAGTGGTTTTAAATAAACAGTGGGATAATGTTACAATAGTTTGTGATTTTGCTTGGTCTTTCTTTGATGCATGCTGTTAAAACCAACACAACAAACCTAGCCCTTTTTTTATTAAATAGTAGTCAAAATCGCATTTTAAATTGCAAATCGCAATTTTGGTCAGAAAAATTGCAATTCGATTTTTTCTTCAAATCGTGCAGCCTGCTTTTCCGAGAGAATTGTCAAATAAGCGACTAAGAACCCTGGTTACGAAATGGGAATTGATGTTTGAAAAAAAAAAATCTGAAACCTGTACGAACCCCGAGTGAATCGAGCATAGAAATACATACCTTCAACTCGTTTTTGGACAAGTTGACCATGTTAAGCCTGAGAAGCTAGCAAGTTTAACAGCGTAAAGAAGTCAGAATGCATGAAATAGCATGTTACCTCAGCTTTAAGTCTCCGGCCTCTCAGATATTTCTCTTTACAAAAACCCGAAATGTCGAAAATAATTTATAATCTCCAGGTATAAACTTACCTCCACCTGATATATTAATGGGGTCACATGGGGCGAATACTGTTTTTCTGTGTCTTTTGTGTGTTATTAGTTGCCCATGTATGTATAAGTATTACCTAAAATTGCTCAAATTAAAGTGTCGGAACAAAAGCTGCATTCCATCTAAAAGACCTGCCTGAATCTCCTCGTGTAACCACACCCCCGTACCTGGTGGGCGTACCTGATAGGTACAATTGCTTTGGAACCTGATGTTCCAAATATGGTAAGAGGCGTTACATTTCCATCACACCCTTGTAGTATTCGACCAATCACTACACACTGGTTAACTATCAAATCATAGCACACCTCGATTTTAAGAGCGATGATCTTTGCAAATCTGCGCGTTGTAGAGAGGCAGGCCAAAGAGGAGATACAAACATGCACGGTATATGGAAAATACAGAGCTTTTAAACCTTAAATCGTGTATTCATTTTGCATTACATCTAAATTAAACAATAATATTCATATGACCCTTTAACAGTTGTTACATTTGAAACCCAAAACTACATCAACCAAAAATTTGTTGAAATACCGTGACTGTGTTTGCTGTAAAGACCAGCCCTACACACATGAACACAAGAAAAACATACACAGAAAAGCTACATGCACAAATAAGAACTTACGTGGCCACTTGATTCATAACCTTGGTAGAGGTATCTTTGATGGTGTCTTTTAGGTTATCCTTGATGTTGCTAAAGAACTTTCCTGCACCTCCTTTAACCATATCCAGAAGTCCCCCACCATAGTTTCCGTCCATATCTGGAGACGCAGTGCCTTCAACAATCAGAATTCATATCTTATAACATGCATGCAGATGGGACACCACAAATACAGAATATGACATAGACTGCTGTGTCAGCCAATGTTTAGCCATTGTGTTATTATTGAATACCTAATACTCCCTTTCTCAGTTTAGAAATCTTGTGACAACCTTTTGAAATGGGTTATGACTAAAATATGGTATTTTATTATATATTGTTATACATTATTATAGATAAGATTTGTATTTATTGTTTTATCCCAATTTTAGAGAGAATTATGTCAATTTAAAATCTCCTTTTTTTCTGTATCTGCAATGGTTAGCATGTGGATCCAATACTGCACAAACCAAATAATACAACATGCAGTTGTCAAACATGACATATCAATAAGGTAGATATCTAATGCTGCAGTACTGGTAAGAAGGAAATTCAAGGTCAAAACATGCTGATGAACGGTTAGGTTTCAATTGCAAATACCTCTATCATTTCTTATATACCTAAAGGCAAAACACCTCCACAATTTATATACCAGGTTGCTTTAATACAGTCATTAAATATAGGAGACTATCATAAACAAGCAAAGTTATCATAAATGTCACATTGGATGAAAGCGTCTGCTAAATGTGAATGATATTATGAGATTATGTGTAGGAGATAAAAAGACAACAATACAGTCAAAAAAAAGATAACAATACAGTCAAATAATAAAAGGTTAATCATATGAAAAACACCCATAACTAGATCACACCCAAATAAAAAATCTGACTCAGTCCCCCTCCCACTCAGCTTCATACTTCACCTTCACCAGAATATGATATACACTACCAGACAGTCAACCATTGTCATGCGTCAACATTCTAATACTGCTCATATCCCTCTACCAGTGTGAGTCAAAGCAGAGGAAATAAACTAGCCTACTGATTCTAAAAGTTTTGCTTACTTGAGTAGCAGTCACTATTAATTTCCATTTTTTGCTATAAACAATTTATTTTATGTTTCCCAGACAGAAAAGTAAAATTTTGAAAGATAAGACGGTGCCAAATGAACAAAGGCAAGCCATTTATGCTTCACAACTTTGTCTGCCCATTATATAATCTTCAACCTAAACGTGGTAAATACTCAAAATACATCAAATAGAAGAATGAGGCTGATTTCAATCCTGGAAATACTTTAAGGGACAGTTCACCCAAAAGTAGAAAGAAACTCAAGGGTAAGTTATTTAACCAGCAACAGTTCTTGGCCACCATTGACTACCGTAGTATAAAAAATGACAAGGGTAGTCAAAAGTGCCCCAGAACGGTTTGCTTTCATGCATTCTACAAAATATCTTCTTTTGTGGTCAACAGAACAAAGAAATTTATAAAGCAATGTTTCCTACTATGGTAGTCAATGATGGCAAAGACCTGGTCACAAGCGTTCTCCCAAAGGTCTTTGTAAAACAAATAGAACAAAAAAAGGAACAGATTTGGAACAAACTGAGGGCGCGTAATTTTTTAGGGCGAACTGTTCTTTTAAAAGATGCGACACCAAAAGTGGCCTTTAAGACCAAATATTCTTACAAATGAAAAAATTTAGTAGTTACAGCAGTCCGTAAATTCTAGTTACTCCTACGATTTCTAGTATTCCTGAGATTTCTAATCCTGTGTGAGTTAGAAACTGAAAATTACAGACAACCTCTGATCAAATTATTTTGCCACACCTCCCCGTTTAAAACTAAGCTGAATAGAGCACAAGTAATTTAATGGCCACTCATCTCTCTTAAACTCATAAAAAACAAAACATAATGTGGAACTACTTTGATTAGATACGTTGAAGAACCCCCAAAACAGAAACCGTCAGCACTTTTCTCTCTTCCACTTGTTTTTGCTGCTAGAAGAGCTGGGTGGCCTGCCATTGCTTTATTGGGTGGGCCAGAGAGTGGGCTTCCTGTCAGACTTGCCATTAATGTACAGAGGAGCTCTATTCTGATTGAGCAAATACACGGGGGGCAATTGACTTCAAAGTCCAGGGCTCACAGAACACAATGACTCTGAACTCCTACAAATGCCCCTTTAATCCCACAAAGAATGCAAGTATTTGTATGTGTGCGTCACAGAGACATTCCATGTCATTTTTGTACTTGATTTACTAAAACTTAATTTATCTTACTTTATATTTTCATCTTCATACTGTTTTAAGCACCTTAGCCATTGTATGGTTTGGGTTGTATTGTTTTGTACATTTTAAGTTTTGGCAGAATATAAACTATGATTCTTATGATAATTAGGCCGTCTTACTTTGAGATACAAAGTAAAGAGAAAGTATTTGACACATGATTAGATCATGTGTAAAATAAAGGCATGGGTTCTTGACACATCTTTTTAACGCTTTTATAGTCAATTTATTATCAAGAAAGTCTCAACTTCATCCTACAGTTTTGAGTCACAGACATCAGCCCTATGACACGCAGCCCCCTGTGTGTTTGTGCGTTTAATTGTGTGCTTGTGTGTCTTGTTACAAGACCCAACTGGCTTTTCAATTATACATCACCTCCAGGCCAAAACGAAGCCAATGTTTGTTTCAACCAACAATTAAAAAGCACAAATTTTCTCATAAAATTCAGAATAAATATTTATTTAATCTAAAGAATTTTCTTTATTCAAACAATTATTTGATTATTAAGCATTCTTACTATGGACTGTTTACGTTACAAACACCATCCAAAATGTATATTGAAAATCTCTCTTTCACACAATATCACAAACATATAAACACTTTTACAGACTGAAGTGAAGCAGATACAACAGGAACTAAAAGATCTGACACTGGCTCTTCCTCATACAAAAGGCCAGCTCTCATTCCAGACCACTGCAGTGAAACAGCAGCAACCCCAGTAAACAACCTCTCTAAACCATTTCTTTCAAATAGCTATAATTGTCTTAAGGCAAGTAACAAAACTGCATTTACTCTTAAAAATGTAATTGCTAAAAAGGGTCTGCTACAGCAATACTAGTAGAACCTAAAATGCTAGAACCGGTTCCTAGAAGCTTTTCAGGTTCTTGAAAGACACATTAAGGCTTTTCCCACTTGAAATAACCCTGGGTTATTCTAAACCCCATGTAAACAAAATCCTGGGTTAGCTGTTTCACGTTTCACACTGCTTATAATTTACCAGGGGTTACAGCAACACTAGAGAGTTTTTCGACTCTAAAATAAGCTCTCTAAAATTATTTTAGTCGTAGGAGAACTGTTATCTGGACGAACTTTACTGCCACTGCTACCTAAGTAGCGCTCTATCGGCTGAAATCACACTTTGGTGTGCGGGTAGGTTCACAAGCCCCGCTCATCACTTGCTTTATGGCATACATCATGTTTTACTCATAGCCTGGGTGAAGTTACCCAACAGTTAACAATAAGACGAAATGATCTGGTTCAAAGCAAGTCTTCAAATCATCACCACGGCAGAGCCAGCAAAAAAAAAAAAGAGGAAAAGAGAGAGAGTGATCGGACACGATCACAAATCAATATCTCACTGACTTAAACTCCGTGGCGTGAGCTGCAAGAGGCAACGAGTTGCAAAACGGATGGAGACCTAATGTTTGCCTTCCTGCTACTGGATCTGAAAGTCTTAAATGAATTTTTTTTCTTAATGTCCTGTACTTTTGAGCTTATTGGTTATTAGGCTGTCCTCAGGTTGTTTATTGGCGCACTAACTTTACTGGTTCACAATTCATAACCATAAGGTAGGAATATACCTCCCCTGTCAGGAATATACCAAATGACTACCAAACCACAATAAATCTTTTATGGTCAAAAGTTGCTGATTCCTTAGTTCATGCATGTAGACTTATGTTATCGCTATGTATAGTTACTATGCTAGGCACTATTCCCAGAACGAGTCGAGTGTAAGTTAGTGATGCACATACTACACAAACACAACTCCTGATCGCAAGTGTGTTTCCGAAAATATAACAACAGAAAATTATATTTGTTGGTAACTAAACACATTCATGTCCATGCGTTGTTTTTTCGGTGACTGCAAATGTGGCATGTAGCAAAATGTAGCACGTTAGCTGCTATGTAGCTACAACGCTATGCGCTAAAGGTTAACAACCAGCTGCTACCTTAGAATCTAGTTTGAGCTATTAGTATAGCCCAGAAGTATAAACTGCGGGAGCCAAAAGAATGCTTCAGTACATGCGCAGTTTATGAAGTGATATGATGTAACAGCAGTTTAGTCAAAAGATTCATGTGTATTGCGTTGCCAAGAGTACGCTTATACATTGACAATATTTACAACACTGAAAACAGACAATTGCGCTTATCAACCACAAGGAGAAACCATAAGAAAAGTTATCTAATGTTGCTTTAAGAGATAACCCTGGGTATTCATAACCTGTTGTTTCAAACTGCACATCATTAAACCCTGGGTTAACGTTCTTATTTGCATATTTGTGTCAACAGTCATGATTGGATAAATACTGCAGCATCAAACTGACTGAACAAAAATAGTGTTCCCTTTAAATAACAGAATACCTCGTTGTTCCGCATCCGGGGGAAATTGAGGCCTCACAAATCATGTTTAAGCCTCCTGCGACATTACTTACTCAAATAAATAAAAAACTCAAAGGATTGTTTACACGGCTCACAGAGTTTCTGTGACTGCACAGCTTGTGAAATGAAGTAAGTGCTGTTGGGTTTTTGATTGGGTGTCCGTTGCCAACCGTCTGGTCGCATCATTCTAACCCCACTTAATTTCACACTGCACACGTTTGACACCACAAAGGGTAAAATGCGGGGATAACCCCACTTCAAAATGAAAAGTGTGAAACATTCGTTTACCTGGGGTTAAAAGAGGGGTTTAGAATGAAAATAAGCCAGGGTTTAAGAGCATTGTGAAAAACCCTATTATTTCCTTCATTTTAATAGTATGTGGAGCATCTTTTCACTACAAAGAACCTTTTATTTCTGTCTTATTGATGTTAAATGTTCTTTAGGGAACCGACAAAGAACCTTTTTAGAACCTTTGTTTATACTACATGCAACTATGTTCAAGACAATCTTTATTAAGCAGGGCAATGTTTTAATTCTCATGCACACCAAATCTGTGTAGCTATTAACAACTGACATCTGCATTTCACACTACTGATCTTCAAATACTGAAAACAACTGCCGATGGTTTCTAATATGCGCCCACTCTGACTTGATGACAGATTATCATGACACAGCACATATACAAACGACGTGTAAGACATGCTCCAGGCGGACACAATGATTTTATGCGCCATCTAAAATGCTCTAAAATCACAATGACACACACACACACACACACACACACACAGAACAAGAGGCTTTGGGGTTGTTTCATGCATATTAAAATAAGAAGGGACTGGCCTGCAAGCGCCATCCCACCGTCGACACCGTTCGTTTACATACCTGAGCTGTCCATGGTGCTGTAGTCGTCCTGTCGCGCCGGGCCTGTCTTACCGATGCCGAGTGTTACCGCCGTCAAAGCACCGCCGCCGCCGGTGCAGAAGTCTCCGCTGCTATCGACCAACTGCAAAGATTCGTAGCCATCATAACTGCTCTTTTTCTTGTAGCCACCTAGCAGGCTCATTAGCACAACTGGAAATCACATAGACGTAGGACAACGACGATTTCAAGAGACTGGAAAAATGCACATGTTCGTTGGGTGGGAATAATGAGGTTTCCAGCAGGCTGCCCGCTTCATACGGCCGCTAGCTGCAGGAGAGAGGAGGGCGCGTACCGAGCACCGCATTTACTACGCTGCACACACACGGAGCCGAGCAGCCAATCAATGGAGCCGGTTTAGCCTGACTCTGCAGCCAGAACACACTTCAATGCCTGTGATAAAAGGACCCCAAATGGTATGATTGGACATTTTGGACATTCTTTTCAATTTAATAACGAACGTAATATTAGAATGAGCTGTATTATTAGATTATTAGAAATGCGTTAAATAAACGTTATTTAAATGAATAGCAAGTAATCAAGAACCAGGTCATATTTGATCACAAAATAAAAACCAAGCAAATACTTTAACAATCCAATAAAAAATGATTTGCATTGTGTCATTGTTTTCTTACTTGTTTTTATTTTGTTTCTCATTCTATGTTTATCCCCATGGTGCAAAAATATATATAGTTTTGAAATACCGCAAATGTGGATATGGCAATGGTTTGCACAAAATAATTTTACAAGATATGTTTAATCAAAGTTTCAAGTTGATGCAGATAACAGGGCGACTGTGCCTGATGTGTGAAATATGATCAAAATTTAAAGAGTAAGTAGCATTAGATCATGAAAATTACATTTCATCCAGTGTGTTATGTTGCGGTGTTTGAAAGCAAGCAGTTTGCCAAGTTGTTAATCTGAAGTTGAATAAATAACAAAGTTATTGGCTTGCAAAAAAGGGAGTCGACTCTGAAACACGCAAAAGAGACGTGAACGAGTAGCACCGCGTATCTACGTCACTAGACATAGTCCCCGCCTACGTTTTGCTGGGACCATCGCGAAAACTTCACTCTCCTCCCCAGAAAAACTATCGCTCGTTCGTGATGCGTGTGCATCATGTCTAGAACCTGTGTTCTACATTGTAATACTAAGTGAGTCTTATTTAAACTACCAAAGGAAGAACTTCTGAGACAACAATGGTTACAATTCATTTTCAAATGACACCAAAGGAGTATAACCCCAGGGTTATCACTGTGCGCGTGATTTCACCGAAGATTGCTTCAATAATCTTTTCTTCAATAATCTCTGCACGTTCACTGCAGAATATGTTAAAAGACTATCCTTGAAAGAGTGGGAAATACCAACTTTATTTGGACCTGTTAGCTCCACCGAAACACAACCTGTAAGTGTGATTATTTATTTTTGTATGAACCTAAAGAAATATTAGAGTACATTATGTCTGTGTTTTGCTAATGCATATAACGCTAACGCTAACATGTACCTTTATTTCTGGGGTATTACAGTTTGTTTATCTAGCTGTGAACTATGCTATTTTAAGTGTTCAATCTAGTATCGTTCATCTATTATCTACAATCGTCTTTGGATGTTTCTTCGTCAGACTAGGGCTCAAACTGGTAAGGTAAAATCCCCGCCATCTCTATCTATACACTGTATACAATATATAACCTGTAAAGCGTAATCCAGCAATGATGGTAGGCGTTCCATTTGCGACACATGATGAACGCTGTAACAAGTTCAAGGAATGGGAAGGAGGCGGACACCGGCGAACGTTCAACAACTTTTAATAAAAAATAAACAAACCACAAAACGAAAGTAAAATGCCGGCAGCTCTGACACGGTGGACTGCCGGCCACACAAACATAATAAAACATGAAACAAAATCTAGGCCCGGTCCTCTCTCGTCGTACACTTCGGTCGCTCGTCCTTTTATGCTCCCGATTTCCTCCAAAGAGATGCGATACCGTGCAACACAGCTGACACTCACGTCATTCCCTCAGGGCTCTTGTCCCGCCTTGCTCGTTACAAAAGCGTTTGACCAATCACAGCAGACTACATTTACATTTAGGTATTTGGCAGACTACACCATCTGACCAATCACATGACACTATGCTAGCGGAAAGGAGGGGATTAGACGGATGAAATGCGGAATGAATCATTTGAGAGTTAGTCAAGAAGTTATGCAAGAATAATTACATATTATTATGACATAATAGTGTATTTACACCTTCTATGTACATAAACTTGTTGTTGGATTCTCCATAAACCAAAGCAGGACCTTAAAATCATATGCTACTTCCTCTTTAAAAATAATTTTGAAACATGTATGTTGGATGTATAATTTTCTGTTTCTGTTTTATTTTGATTTTGACATTAGATTCATATCGCATTATTTATTTGGTTTAAAATCGCACAGCCCTAATAAATATTAATCATATTAAAAACTCATATTCATCACTATTTTTGCGTTTACTATTTGCACTCAATTGTTGTTGTTAAGAAGTTGCATTGTTTTCTTTTCCCAGCATTGTGCAGACAAAAATCCTCTATTGCTTTGCAGTCTTTGGGTAACCTTGATATAGTGTTTAGTTCTCTGCCAGTTTCAGACTTCCTCTATGGGTGAATGATTGATTTCTAATTGGGCCACTTGATGCTTCCCTTCCCAGCCCCACTCCTTGGCAGCCTATGGGAGTGCATGCTTTCTCATAAGTGAGCTGCATCCTGGGAAACCTTTTGAGAAGAATGAGACTGAGAACACAGCATGTAGGAAGTGTCACAGTGAGAAAAGCTATGGTTGCTGTCTGCCATTAAATACCAATTTAACGCTAACTCCAATTCATCGCTTTACCTTTGCCACTTTAAAGACAAGCAACGTTTGAAGAGACAATCTTATGCCATTGACTAAACACAGTTTATACCACTAAGATGTAGGGCGGTCAAGAGGATAAATGTTAAAATCTTTTTTATAAAAGCAGCAAACGAGGGAACAGACAAACATATGCACTTGATGTTAGAGAAATGTCAACAACATTCAACCTCAGGTATAAGTTAAACAACTCTTCTGTAAAACAACTTTTAATGAATAAAAGCTTATGACTTGTCTGGGAGTTAATGTTACACTCACACAAGTTGTTATTTAACACACCTTGTGATCATTGTTACGGCCTGTAACTTGTAAATGTCTGACGATCTCTCAAAAGCTCACAATCAGACAATTGTACATTGTCTTTACAGAAAATGCCACTCCACAAATATTCCGGAATCAAATAGATGGAAGCAGATCTTGTTTAGATTTTTGTAGAATTTTAATGTTTTTTCCTATATGCTTTCGTTTGAATTTGTGGGTTGGAAGTCTTTGTATTTACAAACTGTCATCTTCAGACAGTCACAATGCTGTACCAATCATGCTGCACAATTCACAAATCTCACACAACTGTGATTCAGTATATGACACTGAGGTTTAATTGTTATATTGGTTAATATAGAGATTTATTCATGGCCAGGGTTGGATTACTTGTTAACATAATGAATGCTGAAGTTTAAGTAGCTTGCTTGGAATGGGAAGAGATCACTTCTATTGACAAACCAATTGACCTCTTTGAACACCTCTCCTATACACTTAACCTGAAATGGTTTCACAGTTAATGATATGCAATGTAAATATACTGATGCTGGTTTCGTTGACAATCTAAATTCAGATGTATGACACACCATCAGTCACCTGTTCTAAGACACCTTGAGATGCTTCCATGGAAACAGAGGCAGGGAGCTCACCCTGCCGCTCAGCTCCATGATGATGCAAGGGATTTCCCTGACCCCTTTCTTAAACTGAGCTTGCCCTTAACATAGGTAATACTTAAATCTTAAGTCTTAACACTTAACTGACCAGTACTCTCTTTGTCATTAGGTATTACTAGTATGTGTTTAACACGTTTGCTAAAGTAAGAAACGTGGTTTAGATGACATAAAAAATGTCATTCATTTCTTTACATCAAGCCAAGGTGAATGAGAAGCGCATCATTACTGTATTATTCGCCACAGTGCATAAAACAACTATTAATGTTGCAACCAAAACAAACTGGGAAACGACAGGTTGCAAAACGCGTTTTCAATAAATAAAGTTATCGTGCAATTCGTGTTTTCTTGCGAATCTTCAGTCGATATATCAGTTGACCAGAAAAAAATGTAAGGCAGTATGAGATTAGAATGGAGCCCAATGACAACATCCTCACAAATGCATCAGCTCTCTCAGCTGATGCCTGCCGTGTCGTGACTCATGTAGCTTATTTATTTCCTAATGCCAGGCCTGTCGTCGTGTAAAAATGCACAGAAGCGATGCTCTACTGCAGTGCTGCTCTCACGACGAACAACACGTCAACATAAACCACTTATGTCACTGCAGACAACGTAACGCTTCCTTAGCGATGCAGATAAAGATGAAACCCAGCCTCCCGATTCACATGACATCACGACGTTTTATGTAATAAAACCATTCCACTACGAAAGCTTGACACGGTCCCGTTCATTTCTGTCGCGTGTGAAGACAGCTATTACACATAAATACATTTAAATTATTTAAAAACAGGTATTCCCCCTACCTTTCGATGCACTCTCTATCATTCTCCGATGCCCCAGCTGATATCACAAATGCTGACCTTTCATTTGTCATTCGATGCCTGTCAAAGGTCAGATTGGCGCTCGTCCCAGCGAATCGCGATCTGTCACGAATAAGCGGCAGGGAGGAAAGTGAAGCAGGGATGAGCTACATGCCTACATCATCGTCGAATCAGTGCTATGAACACAAGCCAACCCCACATCTACAGTTAATTTAATTGACCTAGATCCGTAAACTAGAAAATCGATTTATGTATTTCTATTCTCATTCTTATTTAAATTTTCGTTTTTTGTGACGCAAAAATATCAATAAACCGTATACTTAAAATCACGGAATGGACTCCCGGAATGGACTCATCTGTGGCTGAATATTTTATTGTAGGTATTTCCTGTGACATCAGAGAATCGTTTTAATCTTCTCATTGGGTCATGATTTTAGTTGTGAGTGAGTGCGTGTGGTGACAGTACTGCGCACAGTACAGCAATGAATCCGTTTGATTCAACTTGTGGACTTCCGTGTTTCGGTGACCAGACTACAGCTGGTATGCTACTACGGCTAGGGCTAATCTTTGAATATTAATTATGTCTTGATGACGTTACGGCAGCGCTTTGTCGTGTATTCTCATTAATATTCATTAGCCATGCCTTCATTATAGTATGACTCGTGTCGAGGGACACCCTTCACAGGGTTATCTTCATTGCTTGTCAAGACGGTTTCCACTTGTAGTTCGGGATAATTTAATAAATATCTTAACCTACAGAAAAAAGCCTTTTAACGTATTTAATTTCTTAGGCATGACAAATTAATGATAATAATTTCTTTACAATTTCTGAAAAAAGAAATAACAAACGAAACTAAGTGAATGAAAGAGGAAGCTGAAGTTTTGGAATACATAACCTTAAATGTGTTTATTATAGTTTTTAAAGATAACTCCCTTAAGTGTTACTTTGCAAGCTGATAGCATTATCGTCTTCGTTGTGGGTAGAAATAATTTCCAAGACATCGTATATTGCAATGGTAAAATAACATGTTCTTTGCTTTGCTTGCTACAGTTGGCTTTTGTCCAAAAGGAACAGTCTGAACTGTTTTTGAGGACCTGGAATGTAGCCGACCTACAGTCGCTTAAATGAAAGAAATGTACTTAAGATTAATGAGAAAATACCTTTATTTAGCTTGGGAAAGAAAAGCTTAAGATTGTTAATCGCTCTGTGAATAGCACAACAAGCTATAATAAACTTGACTGACTGACACTGACAGAGAAAGAGAGAAAGGTAGAGAAGAGAATCTAAAAAAACTAAACAAAGACTTAAAGAGATGCTTCTACATATAAAGTCACGTATAACAAACATTCTTAGGTCCTTCACCTTATCTTTGTTTCTGGAACAAATTTCACTCACAACCAGTGCTGTAATGTAATCAAGTTTTTGATAAATAGCTTTTACAATATAATTGTAAATATAAAAGCTGATGTCAAGGTTTAAGATATTTGTAACATTCTGACGTAAAGGGTGTTTAATGGCATTGTAACACTATCAAGAAATGTTTGCTAAGCAAAAGCTACAGTTCCTAACAGACATATCAACTAAAATTATGTATTTATGGAATGCTTGAACAGTGTCTCACACACTAGAAGCCATATCCCCATCATATATTATTTACACCGCGTTTGTATGATTGAGTCACATGTTTATATAATTCGGCCCCTTTTAAAAGGATTCTTTTGGTACATTAGCAGTATTTACCCTGACTAAATCAGCTTTAAATTTCTAAAAGCAGAGACCAGATAAATACTTATGTAATCTTTTCAAAATCTGTATGAAACAATCAAAGTTTGCGCTATAAAAGATAATACTGCACTTCTAACAGACCATCTGAAGTAACGGATCTTTGGAAATCAATGTTGTGAAAAGGTAACTCCTCTAAGATGAGGCCACATTGTTCTCTTTGATAAGAGAGTGTCAGTGTTTCCTCAGTGAGTTGAGGCACACCGAGCATCTGACTGGCCGATGGGGATCTTTGTGCTGAGGAGTGTGCTGATATTTGGCCAGATCCGATCTGTTTCTGTGTCTGAGAATGTGTACAGGATGCTTTTAGCCCTACAAAGGCACAGAAAAGGCGAATAGTGTTAGCACAACTGTGGGGGAAAAACTAACTAAAAACACTGGGTGGGATTTTGGTTTGCATCCAAAAGGAAAGGCCATTTGTGTGAAAGTGATATGATATTATTCTTACTTATATAAATCTATGACAGGTTTGGCAATATCTTTGTAGTGTCTCAGTCTGGCCACCAGAGCTTCTGGTCTGTCATCTTCCTGTTGAATCAATTGCTCTCCTGTAATGTCATCTAGCCCCTATAAACACAACACAGAATTATCAGGACTTTTAAGGATTATGTAGTCCACGGACCGTTGGCTAAATATCTGGAAATCACTTTTCCGGAAACACTTCAGCACGTTCCAAGTTGTCATCTGATTGGTTACATTTTACAGGATTCCGGGAGACGTGTGTGTTGCGTTCTTTAATGGTCTGCCTGGAAACAACACAAAGCCGTCTGATCTAGAAGTAAGCTGTCGTGTTTACAAGAGTTGCAATAAGAATTTACAGTGTCAGTCATATGGCCTCTTGGGCGGGGCTTGGCCAAAGAAAGCGACCAAAGTTCCCAGACCTTCAGTATGAAGCTGGCTATGCGAGACTAAGGATTGTGTAGCACGCCTTCATGAAACAAGAATTATTCAGGGATCAAAAAATATTGAGTGAAATTATCATGAACAGCACTTCCAACAGGCCCGAAAATGCTTACTTTATTTCAACATAACCCACAAACTCTTCCAGTGTGTACTTGTGTCTTACAAGCTAAAAATTATGATGTTCACCTGGATTCGGGGGGGATTGAAGTACATGTTGTAAACTCTCCCACTGGATGGGTGTGTCCAGCGATGACGTAGCCGTTCTTTAAGTGTTTCCAGAGGGATGTTGAGGTTGATGACTACATCTAGATCACAGATACTGTTCAGGGCATCTGCCTGAGCTAGAGTTCGAGGGAAACCTGGTAGGGATGTAAATGTACAAAAATTGTACTTCGGAAACACAGGCACACGTTAATGTGTATCTGACCACTAATATCTCCCTACAATATTTAACACATATTAGCTTCAAGAAGCAAGACACACAAGAATATTTTAAAGACACACAACTTTTCGGTTCAATATATTAGATCCTACTACAGTATATCGTACTGGGAGACTTTGACTTTCAAGGCAAGCAAGTGTTCTTTTTAAGAACAAACTTATTAACCCTTCCTCTGGCTCACATTCTCAAGTTTCGTACCCCCTATGGATTTTCTGTGTGCTTCTGCTAAAGTAAAAATATTTTTTTTGCTTCCCATAAATGTTGCAATAAAACTCACATTGTACATGCACCCTTTATTATTCTGACAATTTAACAGTGTTCAACAAATATAGCTATTAGTTCTAGTTAAGGTTTTGAAAATATAATCTGACTGGCGTGACGGCAGCCCCTTACACCAACCAATCGTCCTATACTAAATAACAGACCTTGTAAATATTTAATGATCCAACAAACCTGCCTAACACTATTCTAGACATCTAGAAACCGTATTGGTGATAATGCATTTAAAATATATTGTTGAGCAGGGTAAAACATTTAACAAAACTTAAATATTAAAAGTAGTTGATGATATTAACCACTGTACCATCTAACAACCAACTGTATTTGGTCATCTCCTCCAATCTAGGCAGCAGAAGGCGAGTCATGACATGGTCTGGCACAAGCAATCCCTTTTTTATATAAGTCTTTGCCAAAACACCAGCTTCTACAAACACAGAGAAGACAACTATGCAATGAGTCCTATCATTCAAGGACACAATGTTTAACAAATTTGTATAATAAATTCCATTGAAATTCATAACCGAAATCCACATGATATTTAATGAATATAAATTAAGTTTTATTCATGATTTCAACAAGAAACTAGAGCGTTCATTGCATAATACGATAAAGACATGCATGAAAACCTCGAGGTTTCATTTTTTAATCCATCGTGTGACTTGGAATGCATAAAAAGTATGTAACAGTAACCCTGATGTATTTTATAACCAGTAATACATTGTTTTTAACCTCACAGTAAGCTGAAAAGTAGTAGGCTAAATGATATGACATAAATTCCTAACATTTTATCTACATCCATTCAATAATACCATGAATACAATATTATATCTTATTTAATAATTAAATGCTTAAATGGTAAATGTACGGTTAAAGACAGGCTGAGTGGCATCCTGCCATCACAGCTTTTCAATACCTCACGTGAACTCCAGAACACACGCCCAAATGTGGGGGAGAAACAAATGTTAGAGTAACAAGTAGTTGCACATTATTTGTAAAACTATATAAATAGGGGTGAATTTACCCCCATGCGTTTTTACATTTTATATGATCACGGGATCGCTTGCCGTCTAACTATAGATGTGCAGTCTTTACCTAAAGCTCTTTGTAAATCGTTGCACATCACGCACCCGTATTAGCAGAGATGTTTTCCCGAACGAAGTCTCCACTGGATATATGTTTGAGTCCGAAACTGTGCGCAATTCTCTCCGAGATGGTCCCTTTTCCTGAGCCTGGTGGACCCATGATAACAGCTCGGAATAATTTGGACATGTCTTCACTGAGTTGACCTGTTTACAGTAAAAATGGGTCTAGCATTACACCTGAAAACACGTAACGCATGCACGAAAAAACTCGGAGACTACAGTTCTCTCGCATCTCCAGTGCAGAATGAGGGGTGGTGACTTGACATCGAATTTAACAATCAACAATGCACATAACAAATTCCGACTTTGAACGTTTTAGGTCAAAAACAACAAACAAACTTACCCACCCGATAGTATTCTGTTTTATAAGTCGTTTTTTACACAGCGAAAAGAGTAAGTTGTTGATGGTTATTAAATCTGGGAAGCTCTTGCCTGATGGACCGCCTACTGCTCTTTATGTGGACGTGAGCTTCTCTCTCTCTGCAAATGAATGGAGGAGAAACATAAACGCCCAGTTTCAAAACGCCTCTCCCACTGAAAATATGCGTTCTGCAAGCACTGTCTCGCATAGGAGCATGGTCGTTGTAGTGTTTGTTATAAAACTTTTCTAGCGTAATGTTTTCGTATTGTATTTTTTCCACTGCGATCAAGAAATGCGTATGCAGTGAATATGGTGGCAGTATATATACTTGTCTTAATACCTAACTTTTCTTGTTTAAAGATACTGTTAATGTTCAGGGCATATAACAACGTAGCTGTATTGCATAACTGACAAATAAGCAGATGCATTTTTTTTATATTGAGTCAAATGTGCACAAATGTTATCAATTAAAAGTTATAAAAAACGTATTCTCTACTCATGCATTGTATTGAAATATAGTTAATGTAATATTGCCCCCTGTCTGTTTTTGGACATGATACACTTGTTGACTGCTACTGAGGTGCGCAATTCCTCTGCCAACAATGATTTGTTTACTTTTACGTTTCTAAACGTGTAATTGGCACTACACGTCCATATTACGTATCAACCACAGAGTCAACTATAATCCCCATGTCAAACATTTATTTCCAAGGTTCCTTGAGGTGGCGTCAGAATTACATAAGATAAACGAACGCACGCAGTTCAGTTCGGGCACGCTGTGTCAAAATCAGTCGACTTCTCAAGGCTCTTAGATTTGAAGGGTAATTTTGCACCCCAGAAAGTGGTGAACTTCGAGCGTCAGGATCCGGAAGGATGTTTTTTATTGTCACATGGCTTGCAGATTTCAATAACAACAAAAAATGGCGACAATCACGTTGTTCGCAGTAGGCTTGCTGCGTCATTAAAAATATTCACGTAAACATTGGAGTTCGGCGTAGAAAATGCAAGTAAGTAATTTTGTAGTCGATCAAATAATACATATGTTTAACGGTGATTGCGATATTATTTTTATGTTTTGATCGTAGAACGTGGTGTTTGTTTTGCCATGAGAGGGGTGTGTGCGCGCGTTGGTTGGGCGTTAGCGCACATTAATACAGTACAATAAGACGACTTAAAATATTTAACACTACCAATTAAATCGATGTCGCAGTTGGTTTACATGCTTTGCGTAATATTGATGATACTTATTATTGTATATCATAGAAGATCATTTATATGCGTTTTCGTTCGATAACTTATTTATTTGTAGACCACTGACCAAATGACGTCCTAACGTACTTTTTGCACAGGCGCATAGTCGGTTAAACAGAATATCACGCTACATTTCTCAGGCGTTAAGACTTTATTTAACCCTGCAGTTTTATCAAACATCTACGTTTTGCCACGACAAAGTCGCAACGAACTGTCACGGCAAATGTATTTTAAATTATATGTCTTGAAATGTTTTCTTTCTTTTTCCTACAACAATACACTTTAGGAATGTTATGCTGATGTTTGTTAGATTATTTGGAATGTTGTGCTGATGTTTGTTAGATTATTTGGCAGGCATTTCCACTGTCCTATAATGGCAAACACGACGCGCTGATGGAGTTGTTTACAAGAAGAGATTCGCATGGAGGGCGGGGATGATGTGGGCGGTGCCTAAAGGAGCGCTGAACTGCCAAAGAACACGAGCCAAGCATTGAAGGCGTGGTTAAACGTACCATAACAAGTCTGACGTCACAGGGGTGGTGTTTATGGATAATTAAAACCTTGAAACGAAGGTGTCGAATCGCACAGGAAATTGTGTTTGGTTATCCGATACAACATTGGCATAAAGTCAAATAATTATATCATACCTCAATATTTATATAACATAGGCTATGTTTGCTGTTAATATTACTTTTGTTGTGTAATTCCTAATAAATTAGCTTTAACTATTTAAACTATTTTTAAACTATTTATTTAACTATCGTTACTTATTAAAAAATGTATGATTTTGTCACTCAATGTATCAGAAACCATTTTTTATTAATGTTTAAAGGGAAAGTTGTTTTCCCCTGGTAATTGAGAAGATGCATAAGGATGCATCACAAGCCTGGCTCTGCATGATGTGACAGGCTGCCCTGGTTCAGTTATCATAGTGCTGATGCTGTCAGTCTTAAAGGTACAGTACTGTGATAACTGAAGGATGGCTGCCATCTTGACATCTAGCTACATAAAGCAAGAAATACATGAAAGAAAAACAACTACAGCAAACAAGCATATATTTAAATGTATTTGCCAAATTGTTTATTTTTTTATCAATTCCATATGTTTGTCAGTTTGTATAATGGAAATCTGTAATTGTTTGAATAAACATTTTCGAACTATGGTTTGCCTTCTAATGTCACATAAATATAACTTTTTTATGGTAATATGATTTTAAAGTGGCAAAATAATATAATTATACATTTATAAATAAATTTCTAACTCAAAAAGGTATTTAATATAATTATAAGTTAAAATTGTGATGTGGATACTGTGCTGTATATTGTATAATTTTTTTAATTTTGATTACAAAACATTCACATGCTTTTTGTAAATTAGACGCCTTATAATGTACCAAAAGTACATTATACATCTGTATATTTTTTAATCATTAGGAGAAGGGTACTCAAAGGGTATTGCTATAAACAAGATTCCTGAAATAATAACGGCATGTGTTTATGTTTTTAAACGTCTTCTATATGTATGTTGTTATCTAACATTGTTTGTATTTTGGGAAACCAGTCATTTAAAAATGCCTATCAGCTTTTAGTTTTGTGTTTATAGCATATAAACTTTTCACACCCCAATTATAGCTTGTGACTCATCCAACGACAGGGTATTCTGAGTGGACTCTTTGGACTCGCTCAATATCACTCAAACCAAAAACATCATAGATGAATGTATTTTGCAAATAAGCTGCTAAATAAAGATCATGTTGATTCATTACATCTGAATTTATTTCTTGAATATTAAAACCGGCTTCAATATAATATTTTTGCTTATGTGCTATTTCTCACATAAATACCGAAGCGTTGTTACACTTATTGATTTGCCACATTCTCTCAGTGTACCCTATAGACCTCTTGTGAAATTGCGCCGACAGTTTCTGGCAACTCATATGACGGCGAGAACGGGAAGTCCCTCCCTGTCATGGCAGACTCGTGCTTCTTGGTCTTAAAGACCTTTAAATATCAGTCTAAGCAAAGAGGGCTCTATAAGTTTTATATATTTTGAGTTATATATATTTATTTTTAAAACATAGAGGTTGTGTTAAACAGGTGAAATTGCAACATATTTAAATTGAGTAAAATTTAGGATTAAGATTATGATGTCAAATGTAGTAATTTATGCATGATACATGTAAAAAACATATTTATTGGTGGATATTTGCTACTTACGTAATCAGTTTATTATAAGGAATATCATTCTAATGTATTTACATCAATTTTATTTTTGCATTTATGAATCCTAAATTATAGACCATATTTATAAACAGGGCTACATTTCCTATATTCGATTATGCAGAACGGCGTTATTAAACTGATATAGAGTAAACTTATCTGCATGTAATGAGTCTTGACTATATCTGAATAACAAATAGGCCTATAAAGGTTAGACTAGTAATTCAATTTCTGAATGAATTCAATAACAAGCCATTTAGATCTGCTAAACTAACTGCATATACATCATTTAAATAAACGGCCAAAATATCCCAGTATTATATGCTTTATTATAAATCTGAATGCATTTTAAAACAAAAGCAAACATTCACGCGACTCTAATGTGTTTATATAGTAATAACTACTAAATAGCCCTACTATAAGCAGCAAAAACCTCTTTTGTAGCCAAAACAATAACCCTCGGTCTAGTTTACTCCCCGCCTGAGGGTTAATGACATTGGTTCCACATTTGATTGACAAACGGATGAGCCAATAGGCGGCGCCCGACAGAGCTCGTCGTAACCCTATTTTCGGGAATGTGGTCGTCGCTTGACAGGAAAGGTTAGTTGATCATGAAGACTTAGACACGGTTTGCGCTGCGTCGAGTTGAAGTTTGTTTTGATGTTTTATCACGTAGGATAAATCTATTTCTACCAAGAGAACGTGTGGGAATTAATCGAGTGCGATTAAAATCGACGAAACACCGTGAGGAAGTGTTCAGACGTCTGTAATGACCGAAATTAAACGGAAGTAGCTTTGCCTGGCGAGGTAAGGGCGAGGGCCGTAACTCTTCATAATACTAACTTAAATGTGTGTAAATCCTTTGGGGAACGATTATATGTGTGTCTGCTGTTTTATGTGCTATGTCAGTAAGCAATCGCGTTGTGAGGCGCTTTACCATAACTTCATGTTACGTTATGCTTGCTGGTAAATATGTCGATCTGTGCGGGATAGTAGAAACTTGTCAAAGCCCACGTACACAACCAAATCACTCAAGATTCGTCATAATTTAACGTTTAAAATAAATTGAATGGCTTTAAACGTGTGAATGGACCGATCACGTTCATTCATGCTACTTGTATTGTCCATGAAAGTTTACATTTTAAAAGCCACACGTAGACTCCGTAAGAAATAATCTTAGCACATCACAATGACCAGAGTCTTTATTTTGGTTTATTGCTTGTTAGCAATAACAATGACATTGTCTTGAGAAGATGAACATTTGATTTCTTTGTCGTTTTGTACGGTTGTTAAATAGTTAAACTTGTTGCTGGCGCTGTGACTGCAGTCTTGTCAATAAAAATGTACCACACTGTACAAACAGATAACGACTAACTGGGTAATAAATACGTATTTGCAGTTCAAGCTTAGATTAGACGTATAGATTAAATGCTTTAAACGGGCAGAAGCAAATAAATGTAAATGACTCAGGCTTATAATATTTAATTATGAAGTTCATTTTTATATATGCTGAATTTAAGGACTGAATTTAAGGAATTTTAAGTGACTGTGTCCAGATCACATTCTGTCTGATTGATTTAAATGAATTGACACAGTCGTAATAGGTGGAAGAAAATCTTGATATTAAATTCAGATGACATCATTTAGAAAACGGTAATTCTCAAATGTGTATTACTCAACTATTTCCAAGTTAAATATAAGAGAATTACGTGAAAACCACAACTTGCTACTTGACCATACTAAATTATTGTCTATGTCATCCGATGACCAGACATTGATAAAAATGGCAAAATGTTTAGTTCCCATAGAAGCTGCTTTAGTGGGAAATCCCTGTGAAATTTCTGTGCTGGCCGCCAAAAAAGTACTGTTATTAATTTCTCTCCTGTATCCTGTGAAGATTACTATCATAGTTTCATACTGATAAAAACAAAGTGAAATAAAAATTATTCATGAGGATTGATATCACTTTGGTTCCGCCTGTTAGCTCTCATCCTGATGTTCCCTACTTAATTTAAACAACAGTTTTCTACCCAAATCCCCCCACACAAAATTTAAGAAAACATACAGACAAACCCTTGGATAGAATTAGTCATATTATTGCAAAGGGGAATGAGAAATTGAGCAAGGTTACTGTGTTCCTGATGTGTCCGTCAATGTACGCAGTGGAATTTCCCTTTAGAATAAAACTTGTTGTACTATATGGTTTTCTGAAACGGTTCATGTTGTTAGGCCAATGACGATTTCATGACAAGAAAAAGTCCTGAATGGTTTAAAACATCACATTTTGGTGCCCGAGGCAGTTTCTGTTAAAGGAAGCAACAGTCAAGTTATTATTTGCCTCCATATGTGTTAAAAAAAGGCAGCAAGATCTTAGGTTTCTGTATATTATACATAAAAATGTAGTACTATTTTGTGAAGGGATATTTAAAGGAATTTTACATGATTTAGATGTTTATTATGAGTTGCGATCATGATTTCAGTAATATTGTTTACTTTGTATGAGTAGCTTACAAAGTTGTTTCTTCTAGTTGTTGGGTCGCACAGTTTCATATCATGCACAAAGTTTGATATATTGATATCAACTCGAAAATGTATTATCTGTTTAACTTGAAAGCAATGCAAAAATCTAGCGATGAATTTCTTAACCTTGTTGTATAGTACAGCATCAAGTTGAACAATTGTATGTAAGCAAAGATATAGTCTAATGTCATTATCATCACAGTATGATTCACTTTGGGAAGTGTATGATTTTGCAGTTAGTAAGCTTCGTTCTACATTATCAATAAGGATTTACATCAAAAACATAATTTACATTTGTATTATAAATGTCTATGCATAACAAGAACCACAATGACATAGAATGCACTCCAGAACAGAAAACTCTCCATTAAAACTATTCAATATACCTACCTCTATTTAGGATCCTTTGCAAAAAAGTTTTTTCTTTGCTATAAAAAGTTTGCAAACATGTTAAAGCAGTTACATCAGGTTACCGCACTCGACATACCCGAGCGGTCTACTGGCGGAACAGTAGCAGGGTCTAAAGCTGAGAAGAAACAGTGTTAACCGTGACTTTATCAGCAAGTAGCATGTCAGTACCTCAGGAAGTGAGGGCGCCGGCAAGTAAACAGAAGAAAGACATTGTGTTTTGCAAAGAAGCAGGTGGAGGAACGTACTGACATATACTGACTGATATTGTCAGACTCAATCCTTTCTCCGATTTTCCAGGATGATTTAGGACTGCTTTTTTCATGAACTCATTAAAGGCATATTTTTAAGTCACAAACGTCTTAAGTGCTTCGAGTGTGTTCAGCTGTTGTAAACTAAGAACATAGAGGTTAAAGACATTTCTGAGCCTGAATTGCAACAAAAACAAAAGCTCTTTCTGACCACTGACAGGAAGTCATGAGACATTTAGCAAGGGTTCATGAATGCTAACGATATTTGTAGTTTAATTTGGAATGGATTCTTACATTTTCCCTTTTTTATCTCATATTTCAAAAGTTTGCTACCAGAAAATACCTCAATCCTAGATACTGACTCACTGTACAGGGAACTAGAAGACCGTGGGATGTTGGCCAGGAGTAATGAAGTCAATGTAGTTCTAAGGAGTACATTATGACGATAGTATTTCACTAAGCCAAATTTCTGACTAGCTTTTACTGCCCTAAATTCCCTAGTAACACATTTGCCCATTCACATGTTTAAATTTATTTTTTGTGATATAATCACTACATTCATCCCTGGAAAGTCATTTCACAAGTCTGCTGGGATCTTAGCATCCTAACACGTTCTTACCTGCATGCTTACTCCTATCAGGCGTATGCAATACATCTGAAAGGAGATCCAATGAGTAAAAACCATCTGATTCAGATGCGAAAGACGTTCATCTTACCCTCCCCCTTGTTCTTCTTAGGATGGCAGATGAAATAAATTGCTCCATGTGAGAGCACCTGTTGAGAGAACATCAAGTGTTTTATTTCGGTTAATTTCTATTGTTGAAGTAATGAAGGATTTAGCTTGGGTCAGGGCTTGCTTTTGTCACGGCGGACAGAGGAGATGTGCTCAGAATATTTAAATTAAAATATAGCCCAGACTGAATTAATGCGTGTCAAATAAGACACTGTTAACAAGAACATGTCTAATGGCCTATGATGTCAAAACATTGATGGTTGATTGGCTGTTCGGAAAGGATTATACGCATAAAATGCGAAATTGCATTATTTATATGATGTTTTAACCAATGTTACCTGTAGGACCTATGGTGTAGCACTAAAGCTTAATGTTCTCTCTTGTTTTCCTGTAGTGTCTTGATGCCAAAACTAGCAGTCATGGAGCTGGGCAGGCAACTGTGTGGGAAGATGAAAAAACAGAGGAAGGGGGAGATGACTGTCCCAGCCGTCATGAAAGGACTGGAAATCCATTTCTACCTGCCCGACACACACCAGCTTGAGTACTTCAAAGACTGCCACACTGCGGAGGACATCTGCACAGAGGCTGCCAAGAGATGCCGTAAGTTAGCGTCATCAGATGGCTGCACATTTAAAGCACTGAAACATTCCTCTGTCTAATGTATCCCTCAGGACATACACGGTGACTATTATTCCATCATACAGAGCGAACAGGTTAGATTAAAGCAGGATCGGAAATTATCCAAAACTGAAATAGGCCTACAAAATACACTCATAGTGAACATCACATTTTTTCTGGGCTTTTTGTAAGATTACTTACTCTGCAGATAGTGTATTGATTTGTAGGAGTCTGATATCTGTAGACTGTTTTTGCCAGAGGTGAGTCTGAAATGTGTAGCTAATCTAGATATTTAATTTGATTGATCTTAATTCTATAGTTACATAAATTTACAGCTTTTCACCGAGTTGTTTTTATGTTTTTAAAAAGCAAAAAGTGACCTTCAAAATCTACGTTAAAAAAAGTTACTTGTTCAAAGCTCATACCTCGGGAGTGAAAAAAACCTAACTTGGCAAGGTTTTAATAATTGATGTAATTGTAATAATAATGTATTAATTACATAAATATTATGAACAATTATAAGCAATTATAAAATGGACAAAAGTTGTAATGGGAATACCTATCGGTGTCTCTCAATGCTGATAGGAAGTTTGTAGTTATGGCAATTAATGTTTTATTTAGCTAAACTGAAATGTCGATAGCTTGAACATGTAATTGATTATTGATCAATGAGATTTTTAGCAGAGTTATTTTAACTATGTATTAAGTTGTATTCCGTTTAATTATTATTTTAAGTAAGCTTTTATTCTTAGCTTTTTGGTTTTTATGTCAATTTAAATTAAATTTTTAGCTATTTATGTGCTTTTCTCATTTTATTATAGATTGATTATGTTGCTATATGAGATTTTTATTTTATCTTTATTTTAATTCTGTTTATTATTATTATTTGAGTGCCATTAACTAAACGAAAAATTAAAAGGTTGCTCCAGAAGTTTTTCCAATAATGTTTAGGGCAACATTTAATGTAAAAAAATGGAGGTTGGTTGCCTCCGCGCAATGCATCAAAATCTATTTTGGATCTTCAACATTATCTTTAGATTATTTTCTTATAAAGGTATACTTTATGTTTAACTGAAGATAGAAAGTCAAATACATTTAGGATGTTATTGCAAGGATAAATTTGAATTTTGGGATGAACTAACCCTTTAAAAACTATTTGCACCCAGCATGGGAAGGGAAATGAGCCACAAAAATAAACCATTTTCAATATGCTATGTGCCATACCAAAGAATGAGGGATTTGTACCATCAGCATTTCACAGAACGTAAAAGAGGAACTTTTAAAGGGGTTTTACTGTTGTGACATCATGTGACATGGAGGTTGAATGTGAGAGCATTGACCTGAGGGTGATGAGCTCTGCGGCTAACCATAGTGTCCCTGTCCATCCCCTTTTATCCCACAGTGGAAAAGCGTATCTGTCTGCTTGGCTCTTGATCAATATCCAGGCACAAAATGGCTGCTGGGTAAAAATGTCATGTCTGGAATTTCCTTTGCAGCCAAGATCACAAACTGGCCTGGACAGTGAGAGGAAAGGGAAGTTTATTACACAAGAAGGCAGCAGGAGAGGAACTTAGTTTTACACACTGCATTTTTCTACTGAAAGTCACAGTTTCTCAATTGAAGAGTTATTAAATGAAACCAAAGGTTTCTAAAGGCTTGAATGATGAATCAGGCATTTCTTTAGCTCAGTTGGTTGAGCGTTGTGCTAGCAGCGCTCAGGTCACAAGTTCGATTTCCAGAGAAAACTGTTTTATAAATCATCAATTTACATAAAGAAGTTGTTTTTGATGAAATCATCTGCCAAATGCATAATCTGGAATATAATTTCTTTTAATAATGTTTGTTTAGTCACACTGTTAACTTTCAGTTAGCTATGATTCACAATTCCTCAAGCTTTGTCCTATAACTAATTTTCCGCAAGACATTTTGTGCATCAGGTTCAAACAAATATAAATGTTATGGCTCTAAAAATCAATTATCTCGTTTGTTTGTTTGTTTTTTCCCCTTTTTGTCTTCGGTTTGTAGCCAAACCTAGAAGAGAACAGGTGCTTTAGATTCTGGATCCATATTAGATTTTAGTATTTAGATTTTGGTAAACACGTCTGTGGTTAACAATTCTTGAAGAGACTTTCCTGTTGTTTGTTCTGCTGCATAAATCGCTCATTTGTCCTTTACTTGAATGTAGAGTTTGTGCAAAACAAATGTTTCTGATACACGAGGACTATTTACTTTCAAGCAATATTTAAATCATGCTTTAACGAAAGCTCCAACCTATTTCTTACATACAAAAAAAACCTTTAAGCTGTAATCGCTTCCTCTCAGGCATCGTGGGGGATGTGTTTGAAACTCAAATGAGAAGCAAAAGAGAAAGAGAAATTTGTTTAAGTTGTGCACTCATTCTGATATTCTTTCCCCAGACATCTCACCTCTGTGCCACAACTTGTTTGCGCTGTATGAAGAGAGCCAGGATCTCTGGTACGCTCCCAACCATGTGTTTAAGATCACAGAGGAGACCAGCATCAGACTGCACTACCGAATGAGGTGAGAGATCACAGTCTGAATACTGAAAATTGAAAGTCGTCGGGATGAATCTAACTTGTTGGCCTGCGTCAAGGAGAGAGAAATGCAAATTATAATTTGCAGAATGGTGATGTGATTTTACGGCACCAAAGGAAATAGGAAAATATTCTGTTTCCCAAATACTTTCCCATCTTCCATTGGCTGAACAAACAGATTGTCCCACCTTAAACATCTCAAACAATGTAATGTTTTGGTTGTGGTGCAGTGTTTTCTTATGAGGAGAATCAACATACATTGGGAAACTTATTTTATTTCTAATAATAAGATGGAATTGGAGAAGAAATTTACCTCAACACTAACTTATTGTAGTACAATTTTTGTATTAAAGGAACAGTTCATCGTAAAAACTCTTTCATCTTTTACTTACCCTCAAGTTGTTCCAAATCTGCACAAATTTCTTTATTCTGATGACCACATAAAAAGATATTTGGAGGTATGCTTGACACCAAGCTGTTCTATGCCACTTTTAACTTCCGTTGTCAAATTTTTTACTCTAGTAGGCAATGGTGGCCAAAAGCTGTTTGGTTGCAAGTATTCTTCCAAATATCTCTCTCTGTGTTCATTAGAACAAAGAAATGTATGTAGATTTGGAACAACGTAAGGGTGAGTGAATGATTACAGAATTCCATTTTTGGGCTGAACCGTCCCATTAGTTCTCATTACTATAATGTAAAAAAGAAACATTGGTACAAAAATCAGTCTTCATACTACTCTGGTCTGGATTGTAAATAACGAATTTAGGAGTGAAATACAGCATTTATTTGCCCAGTAACAAACTCCAAAAAGAAAAAGAAAACAGAAGTGTTTCTGTCCTCCAAAAGTTTGAAACATTTCCAAAGTTCAATTTGAATCCCCTTAACTTCCCCTTTCTGACAATGAAACTGAGATAAAAGTTGATTACTGTATTCAAAACCAGCGGTGAAACAGAACCGCCGTCTCCCTGTGTAAAGCTATACCTGTTGTGCACACAAACAGGTTACGGTCAACCTTTGTACTCTTGCTCTTTTCCTCTGTGGCATAGAGCAGTCTTTTTTCACAAATATGACTTCCTGTTTACAATGAGCTCTCGCTCGCGTGGCAGCAGGGTGCTGTCGTTCCGCTTCTCTAGCTGTTGTTGACACAGGGTATGGTAATGCGTGAACCCTGTGCACCATATGTTATTTACATTAGAGCTTTTGTAGTTATCATGTATGTAACATTTGACATGTTTATCTACCATATCAGGCGCTGTCATCATGGTTTTGTGCATGCATTTATGATTATGTAAACGTATTTAAACGAATGTGCTCTTTTGCATTGTTTACACAGGTTTTATTTCACAAACTGGCACGGGACCAGCGAAGCAGAGTCTCCAGTTTGGAGACATTCTCTCAGTAAGCAGAAAGGCAGTTTAACCTCTCAGAAGGGGCCCGAGGGGACGCCTTTGCTTGATGCCGCATCTCTCGACTACCTGTTTGCACAGGTGAGTGCAGGGCGGATCTGAAATGCACCTTCACTTTTATGAAGGCCATTATTATTGCATCTTTGAAATAAACAAGATTATTATAGTCTGTTGTGACCTGCAGGGGGATTTTGGCTTGATGGCTATTCAACACACCTCTGATGTATTATAATAGAATCCGTTGTTCCCATCATATTTGTTGTTCCCGTTTGTAGATTGATATTTGAATGTCTTTATTGTAACAATGCAACAGAATCACACAACATTATGCCTGATGTCTGTTATCTGCGTGTTGTGCTCGTGTGCTGCATGCTATCATAAAAGTTATGTCATTTCAATATGTGCTTTGATCTGTTATAGGGTCAGTATGATTTTTTGAGGGGTCTGGCTCCTGTGCGTAATACCCAGACTGAGGGAGAACATCATGAGATAGAGAACGAGTGTTTGGGAATGGCCGTTTTGGCTATTACCCATCATGCCAAGGGCAATAATCTGCCCCTGTCAGGAGCCGGAGCTGAGAGCAGGTGACCCATACACACGATTTGTAGATTTTTTGCTTCATAGTACGGTCCTGCAAAATTGTTTTTAGAAATATGAGAATTTAAACTATTACATTTTCAATAAAAATGGCTCAAGTGTCCAAGTGGTTAATGTACGAGGGACGCATCAGATGTTGTATTTGTATACTGACACTCATGATAAATACTGCAATACCATCATCTCGTATCACGCAACATACGTACAACATCTGTTGCCCAAACACTCCCTCACAAAAGCATCACCTGCAGCAGAATGGAGGTACTTTAAGATTAACAATGTCTATTCTGACAGGTCGATGCAACAATACAAAACACAATTTAGGTTCAGTGCACAAGACAGGCTTACATGTAGTGTGATATTGATGTAAGGAAAGAAGGAATTAGTAGTGGTGCTAAGCCATCAGTGAATCAGTAAAACACATGAAATAGGGTAAAATAAATGGAATCAGTGACTCAGTAAAACACATTAAATCAGGGAAACAGTGAATCAGTAAAGATGAAATCAGTGACTCAGTAAAACGCATGGCATCAGCGAAACAGTTAAACGGATTGAAGCAGTGAATCAGTAAAGCTGAATCAGTGAATTAGTCAAACACATAGAATTAAACTCATGGTAGTAGTATATTAGTAAGACACGTAAAATCAGTGCTTAAGTAAAGAAAAATGGAATCAGTGACTCAGTAAAACACATGAAATCAGGGAAACCGTGAATCAGTAAACATGGCATCAGCTAATCAGTAAATGGATTGAATCAGTTAATCAGTCAAACGCATGGAATCAGTAAATTAGTAAGACATGAAATAAGTCAATTAGTTAAACATATGGAATCAGAAAAAAAACATGGAATCAGTGAATTGGTAAAACGCATTGAATCAGTGAATTGGTAAAACACATTGAATCAGTGAATTAGTAAAACACATTGAATCAGTGAATTGGTAAAACACATTGAATCAGTGAATAAGTAAAACGCATTGAATCAGTGAATTGATAAAACACATTGAATTAGTGAATTGGTAAAACACATTGAATCAGTGAATTGGTAAAACACATTGAATCAGTGAATAAGTAAAACGCATTGAATCAGTGAATTGATAAAACACATTGAACTAGTGAATTGGTAAAACACATTGAATCAGTGAATTAGTAAAACACATTGAATCAGTGAATTAGTAAAACACATTGAATCAGTGAATTGATAAAACACATTGAATCAGTGAATTAGTAAAACACATTGAATCAGTGAATTGATAAAACACATTGAATCAGTGAATTAGTAAAACACATTGAATCAGTGAATTAGTAAAACACATTGAATCAGTGAATAAGTAAAACGCATTGAATCAGTGAATTGATAAAACACATTGAATCAGTGAATAAGTAAAACACATTGAATCAGTGAATTAGTAAAACACATTGAATCAGTGAATTAGTAAAACACATTGAATCAGTGAATTAGTAAAACACATTGAATTAGTGAATTGGTAAAACACATTGAATCAGTGAATTGGTAAAACACATTGAATCAGTGAATTAGTAAAACTCATTGAATCAGTGAATTAGTAAAACTCATTGAATCAGTGAATTAGTAAAACACATTGAATCAGTGAATTAGTAAAACACATTGAATCAGTGAATTGATAAAACGCATGAATCAGTGAATTGATAAAACACATTGAATCAGTGAATTAGTAAAACACATTGAATCAGTGAATTGGTAAAACTCATTGAATCAGTGAATTAGTAAAACACATTGAATCAGTGAATTAGTAAAACACATTGAATCAGTGAATTAGTAAAACACATTGAATCAGTGAATTGATAAAACGCATGAATCAGTGAATTGATAAAACGCATTGAATCAGTGAATTAGTAAAACACATTGAATCAGTGAATTAGTAAAACACATTGAATCACTGAATTAGTAAAACACATTGAATCACTGAATTAGTAAAACACATTGAATCACTGAATTAGTAAAACACATTGAATCACTGAATTAGTAAAACATAGAAATAGTAAATCAGTAAAACACAGAATCAGTGAATTAGTAAAACATAGAAATAGTAAATCAGTAAAACACAGAATCAGTGAATCAATAAAACTGCTGTTCTTGTCATCCACAGCTACAAACGCTTCATTCCTGAGAGTTTGAACCGCACCATCAAGCAGCGCAACTTTCTCACGCGAATGCGAATCAACAACATGTTCAAGAACTTCCTAAATGAGTTCAACAGCAAGACCATCCAGGACAGTAACATCACCCTCTACGACCTGAAGGTGAAGTACCTGTCCACTCTCGAGACACTGACCCAAGGCCTGGGGCGAGAGACTGTAGAGCCCAAAAACCTCAAGGTATCAGGAGAGAACGAGGGCTCGCCGTCCCACTCTCTTCCCTTGGGGGAGGATGGAATGGGCTATGAGGTTCAAGTATCTGGAACCACTGGGATCTCTTGGAGGAGAAAGCCCTTACCGGTAGGTCTAATCATCAATAAATAACTCTACGTGACCTAAATTCCAAGTGTTCTGAGGGTATGCCAATGGATTTGGTGAAACCAAACCCAAACAAGTATTGAACTGTTCAATAACAATGCACCCAGACAAGTCGGTTGACTTTTGTACCTTCCTGTTGTCAATGTTGGTGTTGTTTGGTTTCACACTCACAAGCTTCCATCTTGAAATGCTTCCTTAGAAAATAGTTGTAGGTTCTGGAAAAAGTGCATCACGGTTTGTTTGAGTCATATCCAAATTTTCTGTTGGTCTTCTTTCTAAATAGAATCTTTCGATTGTCAAAGAGAAAAATAAATCGAAGAAGAACAAGAACGACAGCAAGCAGAAAAACGACAATAAGAATGACGGCATCAACGGCTGGACGCTTTTCTCGGACTTTTACGAAATCACCCACATCGTCATTAAGGAGTCTTGCGTCACCATTTACAGACAAGACAATAAAACCATGGTATTGTGGTTAAACCAGTTTTAATCAGACAAAGTATTTTTGAAACTCTGATGATTTGTACTCGTATGATTCATGATGATTCATTATGATTCAAGTCTTCCGAAGAGTAGCGTGTAGGAAAATATATATTTTTATAATATATTTTATATTTATATATATTTTTAATTATTCTGCTCATTTCTCTGCAGGAGATGGATCTATTTTATCGGGATGCGGCCCTATCTTTTGTTACGCTGGTGGATGGTTACTTCAGACTGACTGTGGATGCCCATCATTACCTATGCACAGATGTGGCACCTTCATCTGTGGTCCAGAATTTAGAAAATGGATGTCATGGACCCATCTGGTATGACCATATATGAATATTGCCTGGTTCGGTTTAAAGCTGGACCACATACCATTTTCGCAAACAAAATGAGACACACTTTTAGCTTATTTTTTTGGTTTTTAGGTTCACTTTTGAGTTCTAGCTTTTGTGTAATTGCAAAAACTGATAAACTTTATATCCTGTCTACATTTAAATAATCTTTAATTATATTCATATCATAACCTGTTTATTTATTTGTAATTTGTTGTGTCCTTTTTCTCTGTATAGCACAGAGTATGCCATTCATAAACTACGTCAGGAAGGGAATGAAGAAGGGACCTACATCCTGCGCTGGAGTTGCACAGACTACAACTACATCATCATGACAGTTGTCTGCTTTGAGGTACACGCAAATAAAGGCACTCATGAAAATAACACAAACAGGCATGAGTCATGAAGAGAATGAGTTCCTTCGTAGCAAAGTTAGAGGTAGTCATGAGAGGATAGAGTTCACTGGCGATCATGTACCGTTTTTGGGATAGGACATCTGAATTACATCATACTTACAGCAAATTTTGTGCAATGGATCCGTTGGAAACTGAAAACCTGTTTTGCCTGATCAAGACCCATTTTGAACATAAAGTTCCTTTTGTGTTGTTCTCAACAGGATATAAAGAAGGTCTGCTTCTAGTTGTTCACTTTCCAGATCATTATGAATATTTTCATGTGAAAACATTAAAATGTTTGTTGAAACTCTTAACAAAGTATCCTTGCAAATGTAAACATTTATAGAAGCCGTAGCACAAATGCAAATCATGGAGCCACTATCTTTTGTTGAGAGAAAATGTGTTCGTGTCATGCATGTCAGCCTAGTTAGGAAAAACATTTACATAAGCTAAACATAGACTCTTTTTCTCTTGGTCTTGTTTTATTAGTCATATACATTTGGACGAACTGCTCTCGGTTACACAATGGATGCAAATTAGTGTTTAAAAGCAACCACCTGTCAGTCAGACAGTACACTTTCATATTAAAGTCGAGTTGTTACACGAATACGTACATGAATATGGTACAACTCATATTATAATACAACTCAGCAGCCTTCAGTTGACCGGACAGCTGGAAAAAAGAGGAGTCACATAAGAATAGCATTTTCCAAGAAATTTTTGACTTTCTCAATGTTATTGAAAAAAAGGCCCTAAAACAACAAAGTTATGACCGTTTTCAAGCATTTGAGCTGCAAGTCACACAAATATATAATTATAAAGAAACCATAAAACGCACGTTTTATCCACATTATGATTTCCTTGTTGAATTACATTAATTCAGTAGTTTTAATCTATTTTGCTGACAGAAATGAAAAGCAATACTCACATATTCTTGCAATGAATCAGAGTTGACACACACCTTGATCTATGTATGTTGGCCACGAAGGCACCGTAAAAGATAACCTTGTGACGCGTTGGGACAACTCCACTCCACATTAATCTTTTGATCACGTTATTACAACATGAGGGGATGTTCACCCAAACCGAATGAAGACTTTCTTCTGTGGAACACAAAATGTATTATGGATATATAAAATATATACATATATAAGAAATGTATCATTTCTTAGAATTGTCTCGGTTGTTTTGTGTCCATACGATGGATGTCAATTGGGTTTAATGTTGTTTTATTATCAACGTTCTATAAAACATATTTTGTTTGCTTCAGAAAAAAGTCTTTCAGCTTTTTTCAACTTTAACAACAGCAAACACGATCAGCAAACAACCTCCCTACATTCTTCACTCAACTGACGTTTTAAAATAGCCTTCACAATTTTTCCCATACTTTATTTTTACATGGGCTTTCGCTTTATTTCTGTTTTGATTTATTTTCTCTCTTTCAGATGGAACTGTCTGAGTCAAGGCCCGTTCCCCACTATAAAAACTTCCAGATCGAATCAGGTCCTCTGGGCTTCAGACTGTTCGGGACAGATATGTTCAGACCCACTATGAGGGAACTCCTGGAGCACCTGCAGGGCAAGAGTCTGCGCACGGAGAACCTGTGCTTTAAGCTGCACAGATGCTGCCCACCACAGCCCAGAGGTATCCATGTTTTTCCCAACTCGCTCTCATTTACACTTCACTAGACATGTGAAAGAAAACTTCTAAGCGTTGCTCAGTTCTTGATGTCGTTGTCAAAAAAAGTCCAGAAATTTGTCTTGACCTTTAGATTGATTTCACGTAAATGAGATTTTATGGGTGAGGATGAGCTTGAATAATTTTTTCTGTAGAGCCATTGTTAGATTACATACAGTCAAATATACAAGAATACAAAATATCATATTTTATGGCCTAGAGTGGAACGAGGATCTGAACCTCTAGGGTTATTTTAATTTCCAGTTTTATTGAAAGCAGCCAAATGAAATGCCAGGATTTTCCGATTTGTTCATTTGTGCAGTGCTTCTCCCGGAATGACTCTCTGTGTTCCCTCATGGGAATTTGTTAAATCCTTGAGCTGTTACCTGAAATAACCTGTGTAATTTTAGGTGTGGAGTGTCAAGCATACTATTGGTACGAGACACGTTTTTTCCAAACCTGCAGCTCCTGTAAAACTTTGTGAATAGTTTTCCTTTAATATTTGTATTTTGCACATTTCAAGACACTGAACATTTTAGGACATAATAGAACCAGTTTAGGACACAATTTAACCAGTTGATTTAAATTGTCTTGGTAGCAGTGACACTTTACAACATCATCACTTTGTCAGGACAACTATCATTAAAGTGATAGTTCACTCCCCAAACAAATTCGGTCATCATTTACTCATCCTCATGTCATTTCGAACCTGTATGACTTTCTTTCTTCCACAGAACACAGAAGTAGATATTTTGAAGAATATTGTTAACTGGCAACCATTCACTTGCATTGGTTTTGTGTCCATACAATAGAAGTGAATGGGGACCAGTGCTGCCAACTTTTTATTTCCAAAATATCTTCTTATCTGTTTTGTGGAAGAAAGTATGTCATACAGGTTTGAAATGACATGAGCGTGACTAAATGATAACATAATTTAGATTTTTGTATTATATAGAATTTCTCTTGAACTTACATTTCCACGAATAAGTACTCATACACGTAAGATGTTTATTTCAATGAAATAAGTTGCCGTTCCATCACTTCAAAAATGAAGGGCTCGGTTTTTGTCTGTTAGCTTCTCAACTGTGAACACATGAACATGCATTCCTATTATTCATTGAATGTCTAATATTTGCCATTTGTGACAATGACATAAAAGGTTAGTCCCAAAATACACATATCTCACACATCTTTCGGTGGGTAGATCTTAAGCGTACATGAATCCAAATAAAAACAAGTAAACTCAGTGACAGTGTAAATATTGTGTTTTTTGCTAACAAATTGTACGATTTAATTATGAACAGAGGTTATTATATAACTTGCATTGGAAAACTAGGCCCGACAAATGTTGTTTTGTAATGGTTTGCTTGTCTACTATAGTTTGTTTAGACAGCTATACCTAGTTATTTTCTTTCCAAAGTCCAAATTAAAAAAAAAAATAGATACTTAAGTAAATGTATGTAAATTAAACGGTAATTGCTCAGCAATTTAGCATGTTTGTTTTATAGTTAGTTATGTACAAATGTAAAGGATTGATTCGGGTGTGAAAAACACCCTGTTGTTGCACGTTGTTGAACGTATCTACTGTTGTTTACATGCGTTCGTCAGAGTACATGCTGAGGCATCAGTGACGGGCAGGAAATGTAGTAAATGTGGGTTTCCGTTGATCACATCTTTTGATCTCTTTGCACTCATACAAACTGTTCTGCCGATGTCTGAATCAAGATGATGTCACTGAGCACTCAAAAGACCAGCCGGTCATGCAGAATGATACATGAGCTTAGGTGAATGCAAACGTGTCCATGAATACATTGAAAATCAAAGCGCACCCTCACTGTTTCTGCGTAGTATGCGCCATGTTGTGTAACACTGCACTGGGTGCACAACTTCCTCTACTCGGCTGCTCTTTGCTTATGTGGGGTTAGCTGTCATGTGCACACACAGACACATACGCACTTTGTTTATCTGCTTTTGTCAATCCATTTGCCATCCCGATTTACACGGTTTGGTTACATTTGTATAAGCATGATTTACATATTATAAAAAATGAAATGGCACTGGAAGATCAAACCAAAAGATATTGTGTTTATTTTGATATTTGTGTTGAAGCTGCACTCCTCAATCCTGCAGCCCACTTTGTTTGTATTTTCTCGACCAATCAGAAATTGCCTTTCTGCTCTTTAGAAATTTCCAACCTGTTGGTGATGACCATAAACCGTGAGCCCGCCCCCCATAGACAAAATCAAGTGAGCCAGCTGAGTTTCCATCGCATCCTTAAGGAGGAGATTGTGCAGGTGATCTCTTGTTTTTTCTTTTTAAAACATTTTCACCTGTTAAAGGTCCAATGTGTCAATGTGAGGATCTACTGTCGGAAATGCGAAGCAATATACATAACTATGTTTTCAGAGGTGTATATAGACATTACATAGCAAAGCTTTATGTTTTTATGACTTTAGAATGAGCTTTTTCTATGTACATACACCGCGGGTCCCCTTGTTATCTCCTCCAGCAAAGAAGCAAAAACGTGACAACATCTTAGTTTTCTGTCATCCACTGTTAAGATATATATTGGTTTGAACACCAAATGTTGTGAACCATGACCCATAAACTACTACAACTACATAAACTCTCTATTTATATGTTAACAACATCATGTGACATTCCTGTCATTTTGGTATGGTTCAGGGAGAGCATTTGGGTCCGGGTACAAAGACCAACATCTATGCTGGTGTTCTGAAGCTGAAGAATGAGGATGAGGAGGAGATGGGTGGATACACACCGGAGGTGAAGGTGGTGTTGAAAGTGCTGGGCTTAGCACACAGAGACATCTCTTTGGTAAGGAAATACACAGAATTAGTTTTTCTGGAGAATTCTGTAGAGTGGATCTGAATTACCACACAAAATTAGGTGACCGTGGTATGGTCGGCAGAAGAAATGATTATGAAATTAACCTGAATATTTGTTAAACAATCTCTGCGTTAATGTGGAGTTTGATGTGTTTGTAGGTTTAGAAAATAACTGTATTATTAATTTCTGAGTTATTACCTTCTCATTTGTATCCTCCTTTGGTTAGAAGCGTGGAAAAAAATAACAACTTTTCTTTTGAACTACAACAAAGTTTTAAAGGTTTTAACTGTGATTTTTCATTCACACATGTTTGTTTCCTCAGGCCTTCTTTGAGACCGCCAGTATGATGCGACAGATCTCTCACAAACACATCGTCTTGCTTTATGGAGTGTGTGTTCGTCACCAAGAGAGTAAGCAGCTTACACACTTGTCGTCTGTGAATGTCTAACTGCCTTGATCTTTAACCTTTCTGAACTTAAACTATTCTGATTCCCTTCTGTCCTCATTTTCTGTTCTACTTTTGCTTGAGAATTAGGTCATTCCTTTTGTTTTCCATTGGCGATGAAAGTGAATTGTGCAAAAGTATTTACGTGATTCCTGCCAAAGGACAATTAAAGCACTACTGTTTTCCACTTGGCCGTGTAGATCTGGAACATTGGCAATGGTATATTCCAAGTGCAAAGAAATCAGGATTTCTTACAACCAAACATCGACTGTAACATGCTTGAATTCTAGACTCTATACCGTTTTATAATTTACCAGTAAACAGAGCATAGACGGTGCAGAGCTGAACAACACGACTTGCAAATGTTTGGCATGGTGCCATTTCAAACTGCTATTCGTGCTCTATTATATGACTGATGTAAATAGCCGGGGGACATCCATGCGATGGGCGAGGCTGCTAGTTTTTTCTCAAAGGAATTTGCATGATTGAGAAGGAACTGGGGTTTTGTGATTAGAAGAAAGTACATTTGATAACTGGCCTTATTTACATGACCCTTTTTTTGCCTGTAGATATCATGGTGGAGGAGTTTGTTCAGCACGGTCCTCTGGATCTCTTCATGCGCATACAGACCACCCCTCTCACCACCCCGTGGAAGTTCCAGGTTGCCAAACAGTTGGCCAGTGCCCTCAGTTATCTGGTAAAGTGAAACACAATACAACGTACACACGGCGAATATAAATATTGACATTTATTAATAAAGTCTATATCATAATGGGAGAAAATAATATTAACATGACAAATGAAAGGTGTGCTCTAATGTTATCCTTTTATCGTTCTTTGCGTTCTGTAGGAGGATAAGAAGCTGGTTCATGGATACGTGTGCAGTAAGAACATTCTAGTGGCTCGAGATGGTCTGGACGGAGTGGGAGGACCCTTCATCAAACTGAGTGACCCCGGCATACCCATTACTGTATTGAGCAGACAGGGTGAGCCATTCATTCTGATCACTTTATAAAAAGTCTATTATGACTCAACTCAACTTTATTTATAAACCGCTTTTTACAATTTCCATTGTTACAAAGCAGCTGTACATGAGACATATTGACTATAAGCAAAACAACTAAAGTCATATACCTGTAAAAACAAGGAAAGACAGACATACTCGCATACAAACTCTCCACACACACTATGCACACATATTTACACACATCGACATTTACACACGGACACATATTAAACAGACTATAAATTTCTATGTTCAATATTAATTATGTAAAACTTCTGAATTCTAAAGCAGCCCCCCAACCCAGGCAAATAGTGCAAAACAGTATGCAAACGGTGGTGAGGAACCCAAAACTCCAATCGAGAAAAAAAAACTCAGGAGAAACCAGGCCCAACGATGACCACCTTATTACTGCTACAACACGACAAAATAATAAATAAAAAATAGAAATCATTTCCATTTTAATAACATGCTATAAACCATGATAATGGACATTATGAACAATTTAGTAATTCTACAAATGTTAATTCGTCCACTGTGTTCACCTTATTAACGTGCTATAGGCTAATTCAATGCTGGTCCAAAAGGACCTCTTGTTTTAGTTCTTTAACACTACACAGACATTTGAACAAAATACAACCGGCAGAACATTTATAACTGATTTAAAATGTTAAAAAAATATCTTTAAAGTGATTCTCCACCCAAAAATGAAATGAATTACCCCCCCACTTGTTAAACCTGTATAATTTATTTGTTCTGTCGAACGCAAAGATATTTGAAAAAGTTTCGGCATACATTTCTGGAACATCATTGAGCACCATAATAGGAACCATTTAAATGGTAGTCAAAGGTGCCCCATGACCAGCTTTCCTAAATTCTTCAAAATATCTAGTTTTGTGTTCAACAGAACCAACAAAAATGATATATTTCCTACTATGGTAGTCATCACTGCTTCATCCCATTAGGATGAGAGATTTTGAGATACCTGCATCATTGTCATCTCAGAATATTGATGGTGACCCAGATACAGTGTGACACTTGTGAAAAGCAGTCTTGTGTTTGTCTAGTGTTATTGAATTTGTGGCAGTGCCGTGGATCTGATAGCATGGGTCTAATCGACTGTGAAAATTGACTGCTCGGAAGATAATATAACTGACAGGAATTTTGTTGGCGGAGGTCCAGCCCGACTCCCAGAAGGGCTAGTGAGACGAGAAAAGCTCTTTGTTTGCGGTGCAGTATGAACTGTTACAGGAAAGACTGGCTGTATTTTTTTGGAGATCTGGGAAACACAGACTTGAATGAGAGAAGCCCATTAGAAAGAGTTAAAGACAAATAATAATTATTTTTAATTAGTGGTGGGCCGTTAACGGCGTTAACGTGAGACTCTTATCGCGCGATAAAAAAAATGTCGCCGTTAATCTATTCTCAAAGTTGGGTTGGGAGCTGGGTCTATACTACGCAAGCTATGATGCCTTTCACCTTGATATTTTAGCGCGGATGTATACCTAGCAGTGCACTGTAGGGGACGAGAACGAGAGTTTTCAACTCGCGTGATTCGCGTCATTCGCGCCGCCTCATCATCTCACAACCAGGGCTTCATTCGCGCGATTCGCGCCACAAGTAGGCCTATCGCGTCTTTGCATTGACTTAACATGTAAATCACTCGCGCTTGACGCGCCCTTCGCGTTTGGTCTGAACTCAACATAACGGTACTGTGAAATTACCACATCAAACGTGACGTGCTAACATGGATGCAGCTATGAAGCCGCCGGGTTTGCTTCAGGGAAAATGTATTTTTAAGAAGCTTCCCAACGGAAACCTCGACAAGACTAAGGTTGTTTGCACCTTGTGCAATGTGGAATTGGTTTACTGTACGGAATTGGTTTACATTCAGTTGGTTTAAAAAAAAAAAACAGGTAGTGGTCTAGCTTTAGTTGAAACCAGTAACTTTGTATTGGCACCTAATGTATTATGGCTCCTGTATGACATATCGCTTGTTGTTCACTAACTCTTTGTAAGTCGCTTTGGATAAAAGCGTCTGCTAAATTACTAAATGTGAATGTACTGTAGGAGCTCTTTCAGTCTCAAGTACCACCTAAACACAAAGCATCCCTTAGCTAATGAGGAAGTAAACACAAGTACATCTTATTGAACATAATTTAATTTTCATCACCAATTATCATAGTAGAACAGCTTTCTCAAGCAGTTTGTGATGCATTTTGGAAACAGGAGATGAGCCCCTGGTCTAATGCGCCACCTGACTTGAGAAACCCGTTCTCAAAGACTTACTTTTAGTCATTATTTGAGTAGCACACATATTCTGAATGCCTTCAGCAGAATTCAAATGAGTCATTTTAATCTAGATTAATCTAGATTAATTCCAAGATTAATCTAGATTAAACAAAAAAATCTATGCCCACCACTATTTTTAATACAAGTCACAAATACATCGTTTCATTTAACAACGGTTTCAATTTTACATCTGCTCCATGCATTCAATCAATGCTTTATTCCGTTTGAATCATTTTAAATATAGAAGAAATGTAGGGACTGATGCTGATTTTTTAATTTATTGCCGGGTTGCATACAGTGCTTTTAATGTTTTGATGTTAAAACTCTGTGCGTGTATTGCGATGCGCTTAATTCATAAAAAGTGGCCAAACCCAACTCTAACATGGTTTAGCTTTATTTCTGTTAAAAGCAAATGCGCTCTAATATTGTTGGATTATCAGTCATATAGAATGAATACCACTGCAAACACAGCTGCGTTTCTCCGATGTTAACCCAGGATTAAGTTATAAATGTTCACATATTTATATTGGTAGCTACGTTCACATACATTGGAGATATGTTATCATAAATCAAGAAATGTCTCTGCAGTAGTCTTTTTCATAATGTCATGCTTGCATGTAAATATTTCCTATATATGTATGTATGTAAATGTGTTTATAAATGCAAAACTAATACGCACAGTACACAGACATATATTATCTAAACAAATTTTTATTCTGGATCCAAATATTCGCGATGAATCGTTTGACAGCCCAGTTTTTTTTGAATGAACCAGCGCTTTTAAGGTCATATCAAGAAAAACATAACATGACAGTACGCTATGTGTTTGTCCACAGAATGTGTGGAAAGGATTCCGTGGATTGCTCCCGAGTGTGTACAGGACACGGCTAATCTGAGTGTGGCCGCTGATAAGTGGGGCTTTGGAACAACTCTATGGGAGATTTGTTATAATGGAGAGATGCCTCTCAAAGACAAGAAACTCACAGAGGTAACACACACACACATACCATTTTGTACCCTTTTTGCCATCAAATATTTGCTTTTACATTTTTCTTGTCTCTGAGCAGAAGGAGATGTTTTATTCAGCCCAGTGTCAGTTGGCCACTCCTGACTGTGAAGAACTGGCCAAACTCATGACCCACTGTATGAACTATGACCCCCGGCAGAGACCCTTCTTCAGAGCCATCGTCAGAGACATCGACATGGTGGAAAAACAGAGTAAGACATTTAGGGTGGAAATTTAAGCCTAAATAGTCTGTTGCCTTGTTTGTTTACACATCTCAATACTGCACTCTTGTGGTTAATATGAGGAATTGCGGCTAGAAGTGTTCAGGAGTTCCTTTGTAGCATTACTTTTTTGTCCTTTCAATTGATGGCTTTACCCAAAATGACTTTCATTCCTCTGCAGAACACAAAAGATGATATTTTGAAAAATGTTGTTAACCTGCACCCATTCACTTCGATACAAAAGAAGTGAACGGGTGCCGGTGCTGTTGGGCTACCACCTTTCTTCAAAATATGATATTTTGTGTTCTGTGGGAGAAGGTAAGTCATACAGGTTTGAAAGGACAAGTAGGTGAGTGATTGGAGAAAGGATTTTCATTTTTAGTAACTGACGAACGTTAAAGAACATCCCCAACAACCAACTTGTAAAATTGTTTTATTTGACCATTCTTCAGCATATTTTTAATCTTTATTAAATAATGATCAGTTTGGATGGACTTGCTTTAATCATTTGTGACACGGTCTTCAACTGAATTACTATGAGATCATAGACATAGTGACATAGTGACACAACTAATTATGAAAATAAGTTGTGTGTTCATCCCTGTAAACATTAGATTGTTAGATTTGTTATATAGTATTTCATTTATAATACATTTATTATACAAAAAATATGTTTTATTGACACTTCATTTAGTATTTTGCACAAAAAAGACGTCCTAAATATTGATTTTTACATCCTCTCTTTTGTCAATATTCAAGATATTTAAGTTATATTTTCACAAAATGTTCTTTATATTTTGTAAGATGGTTTTATGTAGACAACAGTTAATCATCAATAATAATCACCAATGGTTTTCACACACCGGGTCACATTTTGGGTGGAGTTCATTATGAAAGTGTATCAAATTCTTTTCCTTCTACTTCTTCCTCTTTTTGTGTTTGTAATCTGGCTGTTTTTTCTCCAGACCCTTCCATTCAGCCAGTTCCCACGCTCGAGGTGGACCCCACTGTATTCGAGAAGAGATTCCTCAAGAAGATCCGAGACCTCGGAGAGGTATTTACCCCACAAGTGTGAACTTATAACTCGTGATTGACGCTTTACTGTCGATCTGTCAGTCGGACTGAGATTCATCCGTTTGCGTTCTCAGGGTCATTTCGGGAAGGTTGAGCTGTGTCGGTATGATCCTCGAGGTGATCGGACCGGAGAGCTAGTGGCCGTGAAGTCTCTGAAGCCGGAGAACTGTGAGGAGCAGAGCAGTAACCTGTGGTGTGAGATTCACATCCTGAGAGAACTTTACCATGAGAACATCGTCAAATATAAGGGCATTTGTCACGAAGAAGGTAAATCATGAGATCTTCAATGATATGCAACTGTTGTTGCGGTTGATTTTAATTTAAATATTTTCATATTTTAAGGTGGAATATCCACAAAGCTCATCATGGAGTTTTTGCCGGCTGGCAGTCTGAAGGAATACTTGCCCCGAAACAAAGTTAACATCGACCAGAAAACCCTCCTGAGCTATGCGGTGCAGATCTGCCAGGTAACGGCACATTTGAATATCAACGCAGTATTTGACTGTATGATAAAAAAAATCTGATTCCATGCTTTCCGGTTATAATTCCGAACTGTAGCACTTTCTCACCCCCTCTGTTTTCCGACCTCTTCTCCAGGGCATGGACTACCTTGGTTCCCGAAACTACATCCACAGAGACCTGGCGGCACGTAATGTTCTGGTAGAAAACGAGAGCACGGTGAAGATCGGAGACTTCGGCCTGACCAAAAGCATTAAGGACAATGAGGGCTACTACACGGTGAAAGATGACCTGGACAGCCCTGTGTTCTGGTAAGCCTCAATGACAAAATGCACTTCGTCGAGCGAGGATGGAGGACATTAAAGTGACTCCGTGAAATCCAGTACTGAATGTGATGTTCCATCAGGAGTTATTGAATTATATAGAATTATTAAATGTGCTTTTCTGTTGCCGGGAAATCCATTCTCTCTGTTTCCTAGGTACGCTCCAGAGTGCCTGATCCATTGCAAATTCTACAGGGCGTCTGACGTCTGGTCCTTCGGAGTGACTATGTATGAGCTTCTCACGTACTGCGACGCCTCATGCAGCCCTATGTCGGTAAGCGGGCGGTTAGATGACCTCATCATATATCAGTTTGATTAGTATTTTGTGTAAACATGATTGCTTACTCAGTGATTATAAGGGTAAGATTTGTTAGCGAGCCACATTGCGCTTCGTTTTAGAAAAAGCAGTCTGAAAGAAGCCGTTGTGTAACGGGTGCTAGCGGTTCTGGTAGTATACTCTCTCCAAGAGTGTGGCAGATGGTGCCAGTCTGTGCCCAGAGTGGCAGATGTATAACCCAAAGGATGTGACAGACGACTGTAAACCAATCCCCACTTTCAGCACGTTTAAGGGAAACATTTGTCCTAGGATGCGGATTAGAGAAATTCATTAGTATGACACAATGACTTCGACTAGTAAAGCCGCCCTACAGCCAGTTAAAGAAGTTAATGCTTGATGTGTATGAACATTAATACTCCAGTCACGTGACTTTATTCTGTTCCAACCGCCAAATAGGTCTTCCTCAAGATGATTGGTCCAACACACGGTCAGATGACCGTCACCCGATTGGTCAAAGTCCTGGAGGAGGGAAAGAGGCTTCCAAAGCCGGATGGCTGTTCTGAGAGGGTAATGAATAACTTGATGTTCTAAATGAAATCTTGTTTTAAGCTTAAAGGGACAGTTCACCCAAAAAGAAACATTCTTTCATCATTTACGTCTCCTCGAGTTGTTACAAATCTGTATACATTAATTTGTTGTGATGAACACGGAGAAAATTATTCGTAAGAGTGCTTGGAACCAAACAGTTCTCAGCCACCATTGACTACCATAGTAGGAATGGTAGTCAAATGTAACCCAGAACTGTTTGATTTCATACATTCTTCAAAAGATACTTTATGTTCAACAGAACAACGACATTTATAAAGTTAACACTTCCAGCACTAAGTGCTTTTATGGAACTCTGTGTTTTATAAAAACTGAATGCTTAGGTAGTTAAACTGCAAGGACATGCTGAACTCTAGTGTCTCTTTGTGTTTTGACAGTTGTACAATCTGATGAGGAGATGCTGGGAGGCGACACCCAACAAACGGATCGAATTCAAAGACCTGATCGCCGCCTTTCAGCAGATGATTGACAATCCGTAACCGCAGAACTAAAATGGGACACAGACTCCTCCTCTTTTGCCCGAGACACCATTAAAAAAATATAAAAACAAAAAAGGCGTATAAATGTGCGTGTAGCACTCTTTCAGATATATTCTCCCTCTACTCTATCACACACATTGTGACCTCGTACATTATATGCAGGCCATTTGAATTGCAAATGAAAGGAAGAAAACCTGCTAGAACCACGGAAGCGGACATCAAGACACCTAACTGCAAGTCATTCCATTGGCTTGTTTTTTCAAACCCATACACGAGTGGAGAAAGACGTTCACGCTTCCTGTCCTGCCCTTGACCCGAGTGTCGCCTCTTCTGCTTATTGTGCTGTCAGAGCCTCCACCGTGCTGCATGTATAAAAGACCCAATATTTCTCATGATGCATTACTGCATGTGCTGTATGGGAGCTGCCCAAGATATGAGCTATACCAGAGCCCACCTCTGCGAAATGAACCCCATTGTGGTTAAAAGAAGACTGTTTTCCTGCTGAGGAACAGGACCTAGATTTACACAGGGGGGTGGTGGTTTAGAGCATTAGAGGGAACGTCGAGGCGCCCCTTCTTCTCAGACTGTTAACGTGCAAAGTATGTCGAACGCTCGAAGATTGTCCTTTGGGGTATGTGTGCGAGAGAGAATACGTCTTCGTTGATCGTCCAGCAGACAGCTGACATCCTTTATGGAACGGGATCGGGATGTCGGAAAATTCCACAGGATTGAACTTCTGGGCAGCGTTTATGAACTGAAGAGAACGATTGTGAGAATGTTATATTGATGTGGAGACATTGCTTGACTGTAATGCCTACAATAGGCACTAGGGGTCAGTAGAGCTTATGAAATAGCTCCCAAGGAATAATCAAATGCAATGGGCATGTGGAATTGTGGCTCTAACTTTCATAAACTGAATTAACCATTTGCTTCTATGAAATACAGTAGTATTTTATCTGTTCTGTTTTTTATCAAAAGGGAATTAAACTCGAACTATAAATGATTTGACAAATGTGCCGCATGCTTCTGTCAGACGGTTTTACATTTCCGTCATGAGGAGGATTACGATTAATTTATCATTTTAAAGCCTTAGCTGTTATTCATCTATCCGAGAGAAGGCTTTGGTTCACAGACGTGCTAATTACCATCTGATTATCAGATTATAGTAAATCCTCATACACTGTTTATCAACGGATCACAATTCATCTTCCAGGTGAAGTTTATCACTAGAAACGTGATGTTTTCGAATCCACTTCTACATGTGTCTAGATGGATTTAAAAAATGGAAATGGAGAAACAAACAGTGAAACTTAACATGTGTAATTCTTCTGTCCTTTAATGTGGAATGCAAAACAAATCTATCTGCTCGAAATTAAACCCCACACCATTTCCTCAAAAAAGAATAACAACAAAATAGTATCGAACAGGAAAAATGTACATAAATACACAAAATAAATACAATTACAATCTTTTTTTGTTGTTGTTGAATAAATACTCAAAAGCAGCAAGCGCTGACACATCTACTGAAAAAAAAAGATTTTTTTTGTTGTATTGCAGAATTACTCGCATGCTTAAATTCCACTTCCTAAAAATAGCTTATTCACAGTAAAGCGATATCAACGGAGTCTGGATATAAAATATTGCAAAATGTTAATTCAAGGTGAAAAAAACGACAACCTTGTAAACTAAAATCAGGCTGCGATATGTGTAGAAAGCACAAGTGTTAATCCCCCTGCATGTTTGAACAGGTGCCTGTACCATCTACATCAAGACACACCTCAGTATTGCAAAGCTTCGAGATACAAGCGCACACATACGCGTTCATAACATTCAGAGATGGACATTCTGATATTGAGGTCCGCTGACCTTGCTGTGCGAAATGGGAACGATGCACAGTCTCAATTTAAAATGGTCATAAGAATAGGCACAAATTCCCATCCTCAATCTTCCCAGAGATTTGCCTTCATTTAGGAAAAACTTGTCTTCATTTGAAGAACATTTGAGATTATTACGTGAGAGGGAAGATGGAAGGAAAGATGACCGTAAGTATGTGCTTAAATAATCCCTGTAGTTCTGAAACAAAAGTTATATTTCTGAGGTTCTAGCAAAATAACACCGCTTTAATGCAAAGATACATTAACCAAAAGCTGATTTAAAGGAATACTCCACCTTAAAAGGGAAAACTGTCAATATTTACACTGCCCTTGTGTCATTTGAAACCGGTATAACTTTCTTTCTTCTGCAGAAAACGGAAGATATTTTGAAAAACGTTGGAACCAGAAAACCATTGGTCCCCATTGACCACAAAAGAAGTCAATGGTGACCAACTTTTTTGGTTATCAACATAAGAAAAAAAACGTATTTTGTGTTTTGCTGAGTTTAAAATGACAACAGGGTGAGTAAATGATGACAGTGCTTTCATTTTGAAGGTTAACGATTCCTTTCATATGTTTATTCTTGTCATTTGTAGCATTCCCTCAAAAAGGCCTTTAGGTGTTTAGGTGCAGAAAGTGGGTCTCGGAGCCTCGGGTACTGCTATGATTTCGGCATTGTCTTTATAGTAGTCGATAATGCAATAAAGCAAAAATAACTAGGACACAATAACACAGGCTCCTCAAATCTATTGTCTACGTGAGAGAATGGCTTTCGGAGAGAGCAGAACTAAAGACGATCGCTTTAAAAGAGTAGAAAAACAAGGCACATAGCCTCAATCAAACGTGAACGTGCCAGGCCTGTGTGTGTGCGCCGTACGCTGACAAACCAAACATTTCCTTTTAAGACAATTTAAGACCGTATCTAACCGGTAACCAATAAAGCGTGCTGCAAAAAATCCAATGCTTAATAAGCATCTTGTTTTCCAGTAAATAATATTTATCTTAAACAAGTTTTATCTTGTTTTTATTGGCAGATTCGTGTCACCTATTTAAAGCAAATACCACTATTAAAAGAGAAAAACAATATGCAAAAAAATCAGCCAACAGGACGAGATTAAACTCTCATGCCTTGAGCAATTGTATTATCTATGTTAAGCTATTTTAAAAGATTGGTTTGATATTAATATAATTATTTGAAAAACAAAGATACTCATTAAAGCTAATGGCACCAAAAACAGATTTACAGATTAACCGAGAGATAAAACCACAGAGCACTGGCACCCATACATAACCCCTCTAACCTCCGTCACATCACACATATCCTTCCAACACTTTATTACTACTACTGTTACTATTTATTATTACTCTAACAGTTATTAGACAGAAATCGGGCAGCATTGTAGCATTACAAGTTATAGGGAGGTCAATCCACCCTTATTGGAAGGAAACGACCTTGTATTGTATTGTTGTAAGTACATTGTAGTTTCTCCAAGCGATTATTGCCCTAGCCATGTCTGTTGTTTTAAGGCTACTGCAGTATTCAGAATGGCTGATCTTTCCTACAGATACAGCAGTGTGTACAGAAACATTTCAAGACACGAGATACGAACAGCGCCTGGTGTATTCACACTTCAGGAAAGCTGATCTGGGCATTAATAAACAACAACACCTGTATGACACGTAAAGCGACACGTAATATTAATAACAATAATATATTCGTAATATCTGTACACTGTAAAAAATACACTTGTTTCGCAGAATATAGAATATACATAAGCTATGCCCTGCCTACCCTGTTCGAGAAAAAAAGAAAAGAAAATGTTATTCCTCTGAGTGTAGGTCTATCTTTTATCAGCCCTTAACCATTTACAGTAAAACTCGGACACTGAACGGCCGCCTCTCTCTCTCTCGCTGGAGTGGAATGGTACACCTCGCCTGGGAGAGAGGGCGAAATGTAGAACAGAGAAATATAAATATCAGTAGCTGTAAAGCTTCGTACCGTTCTGCCTGCTTTATACAGAGATCAAAACAGTACCACACAGAAATGTTAAAGAAGAGGAGACCTCATAACGCACAATAAAATGTACAATCTCATCATAAATATCAGCTATAGGAGACTAAGAGTTAAGGCTTGGACATGACAACAGCAACAGCACATACAGGTGTGTGTGTGTAGGTGTGTGTGTGTGAGTGTGTGTTTGGAAGTGTGTGTGGATTAGATCCTCTTCTTTTTGAAGAAATCTGCATACTGGCCCCCAAGACCCTGTGAGTGCTGGCCTACATACGGCCCCTCTGATGTCACTTCCTGTGCCGGCAGTGTGGGGTATTCTCGCTTTTGTCCCCGAGCTTGATTCTGAGAGAGAAAGAGACAATATTGTTAAAAATGTTCTTGAAAGCGAAATAACATCTATTGAGTTTTTGTATGTGCATGACACGGTGAATGACTGACAGGTTTTTTGTGTGATGTACAGTAAATGACTGACGCTTTCGCTCAACCCACGCATGCATGCACGCGCGTTTGAGGAAATTTTCTCTGACTCTTGCACTATGATAAAGCGTCTATTGTTAAATGGGTAAGAAAGCAGTTAAGAGGCGTTTATCTCTGGATGCGTCTGTCGTCTGGTGAACACCAGTGAGAAAGTGTTTGTCTTTCTGTGTCTGTCAGTGTCTTCTACTACCAGCTGTTTTATCATAAAGGATATAAAACTATGTATACAGCCGTGGAATTTTTCTTTCATTTAATTATCATTTGTAAATGTATTGTGGTCATTCTAGTCCAGTGTCTGTTGAATTTCAATCCTCAGGAGTGAGGTTCATCCAAGAGCAATGTGAAAGACTGACACCATGACAAGCCGCATGAAAAACAAAACACATTTGTTTATTTTTATAATATATAATTGATGCATTAACACACACTCACATAGTAATACTGATTCCAGTCCGTAGCTGTGGGCGTAGCGTGTGTAGCAGGACTGGGCGTGTGTGTGGTTGTGATGAAGCCTGGCATGATGGGAAGAGCACTGTAAGCAGGCAGAAGAGGCTGGGCGCTGCCATTCAGAGAGCTGTGCATAGGAGCACTTAGGGGCGTCTTCACCTCCACCTCCTAGAATGAGACAAACGATGACATCATCAAACATTTATAATCACACACACACTGCCCATTGACCCCGCTGTTCAGATTACACCTCACACACACAAACTCATCCAGCTGGTGTACTGAAGAGTGATGGAGAGTTTTCAGCAGGACATACCATGTCCTAAGTGTTACACGACTGAGACAGGTATGTAATGTGTGACCTGTAACACAACCTGACATCCCATTTACATAAGCTCATGGATTTGCAAACATGAACTCGCTTATACGGCAAACACGCGTGTTTACGGAGCAAACAGCCCAGAGATAAACTCATGAAAATGCTTCTGTTTTGCATTTGTTTTGTTTCATATAGTTCATTTAGATGCGTATTATCAGCATAACAATTTGAAATTGAAACCGTATATACAATGTACATTCTGTATGCGTCTATGGAGAAATGAATGGCTAGATTTCTGGTCTATTTTGGTCAGTGACTGTACGAGGGTTGTGCAGTAAGTCACTGAGTGATCTCCAGCAGTGCAGATGAGGTGTCACCTGGGAGATACTTAGACACAGCGGAGGGCCCGGCTAGACTTTTTGACATCCGTCTGTGGTGTGAATAATATGAGCTGTATGTATTAGATGCGATCGTATATATGTGTATTCCTGTACAAAATGGTTTCTCGAGCTGGTTTATGTTCACTGTAAAGTGAGCTTGACTGTGTTTCAGTTTTTCTGTGTGTGTGCGTGTACCTTGCTGACATCTCGGGGTTGGTAGACTTGAGCAGCTGTCTGGCTCATCTGTGTCTGAGAATAGTACTGACTGACAGCATGCATGTAGGAACTGTAGTCTCCGTATGAAGAGGAGACCACCACCTACAACACACACACACACACAAAAGTTTGTTTTTCTGTCATGGTACTTGATTCTTGTGTTTCTATACCTAGATACGATTTACGTTTCAACATTTGTTCCTTTTTATTAGGACATTATTGGGACTGTCCGCTGACTCTCACAATACAGACAAAACCATTTCTGACACCCCCATAAACAAAAACCATGACACTAAACAATGATGTTACTTTTAAAAGTGATTTACAATGTTATTTTATTTTTTAATACAATATTTTACATATAAAAATACATCTATTGTAATAATTAAATGACATTTAGATTTGTGTTATTTCATCATTTTAATGAGTCTATATTATCCTATAAATAAAGAACCCTAAAAATGTAAACACTAGTCTAGTCTACATTCTACATCTTGGTGGCTGTTGTGTGTGCTTACCTGAGGTTGCTCTTTTGGGCATTCTGGGACTGCAGTTGTCTCTTGGATTGTGTTGCCATAGCTCTGTGCTTGGTAGTGTTGGTACCACTGCTGCATTGCTTCCTATCAGAGAGATTGGAACCAATGGAAAAGCATGAAGATCACATAAAGATCATCATTTTTTTTCTGACTATAGCCTCAGATATCACTAGGGCTCAATGAAATCTATTCAATTTTTTCCCCACATTCTGTTTTATTTTTTCCCAATTACATTCTTTTTTCTGGATTCAGTGTTGTCTGTTTTTTACTATACAATACGCCTACCTGAAAACATGCTTAGTATTCTGGAGTATTAACTCGTAAACTATAGTAAAACATATATTTTTTATATAAACCAGTACCTTGTCAGTACATTTTCCGTTTTTTATCATTGTCCGTATTTTGGTGATATTACTAGCACATTTATAGCAATTTAATAAAGTAAATAGTATAGTACACTACAGTTTTAGTTTACTTCACTACATTTTTTAATTATCAAATTAATTTAAGTTAACAGGACTTTTATTTTGACGGTAGTTCCAAATACCTTTTCAGTGACATGCTTTACACTATACAAAATATACACTATACTCCATCATCTAGTGTATGATTTTGAGAAGGGTAGTATCAGTAAAAGTGTTTCCAGACGAGGGCAAAGTGGTTAACTGGCCAATCATAGCACACCTCGCTTTTCAGAGCGCGTTTCAGAGAGGCGGGGCAAAGAGGAGACACAAGCATGCAAGGTATGTGGAAAATACAGCGTTTTTTAACTTTAAGTCATGTTTAGACTTCGCATTACACCTAAAACAAACGATAATATTCTTTTAGTCGTGTCATATGACCACTTTAATACCAGTGTTACCATATATACTGTAACCAAAAGGTGGCTTGCATTATAATCTAAGAGAAAACAAACTGCCTTTGAATGTCTATCAAAAAAGAAAGATGCTGCCAGATGGTGTAGTCACGACATGCTGCAAGGCCGTGTTAACCAAGGAAACTTTGGGTAAAGAACTCTTCTCGGTCCTTTAACACATCAAATAATCTCTTCACTTCTAATAAACTCCAAAGCAAACTAGAGTTCGTATGTCCACAATGACCCAACATTACATCCCTAAGACTTTCTGACTCTCTTAGCATCCGGCTGTCTCAAATGCTAACTCTTCACTCTTGAACCCTCTCTGCACGGTCACTCCAAACAGCTGCTGCACTCGTCTTCCTCCTTTCCTCCATCTGACTAACCTCACGGCCTATTCCGCTTGTCAAGCTTTCTCTTCAACCGTTTCTTTAACACACCCCCTTCCTTCTCATCTCCTTCCCATCAGTCCTTTCACCATTCCCTGCGCTCTCTCTGGACGCCTACAGCGCGAACGCTCGCTGTCTCATTTCACTAAAGCTGTGTGGGAGTGCGCGACCAGATGGGACAGACAACTCGCAGCCAATCTCCCTCCCCCCTCCCGTTCCCCCCCTGCATCTCTCGCTCCCCTTTCCATTCCTCCAACTCTCACCCACTCCTTCTCGTATTGTCATAGGAACGCCGGCAGTAATGAGAGGGAGACCCACATTTAAGCCATTTAATCCTGCTAAATTTCCTTCCCCTCCGAACGCTCTGCCAAGGCATGAGTAGGGGATCACCCTAAAGACACTGGCGGGGATCTGAGAGACCGTGGGTGGAACGCAACTCCTTTTCATTCCCCCTTGAGTATGTTCTCCCGTGAGCTTGCTGAAATCTCTCAGTTCCTATTGCTTTTGTATTTTTGTTCTTATTAGTAGGAGTTGATGGTTTTTGAGGGCTTGTAAATAATTGACATGGATATATTTAGGTATTTTTAGGTCACACCACAGCTTGGGATGGTGACTATTTGAGTTCCTGTGATGCTAACAGCCAATCAGCATTGTCACTTTTCAGCCATATAGAGCGATGATATGACAGACAAAAATGTTTACTCCAGCTGCCTTAGAGATGAAAGTGAATTAAAATTGAAACTCACAATATCTGATTTTAACTAAACACTTTAATCATAGCGAGAACTCATGATACTAAATAAATGATAAATATTTATTGAAATATTTTAAAATATATATATAATATATATATATTATTATTTAAAATTAATCTTTAGTTGTGTTCTTTTGTGTTGTTTCTTTTTTGGCCAATGAATTACACCCATTGTGGCTCTTAAAAGGGAACGTTCACCTAAAAAATAAAAATTCTGTCATCATTTACCCTCCCTTATGTCATTTCAAACCGTTGTGGCTTTCTTTTCTTCTACAGAACACAAAAAACAACGTTGGAAGAATGTTGGTTAACCGAACAACGCCGGTACCCATTGACTTGCATTGGTTTTGTGTCCTTACAATATAAGTGAAAAGGGTTGTTCGGTTAGCAACATTCTTCAAAATATCTTCTTTTATGTTCTGCAGAAGAGAGAAAGTCATACAGATTTGAAATTTGAATTTTTTTTCGGTAAAATGTTAGACTGGTCCAACAGAATTATTTACATATATATTTATATTATATATACATATAATATTTTTTATATTTATGCATTTGGCAGACGCTTTTATCCAAGGCGACTTACATTGCATTTCCTATTCATTTATACATAGGTATGTGCAAATCCCCTGGGTTTGAACCCACAACCTTGCGTTGATAACGCAATGCACTTACCACTGAGCTGAAAGAAACCAATTTTTTTTTAAATTACAAAATCACAGCAACCCAAATCATATTTGGGAGTTTATATACACGCCCATCGATTTCCACTTTGCACCAGAGCACATACACTATTGTGCCTTTAAGTCCAGAGTATGAAATTTAGCAGGATCTAGTGGTGAGGTTGTGAATTGCAACCAACGGTATACTCCACCGCTCACCCCTCTCTATGGAGACACTATGGTGACTGTCATAACGTTTTCGCTTCTCTACAAAAAAATGTTATTCCTTCATCATTCCCCTCTTATCTCTCTGGCTTTCACTGTCATGTGAGGGGCTCAGTGGAATCCTTCATTTGTTGGAGGATCTGTGGGAGATCGAAGGGGAGAGAAACTAGAAAGAGGAAAAGAGATGAGGGGGTGGGGCTGAGCGAGATACCGATTTTTGCTGTTAAAGGGACAGTTCAGCCAAAAACTCCAATTTGCCGTTTATTTATTCCTCGAACCTGTCCACCTGTCTAAGAGTTCCTAAAGCACATCATTCCAAAAAGTGGTTCCTGGCGACATGTTGACATTTCGTGAAGTAACTCGCTCGATATTTTCATTAATTTGAAAGTCATTTTTAATAATATTAGCCATACTGTACAGCCTCAACACTCCCTTTCTGCAGGTGGCGCTAAACGTACCAGATGCTGGTGTGCCATCGGCCACCAAATACAACAAGAAGAAGATTGCGATTGTGTGGCTGCAGATTATGGCTAATATTGTTAAAAATGACGTTCAGTTTTATAAAAATATCAAACAATACGCTTCACGGAACGTCAACATGTCGGCAGAAGCAGCTTTTTGGAATAATGTGCTTTAGGAACTCTTAGACAGGTGGACCCCATATACTCCCATTATATGAAACAGAGAGGGCTGCGGATTTACCAAACAATCTTCTTTATGGTTCTACTCAAGAAAAAATGTCTCCTAGATCTCTACATCTCCTACATCTACATGCCTGAGGGCGAAACGGCAAATTTGAGTTTTTGGCTGAACTATCCCTTTAATGCAGAGTGCAGTGACTTACTGTCAGACCGACATATAAATCATCCATAACACATTTTGTTTTAGCATGCCCTTTAGGTTCATCTCAGATAGATACATCCATAATAATGGAGCAGCATGAATACACACTCATATTTGTGCATATCTTGTTAAAGGGATAGTTCACCCAAAATTATGTTTATTGTTCAAAACCTGTATATAACTTTCTTCTGCGGAACACAAAAGAAGATATTTTGAGAAATGTGGAGAAGTCATTGTGGTCGATGTCTGCAGTGCTGTATTTACCTGTGTATATTGCTGAGCGTATTGTTGAGTGTATTCAGCAGCTGTGGTCTCTGCACTATATTGAGTGGCAGGGGGCAGGACTGCGCTGTACGTCCCACTGTGAGTCTGAACGGTCTGAGGTTTACTGTTGCAGGGTGCTGTAAGAGACACACGCACAAAGTCATGCTGATTTAAATCAAGGCCTAGTCAGGGACACCCATTTAGAATATTTCACACATATTATCTTCTCTGCTGGTGTGGGCTGCAGTGTTGCGGTCTAGCTGTGCCCTTGAACAGGAACACAGAGAGACAGTCGAACAGTTTGCAGTCATACGCTGTGAACACTATGGTTGCAAATCAAAAGCTGACAGAAAACACAGTCCAAGGTCTTCGAGACTTGAGTCATTGTCTGTTTGTGCCGCACTTACCTTGTAATACCACTCCGGGAAGCACACTAGCCAGGTTTAGATAGGGGTTGGAAGGCAACTTGACTTCTTTAGGAGGGTCTCCTAACAGAGATGTCTGACAATTGGATTGAGTCTATAAAGAGAGAGGTAAAGAATGATCGAGAGAGCGAGGACCTATTAAAGGGATAGTTCATTAAAAAATGTAAAATATTTGATCATTTATTTACCCTAAGGTCATTCCAAACCTGTTTGACTTTCTTACTTCTGCGGAACACAAATGAATGTATTTTAAAGAAATTTGGTAAACAAACACCATTGGGTGCCATTGACTTCTATTGTATGGACACAACCGCTGAGACATTTCTCAAAATATCTTCTTTTGTGTTCCACTGAAGAAAGAGACATACACAGGTTTTGGTGAACATGAGAGTGAAAAAACATTAAGAAATATTTTCAATTAAAAAACTCAGTAGGCAATAACAGGGCGGGACTTAATTTTACCTGTTGGGTTTCCTGTACTATGAAAAATGGCCTTTGATATTATTGCTTAATACATTTTTCTTGACACACAGAGTTGGTTGTGTGAACAAAAAATACTTTTTTCTTAGAATAACATGCACTCATAAATTGTTTAAGTTCATTGACACTTTGAGTTCAGTTAAATGTCAATTCTTATAACGTTGTTTTGCACAGTCGGCAAAAATCACATTTTTCAAGGTCACAACTTAAAGCTCGATTGAAAGCTTCTGAACATTATAATTTCTTTATTATGAACTTTATTTATAATTGCTACTTTGATGCAATGTCTGACCCCACAGTCGACTGCACTGAACCGTGAGAATTCCTTAAAAGCATCTTCGCGTTTCCACGGGATTCAGATAGTGATTCAGGAAAAGGGATGATGTGGAAAAGTACTGGCACAGAGTCTGCCGTTCATTTCTAATAGAATTGGAACAGAAGACAGCTCTCTATTAGCCTGTGCAGGGTAATGCAGTGAGTAATCAGAGCCTGCAGGCATTAGCGCTCTGTCATTACGGTCCAGAACTCTGTCAGGAGTCTGGATTAAGTTCTGCTTGCTGACTGAGAGTGCCGTTTCTCAATGCAGACTCCTACAGATGGGAACAATGGCGGCAGCTTTAATGCGCTGCTTACCAACAGCTACACACAACAAATTATGAGTCATGAATTAAGAGCTGTTCCTAGAGAACAACACAGGGACACCAGACAAGAGTTTGTGTGTGTGTGTGTTTAACAGGTCACAACCATGATGAAAGCACCTAACAATGGACACATACACATGAATGGCTCATCCAAAACTTGGCACATCAATAATTTATGGCAGCTTTCACGTTATTGAGTCTAAACGCAAACGGTTTTATATATTTTAAACTTATTTAATGTTATATATCACAATATATCACATTTTAATCTAATTTTTGCTGGAAATTAAGTTGCAAAATTGCAGTTAATAGAAATGAAATAATAATTGTATAATTGATTTATAATACCACTAGAACAACTAGCTTAACAAATTCCTCAATTAAAGGTCCAATGTATGAAACTTATCGACATCTAGTGGTGAGGTTGTGAATTGCAACCAACTCTCCCCCAATCCCCCTCCCTTTTGAAGCACTACGGTGGCTGACACAGACCAAAGATGTTGCGTTTTTGCTATTTTTCCAAATGAGATAACGTATTTACAAAACGTGCTCTGTAGAGCAGTTTTTCCGTTAAGGGCTCATTCAGACTCATTCCAAGGTAATAAAAACATAACGCTTCACAATGTAAGGTTTTTATACACCTCTGAAGACATAGTTATGTATATTATATTATATATATATTGCATTTCTGTCAAAAGACACAGCACGTTTAAATAAAAATTACTTTAAGATCGCAATAGAGTTAAATTTAATGAAATTAGAACAAAGCTATAAATAACAAGCAATATGACAAATATTAATGATTAAAGCAGCCGTTCAACGGTGTTTCATGCATTCTGACTTCTTTACAATGTTAAACATGCTGTCTTCTCATGCTTAACATGGTCAACTTGCCAAAAACGAGTTGGGCATATTCCATAGTATTTCTGTGCTCGATACACTCCCCCAGTGATCGTACGGTTTTCTGATAGTTTTTTGAACATTAAACTGTTTCGTAACAATTTTTCGTAGTCCCTTATTGGACAATTCTCCCAGAAAAGCACGCGGCATGCCCACGTGGCAGCAAGGAGAGCAGATGAAGGAGCATGCGGAGACGTCACTTTCACTCGTGTGCAGGAGAGAGAGAGCATAAATTCGCGAAGTTCAGGTGTTTGTTTGTTCACTGCATTTGGGTGGTGAATGTTACATTCATTGGGTGGATATAACGCTGGATTTGGAGATTGTTTGAAACTGATATATAAACCAAAAGATGCCGGACATTAACCGCATGCGGTGAGTGAAACTAATGTCTGTGTTTTGATGGCAATGGGTGCGCACATGCTTTAGTTCAGCCTACCCCTCCCCCCCGCACGCGCCGTATGCTTTCGAAAATAATCATACAGCTGTATCCATCTTTTGTAAATGTGAACAAACTAAATACTTTGAAGAAACGAAGTATGCAATACTACTCTATAGGTACTCTGAAATTGGCAGAAACCGCGTGTGTTACGGCCGCTTTAAAAACAAAGATACAAACGATGTTAACAACATCTTTTCTTCTTTTTGATATCGAATTTTGTATGCCACAAAGAAAAGCCTACACTATCACTTTAAGGGTGTGTTCACATTTGACATCTTTGGTTCGATTCAAACGAGCTCTGGTGCGATTGCTCTGTTAGTGCGGTTTATTTGTGTAAGTGTGAACACTGCCACTCAAACCCTGGTGCGCATCAAACAAGCGCAACGAGACCGCTCAAAAGATGGGTAACCGGCTTGCTAAAAATAACGTCATATGCGCAGGCATACAGTGAGCAGGTAAAACTCAGCACACAGCATTGTCTCAGATGTCCGGTGAGTTCCATTTTTAAATATAAATCATAAAACTGTCCAATCACGTTGCTAATTTACACGTAAACTGTTAGGTTTTATATCTTTAGATTCGGTGTTAAAAAGCCAGTCTGAACGCTAACGACTAAAATTTTTTTGGGGGGGCTCTGACCAAACTAACCAAGAGAACCTAACTACAAATATGAACCTTCTCGAATTGAAATTTAAAAATTGTTTTTTTTAAATCAGTCTTTAGGAGAAGAAAATAAAAAAGCAAAGTAAGAATATAGTTAAAAACATCCTAATTGAATAAGAAACAAACACAAAAAAATAATGAAATAAACAAAGAACCAGGCTTACTGTAACACAAGAGCTAGTCTGTTGACTAGTGCTGTGATGGTTGGCCAGAGGTTTGTGTGTCGTGTTACCCAGCAATGGACCCAGACTCGCTGTGTTCATTCCAGGTAGGAAGTTTTGCATCTGGCTTTGGGCGCATACTGAACCCCCTGTCGTTCCTGGAGGTGTGGGCTGTTTTTCCAGTCCAATGGGTGCTGTCGTGACTCCGTTCTGCTCAGCAGTGGAATTTCCATGCGAGCGACCAGATATTCCAGGCCCTAGGCTCCCCCCCTGGGATGTGACTGGAGAAGAGTCCTGACCCAACTCTACAACAACGAGAAAATCAGTGGTATTGTACTTTATGTGATCATGTATTACAGCGTCTAACTGTCTTACCCGGACACAGGGTGACCATTTTCTTTTCATGCCAAAACCCACTAGACTTAAGTCTTTGTACAAAACTAACTTGAAACATGAATGAAGGTTGGTTGGTTGTTTTAGCCAGCAAATCCCCCAATTTCAGGATGCCCTTCCACAACAAGGTACATGTTTTACACAATGCATTGTGACATGGGTCATTTTTAACCATTTTTACATTCCATGTGGACAGACAAACAGCTTGCGTCTAGTATCGTGTCAAATCGCTGGTGGTTAGTACAAGGTCTTAGACAGGCCAGTACATTTTGGTGGTAAAAAATCCAGGATTTCATTCTTGCTGTTACTCTTACAGGGACAACTGGCTACAAAAATAATCCTCTGAAGAATTCACTGATGAAGGCTGAATTATTTTGGTTTAATCTGAGGAATTGTCCTTCAGGATCAAGGCTGACTTTAGTATTACTTGGTTTTAAAATTGATGATGTTAACTAAAAGAAAGAACATACAGTAGCTGCTGCAGTACATTTAGAATGAATAAACTATTCTAAGCACATTAATAATATATAAAAAATATATTTTACTCTTCATAGTATTGAGACATATGATGGTTACTTCTAGGGGAGTTGAGTCAAGTAATGTCATCATTTTGATCAAATAAAGAGAAAATGCAAACAAAATTGGAAAATTAGGGGACGTTTATTAAGATCCGGTGCTATGTCGTGCACTGGAAAACATTCCTAGTTTACTATATGTATTCCCATAGATTTTAACAGATTAGCGGCTGCATTAGTGGCTGTTTCTATGGGCCACTATACGTAGGTCGTGCTCATACTGGACGGTGCCAGGCTCTCCAATCCCAAGAATCATTTTGAGCTTGTTTTTAAACCGTTGTTGGATGTGTTTTTCCATAGGTTATAGGTGGAAGGATTTGTTTCTTGATCTTAAGGAGAGATGATATTAAAGTAATGTTTTTTGAATTTGGGCTAAGGTCATTGATCTAGTTTTTGGCAAAATGTTGAAGGCCATTAAGCTGGTACTGTTACGCAGGTCTGGCAACCCTGCACAGCTGTGTGTGAACACTTGAGAGCTACAACGGTTACTATAGTTTAAAAGCCTTTAAATATTGAGTTAATATTGTACAGATATACACATTATCGTATAATACATAATACACATTCCAACTTATTTTTCGGCAAGATCTATCTGCATTTCTGCAACCAGAGGCTGCAGTGTTGTGGCAACTTGACTATTCTCACCTAACTGTAACACCTGCATAGCACTGAAATGCAAATAGAAATGACCCTGCACACAAACACACTCTTCAAAGTCTCCGTTGCTTTGATGAAAGCCTATATAATACTTTGCACACACACCTTCTGTTTAAGAGCACAAAAGGAAAATAAATGCTGATTGAAGTGCTTGATGCCTCTAGCAGCTTATAATAGAGCATTCAAACAGTTGGATTATTTGCATTGCAAATGTCTTTCCCCACAGTGGCGTTTGTGACCTCACGTCTGAGGCTGTGGCGAGCAGGCTCACCTGTGGGGGAATCTCCCAGCAACCCCTTCCCCAGAGGAACCTGTGCAGGAGCTCGAAGACCCAGAACTTTCTGCAGGAGGAGCCGGGAGGGATCGCCCAACAGACCAGGGACCTGAGAGAGAAATGAAAGTACTGGATAAGATGAGGCTTGCAATGAAATAATGTGTGTGTTTTTACACACAAGAGAGATTAGGAGCTGAAACAAACCACATCTGCAGCAGTGAGAGTCTAAAAGTTCATTTTTTCTAGACCAGGCAATAGCTGGTTAATTGAAAAAATGTACGAGTCATAAACATCTCTTACTGACCATTAAACTGTATTTTCATTTTTCAATAATAACAATGTTCCAAGACAACTTCTTTTTTTTTTTCTTAACAAAATGGTTATATCTGTGACAAACAGCACAGGTTATAATTTGTCCGGAAATTAGTCGTTCTCCATCCCTTGTTAAAACTGCACTTGTCAAAAAACTGCAAAACATTTGCATTTGGTTTCTCATGTTTGGTTGGTTAATGTGAAGACATTTTCTAAAGGAAAAAAAACTTTGGCATTCAGAATAAACTTCTGTTCATAACATTCCCACAGTCGATACAAGAAGCATTACTCGCTCGATTCTTGAGTAGGCGGTTTTAATGTTTTCGCGCAGTTTGATTAAAACTCATTATTGTGTTGAGGTTATGAACAAAATTACTGATCAACTTGCATTCAGTGCAAGGGAAGTGTTCATTTTTTTATCTTTTCAAGCATGCTCAACAACACAATCTTGCACAAACACCGACATTAAAGGAGATTTTTGACAAGTTTGTACAGCACATGTGCAATTCCAGCGTTACGGACGTGACAATATCAGTCAGAACTTGAAATATAAATTCTTGGAGATGCTTAAATGTTTTTATCAATATATGGAATCATCTTATTTTGTTGATCCTGATGATAGAATCTTGACATTAGAAAAATATCAGTCTAAGCATGAGTTTTCTATTTTAAAAGAGAGAAAATTTCATGCCTTATGGGTGTGACAAAAAAGGATGCACGTTTATGAGAGACAACTTACTTTGTAGGATTTCTGTGAATTGAAATGTACAAACCAGAAGCAATAATACCCAACAAATGGAGAACGGATGCCTTTTCATAGTTCAAATACTGCTTTATAAAATAAAAACAAATAATGCTTTTCCGAACAATAGCTGCTGTTTTCTCATTTAATGCAGGCCTAAAATATCCTCACAGAAGGAACTCTGAATTATTTCTCATCTACAGTTGCATAACATGCGTTGTTAGTCAGGTAATAAATCGCACCCATGTTACTGATGGGGTGATGCTTTGGTAAAGGCCACACAAGACTGACACGCACAAATACACACACACCCTTACATTACAAACGTGCTTGTCTTTGATCTGTAAGAGCTGCTGTTGAGCCATCTGCATGTGGAGAAGATTCTGGAGAACAAGACCATTACCTAGAATGGCATTCTGCATGTGAGACAGAGAGAGACAAAGAGAGAAAGATGTGGTCACAGCAGTTCGATTTTTTACTGTAGTAGTGTCCACTTAAACATGATCTTGCTTCAACTATGGGCATTTTTTTTGCCACGTGAACACACGAAACCCACGGGAAGTAAAATTGGCTATAGTTAAAAAAACACCCGTCTACACAATGTCATCTTGAAAGAAAGAAGTACCTGCTGTGCTTTTCCTAACTGAAGCAGAGCTGCAGTGAGCGGTGGACGCATGAACGGGAGATTGTGAGGTCGGCCAAACTTTCCTGGGGAGAAACCAGCAAATAAACCAAAGCAGAACACGTGATCACAAACGATCCAAAACGAACCCTTAGAGGAAAAGAAAGGGGGAGTCTAACGCACACCGCCAAACATTTCCTCATACCAAAATTCCAGATTTGGCTAAAGGCAAGTTGCTACGGAATAGGTAGAGAAGTTGAACGTTTAATCATGTGCTATATTTAGTGTCGTAATTGTGTGTTCTCTTTAAGCTCCGGCCTCCACTTCTTCCTCATCTCATTTATTCTTCCACCCAATGAATAGTTCATTTTAATATATGATTAGGCCTTCATCAAGGGAAAAATCTGCTCTGAGCTGGTGATCATCGCTCCATGGACCACACACACACGCATATGCAAACATACAAGGGATATTTCATTTCAACTTCAGGAGATATGATCGGATCGGTTCTGAGTACTTTTAGAAAAGTATTTATGAATATTCAAGAAAGTGTGTGTGCGTAATGGGTAAAGAGGCATTTAAAGTCCCAGTGAAATAAACAGTAACAATGCCTATTTATTAAGAAATATTGCAGTGTTTATTGTAAATACTTTATCAATGTGGGTCAATCTCTTTTTAATATTTGTCTGCCATTATAATCTTCAGGTAAAATCTGAAAATGCACTTCCGGTCCATAGTGACTATCTATCTCAAATGATGTATGTTAGACGGCTTGGGCGGGGCATCGTTAACTCCTCCCCTTCAACTGTGAGTCAGCTCTCGGTTCCATTTCATAATGCAATAGCTGTTTTTATACTTCCAATCAAATCGAAGACTAGTGCCACACCCACTATTTTTCTAATTCAAAATTCGATTTCATATAGAAATGTGTCAAAATACGGAAGTAAAAACAATTGTAACTTCTGGTTCACAGGGACCTTAAAAGTCATTGTCTATGTGTGCGTATGTGGTCCTTGTAAAATGTCCCAACAAAAATGATAAGAGTTGTATTTTTTGGGAACAAGATCAAAAATGGAGGATTTTTTTCCCCCATGAGGAAAAAAGCGAATAAATCAAATTAAATACACCAAAAGTAAAAAAATGAAAAATGTATAAACATTCATTTGAAAATGGTTTTGAGGTAGCGTAAGGGAAAGAATATGCAGTTTGTACAGTATAAAAATCATTATTTCTATTATGTCTAAGTCCCCATAAAACATGGAAACGCAACATGTGTGTAATAGATATATAAGAAAGATACCTCCACGTTTGCCTGTAGGGTAGGGTCTCATAAGAACTTGGAGAGCAGCAGGATTGGTCATGCTATTAAGGAACTGGGCCAGATTGGGTTCTGGCAGCAAACCTTTCTTATTGCTCAACATCTACAAGAGACACACACACACGACCAAGATTAAAAACATAAATTTGTTATCAAATAACTGCCATGTCTACTATGCAAATATACTAAGTTTTCCTGCTACTTTCCACGAGCATTAAAACAGAATATCACTTTTCCTTTTTTATGTAGACTTTTATTGCATATTTAAAAATCTAAACATTTAGCCATGTCTTACATTTTGATACCAGTAACACAAAAATCGCAACCCTAATATAAAATGAACAGTAATGAATATTACACAAAGAGTTTCAGGCTCAGTTTCTTGGCACACATGAACACATATCCCACCAATTACAGTTATCACCACACAAAAACAGTTTTCACTTCACAAATTTATGTCCTGTTAAATGTTTATCTGGGATGTTTATGGCCCGGCTGTGAGTGAGCATGTGTGTGTATCTATTGGCATTGGGGAGATGCTTGTAGACATGTTGAACTCTCATTGGATCTCTGATGTCTGTTAGAGGTGTGGGTGCATCCACCACACTCCATCTCCATCTGCTGACTACTATTCCTCCACCCACACGCTGTGGTGCTTTCATGCCGTAATGGATGAATCCAAGAATGTAACCACCTATTCAGGACTGATGGCGATAATTTAGGAATCAACCATTGAAAAGCCTGTATCAGTGGAGCGTGAATATAATTACAGCTCTGGGTGAATCAGCATCCAGGTGGAGTATACAGAGAGTGTGTGTTTGAGGATGGCAAAGAGCAGAGCCATCTCCCATCATGCCCCTGCGGTAAGAGATGGATTACCTCAGATTCTGATATGTGCTTTCAAATATCCATACGCTGCTGCTTAAAGGCTTTCTTTTCTCTACCGTAAAAACCGAATCTACACATTTGTTAACTAAGCATACATTGAAACTACATCTGGTGGTTTAATGTGTGTTACAGTTTTGTACATGTATTTAACTGATAGATCGGGTGCTGGATGGGGTGTAACGATTTGTTATATTGCGTAATACTGGGTTAAGAATGTGATAATTAACTGAAATTCAAATGACAGATTTGTCAATTTTTTGTTGTTGTTGAAATACAACTTTTTATAGAGATAGTTCATCCAAAAACGAAAAATCTTTCATCATTTACAATAAATGTAAGAGAGAAATATATTTGGAAGAATGTTCAGTTCAGTTCTGGGACATCATCTGCTACCATAGTAGAAAAAATATATTGTATTTTTTTGTTCTGTTGGACTTTCAGAAAACAAAGAGTTCTCGGGAACCTTTGACTACTATTCAATTCTTCCTGCTATGGTGGTCAATGATGTCCCGGAGCGAAAATGACTTTCAAATATTCTTCCAAATATATTTCGCAATGTTTTTTGTAACAGAGTAATTTATACAGTTATGAAATTACATGAGCGTGAGTAAATGATTGAATTTTTGGATGAACTATCCCTTTAACAACATTCAAGGTTGAATTGAAACTTCTGTATGTAAATTATAGGGTAGAGACGACATCAGATTCCCACTACAAGATTATTGTAATTTGTGGCCAAAAGAACTAATATATTATTGAGATATCTGTTGAAAGTTGTTTAATAAATAATAATGCTATCAATCAAATCAATCAATCATTTGGTTAAATTGATATCATACGTATAATATTACAACATTATCGATAATCATGGTTTTTTTATATCAAGGTTAATGTCAACACAAGTATATTATTGAACCCCTAATGTAAATGAATGATAATTTGATAAAGTCTGTACGTTTTTTTTTTTACATAAAATGTAATTTAGTCAAGGAATTAGATAAGCTAAATCCAAAAATATTATAAAACAAACAAACATTATATTTGACACAGGTGTGTTGGCGGCTAAGCCAATGGAATTAATCAGATGTAATATCTTTAAAAAACATTTTGTGATTTTTTGCAACGCAATATACAGTGCTATAATCTATACACCCCTCATCCTGAATGCAGATTGGTCAGCTATAACCTCTTTGCTAAACTGTTATTTGTATGACAGTCAATGTCAATGACTACATCTTCTAATGAACAAAATTGCTACTCAAATAACATTTTAACAAACATCCGTGTCCTTAAAATATGCTGTTAGGAGTCTCGAGTGCCTTATTACTTGAATAAACATGCTGAACAAACTTTATCAATGTTCAACCGTAAGAGGCAAAGCAAATCCAGTCAGCCTTGAATATTACTGAATAATAACCAGCAGGCAAGTATCCTTGGCGTTTCGCATGAGTTCCCAGAGCGTTGGCTACTGAGAATAGCTAGTGCAGACACCTGCTAGACCCGAAGCAGAACTAAATGAATATGGCTACACTCACACGAAAGCAAAAGAACTGAAGGGAAGGCTTGTGGCCTGACAGTCTGTCTGTGAGTGGTGCAGTTGTATAAAATAAAGTGATGCTTGTGGCTCTAAGGGGTGGACTTCCTGACAAATGTCACATTGCATTTGCTCTATTTTTGCTGGATATTTTCTGAGGCAATAACAGAAAGGAAGACAGAAAGTCGAGACAAGCCTAAAGTGACCTTATTGAAAAGATCGGTTTCAGTGTATGTATACTGGTTAGTGCGGACCCAGAGTCATCTTGACACTGGTTAACGCTCAATGTTTTCTGTATGATGAACTTGTACCCGTCAGCTGGTTTATGTAGACCTGTCCGGCAAGCTAAAAATAGCCCTGTGGTTTATTTCAGGCCTCGGAAATGCAGCTGAGGTCTGGAGATGTTTGAAACAGCAGGGTTTCTATGAATACTGTAATTTAACTGTCAAAGCCGCAGTTTAACACATGCACGTGTGTGCGCGGTGATGCGTGCACGTTAATATGTTCGAAACTCTGGTTGCTTGCTATTTCACGATAAAGAAAATGTTCTTACCACGCCCTGAGCAGCGATGAGGGCAGCAAGCGTGCTGCGTCCAGAGGTCCCTGGAGGACAGAGACACAGCCGTATCTCCTGACCCTGGATCAGCTGCCTGTCCATCTCCAGCAGAACTGCTTCGGCCTGCTCCGCCCTCTCATACTCAACGACACCGAAACCCCGAACTGGACTCCCCTCATCTTGAGCCAGCTATAGTAAACACACACAAAAAACGGTAATTAGAGCTCCAATCTGGGTGTACACAACTACATTTACGTCTTCTTATTTTTGTGATGCATCTTTTTTTGGAAAATAAATGTACTTTCATTGTTATATATGCATTTGGCAATGATTCGTTCTAAGTGTCCTGCGGTTTCGCATATTGCTGCATAGCTAAGTTCAAGTTTGGTGAATTCGTGTCACCTGCCAACCTGCGAATTCGTGTCACATGAAAGCGTGACACCAATAAAAGTTTAAAACATCTCAACGTAAATATTTTTAAGATGGAGGAATAATATTTTTGCATCCAAACGAATTTCGAAAGCTCAAAGTCTAGTGCGACGACGGAATTACAGTGCATTAAATCCATGCATTTGTTATCAATCAGTATGTGTGACTTTTGTGTTGCCTATTGAAACAAGATATCAGCTACAGACTATCAAACATCAGCTCCATTGGGCTGTGCTGAGCCTTAAGGAACACATTTCTTTCTGTCTTTCGGCTTTGATTTGTGCAACGCCTGCAACCTTCTGGTGTGGTTCATGATATTAAGTTATAAAACACTATTTGCATGCTAATAGGCGCTATTTGATATTAGAATTGAAATTGGAGTTTAATTATTGAGCATTGTTCTTGGGAAAACTTCCTAAATATTCATACAGTGGGGTTAAAAATGCTTCCGATTTGCGTACTTATAATTACATATGATTTGTTACTATTTTTAATACCATAACAATAACTATTTCAGGCCAAATTTTACCTGAAAAACGTATCAGAATTCTTTACAAGGATTTGTTTCTGTGACTTGTGTCTCCCTTTTGCTTTAAAAACAGCTGGCACAGACTCAACAACTTTGTGTAAAACCTGATGATCCGGGTTATGTTAGATTTGAGAAGGTTCCAAAAGCATCTTGTGTGCTTTAACGGAATGAATAAATCTCACCTTTTGAGTAAAGAAGTTGAAGGATCACTGTCACAAATATGCTATTTTGATTAGTGCCCTATGAATGAAACATTTCCTATTCGTTGTATATCATAATCTGAATCTTTGCATTACTGGAGTTGTCAATTATTGAGTAAGTTCATTAAAAATCTGTCTAAAAAATAATATCCTTAACGCACAAGAACAAGCTTATAATCATAATTTCTGAATTGGGCTGTCAGGTACGACTTTATGGGAAATGTCAGTTTGATAAATGATAAAAAAGAATAGTCTGTTTTACTATAGTTGTAGTACACCTAACTATGTAATGACAAATCTATCATGGTTTAATATCATGGTTCTGCCCCATCTTGTCTTGCTTTTCTTGATCTAGAGTGCAGAATCATGACAGAACCTCTTGTTTCATGTGGAGAGAGGCATTTTGGCCCTCTTGGGTTTCCATTCTCTCGCCCCAGTCGCGTCTCTCTTCCCGGTCGGGTCTCTCTTCCCGCCCTCTCGTTTCCTCATAGTAACTGTTAATGATTTCATGCCCCGCACCTGTTCCCTCTTGATTTAAATCCTTTATAATACCCTCGTGTCTCTATTGTCCTGTGCTCGTTCATTTTGATTGTTTGACTATTGGATTGTTCGAGTGTTAGGATGTTTGAATGTTTGCCTTGCCTTGTTCGCATTGCCCTGTGTTGTCATCATCACCCGTTGGATTACCTTGACCCTTGGATGTTTATTGTTATCAAGTCCTGTCTTAGTTTTTATAAGTACTATATTTATCTTGTCTCTATTGTTTTAGCCCCCTTGTGGGAAGTCTTTGTTTTTGTAGTTTAGCGTCTTAGTTCGATTCCCATCGTGGGTGTTTTGTTATATTTATAAAAGTCTTTGTGTTCCCCTTCACTAACGCTGTCTGCAATTGGGTTCTCTTCCTTGACATTCAGGACAGGTTAACCTGTGGCTACTATGATCTTACTAGTACAAACATTAAAATTGTTATAAATACTGGACAAGAACTACTATAATATCTATAACTGTCTGTAATTATATAACTATACTATATACATTTTCGAGAAATTATTAAATGTAACATCTTTGAAAAGCCTTACATTTCTAGTTTTGTCACATATAGAGATGACGAGGCCTATGACAGTTATTATATAAATAAATAAATAATCGCTATTATTGTCAGATAACCACAATTATTGTAAATCCTTAGAAAACAAGGGTGATCTGCAGCATTTTTCATCCACTGCCCTTGATCTGCACTCATTGTTACGTTCGAATGACATTTGAGTTGTATCAGATTTTTCCTTTTTTATGTTTATGAGCTTATTAAAGTGATTTCAGATTTGCTGCATCTACACAGCAAGACGACCTCATCCTCAGTGCCATATCTCAGTCTTTTCTGTCACTATATGGGGAATGTAACTAGTTATTTACAGAATTTTCCTTAATGTATCTACTTTCTATTAATTGAATAAATTAATTGTGATCCATTTTGAAAGCCTTTAAACAGCCAATTAATCGCCCTTATCGCAATTATTAAATAGACAATTAATCGTGAGCCAAATTTCATAATCTTGACAGCCCTAGTATGACATGCTTTATTAGTCCAGATATGTCCAGATCTAAAAGTAGACATCTCTGAGGGAATGTCCAGAGTTCCTAGGAGGCAAGTCAAATCCTTGTTTATAATTCTTCAATTCCTCGGGTGGAGGAAAAGATTTGTCTTTCCTTGGGCACCTGTGTGAACTGTAAAATCGAGAGGAACCTGCAATGAGATCAACTGCTTAAAAGTTTTTAGGAATAATATTTTGTAATCATTTTGTTATCTAACGAAGCAATATGTTATTCTGTTTTTGCAGAAGCCATACTGAAGGCTGGGGCTCAAGATCTCTGACAATGACACAATGTAATCTTAGAAAAAAATGATCGCCTGTGGTCATTAATCGACTATCGCATACATGTCAAACCAGGTATGTGATCAGCCAAGCACAAAAAAGAAGGAAGGCGGCATGCACCCTCGCCCAACCCCAATCCCTCCCAAAAAGTCTTTAATTATACTACTTAAATGTTACATGATTCACTTAGCAACACAAAAACAGCAAATTCTGACTGGCAATTTTGGAAATATCAGTTCAAATTTTTATCAGGTTAGCAGTCACCTAAACAATATTTAATAAAATAGGTCAATGCTTTGTGAAAATATCTTATGCTAATGTCAAATGAGATGGCACCCCTTGAGTAGTTTATGCTAGGCCTACTTTTATTTTATATAATCAGCAACTCATTAAAACAATAATTGAACACATAAAGTAAAGGATCCTGTGGCCTCAAGAGACTTCCATACACAGCCACTACACGACGCATCTACGTCATTCATACATGCATGTTGCGGTTTTTGTTAATCAAAAAATCTAGGCAAAAAAATACGGGAATCCGTATTTATAGGGGAAAATCACATCCCTGCAAACTAACGATCGAAGACAAGAGATTTTGGCTAGAGTCATAGGAATCGTACAGGATCCTAAAATTGGTCTCAGATGTTTAAATCTTGGCCAACATTGTGTGCACCCAACTTAACACTTTGCTGGCTCTTATTCATACAGCTTCTAAACTACATGTTAAAAACTGTAATTTTACAGAATTTGACAGAGATACAGTAAAAATCCATCAAATTACAGAAAAAAGACATTTACAAGAAAATAATGTCATTTTAAGTGAAAAAGACAGTTAGGAGCCATGTCCAACGAGGCGTTTCTGCCGGCGTTCTGCGTAATTTTTTTCAATTGTTTATATCGGAAACAATTATTATATCGGTTGTGGTTTCATGAAAGCGTGAGCAGTGGGTGTTTTTTCCCACCAAAAGTACAGGCATTCGATCGGGCGCCCCAAGTTGAAAAAAAGACAGTTAGGAGCTGTGTCCACTGAGGCGTTTCTGCTGGCGTTCTGCGTAATTTTTTTCAATTGTTTATATCGGAAACAATTATAATATCGGATGTGGTTTCCTGAAAACGTGAGCAGTGGGTGTTTTTTCCCACCCTTAGCACCGGCGTTCGATCGGGCGCCCCGAGTTGAAAAAAGGACAGTTAGGAGCTGTGTCCACCGAGGCGCTTCTGCCGGCATTCTGCGTTATTTTTTTCAATTGTTTATATCGGAAACAATTATTATATCGGAAGTGGTTTCATGAACACGTGAGCAGCGGGTGTTTTTTCCCACCCTCAGCATCATGAAAAAATGCTCAACTTGGAGCAGAACGCTCAGCTCATATGTGCATGCAGCAGGTGTTTCAGCCAAACTCCTGGCGTTTTCAGTCGCGTAAAAATGCCTCGGCGGACACACCCACTTACAGTATTTCTTGCTAACCCGGCTGCCAAAACTTTTGTGTTTTTATTTAAATAAAAACTAAATGTTTATCTACAGTGGTCTGTACCAGTGGTTTTAGACAGCCACTGCTCAAGATACATGAAGCTTGTTTACCGCTTCATTTACATAAATGTTTTGATGTTCTGTCTATAGTCTGTGTTTTGATCGTTGTGCTTTTATCTTCAATCTGTGTGTGAAAGCTGTGGATCATTGTTTCATCCAGCACGATCAGCTTGTCTAGACTTTACGTTTTCGCCCACACTCATTCTATTAAGTCCGAAGGATCACACAGGTGTTACTCGGGCTCCATTATTATTGTTGTGTAGTGTCTGCAAGAGTGTATTGCCTTTGTTGTTTTCTGGTTTGAGCACAGCCTGAAAGCAATAATAATATGTTTACATCATGTAGAATGTCAATACGGTACCCACCCATGTATTGGAGAGCCACACGGTATAAAAGTTGAATAAAAAAAACAATCCTCTATTAAACATTAACAATATTTCTCAATTGCATTCTTATTTCTTTACAAGTAAAACTTGTATAACTAGGCACAAAAATTCGGACCCTTTAAACATTCAGAGGAAAAGTGATTTCCTATTAACACTGAACGCGCACGCAACCGTACTTGCAAATAGGCTACAAACTCTCAAATCCCATTACAATTACCAGCCTGCGTTTTTAAATCTCAGTCTTGACAAGAGATCACGCAGGGAATCAGGAACATTCACACGAAATAAACACACACGCACACTCCAGATGTGTTTTGAGGTGCAGCCTTTCATCTATGTGCGTCACTTCTTTGAAATGGCCCCTGGAGAGACCAGTGGTGCTTCATCAAAACATCTTCACCAACTGTCAGGAACTGATCGGTGAAGGAACTCATCTACCTCTTTCTCCACACGTATGTTTTCCCGTCTCCTGTGTTCTCTTCAGATTGATTCACTGATCAGTTCAGATGATTTGATGAAATGTATAAAGCCCACCCATCGAATTGTGAGTCACTTGGTCAGCACAGTGCATAGTCCTTTAAAAAAAGGACGATGTTAGCGAGGACACGGTTGTGTAAATAATTTAAGGTCAGTACATAATTTATCTCACGCATGTCATGGAATTTAGTTGCAAATATGTCTAGAGAGAAAGAGAGAGATCAGGTGAAGGATGAGTCGAGTGTTTTTAAGAAGAATCTGGGCGAAACTAATCAGCTATTGGCACTTTTTCCAATGGAAATGAGACCCCTCAGGGAACACAGAATGAGAGAGAGGGAGATTGGGCGAGTACGTGAATGAATGGATAATGTATTGGTGAGAGAGCAAAAGATGCAAGAGTGTACCAGAAGAGGATGCCGAAATAATCAACTGTAAGTGGAAGAGATGAAGACAGGCTGATTAAAGGACAGACGCGTGAAAATAATCTCTTACACTTTTGAACCCTACTGTATGCACACACACAGGGTGAGACTGTAGGAAACTGTAAAATGTGCTACAGTGGCCTGGATATTTCTTTCACACTGTCACACACACAGCATACGCCCTTGGCAGTAATAAGTGGTGCGGTGTGTCTCGGAGGAACCCGGGCTTATCTGTGCCAGTTATAATGCAGTCAGGACAGTGTATGTAAAAGTCTAAATATAGGGAAGGAAAAGCATTTGTCATTTGGATATGTGTCAAACTGTTGTGTGTGGAGTGCACACGAGTGTGTGTGTGTTTGAACACTTACCAGCAACAATACACCATTCTCAGCACAGACTTGAATCTAGGAAATTGTATTGCTCATTGGTTGCTCTTTAATAGCTCAGGAGTCTGCACATTTAGGTAGTAACATTGTCTCAGACGTTACTCTAATATTCTAGAATTTGTAATGTAGTTCTAATATTCCATAGAAGAATTAAAAATACATATTTTAGAATTCATAGGACTGTAATGCTATGTTCACACCAAACGCGAATTAAGCGATTTGCGCGAGTAAATTACATACAAAGTCAATGCAAAGACGCAAATAGACGCGAACTTATGCCAGGCGACACTTATAACCCATATCGGATGGTATGATGGCCAAGAACACGAAATAAAGAGTAACGAAATGCTTCGCAAATGATTTGAACACCGCATAGGAATGACTAAATAATCTTCAGACATAGGTACAGTATGTGAGGTTTTTATTTACATTGTGCAAGGTTTATTATTTACGCTGCGTTCATTTTGGGCATTCTAAAGGTTTTTCTACAAAGTCAAATGAAATGCAAAAACGTTGAAACTCAATATCTTACAAACTACTCAGACTGCATGACAGAACCTTATAATTCCAAAGCGATTGATTATTCACACATTTATAAGACAAAATGGGGATCTGTAGTACGTGCAGTAACCCTACATCCACAATCACTTACTGAAGACAATTTGTAAGTTTGCATTGATCAGTTTGATCAAGCAAATTCTAAACTTCGCCGGATATAAAAGATGACAATACCATTATCATATCTGAGTTTTACTTTGGGAGGTGAAAACTTTATAGTTATTTTCAGGATTTTTCACCAGGTGACACTGATGTGTTTAGTAAGAAAATGTTCACATTTCAGCGAACTGATAGCACTATGCACTGGAAAAACTAATTTGTTTACTTTACTTAATGCAATTGTGCAAACTTGGTGCTTTGATTCAAATAAGTAAGCTCAACTAAACTGTTTTAAAAAATAACATTTAACTAACTTAAATATGTAAAATATTTCTTACTTTTCTTACTCAAATTTACTTAAATGAATTAAGTTGAAATGACTACATTTTGCCAGTACTTTTATTATAACTATACTCAATTATTTTAGTACAATTCTTTGCACCAAATGAGCAAGAAGAGAATGATCTCATAACTGGAATTAGCACAGTTACAGTCACTGGTGACATAACACATGTTACAGGTTACATGTAACCTCACAGAGCACATGCACCACTCTTCTGAACCACGGTAACCACAAAACTGAAAAATATGTCAAACTCTTCTAAATATCTAGGATAAGTGAACATTAAACACTAACAAGTCTTTAACTTTACTGAAAAACACATCAAATATTCATGTTCTTTCAAATGGGAATTGGAAATCCTTCTCTACCAATTGTATTGAATTTACATGTTTAAATTAAGTAAATAGAACAAGGAGCAAATCATATTTTCTGAGTTTTAGTCAAAACTTCAAGTTAATCAAAAATAATAATTATTTATTTATTATCAATATATTATTATTATTACTTTTCACTTAAAAGAAAAAAATGTGTGATTCAGGAACTTAAAACATTTAAGTATGTGTTAAGTATGTTATTTAACTTTTTTTTATGAAATTAAGTTTACATTACTTAATCTTTTTCAGCATTTAAGCATCTTTTGATTATTTTGAGCATTTGGTTTTACAGTGTGCGTGAGCATTGTTAAGTGTCTCTGTGATCGTGCCTGTAGTAAGAGGTACATTTTTACATTACTTTAGACAGTTAATTATTAAATTAATTCTCAGCCAAGTTTCATTTTAGGAATAATTGTAATAATTGCAACTTAATAATTAATTCATATTGACTTTAAAAAATGTAATTAAGAAAGCTCAACATAGATGTCCGACCAGATACAAGCAGTCTGAGACATTGTTGAGACCTATATTGAATATGAGAAGAAATCAATCACATTAACCAGATTTCTATGCTAGTTTGTCTAGTATATTTCGTTGGTGGCGGTCTAGCTGGTAAACCACCAGCATTCTATCCTGGCGACCACCATCCAAAACACACGGTATGCTAGTAACCAAACATGCTTTTTCAATCTTTTCAGCAGAGACCATACAGGCAGACAAGTAACTTCATTAAGGATTCATAAATTATATAAAAGTATTTTCACACTGAAATTGTGTGTTCGTACGACATATACAGTAATGTAAAATGAGGCTTTTATGACAAATTGTGCATAAAAATTCAATAAACCTGCTGGCTGAACAAATGTCGAACAGCTCTCTCTCTCTCTTTCTGTCTGTGTATGTGTAATGCACTGTTCTCTGGCAAAACAGATCGCAGCTGTCACAATTGTGCGTTCTGCAGGCCACTTGACACAAATCTAATACAATAATGACACTCCACCGGTTTCCTCCTTTATGCCTTTTAATGTACGAAGCATTTTCTAGACTGTAGGGAGAGTGTGGTCAGGCTGTAGGGTGCCGATGTCTGTATGTTATGCCGCTGTGGATGAATGCAGTCAGACTCAACAACCACTAGCCATTACTGACCTCAAGACAGGGAAATCAATATAGCAACTGCCTCCTTTTTAAACACACAACAGCATACCTGATACAGTAAAGCACTTGATCAAAAGCAAATCTCGGTCTAGACGTCTACATGGCTTGTTCCACCTGGCTCAGACATGTTTGTTTTCCTATAGTATATAGCTGACCTTTGAGGGTGATACAGAGACCCCAGGTGGATTCTGGGGAGGGGAGTTAAACAGTATCGATATAAGAGTGATGTCAAGGCACTGAAGTACAGTAAAAACACTCCTGTTATATGCTATAAGAGTTAAATATTGGGGTAACTGTAAAGGCACTTCTGAGAAATGTGGTTGAGATATGTGCTATTTTGTTCTTTAAGGTGATGCCTGCATAAAAAAATTAGGGATGCTTACCCATATAAAACTGGTGGCAATATCTCCTTGATATTCAGAAGGCGATCAAGTTATAATGCTAGCCTGGACCTAAAATAAAACCATATTTATAGCTTATACCTATTGCATCGTCTAGGTGTAGCATAGGTGTGAGACAAAATATATACATAGTCATATAGGTAGGTGTAAGGTGTAAATGAGAGGTCTCGACTCGTTTCCTTGGAGAAAATTTAAATAGTAACTTCAATTTAAACAATGGTACAGCTAATACCGGCTACATGATCAGTGGGATTTCCGGTGTGAAAAAGTAATGAAGGGAGTCCTTTAGATATAGTGTATGAAGACAGTTATTATTTTCTCCTCACCAGTCATTCGTCATCTATATCTTGGTTGTAGTAAATGTATTCTTGTAACCATAGTAGGAAGTCAATGAGGGCATCGTCTGTGTTCAGTTATAGTTTTATATGATGAAACAGGTGTTAATATTTATTTTATATCAGAATCTAACAAATCTAAAGGCAAGCAGTATCCTAAAAGAGCTGAGAGAATGAGTGTATGAGAGAACGATTATGGGACGGTTTTGGGAGATTTTTCTCATTTTAGCCCAAAAAAGCTTCTCTTGTGAAAAACAGCACACATTTGTTTTACACTTATGTACAGAACACTTTGAAAACACAAATAACATTCTGGTAATAATAAATGCAGTTCACCCCAAACTTCTGTCATCACTTATTAAACCTCATGTCATTCAAAATGTTAAAAAGTAAAATATTACTCTTTCTTCTGTGTAACACAAAAAAAAATATTTTGAGAAATCTCTCCGTATTTTTGTGTCCATACAATGGACGTCAATGCGATCCAGTATTGTTTGGTTACCAACAATCTTCAAAATATCTTCTTTGTGTTCAGCAGAATAAATAAAGTCTTTAGAAGGGCTTGAGGGTGAGTTAGTAATAAAATAATTCTTGGGTGAACTATTCTTGGGGTGAACTAGTTATTCAGGCATGTGATTTCACCTGCAGTTTAATAGGCACAAGACAAATTGTGCAGACTTGAGAAGGTAACCGTGGCAACTGTACACATTTCAACCACATCTAATATCTGACTTTACATTGACAAAATAAAAACATAAAAAGTACAGTCACTGGTATTGCACAAACTGACCAAAAGCAGTGTAAAAGTATTACAAAGAACTCGTTTTTTTTTAACGTCTAACGATCTGAGTTTTACGGCGGATGGTGATCGCTTAGGATTGTTTCTGGGTACAAATCGATCGTTTCGCATTGGTACCCATGGAATATCTGTTTTTTTGAACGACATTCTGACAGCATGTTTCTTGTGTTTTATGTTATGATAAATCAACTGTTACATTACTGGCTTAAGCCCTATTTGCACAGGATTGGTATTATCTGGGAACCTCGTGTGATTTATAAATGACCTCCCCACATCTGTATTTCATGTGGCGCATTCGCACGGGATAAATGAAGCCTGTGATTTTACTCAAATTTACTGACTTATTTCCCGGATGTGATGGCAAGGCTTTGCGTATAGTTTGTATAGCGTATTGTTGTATGGTGTTTAATGATATATGACCGTACCTGTCAGCATTAGAGACACGCGATCGCTGTGATCTTCTGTCCGGTTCACGATCACAGGTCTCGAATGTTGACAATGCTTAAAGTGTTTCCGTGATAAATAAATTAACGGGAGACTCCCGGTCAAAACAACAGCAACCAAATTTATATCAAACAGCCTCCATCATTCGCTAACGGTGGATAAAACCTTGAAAAATGATATATGAGCCTGCCAAATCACAGAGATGCCGATTCGCACGGGAATAATATTCTCACAGGAGTTTTGTGTTCATCAAAATATGGTAAGTAATTTGTGGGGTAATTTTTTCTTTACAAATTACAGACATGGCCGATTTGAATGGGATTAAGATCACAGACAATCTCTGCAATTATTACAAATGACCAAAGGTCCCCGAGTAATACTAATCCCGTGCGAATAGGGCTTTAGACTGCCTGTATAGCGTCATCTAAACGCAATTATCCTGGCTGTTAAACTTAAATCAAATCCCTGACCACCACGGTTGCAAATTATATCCAATTTCATAACGACAGTAACATCCGTTTTTCTTGTCCTGCACTTTCAAAAACAACACTAGAGGGGTAGCCCTGCGTGTTAAAAAGTGACGCAAATGGGCACTGACCGTGCGTAAATATGTGACAAGGCGGAAGAGAGTTTGTTGATTTAAATAAAATCCTCAAAATATCATATCACCAAATTACTTTAGACTGAGTTAAAGAATCTAGCTCGCAGCGTGCAGCATTAAAAAATATGTGGATTGTGGTTTCCTTGATAAATCCCCCTAAAACCCCCCCAGTTTTCACGAAACTCGCAGGCTGGGTTAATCTCTTCAGTTCTTGTCCACCTAAGTATGTGCGGAAGCTTTAAGACTACGTCTGTCAAGTTGTCAGCATTTGCATTGAGCCCGAATCCCTCAACATGCCACAGAAGACCCGGGTCAGAACATGCCACTCACCAACACGCTGAGTCATCTAATAACATAACTGCTGTCATTCTCAAGAGCGTCTCAAAGGCACATTAGAGTAGGGGGGAGTGGTGAGAGAGATGACGTGGGAGGCAATATGTGGCAAAGAAAGAGAAAGATGCATTTTGGAACCCATTTAATGGAGCTGACATTTCTTAACATGCCTAACAGCTGACACTGCCACCAAAAATACAGGAGATATGCCATTTCATATCTCACCAAAGTGTCTTTGAGAATGCAAGCCTGCTCCTACTGTTGCTGGAAAGTAAAACGTGGCCTGGTCAACACATTCAATGTGAACTATAATGAAATTATGCCGAATTTAAATTCAATTCCGTTTTCCCTTTTTCTGTTAATAATGTAGGACTGCAATGAAAATTCACAAGGGCGTTTTAAATGTTATGGTAAATATGTATTCATTTTATGAAATAATCATTTATAAGTTCTTCATTTTAGGATGAACTACACCTTTAAAATCTTTTTATATTAAACCATTTCTGAAAGGCAGCACTATGGACAAACCTCAATCAGAAGAATATTACTACACAGTCGCTCCTTCCAATCACTATGCAGTTATGAAAGAAGCTTTCAGATCATTAAAACATCCTAAATATTAATGAGACTTTTTTGTCAACCCGGTCTCCATTTTGCATCTTCCGGCATCCTTTGCACACAAATGAGCTGAATCATTCGCACAGTCTCTTGACTTATCTCATTTCTGTACAGTACTGGGGGCGTCAATAGAGCTCCAATATTGATTCACGAAGCAAAGCTTGAGTATTAAAAAGCCCTGAAAGCACAGTGATGCAATTTGAGGTCAAAGTCCTCAGTGCCTGATGCGTCTTCAAGCCTCCAGCAGATGGTGTGGGTCTGGTGCCACTGCAAAGCATCATGGGATAGAGAGGGTGTACTGTAGAGTATTGATTTCGGTGTCGGCTGGTGTTGGCCCGAACTGCAAATCTAAAGTCAGTGTTGCCCTTTAGCGCTAATGGTTTTGATTAGGATGGAGGTTGAGGAAACCATATCCTGCATCAGCACTTAAAGGCAGTTTTCCTAGGCGGTATTGATTCACGGAGAAGGCTTGCGTGGTGAAAAGCTCTCTATATTAACAAAATGGACAGAGGAGTGAAGGCTGGGTAGGATTTTAGCACAAGTCATCGCTGCCACGTCTGGCAAAAGACCATCAGCACTTTTCTAATGGATGAAGATGTACAGTAGCTCACAAACAAGCACACGTCAAAAAAATCAAGATGTAGCTGCTTCGAGTTCAAGTTTCAAAATTGCAAGCTGTTACAAAAACATTGAAGAAAAGTGGAGGCCAGGGTTGATAGCAAAGTTCAACTATGTAATATCAGAAATAATTTAAAGCACTCGTCAGGCCATGTTAGGTATGACAAATGAAAAATGTGTTATCTTTCTTTTGAATGTAACATTTTGTTTTGTTTTATGATCTGAAAATATTCCAATATCACACAATGTTCCAGTCTGTATAAATGTAACAGCTTTTTTATTTCTTTATATATAACTTCATTGGCCAAAAAAAATTAAAGGTGAATTTAAATGATAAAATAGATAAATGATAAAAAAATATTGTTGAGGTGAAATACCCAAAACCATAACAAACACCTCCTCATCTCACCTGGCAGAAGACAGTTTTGTAGTGCTCTGAAAAAATGTGAGCCAGCTCCTCTGAGTCTTCGAAGTCTAGGGGCAGGCGATCCACACACAGGCACTTGGAATGGAGGTGGTCAGTAGAGGTCAGCTGGTTGACATCAGCCCATTGCACCATAAGCGCCCGGTCACCCAACGGCTTCCCCAGGAGTTCTGACCGTGCCCTGGATGCGGAATCCTTCTTCATGTATTCCACGAAGCCGTAGCCTTTAGAGTGTCCCGTAAGGTCACTGTAAACCAGGAAACAGCGCTCGATATTGCCATAGGTACGCACCAGCTCCTGAAAATGGGTGGCAGTGAGTGTGTAGGGCAGGTTAGTGACACACAGGAGAGAGTCCGTAGGCTGTAGCTGGACGGTGATGTCACGGCCGCGGACTGATGTCTGGTGCAGATTTCGGATGGCATCCTGTGCCTGGTCACCATTTAGAAGGGTTACGAAGGCTAGTGAGACACACACATAAAAACACACACATATGGACAAAACATTAAAAAAACACTCAAAGGGTAATCAAACTTGTTCTGAGTCACACACACGAATAGAATAACTCATCAAGAGTAAGACTTGACATATTCACCAGAGAAAAGCATTTGGACAATGTTGAGATTTTCTCAATGAAGTATTGGAGATAATGTTCATATTTTCATCAAGATGTTTTTGTAGTAAATTTCAATAAATAAAGTTGAAGTGTGTAATTTCTAAGGCACCAAATGTAATTGAAAATGTTTGTTTTCAAACAGGTTTCCTTTAGATAATCCATAGTTAAACAGCACCGGAGAGACTGCGTTTGCACGTTTTGGTGGAAATCAGCCTACAATGACTTGCCTATAGTTGTGTATACATACTTGGGACTGAACTGGACATATAATTTTTTACATAACACAATACACACTTTGCCTTTTCAAAGAGATTGCTTTAAAATAAAATCTATGAAATGCTATGGAAGTTGTTGTAACAGGCCAGTAACAAAATATGTTTTAAAACTAAATTTCAATATTTAACTGTAATGAAACCATTTCTATTTTTAGTAACAAAAAAAGTTACATTCTTGAATAACAGAGAGCAAAGCCTTCTGACTAAACAAATGCATTATTATTTTACATTCTAAGCATCAAGGTCGCTGGGAGATATATTGCTCTCTTCCTTTTTGAGATTCTTCACTTCATTACAAAAATCCTCTGACTATTTTCTTTTCCAGTATGCTCTTAGATTCACATATTTTCAAATGAGACCAATGTAAATAGCCCTTAACACAGCTTACCCGCAGCTTAATGTAATAATTTATGACTCATTTCTAAACAAAACTGTCTATGGTTTAATATACATTGGCAGTTTACCAACAAGCAGGATATATGATTTAAGAAGTAGTTTGTTTTGATATTCAAAAAATATCTCCCATGTAATGTTCATGTGTACTAGACAAGCAAAAAACTTTTTTCATATGCATCTTTTTAGCCCAGTTTATGAACATACTGTCAGTAATTCCCAAAAATGTCGCAGTAAATATATTATAAGGCAATCAATGAATTACCATTAACATCACATGCAACATTAACATTAAAACATTTAAAATGACTCTGTGCAAGTCCATTGACTTAAACATAAAATGATTTTCACTTTAACAGGAAGTAAATAGTTCACACATATTTTGAGACAGTCAGAGCAACAAGCTGAAAATATCTTTTAAAATGTGCATGAATATAGTACAGAATATACTACAGTAACCTTTTAATACAATAGATGTGAACAGGTGCTGCATTTAATGTCAAAGGTTCTTGAGCCTCAGTTGATCTCATTTATACTTTGTTAATTTCTGTTTTATTTTCCACTTTCCCCTCTAGAATAAATTTAGTATACAGTATCTGGGACTTTTTGTATTGACAAAAAATAAATAAAAAACAGCTTGAACGAAGAAAAGCTAACACAATAATCGTAGAAATCACAGCCACTTTACCGGTGACAGGTCTTAGACGGCTATTTTTTAAAACACAGGAACCTGATTATAGCCTTTGTATAAATCTGTGACAGTTATTAGCTTTTTTCTATGCTAAGTCGAGGGTGGGGGTGTATGGTAGGGGGCTTTATTGTAGTGAGATAAAGCCTATAATTCTTCTGCCATGATGAGACAACTAAAATGCATCATTAACATACAGTGCAGTCATTAATAGGTGCTCTAGGCATTGACATTAAAATGACCAGCATGACGTTGTGCTCATCTGTCTTTTGCCAGTGATATTAGCCGCTATGGCAGATGTCTGAGTGGTTTTCTGGTCAGTATACTGTGGATTGGTTTCTGGTAACATCACAAGACAAAGCCACTACAATTACAGGAATTATAAAGTTCAAATCACAGCGTTGAGTGTCTTCATCCCATGGGCATTGTCTGTGTTGCGTTTCCACTTTCTCATTACACTCATTAGACTTTCTTTAGCACTGAAATGATAATATGCTGGGGAGGAGTAATACTCGCTGAGATACCGCAGTGTGTGACATGAGCCCTACTGACACTGTGAACTCAATGAAATTCATTAAAAAGGGTGTGAAAGATCATAGCATTTAAAGCTTCATTGGGTTGCATGTTGTGGCACAAAGGGTTATAGGATTTATGCTTTGAGGATTGAAACTTTAAGTTGCTTTCAAAACACACCTGACAAATGCATATTTATTATTGTAAAATTGGTGGTTAAGGGACTGCGTAAAAAGTCCACACAGTACATATAAACAAAGAAAAGTTTTAATTGTTGGTGATGTTTAAATGTCATTTCATAAGATCAAACACAACCCAAAACTTGTTGTTTATTATCTTCAAAACTTAAATATAGTTTGTAATAAGCTGTTTCAACAAATCACCTACTGGGTTTTTGTTTTTTAAGTGACAGACTCCTTTATGTTGGTTCAGTAACTGGCCACACCTCTATTCGCATACTTTTCTTATACGAGTAGTATATACATGTCTGGTGATTAAAAAGGACTAGATCTTCTACATCAAAAAATTGCATTTTAACTGTATGCTTGCATAGAGGGAAGTTCAATAAGCAAAAAGAAGAGATTATGAGTCTGATAGTGTGCTTTATTTGCACTGTTTTGTTTGAGCAACTGGTACAGTAAAGGAATTAAACACACACCTGATCTGCAGATCAGGTAACAGAGCAAACAAACGCAGGAAATTTATGACGAGCAAATAGCATGCTACAATCCTCTACTCTTAATACAATTCCGGTAACTGTGTGATTCTCATGAGCAAAACTTGTGCAACGCAAATGACATCAGTGCTATATTTTATGAATAAGCTGGATCCAATAATGCACCTAATATATATAGAATTGAAGCATGTTCATATTAATCCAGTGCATTTTGTGTCTGGTTAATGGGTTTGCGGGTGGTTAGCGATAACGTTTTTGAGCTGTAATTGTTTGGTTCACTAACCTCACAGTGTAAGAGTTGTTACAACCTTACATTCATTGCGCAATTTTCATACTTTTGAACACTTTTTGTTTCATATTTATCTGCTTCTTTTTACAACTGCAGACATGAGTAGAGAACCTCTCCTCCTGCAAAAGATGGTGGGCACATATTAATCCAAACAGAGGCACACTTTGTTGATCCTGACCTGTCATATACTGTACAGGAACAGTTCCCAGATGATGGGTCATGACTCAAAAATGATTTGCAGGTCTGTTCTGACAGGGGAAACAACAACGCTAATACAGAAAAATACAAGCAACACAGTTACTAACCATTCAACCAAAATTTTATGGCATTTTTGGCACAACATTTGCTTGGTAAAAGGCAGCCAAATACAGCAGATGGACAGGGGTTGTGTGATGCCCACATCCTCACAACTACACAGGGCGATGAAAGCAACCCATAATTTCCTAAATACGGGTTAATTGGCGAAAAAAGCTAAATCTTAATTGAATCAATATATAAATTTCTGCCTCCTACAATAAATTAAGCATTGTCAAAGGTATAATAACATACTAAAGAAGGCAAATTAATCAAAAAGTCATGATAAAGTCAAAATAAATACATTTTCGTTGTCGTAGAAGTTCGACATCGGATGGTTATAACATTCTTTAATTGGCAGTAAAATGTTATAATTATGCTGAAGTGAAATAATAAAAAGATCTTAATTAACAGAATATAATGAATATTAATCGCGAAATTAATATTTTGATCAAAATAATCGCGAATATCAAGTTTGATATAATAATCATTATCATGTTACCCATTATCATGCAGTCCAAGACAAATGTTAACATAGTAAGGACCGAATTGGGTCACAATTGTTCGGCCAATATAAAATCTGTGTCATGAAGCATAAGGATTTGTGAACCTCTGTTGTAGTGGTGTGCAAATTACGACACAATGTTTGAGACACAAACACAAGCAATCGCTGCGGTTTTGGTTTACAACTGGGTCTGTGGCAAAAGGTAGAAGACACAGATCTACCCTAATGCTGTGCTCATTATGGCTTGTTAGGCTCCGATCGGGCTGGGTGTCATTACCAGATGGCTGTAAAATCTTAGCAGACACCAAGGCCATCAGCGACAGGCCAAGTTTGGGTCCTTCAGGCTGTGCCTTGACAGAGTGTCCAACCCCCACTGGCTGTCTTCAGTGGCAGAACACAAACAAGCCTTCCCCTGCTGCTTTACAGCATGTCAATTATCAAGCAGGCAGGCAGACGCACATATACACATATATCACAGACACGCAGACAGGCGCTGTGATCCAGCCACCGCTTTATGACGTGTCAAGTAGCGGGTCAGAGCTATACAAACACTTGCACATATCTGCGGCTCCTGGCCGTGATCGTATGAATTCGAGGGTCATGTGACCTAACCCTAAAATGAGCCACGCGGACACACGCATGCGTTTTGGTCTCCACCTGCTATCTCTCAGCATGTCAGTTAGCAATGAGAACTGCCAGCAAAGCCGACAGCTGCTATAGATGTGGAATATATGTACTGATGAACATGCAAAAGAACAAACGGATGAACGTCTTTCATCTTTGGTGTTAAAACAGGCTCTGGGGACTCCGTATACATGTTTAGCCTGACAACTGAAGGATAATGTAAAACATCCCGACATGATTCTGGAGCAAAGCTGAGGGTCTTGTATCATCTTGCATGGGGAGGTTTTAGGATTTCAGTCCTTTGGGGCACAGCCCACTTGAGTATGACCTACTGTGGCTCATTTAATGAAGTGGTAGAGTCTGACAGGATTTTTTTCTTAAGGTAAAAATTGCATTAGAACAGACAGTGTTCTGATGTGAGACAGAGAAATGATAAACGTGTCTGTGACAGCTATGTGAGCCACTGCTCCTGGTCATTATGTACAAATATTTTCCATAGGGCCTCCTAAAGAAAACGTTCACACGCATACCAATCCTAACAAGTTCGGAAAAACCCTCACATGCACGGCTGATTGAAAACACCGAAATGTGAACTTCATCACATCCCAATTCCCATGTGGCAAACATAATGGAGCAGTTAAATGCTAGCATTACCCAGGCTCGATATTCAAATGCTTTCTGCTCTACAGCAGACACGACTTTGGCCTTTGTCCTCTTGCAAGTGCATGTTTAAGTGCGAGAGTGTGTGTGTTCCTTCTCTCAAGCCGCCTACATTTGCCACCGCATCAATTAATGATGATCTCCTTCTGTTTTACCAGCATCAGTCATCCGGCTGAAGTGGTCGTGGGGCCGAGCAGTAACTCCCACACGCTCCCGTAAAAAGCCCCTCTAAAGCTTCAAGTGGACAACCAGACCCCTGCGCCGCCATTGGATCCATTTGCAGCCCCCGCTCTCGAACTTCATCAGCTGTGAGATGCATGCTGGGGGATTGTTCTGATGGAGTGCTCGTGCTGTTTGAATCATGTGCATTTAATCATCACCTACACGTTCGCTTTTATTACAACTATCACCTTGATAAAAAGGGAAATCTGATTAAACCTTTCAAGAACATGGCGGGGTCACATATTACTTTGTAATGCACCAAAAAGAAATATAAAACTACAGTTTGATTGAAGACAATAAAATCTTTTTTTGAGATCACCAGAATTTTTGCACTTGAAGTGAAGTGAACAAACGCTGAATCCTCTTTACCCTACTTCCAAAAACTCCTAAATTGAATACATAAGAATACTTTTGCATTTAAAATGTCACATGATCTAAATTCCTGCTTTTCTACATCCAGCAAATAAAATGAATATCCAAGAAATAACAAGACACGCCCCCTTTTTACGAAGTAAATGGAAATTCGATTCGCGGACTTTAAAGGAACATAATATGACAACTAGTAACAAAACACACAACAACCAATAAGAATTACATTTATTGCAGTATTTATATCTAGCGCTCAGTTTAAACGTATAAGGTTCAATATTTCTGCACATCCCCAAAATATTGATAATTGTCTCTCTTAAATCTATTGTGTCACCCAAGAAGACATATACAGGCATGAAAAAAACCGAGAGACCCTTTCAAAGAGCGTTATCAGTGTTTCTGTAGTTACTATTTAATGGTATGTGTTTAGGTAAATTGATAATTTTTGTTTCATTTTGTAAACTACTAACAATATTTCTCCAACAGTTTTTAATAAATATATTGTTTCTATTTTCATTAATTTGCAGAAAATGTAAACTGGAGAAATGGTCAAAATTACCGAAAAGATGCTTCAGATCTCAAACACTGCAAAGAAAGCAAGTTCATATTCTTTTTTAAGCAATACCCACAACATTGACCCAAATCTAAATGTCAGCACGGCTAAGCATAACTCTCCTCTCCTAGATTCTTCTCAAAGGGGCGAAGGTAGGATGACATGTGCGGTCAGTGGGCAGCCGCTTCCTGCCTTTCCCCCATTGATCATACACGTCACATAACAGTAGTTTTTAACGCCTGTGATTTGTCACTGTACGCACTGATGAAGTGTCCTGTCGGGAGTACGTGCGATTGTCACACGGCAATTAATTTCAGCGCTGTAAATCAGTCATTTGGAAACTGGGCATAGCAAACAACGGCGCACATAACAAGAGTTGAGGCGTGAAATGACAGCATGTGGGCTTCTAATGGTGTTCTTCTCCTCCCTTTGGGACAAGAATTTAGCTGTTATGTGTACCGTCTCCCTGTGTAATAAGTCACTGTTGAGAAAGATCAGTGAAGCGCTGTGAAGGCATGAGAAAGATCTTGAGATGTTGTATTGACGCTGAGTGTTACACTATTGTCTGCATAAATGTTTGAATGATTTGTACAGTAGACAATTGTGCATTCTAAATATGTTAGAAAAAAGCATTTTAAGAGGAGCAAGGGGTGTTCAAAGGATGCAGTTACTCAATGCGTATTTAAAGACAACTTTTAAGACAATGTGATTGGCAGTGAGCTATGGGCAAGTTTCAATTTGAAGAAAAGCTAATAAAATAGCATCAGCCTTTCAATTTCTGTTAGTTCTGTACATGCTAATTTTGTTCTCATACAGCTACGGAAAGAATGATTATTTTCATATATTATAATTTATAACTTGATATGATATTATGAAATAATTTATTCAAATGATAATATTTTTATAGTACTGCTAATGTGCCCCAGTCGCTCTATGCTATTAGGCTTTTTCTACTATTGTCCGAGCTCTAGATAAAACTATACATTAGCTTGTCCTATGACCTCATAATCACCATTATGATTATTCCTCGATCACGACCAGCCCGTCCACACCCCTCAAAGTGAGTCTAATCACTTTATTGGATACAATAACATAACCGTCTCTAGTTTCAAAAATATGCCAGTAGACTTCACAAAAGCCTTTTAAAAGGACTGAAATAAGTCCCTCTTGATCAGATCCAGTGCCGTAGTTCATGAAAGAAGATCTTTGACTGTCTTTCAAAAATAATTGGGCACAATGAGCAGGGATGTATGCTATGGCTATATATATTATATATGATGTATTATATAGCCTTACTTTTTTACTGCATTAGACAGAAAGAAAATCTTGAGGTAATGTTAATATGTCGGGCCTAAATTTCCAAATGCAAAAAGCACATTATTTGTATGTTTCAGTAAGAATTGCCTTCACCCCTGTGACGTTATATATATCTACATCCTTTACATTTGGCAGACGCTTTTATCAAAAGCAACTTACAAGTAGGAGAGCATATAAACATTTTATCAACACGCTAAACAGTACCGTTAGTTTACAAGGCCAAGCTACTAGGAGGATTAAAGCTGGTGTAAGCAAGGGAAAGAATGAACAAGATTATATTTTTGTATATTATATACATGTATAATTACTGTATGAATGTATAAAAGAAAAAAGTTGTGCTGACTGACACAAAAAAAGAGAAATTTGTGTCCATGAATCCAAATCAAAAGATTCTACATTTTATGTCATAAACTGCCGTTAGGCTCTGTTGGTTGTTTCATAATGTATATAATATCAAATTTAAAGTTATTAGAAATCACATTTTCTTCAATATAATTCAGCCCCCGTAGCTGTATATCAATGACACAACATTGCATGCACATTCCCAAACAAAAGCATTATTAATATAGGTAACCACCACCTATGTTGAATAGGCCTACTGAACCAAGATCCCGGACGCTTTTTTGATTTGCATGCGTCTTTATTACTGGACAGTGCAGTTTGAATAAAGTCCCATTGTTAAACCTTAATTTCCACGCCCACCGCATCCATTGTCATCCCGCTGCCTGTCCGGAACGCCACACATTCCTTCAGAATTCCATCACGTAATGGATGGCACTATTGAAACAAATGAGCTTTTTTAACTCTACCGTGTTACCGTACTGGGAAGGTCCAGGGTGGTTGATGATGCTTTTTAAGTGTTAAATTAACATGCTTTGTTTCGCCACACACAGCCATTAACAACCGCATTCAATGCGCAGAGCCAATTTGTTGGGCTTACTGAGGTGAATCCTGGGTAAACTTTGGATAGGAGATGGAAGATAATAAATATTCCTCGTTACCAAAGGAGGCGAAGCAACAGCCCGAAGCAAAATCTCTCTACAAGAGTGTGTGTCTGCACTCACACAAAACACACACACACCCTCTGTTCTGTAATTATGGGAAAGAACTTCAACGCAAATTACTTTTAAAGCCACCATTAGGATTACAGAAATAAGGACAAGCAAAGTGGATTTCATGGGCACAAATGTTACCGGAAAAGCCATGCTGTCAGATAACAGTGAGGGCAGGGGAGAGAAGGGAAAGACTCATCCCTAATGGCCTTTCTAGACAAGGACAATTCAATTAAAGACACTCCTGTGTAGGTTTTCTTGCATTACTTTCTCTCACATATGCACTTTTCTCCCACAGCATCCTATTTGACTGTACTGCATTAAAGACAACAGATTGCTGCATGGAGGAAACCCAACAAAATAATAGAATACCGGCTTAAATAGAGGGATGAAACAGATTCCAGAATTGGAAAAAAAAGTTTATGTACAGAGGACTTCAATAGTTTGGCCGGTGTTTGATTTAAAGCAACACATTGTAGTTTTTAATCTAAAAATAATGTCTCTAAAATAATTTCAGTGGTAGAACAACCCTTAACCAAAGAATTCTATTGCTGCTGCTACCTGAGCAGCCTACAACCACACTCAGTAAGTTCTGTATTGGGGTCGGTACACACAGCCTTGACCATCCCCTGCCTGCGGAAGAGTACGATATGGTTTCCAAACAACATTTCTGCATTCACTGGTTCCATCAGCTGACTTTAACAAATTCACGTGTATTGTGCTGCCGCTTATGAGTCCCTGCAGGATTTTGCGAACGCAGAATTTAACGCATAATCAAACTCCGCAGAATCTGCAGCATCCTCCTCTGGCCTCCCTGCATTGTCTTTGGTAAATTTAACCGATGTTTCATTTCGACAAGTAAAACTATCCTAAACTCGAAGCCTGAAAAATGATCTTTACTTGGTGGAACCATGTGCTTTCTCTTTTTTGACAACAATGCATTGAAAAACAGATACGTTTTTCCTTTTTTTAGTTTCACATACACAAGACAGCACTGTCAAAGCGACCTGCGCTTAAACAGATCCAGGAAAATAAGTAAAAACTGTGTATTATGCATGCCAGGCTGAAAGTTAGTGGAGTCACTTTGTTAGGAAACACTACGTGTCTGCGCACATACGCATATCCAGATTTAACCCAAATTTGCTTTTTAGTACCTTTTCTCGACATAAACAGTGTCTGTGTTTAGACTTCTTGCTTCTGTACAACAGTTTTTTACAGAGCAACTATAAACAATGTGGCTCCGTTACGCAAACCAGTGCTCTATTAGCTTTAACCACCCAGAGAGTTCTGATGTACCTGGTTTACGTTACCATTCCTATTTATATCAAAGATTCAGTGGTTGGCGCTACCTTTTTCTTCGAAAAACAGCAACAATAGATGGCACATAGGGTGATAGCAAGAGTTTGGAAACGTTATTTATGAAGTTCCCACCAGTGTTGCAGAAGTTACAAACTTGACCTTAAAGTAATAATGAATCCAAAGTAAATATTATTTTAATGTCAACATGCTGCTATTGTACATAAAGCCAATCGAAAGCTGTCAAACAACACACCATCAGCAAATGCATACCATCACCCATGACTAGATATTTCGTCTCTGAAGTACATTTGAGGTCAGGCATCATCATTGTTTATTGACATCAGCAACATTCCACTAAGTGAACAGCACTGGTGCAGCCTTGAAGAGAAGCTGCGTTCATTTCTATGGAATCCAAACATTTATATAGCTTGAAGAACTGCATCAGCTAAAACAGAGAGCTGTCCACCAGTCTTGTTTGGCATTTAAAGATGGGATCCATTTAGGCACACATGATTTTCCCAAGACGCGTCAGAAATAAAAGAAAAGAGAGTTGATTTTATACTTTCAGGATTTCAGAGCGTTGTCAGAGCAACGTTCGTCTATTGTGTGACATGCAGCAATGAACCTCTTTATTCTTCGTACCGTATGTAACAATGAGAATCAAAGAACCTGGCAATTTTTTTTTATTGATATCTGGGTCAAAATATGTTAATAGAAAGTCAATAGAAAATATCTGCAATATTTTGAACATTTACATTTAGTCACTTAGCTGACATTTTTATCCAAAGCGACTTGCATAGAGTTCAGGGAGCAATAAGCGACAATTAAGTCAATCAGCAATAATGAAGTATGGGTCTATACTGCTACAGTACATTTTGACTCTCACATACTGTACGTGGATACTGTTTGTATTGCCAATATTCATTAAAAATATCCATTTGAGAAATGTAACAAAATTGTTGATTCATGCTATCAGAATATTGTTTACAGTGAAAACTAGATCCTTTTCAAGGGATACTCCACCTAAAAATGAATATTCTGTCATGAATTCCTCATCCTCAAATTTTCCAAACCTGTATACATTTCTTTGTTTGGTTAAATACAAAGATATTTGCAACAATGTTGGCAACTAAGATTTCCAAGGCACTACTGACTACCATAGCAGGAGAAATTGTATGAATTTAAGAAAGCAAACCGTTCTGGGGCACCTCTAACAACCATCCAGAAATCTCAGTTGCTAACATTCTTCTAAATATCCTTCTCTGTGTTCAACAGAACAAAGAAATGTTAAAAAGGATAGGTGATCCTTAATGTTGAGTAATTCATGAGAGAATTTAGGAAAGTATCCCTTTAAGGGTTCTGTTTAATATAATTTGCTTATACACTGAACATTAAAAGTCTAGAAAGTCGAAAGACCTAAGATAGATCTAGCAAGCCGAACCTGCAAAAATGCGACAGCTCAAAGATCAGACTTGGGCGTCTTATAACGGGGTGTATGAAACGAGAGCTTGCCACTATTGTCACTATTTTTGTTTTGGAAGGCAGCTCTTCCCTTGCAGGACTTAAAAGCATATGTTCCGATCATTTATACGCCTAGGAACATTCATAAAGCAGTACAATACAACTATACCATACAGAGAGAGAAGGGGGGGGGTAATTCCCTTAAAGTACGCCTCCAGTATCAGGAATATCAAGAGCATATTTCAGTTCTGGGCTGTATGCCAGGCAAGACAAGAATTCTTTTCCTGTAGATTTCGTTTTTGTCTTCATTTTTCACTATCATATAAGCTGTCATTCTTTTCCTCTACAGTCTCTATCAATATTTCCTTGCCTTTCCTCATTTCCTCTCTTGATAATTCATTATTCTTTTTCACACCCCACGGATCTTTTAGTTAAACTCGACTCCAGCCGAAAGTGCAGCTATAAAGTAGCTCCCCAGCAAGTCTGTTAGCGTTGTAAACGGTTTTGTGAACTTCTAAACGCTTCAACAGCGAAAAGGATTTGGGGACGGTATTAAAGGGCAGAGGTACAGATCGACCATTCCAGCGAACCAAAGGCGGCACCCTTGACATCAGAGCTTCTGTTAGGGTGCTGGCAGGAGGTGACAAGCCCAGAGCGTCTGGAGGATGAGATCACCGCGGCGTTTCACCTTCATCCCTAGATACTGCTAATTAGAGCTTGTGAGAATGCTGCCTGGGGTTTTAAGCACTGACGACATTTAGTGGGACCGGATCCCAGCATTACTTTAAGGTGCAGGTTGATAATCAGCTATAGGGTTAGCACTAGACTGTACAAAATACCTGTGTGTGAACCTGCAGCTGTACTTGTGGGAACCTTGTAGTTTGCACACAACTACCTTTCAGGAGAGCTAGTTTCATCCACAATCGAACACCTGCCTGTAATTTTCAAGTGAACTCTAGGGTGAACTCTATGTTTGGTGAAGTGTTTAAGATACTCTGCAGAATGTTGAGCTCGTTCAGGTGAATGTGATTTCAAAGAGACGTTGTCCTGGAACAACCTTCCTATTTTAGCGTTAGGTTTAGGGCTACATTTAGTAGACGCTTTTATCCAAAGCGACTTACGGAGAGCTACCCACAAGGGGTAGTGATAGGTTAAGGCCCGACTTTTAGTTCTGCATTGGACCTACGCCGTAGCCTCTACGCCATAGGTTTTGTGTAGGTTTTTCATTTACACTTCTGCATTGATGTCCATGTTGACAGGCACTGACCACTATGCGTCCGTTTCCACGTGCGTGTTGCTTGTGTAACCAAGTCAAGAGCTGAAGAAGAAGGAGCTCGTTTGAGAAGCATTATAGCAGTGATAGTGGCAATCAAACGGTCACTTTTGTGTATATATAGAAGAATAATTTTCATAGATAATTGTTTCAGAAATGCGTTTCAAAACATGATGCTGAACTTTTATTTAACTAAAGTTTTTAACTGAAGTTTTTTGACCTGAGGGAAGGGTTCAAACACACCAATGACATTGCTTGCGGTACGAGTAGTGTCCCCGTTGAGTTGGCGCGTTGTTACATTTTTGGAGAGGTGCGGGTCAGTTGGTACGTTACGGCTTAGGTAGTAAGCACGACTATAACTTGTGCTTAAGGCAGGGCTAGTCAACTGACGGCCCGGCAATCTTCTTTCCCTGGCCCGCCTTAAGATTTCAAATAAGTGGAGGCTTAAAGAAGGGTGTGCTTTAAGAAAAAAGCATCCCGAGGCTTAAAGTCCGAATTGTTGCTACATTCAATACAAAAGTAATTACCGGGCTCATAATGTTTGACATCTTTTAAAGCGATTTGATCGGTCTGTCCAAGAAACGTATTGTTATTTACAACATTATAATTGGCAATCCACAGCTACAGGCAGTGGGTTTGCGCACGCGATACGTTGCCATACATAATACGTCTTCCGCCCTTGAAAGCAACTACAGGCAGGGTACTACATAATGTGAACTGTTGTCTCAGATAAGGGAAAAACTATTTTGTTTTTATTACTGCATTCATTATGTATGATTTAAACCGCTATATGTACGAAAACACCTCTTCATCTCCCTCCAGAACTTGCCCTTAAAAGAATCCGCGCTTCTAAGTGCATAGGGCACATGAATGCAATTGGAATTCATCTGAAGTTGCTGTAGGAATTCAAGTTTCTTTCACAGACCAATGGTTTGCTTTATAAGACGCCAGTTTAACGTCAAGGGGCAATGATTACATTTGTGCTGAATGCATTAGCCTCGTTGACTTATTTATTCAACCAAATATCTCCATAAATATCTTTTTGAAAAAACAATTCCACCCACATCTTTGAAGTACTGGGGGACTGCAGGGGTGATAAAATTAAAAGCAATTTTATTTTGGGGTAAACTAATGCATTAAGGAGTATAAAATACAATTAAAAAGACAATATCAGTTTTAATTAAATGTAATGAAAAGGCACTAAAACTGGACGCTATATTTGTGTGTATATTTTATATACACACATATATATTTTTAATATATGACCTAATATGTAACAGCAACAAAAGCAGTATAACTACAAAAATACAAAATAACAGAAGAAATGATGATATGGTAAAAAACTGGCCCGCATTATATTTATACTTTTGGTATCTGGCTCTCAAAGAATAGTAGTTAAAGACTCCTCTATTAAGGTCTTGGTTAGGGGCTTGGCCAATCACATCATGCTAGACAGAACAGATGCATATGATGAATGCTATTACACTGAAGTATTTGAGAGCTTTGAATCTAATGGTATTTTTCATCATCAAAAATCTTTTTTTTTTAAAGAACATTTTTAGTAATAATAACATGATGTCATTGTGCAGTGTGCCAAAAACTTTTTGCAAGTTATAAAATAAAAAAAATACAAGATTTTAATACCTTTTTTATTATGGCATTATTGAAGCCCCATTGTTAAGGTATTAGTTATTTGACAAGCTTGTTGTTCCCATCACAACAGTACTCATTAAAAATCTAACTGTGATTTCAGTGGAGAAATGTTCATTATTTTTGTAGCTGAAAAGTTACTTTTGGGTAATTCAAACTTAAATTAAAATAGCAACTTGGCCCATCTCATGAATAGGTAATGAATCAATTTTATCTTTACTAAACTGAATGTTATGAAGGTTATGATTGTACCAAATGTAGGAAGCAGTCTGTTTGTCATGATCAGGAAAAGGAACGTCTATTTTTTCAGAGTCTGGAGCGATGTGCAAGTTGGTCAATGAAAACAAAATGAAACAAAAAGAGAACAAAATTGTTCGTCTAAAATGGAAAAGTAATTTAAAATACTTAGACAAATACTAAAATTCAATTTACTAAGCTTATAATTTAGTTATGGTATAATTTAGTTAATACAAGCTAATAGATTTACTTAAATGGATTTTAACAAAATACAAAATTATTGTTAAGTGTTAACAATCTTAACTAACATACTTAACTAATGGTTTAAGATATAAGACAGTTATACACTTAATTATTTGTTTCAATATTTTGTAGATATTTATAAAGACATTTCACCGCCATATAAAGCAATAAAACTTTGAGCATCACTTCAGAAGTACAGGCAACATTTATGTAGCTAAAGGGCTGAGACCTTTCGGCAAGATAGAACAATTTCTCACAAAGTGCTCATTCACCGCAGCAGGAAATTAACATCTCAGGTGCTGTTAGTACAGTAGGCAGAAGTGTGCTGAAGGAGGTCTGGATTCTGATGGCCCGAGGGAGGAGAACCATTAGACATAAGAGCAGTAGAATGACTGAAGAAGGCCAATTACCTGTTCCTTTGTTCCGGTCCACGAAACAGTATTTGAGCTCATACTCGCGTAGAATGTCATGGACCTCCTGTAAGGGGTTGAGATAGAGAGAAAAATGGGTGACAAAGCAGCTCTCAAAGCAGCAAACATGATGAATATGCATATGAAAATTGTCACAATTGCGCTTGGGCTAGGTTGAGAGCAACCAGGCTAAAAGTGAGCACGCCCTAAGACGTTTAGCCATGTTTCTTTATTTTTCTTCTTACTACATTTTTGGCTAAACTCTTTAGAGAACATAAAATCGTACAGATGGTGTGGCCATGAAAATGAGGTGCCCATCTGCAGCCACAAATGCACTGTCCACTGTTCCAGTATTATCAGATAAACACACACATATGCCGTGTCATAAATCTCTTCCTCTTTCCTTTTATGCACACAGCAGGCCCCGCTGTCAGATCTAGCACACGTGTTAAGGGAGATAAACCAGAGGTGCCCACACTGCCTATGTGTTTTCACAAAAGGAACATCCAAAAGGACACACTTGAATTATGACAAAAAGGTAGTTCTCTATTCAGCAGGGGACTCAACATACTGAACAGTGTGGGACCGCTCTTGGCTGTGCTGGATTACACTTCTTTTTGAGATCTACTTTCATGACATTTTGGGGGAAACAAACAGTTCTTTGTAAGTTGCTTGTGTGAGATTAAAGTCTACTAAGACACAAAGGCACCTGCTGGTTTGGAAAAATAAGGGAAGATCAGAAATGTGGAGGGACGTAAATTTTTGGTGCTTGATGTCATGACATTTTGTCACGAGAATACTATGTGTCAAAACTAGTATAACATATAGTTCACCCAAAATGAAAATTCTGTCATCATTTATTCAACCTCAGGTTGTTCCAAAACTTTCTTAAAGTCTTTGTCGTGACGAACACAAAAGAAGATATTTTGAAGAATGTGGGACGCTAAACATTTCTGGAGCACCATTTACTACCAGAGTAGATTTTTCTCAACCATAGAAGTCTTTAGTGCCCCAGATCTGCTTAGTTACAAACAATCTTCCAAATATCTTTCTTTGTGTTCACCAGAACAACAAAATCTACAACAGGTTTGGAACAGCTTAATGGTGAGTAAATAATGAAACAATTTTCATTGTTGGGTTTACTATCCCTTTAATCCCCCTTACGGTTTTCAAAAACTATTGAATAGACAAAACATACATGCATTCTAATCTATAGAATAATTTGCACTATATAACTAAATGTTTAATCCCAGACAAAGTGTGCCTTGTCTAATTCCCTTTCTCTCTGCTATTTCAAAGAGCAACATACTTCCTCCCCCTGTCTCTATTAAAGTCACACAGTAAAGTTATCCTCGGTTATGGTTGTCTCTTAACACAGCGCATAACACATCCATTACAAAAGCCCTTAAATGGGCAGAAAGCTTAACAGAGCATCCAGAGACCTTTGGAGATGGATCAAGATGTCAGGTCCAGCATCGGTGTGTGTGCATGTGTACAAGCTTCCATAAAAAATAAATCAGCCTGCTACTAACATCTGGAATAGTTGACGGCTAACAGAAATGGACGGGAAACTAAATGAATGTCCCTAGTCTTGTTCACCGGTGTGTTGTGTGTGCATGTAGCACAGGTCACTGCGCATAAAGTCAGGTGTGCGACTTAATCAAAAGATATATGAACAGACTTTCGGTGTTAACAGGGGGAATTACAAAAAAGGGAAGTTAAAACAAAAAATTGTCTGTTTTCAGAGTAAGAATAACCTTCTACGCGCACTGGTTAATCATTTGATATTGCTCGTGTTTATTAAGAACTCAGAGACACTCTGTTCTCTCAGAGAACACAAGGACGAATTCTAAATGTGTTGTACTGTAGGTCTGTGACATTGATAAAAGCTGCTAACAGCACAATTTCACCCTGCTTTGGAGCAAGTCGAACAAACTACTGTGACTACACAATGGAGCCGGGTGCTATCTTAACAACTCTAGCTATACTTCTGTTTCTTAAATATAAAGACACTTTAATACTCAAAATGAGCCACGAAAAGAGAAAGATTTCAGAAAGACTTAAGTCCTTAAGAATCTCAATAGCAAAATTAGAAATTAAATTAGATAAATATGAAAATTACGAGGCTTATTTAAGTATTCAATGCATCCTTATCATTCAGCTCTGTATATGTTTTTACATTCCAACTTTTTGTCCCTAAATATGGTCAATAATTAACTAATGTTACGACAGAAAACATTGCTAGTCACTGAAATATTTTAATATGCATTTTGTATAATTTGATGAGCATGATTTCTAAGCATTCGATATCATTAAACATAATGCAAAGCAAAAAAAACGATACTGTTCTCTTCTCTACAATGACTAAACACATTGAGCCCCCCATACTGTATAAGCAAGTGGTATTTTCAATAAAAAATCAGGATCCCCCATTTTAGGCTGCTATACTAGCTCGACTAAACACATGAAGAAAGTGAGTAGTGTGAACATAGAAGAAGACCAGATAGTAGAATAGTGGTAAAACACGCTGAAATGTGAAAAATTCCTAGATAAAGAGTTTGACACGGGTGGTGTCCCAAGTCAACAGCCAAAGAGATGGCAAGACAGAAGAAATCTTCATACGAAAGGGTAATGAAAACAATTGATCAGCCAGTGACACAGGGAAAACATTAGAAATGACAACTTAATGACGACAATTGGACAGTATTTAATGTTTACTTTGAACGAAGGTAAACAAAACCCAAATCGTAATGATTTTCTCAGTTTGATGTTGATTTTGAGCCTTGACATGTCTAAACTTCAAATTTTAAACATTTGGGCATTTCTGACATATGTTGAAAATATTTTCCAAAATATCTGTATGTGGTAATGTTGTGAGTTTTCAGAAAGTGCAAGGACCTCACCATGTCAGTGCACAACATCTGATAGTCACAAAAAACATAGTGACACCAAAACCAACAACACACTCAAGGAGGTGAAAAAGGAGAGAATAGTACTGGCCAGAATATGAAGCCTTTTAAAGGTTAACTGACTTTATTTCTCCTGCCCCCAACCTGTGACTGCCCTGCGCCTAAATTATTCAGTATAAGGCACTTGAATGAATGACAAACAGAGAGAGAGAGAGAGAGAGAGAGAGGGGGGGGGGGGTTTGCCCAACATGTGTTCTCACTGTTAAGATCACAGTGTGGTTTTGCGCACCTGACACTCGACCAAACTGCAACAGTGCTTTCTGAGTTCATGCGTGTTCGTAATTCAACATGAGATCGCAAACATATGCCTCGCAGCACGGAGACTTCTAAAATATTGCACAATGATTAATCACCTCACGAAGCAATAATCACGATACACGCGATATTACAGAGAAACCCTTGAATGTCAAAATGCACACTCAAAACGAAGCGCCATGTTCTCAGGAGATTCGATATTGACTTTTCGTGAAAATATTACAACTCCCTCGAGGTTCCAGGTACGCGACATGTTTACTGACATTAATAATGAGGTAAAACTTTGTAGGAAATGCCACAGGCAGCAGCGGGCACCTCAGCTTGAAATGAAAAAATCTCCCACTCGGAGTTTAGCTCTGACTCAAACTAGAGCCAGACCTCTGTCTGAATACTTGAGCAAATACGCGTCGAGACAACACGTAGACGCAAGTAAACTAGCAAAAGAAGCGATGTGTGTTCGACCTGACAAAATATATAGCAGTTATACAAAAACAAAGATATTCGTCGGCAACAAATATATGAGATACAGAGTCACTTTATTAGGTTTTAAATAAATGTTTAACAAATAATAAATGACAACTTGTCGTTTATTTGCATGTTTGAATGACATTTTGAAATAACAGGAGACGGTGTGCAGCACATTTTTAGCGGAGCTCTGCTAGACGAGCTGCGCCGAGCCGTCAAAGGTGCTGCTGTGGTGATATTACTACAACTAAATATTTTACAGTTTTAGTTTTACTTTAGGGGTGCTTTTACACTGCGCGTTTAGTCTTGTTGTTAAGTGGATAATGTTTTGGGTAACACGCAAAACGGTGTGTAGGTTATTCCATCCACGTCAAAAGTTTAGCTTTGACCTCTCTTCTATTTAAATAAATATAACTTAACGTTATTTGTTTACTCACGATATTCTTTTTCAAACTAACAGTTTTTTAAATTATACTTTCTGGGTACTTACAATGCTAGGTCGTCGTCTTTTTATTTATTTTGTCTGAAATGCATAAACTGTAAATGTTGTGCGCGTAATATCAGGTGAATTTAACTTACATGCTGGATTTAACTTACATCCAAAATTAGTTTACAAACTGCACAAATTTGCTCCGTTTCATAAAGAAACCTCACCTGTAAAGGTATTCCCTTTTTTAACGAAACTAGTGAGCAGTGTAACTTTCACCTGTCATGCTGATATATTCAGTCTCTTTACCTGGTTAGTTGTGTCCTGTGGCAAATTCTTAATAAGGATCTTCCTCCTGTTGCTCAGCTCTCTGCGAGTTTTCTGCAGTCGTCTTTCGATCTCCTCCGGATCCAATTCCGGTAGATCTCTGAGGATGGCGATCCCCTCGGATGCTGCGTCCTCATCCTGTCGGCTCGCGGGGCTGTCGGACTCCGCGTGAGGTGAATTTTCCCGCTTTGTCGCGTGTACGCACGGCGGCTGGATGGATGGAGCGGCCGCCATTTTGCAGCGCTCGTTGGAAAGTGAGTCGGAGAGAGCGGATAGGTGGGCGTCTGTGTGCCTCTAGTCAAACCCATCGACGGCGCACTTGAAAGAAGTGAGGATCATCCCCACCACAGGACAGCTGGCGACCTCCACCGATAGAAACCTAAACTCGTCCTGCCTGCAAGGCTGTCCTGCGTTGAGGACAACATTGAAAGCATCTTGAAAAATATATTACGCGCTTAATTTGATGAGAGCAATAGCAGGAGGATTATTGCAACAATAAAAACAACTCGAGGCATCAGTTGTCATTCTTTAATAGTTGTTTAATACTAGCTGAAATGTTTTGGTGTATACGTGCACAAGTTGATATTTATGGTTTAAATATATCTCGTGCCCTTGGAGAGATAAATGGTATATAGGCATATCTGTAGAAATCGCGGGGATAGGTATTTAGATTCGGTATACTTGGTGCGATGTAGGAATGAATGACTTTCGCCGCCTCTCGTGGGTGTGCGAAATGCCATCTTCTGGCAGACTTTATCACAGGAGTCCTTATAATGTCCCTGAATGAACGCTTTCAGGGTTTAGCTATACAACCCACATCAACAGTATTTACAGACTGTCTGACTCGGGACTCTTTAAGAATCGGGACAGCCCATTGTGAAAACACCCCACCCTGCCACTTCTGGATCTAATCTGGACACATTACCGATAAACAAATACAAGTTTAAAACATAGAAAGATGCCTATGTGTAAAATCAAATCGAGTTATAATGGAGATTGTATTGTTTTAATGGAAACTATTATCTGAAGGAATTATATAGGCCCTAATGATTTGAATGATTGACTGCTGGTGTTCGTTAAAGAAAATATAGAAATGTTGCATCGTTTTGTATTGCAGTACACATAAACAAATCCACTATTCTCTACGATTCCATCGCCGTTATCAACCTTACAAGAGGAAACTCACACACAGGTAGATGTGCGTTCGGCTCAATTACCTGAGCATGAACCCACGGCCGTGTCTAACGCGGGTGATTCAGCGCCTCTCTGCGTGGGATTGAGTGGAGACCAGAATAATTCAATGGCTCAGAAAAGTAGCGCGTGGGTGCGCGCGAGTGTCGGATCCAGCAGATCGCGCATCTGGGACGTGCTTGTGTTTATGTAAAGGGATGATGGGAACCTTGAACCCCTTGCCGCGAGCAGCGCCGAGTGTGTGTGGGCGGCGGTATGTGTGTGTGGTCCTAACCACGGGCGATTATTCATTTGTGCGTAGACTGTCGTGTAAATTCAAAACCGATGTGCATTCAAAATAAATGTAAAAGTGTTCTTAAGAGTATGTAAAAGTGTAAGAAAATGTTATTAAGGGAACCAAAATAGCTCCCAAAGAACGCTTTTTAGCCACCGCTGGGCCTAATTGTCAAGAGCGCATGCATATTTATTATTAAGAGGTATAACAGAAGCTTAAACGATAAGTGAATTGTCCACAGTGAGGAAAACTCGTCTGTGTTCGTCTGGACAACATAATTTACGATGCTCCAGGGATGCACCTTCACAGATCTCTCCAGTACCTCCCGTACGTCCTTGTGCGCAAATGCTTCGTGATCTCGTCAGCGACAGCGCGCGCGGAATGCCCTGCACTTCACACGACCTTTAGTTGTGTGTGCGCGTGTGTTCCCGAGACAGAAACTATAAATGTAGGTCAGAAATAGTCTGATGATGTCCTGAAGGAGGTTGTTTGAGATCGGGCTCATTTGTTAATATAGCCGCATTAATGCCTATGTTTGGATATTCGTTTTACCACTACTAGTATATCGATGCATTAACCAACATGAGAGCCCCGAAACCAAGATTTTGAGTTCGCAGTGTTGGTGGGAAAAGAGTTATACCCTGAACGGAAATATAACAATCGTATATTAATAAGTTTGGTTCCAAAATGAGATAACTCGGTTTTCGAAATTGTTCGAAATATCTTGTTTTTCATTATGTTACCATGTTTTTATTGTGTTTTATTGTGTTAGTTAGCTGCATTTTTGAGTAATTATGGCTTAAATCAAAACAAACTAACTGCAGTTTGATTTATATTAATTGGAATACACCAAAAACATGATTGTTGAACAATTTTGAAGACGGATTTATCTCACTTGGAACCAAACTCTTCAAATATACCCCAAACGTTTGAAAGAAATGTAAATTGAGCACCACATTATAAAGTGTATTTGAAACATGACCACTAAGTAATGAAATTCATTTCATAAAAACACTTAAAGGAAGCTAATAAAGAATATCATTTATGATGCTGAATGTAAAGACAAACACCACGTTTAGTGTTATTATTGGTCATATTGACATCACTACAAGTATCATTGAATGACCAGATGAATAACAGTTGTGTTAAAAATGTGATTTTCTTTTTTTCTGCAGAACACAAAAGAAGATATTTTGAAGAATGTTGTTAGCCAGACAACATCGGCTCCCTTTGACTTTCATTGTATGGACTCGAAGGAGAAAGTCACACAGGTTTGGAACAGCATGTGGTGAATAAATGACAAAAACTATTGCTTTAAAATAGTTGTCAAACAGTGTTAAAACCCCTATATCAGATATCTGCCATTGAAAGAGAACTGAACAGAAATGATGAACCTGAATTCTAATGTGTTCTGAATGTGTGCTTTGGGCAAATGAGTTACAATGACATTATAAAAGTGCCCTAGAACAGTTTGCTTTCCTTAATTCTTCAAAATATATTATTTTGTGTTCAACAGAACGAGGAAATTTATCAAGCATTCTATGGTAGACAATGGTGTCCAAGAACTGTTTGGTTACAAGCATTCTTCCAACTATCTTTCTCTGTGTTCATCAGAACATTTGTAACACCTTAAGGGTGAGTAAACAAAGACAGAATTTAAATTTTGGGGTGAACTTTTGTAAAAACAACTATAAACAAACGCGACAGCTCCCATGAACAGAATTCAATAAAACCATGACAAAAAAAACACTCCTGGCCAGGATAAAAGGTTTGTAGTGTGTGACACATTTATAGCTACTTTGTTAAACTTTAGATGTATATACACGGTATATCATTTCATTCTGAAAACAATAGTCACAGTCCCTCTAAAATCATAAAAGCACATCATCTACACTCGGCAGACAGGCAGCTGAATGAAAGTGCACATGGGTTTAGAAGGATTTGAAAAATATCACGGCATTCCATCAATACTGACTAATGACTTAAAAAAATAACATTAATGGATTTAATCCATCTGTACCATCACGTATCCGTACACACGATCACGTAAACAAGAACACGCATTCTTTCTCACAACGCATGTAAAATATTCAGGGAGACAAAAAAAAACAATGAGAGCTTATACACACAGTGGCGAGACTGAGCATAGTCTCTCTCCCAGTCATCTTTAAAATATTTCAAAAAACTGTCAGTGGGTTTGGAGACTAAACCCATGTGGCCCAGACAACCTTGGTCATGTTGCACTGTCTGAAGATAAACCTTCTCACACCGTCACAAATGAATCACACAAACGGAACAAGCAAATCGGAGAGTGACAGTTCCTCTGAAACAACACATTTCCAAGACTCCAGTCGCAGATGGTCGGACTCTCTCTGATGTGCAGCACAGGCATTCATGTCTTTTGTGCCTTGAAATTCTTTGTTTACCCACAGGAAAAGCTCATGGCACGTGTATAACGGGAATGTGCCATGAATCGAATCCTTCACGTCTGCTACGCAGTCTAGTGAAGGAAAAACTAGGGCCGCATCCTAAAAAAGGACTCAGCGGGCCATGATATTCAGTCAGTCAATATCATTTTTTTCCCATTCATTTATCCCCAGTTAAATAAATAGTAGAAAAATATTCCTTTAATCTTCATTGTTCCTTGGAAAAAGAAATCTTGGGGAGCTTTGTATGCACCTGCTGACTCTCAACTCCCTAATTGTCTCTAAAGAGGCCAACTGTTTGCCCCATAGTCACATATCAAATTGCCCACCATCAACTACTCATCCGCAAGTTCCCATGAGAGAGGGAGTTCTGGTTCTCTCCTTTCTTTGGAGGTTGCAGGGACCAGAGGGCTGGAGCTGTGGTGATGGATAAAGAGCGAGGGTTGGAGATCAGTGGCATCAAGGTTGGTGGTTTGGGAGTCACAGGTGGGCGGGATCAGCACTCGGCGTCTACGCTGTGCACGGTGACGGCCGCCTGGAGATGGTGCGTGTGCAAGTGAAGGGGGTGGTGTGTGTGGGGGTGCCGATACGGGTAGAACTTGTGGCTGAGAAGAGCAGCTGTCTGGGGAGGTGTATCCAGGTCAAGGTCCTCATCGTGATTGCCCACGTCAACACCCGCTGACAGTGGATCGTTGTTGCACGGCGGGTTCTCGCTGTCCTCTTGAGGGCTCATGGTGCTGTAACCTGGGTATAAATAAACAAGAATCTTAGTCCAGTCGAGAAACGAACATAACAAGAAAAACTAATACAAGTCAACGGGAAAGTTAAAATCATGCTATGAACTTACTTTCGAGTCTTTAATGTTTTAATCTTAAAGTCCCAGTGAACTAAAAAATGACAATTCTTATTTTTTCATGAAATATTGCAGCGTTTATAGTAAATAGCTTATCAATGTGGGTCATTTTCTTTTCTAAAATTCATGTACCCTCACACCCTGACTATACATCTGAAATGACGTAAATTAGACGGTTTTGCGGAGCATCAGTTAACTCCTCCCCTTCAAATGTCAGTCTGCTGTCAGTTTAAAAATGTCAAATTTCAAAATCAATGCAGCAGCTGTTTTACACAACCAATCAATTTGCACTGAAAAACGCAAGCCACGCCCACTCATTTTCTCCTTTGAAATTCCTTTTCACTTGGAACAACTTGCGGTTCTAATCTTACCATCCACAGATACAGTATTAATATTTTGTTTAATGATTTAAAAGGAAACTAAAATATAAATCTATATAATAAAATACATTCATATCTAAGATTAAAAATGATGGTTTGGTAATAAGCATACTTCCAAAAATCTTTCTCTGTGTTCATCAGAACAAAAAAGTTTTTTTTTGACGATTCGTTTTAAGGCAACAATACACAAGACAGTAACATGAAATAGATGAAATAAATAATAGACTAGACAGTTTCAACTAAATGCACACATCATAAAAGAGGAGCTCCTAAATCGGTTCAATTTACGTATGTTACTTAACAACATCCTGAATAAAACAAATGGAGGTACAGTAGAGTGAAGAAAGGTCCTGTCCTGCTGTCAAGAGGCCAAATGTCCAGCCGCATGTGACGGGATTTAAAACAAGATGGGAGGTGAAGGAAAGGTCAAAAACCTCTCATGATCCTGACTTTGATCAATGTTTGTATGAGCTGACTAAAAGAGCACATAATACAGTTTGTGTGCCAGACGGCTTCAAAGACTACAGAATAAAGAAATCCTGCTCCCAACAATCGAAATGTTATCTTAAACATTTAATTGTGTCTAAATCTATGACACACTTTATATAACTTCAAAATATTTGCCCCTGCACTTTCATTATAGTGTTTGTCCTACCACAGAAGAATACGCTCTTAAAGGAATACTTCACCCAAAAATAAAAATTCTGTCATCATTTACACTCCCGGAAGTAGTTTCTAACCTACGCATATAGATTTTCTCAAAGAAGGATATTTTGAAGAATGTTTGTAGGCAAACAGTTCTGGTGCACTATAGACTACCATAGAAGAAGGAAAACCCACTACATTAATCAATGGTGCCCCAGAACAGATTTTTGGGTGAACTATCCCTTCAAGTAGGTTGATATTTTTTCATGGTTTGGAGATGGTTTCCACCAAACTGTTTGATTTTACTGATCCACAGATAACTTAGGTTTGCCTAATTTGGCCATTAAGTCATTACAGTCTGCTTTGAAACAATCAATATGGAGAAAATAAACCTGAAACTGAGAATTAGCTTTAAAATTATGTGAACTGACTGAAAATCTTGGAAGCTGGATCAAGATCTATCCTTAAAACATATCAAAGAGCCAAGCTTGCATCTCTTGTTTGCTTTAAATCTCAATATAAAGCTGCTCGTATCTTTCAGTTGCTCCTGGCGAAAAACTCTGCGTGTTGGTGGAGCGGCAATGAGTCAGAGCACAGAGGAAAAGGCTTCAACGTTGTGTTCCCACATACACACAAGAGCTCAAAAGCCAAATCGATATTTCTTTAAAACGGCCCCTAAAGCTGGATGACTGAGCAGCCAGTGGGAGGCAACCTTTAACCCAGCCAAATAAAAATACAGCATAGAAACTTTCGATAGACTTTCTGTACAAGATCTTTGCCATCTCTAACTGCTCCAGCTATCTTTCAATCTGCCCACTTCTTTGCATTTTATTCCTTTAGTTATCACGTTGCACCTCTCCTCGTGGAATAGGGCTGCCCTTTCTCCTCTTGCCGGTTACACAATGAATTCTAGAAAGCCTCGTCCCTGAGGGGAAGGCAGATTTAGCATTGCACTGTGGACTGTAACCCAAGCCTTGAGATGCCAATGAAAAAGAGGTTAAACACAAGCGTACACTGAGGTCCCGGGGTTGGCTTTGCTTTATTTCTTTAATAAAACTCGTCCTATGTAAGGCACAATATTTTTGGGGTCCCACCTTTGAGTTTATCGTCGATCCTTTTCAAATCTTTTCAAATCCCTCCTTTTCCTTTAGAGTTAAAGAGAAGAGAAATTCTTACCGTGGTCACTTTCTGTCCCTGACCGGCCCCAGTATCTCCGCCTGCGTTCCGGACTGTGCGTGTGCCTTTCAATAACAGCGGCAATGAATCGAGTGTTGCTAACTGAAAAGACAGACAGAGAAACGGAGCCAAACGGTCATATAAAAAGAACACACTCGGGTCGGTAGATGACCGTGGTATGAAGTAAACACAGATATTTCTAATCAAGTCAGTTTATACTAGACATGAACTTTCAGTATTGAGTTAAACTTTAAAAGGTCGAATCACAGGATGTTTCAGATTCAACAGCTTCCATAAGCTCAACTGAAAGTGTATGTAGGATATCAACTTCAAAAATGGTAACACTTTCCTTGAAGCATGCATGTATAATGCATTATAAAAGTAGTTTTAAAGCATTGTAATGCACCTTTTAATGCAGTTAATTATTACAGTTAAAACATTATAATACTTAGAAATTCATTGTTATACTTCACATTTTAAATGGGTTATACTTCTTGTATACATATAATGCAATTCAACACACATTATGACCAATTATAATCCATTTTACACTTTAATAATCTTTGTAATGCATTATACATACATGCTTCAAGGAACGTGTTACCAAATTCTTTTTTATAAACTCAAACAAATTTAAAGACATTTATTGCATTTTGATTGTTTTATAAACCGAAGTACGAGTTGCAACATGTGTTTGTATTTTATATTTCCGTTCAAAGTCATTGCTTTCGAAATCTTTCCTTTAATAATTTAAGATCTTATTTCCATATTCGTTGATTTTGCATTTCTTTCAATAGATCATCCAAAAATCACATATTGTACCTATAAAAGGCTTGTGATATATATTACATTTTTTTATATAAAACATTAACAAATGGAGAGCATTATAATAAGACCCAGACTAACCCATAAAGCTGTTTCAGGCAATTAGCCAACATGAATGAAACGGTACTATTGTTAGCATGAATGTGTGCTCTCTGCTCTAGAAGAATAAAACATCCCGTCACACACAGAGACTGGAGGATTATCATCCATTTGAAATCTGATGCATTAAATCAGTGAAAAACAGCATTAACTGTACCAAGTATAATACAGCAGATCTGATGTACTTACACAAGTATAATTACTTCATTCAGTATAATTACTAATGCTGAAATGGGCATTAAAGGTATTATGTTTGTTACTCAGTGCCAGCGAGGCGAACGGACGGATATCGTACTTATTCCCCTGTCTTCGTGACTGTCTTCATCTCGGTCATCTCGCTCGTTGTCCAAGTTTGACATCCGCACGGACATCTCTGGAGACAGAGAGAGGCGATTAGAAAAGCAGAGAACAGCAAGGGTTAAGTTAAAGTGATAGTTAAAAAAGTCTGTCATCATTTAGTCACCCTCTTGTCATTTTGAACCTTTATGACTAACTTTCTTACGCAGAACACAAAGAAGATATTTTGATGAAAGTTGGTAACCGAACACCACTGACCCCCATTCACTTCTATTGAATGGACACAAAACCAATGCAAGTCAATGGGGGCCAGTTAACAACATTCTTCAAAATATCTTCTCTTGCGTTCTGCGGATGAAAGAAAGTCGTGCAGGTTTGAAATGACAAGAGGGTGAGGAAATGATCACAGACATTTTTTGGGGGAGTGAACTATCACTTTAACTCAAAATCTGTCGTTATAAATCAATATGACGTCAATACCAATTTCATAGAGTTGCTTTTATTCTCTGAATGTTCAAAGATAAAAACAGCACATGATTTAAATGTAAGATTCCAGTCTACTCAGTAATGCAGACACAGACTAAAGGTGCTCCATCTCAGACAGTTATGTAACCTCAAAACAGATGAACATCATAGACTGATTTAAAAGTCATTACAATTGCAACAGACCATAAAGTCATAGTAATGCTGTCTAGTCTTAGGTACGCACAATTTGAGGATGAATTTGGTATGCGTGTACAGGAAGGAAGCAACAGCTAGAAACTCAATTCATATTTTTTATTTACTTTAATAATTAAAAAATAGAAGCAATTTATCTCTCTTCCCTTTGGCGACCAATTGTAATTTTCCATCAGTTCAGAAAGTATGAAAGATTTTGTTACACAGTTTTAAAAAAAGGTGTGTAATTCCGTACCACTAGTGGCCAAAAACGTCTTGAAATCCCTAGTAACCACATTACAGGCTGGTCCTTTAAACATATGTTAATACAAGTCAAGTGTCCAGACTGTAACACACCTTGTGCGGCCAGAGGGGACATGTGCTGATGGCTGCGACGGTGGATCTGGTGCCTGTAGGCATACACAGCCAACACCAGCACCATGATGCATCCCATAATCCCTCCTGCCACCGGTCCCACTGGTGCACTCTTGATCATGTTGAGAGGTGCCACCTCTTCATCTGCACAGAGATGAAGAAATGCCAAAAAAGATTGTAAGACATGACAAATTAGAGGAAACAAACACCATAATATACACTATAATATAATATACGCTGTAGAAAAGTCCTCAAGGTAAAATGTGTTACTCATGAAACTACCCATAATTCTGATTCCTGTGTATAAATTCTGCATATAACTTTTACGACACATGTTTGTTTCAATCACGCAGACTAAACGTAATACACAAATAAACATAGTAATAATATAGCAACAATTTACATAAATACGGTTTAATAAAACAGATTGTTTGACTGTAAATTCTTGTGCAAAGTCATTAAAATCACTCCATTTAACACAATTCTATTTAATAAGCAAATTATTTTTTAAGCATTGTATAGTTAATAAATCATATTAAGTCACACCAAGTCATATTTCGGCAAGTTATGTATGCAGCTAAAACATATCCAAGTGTTTCATAACATATTGATATTTTGCAATATTCATGTCATAATGGTTTACAATATTCATGTTTTAAGATTTTATTTGTCACATACACAGTTAAATAGAGAATATACAACCAGCAGTGAAATGTTGGTCAGGTCATCTCCAAAGACAGTGCAATTATTATAAAATACAAAAACCAAAAAGAAAAATACACATGGTATAAAGATAAAGGTATATATAGTATATGACAGAAGTAAACTGTAAATATTTTCATTAGCAGGAATGTGCAAACAGATAGTAACACAAGGTGCTTACTTCGCAGCAACAAATATATTAGGGCTGTCAACATTAACGCGTTAACGCACGTTTTTTTTTCAGATTAACGTTAAAAACATGTATTGCAATTAACGCAGGATCCGTTTGCTGTGTCATCCTTTGTCTAGGTTACATTATATAACCACGCTCCTATTCAGACAGCGCACCTCGTGCTTGAATGAAAAAAACACACAACATTATGGCAGAAAGCCTGTTTTGTCTAGCATTTTCGTAAGACTTCAATGCATTAAATAAATCTTAAATGAATGCAAAGAGATGTGAAAATCGGAGTGGCGTCATCTGCGTAGTTCCTAAACCTACTGCTGTGACTCCAGTCACTAATGTTAATCAGAGAACAAATGAAAAGAGGAATGTGTTTTGTAGCTTTAATGAGAATTCTGTATTTAATTTTTAATTTAGCATTACAGACTGTCTTTGTGTTTGAGAACTTCTATTCCATTTCTGTATATTTCTTACTTATTTGACATGATAGCTCTCAATTATACGTTTGAATGGCTATAATAAATGTTAAAACAAATATGATATGATGAATTTCAAATATGAAATGATAAACTTAATAGACATCATTAACAGTACTTCTATCAGAATGTTGGCTTTCATTCATAAAATAATGCTGTTAAAGAAATCGTTTGTTTCTACATTAATTTGATGATTAAATGTTAAATTATTAGATTTTAAATGTATATTTTAAATTTTTTATGTAATGTGCGGTTAACCGTGATTAATCAGATTAACTTTTTTAATCTATTAAATATATATGCTATACAATTTTCAAATTCTGAAAGTGATGTACAGTCAAAGTTTATCGATAATTAAAAATATATATATAGCAATGTGAAACATGTATGTTGGTTATATTATTTAATATTGTTTCAATTTATTTAACAAACTTAAAGAGATAGTTCACCAAAAAATGGAAATTCTATCATTATTTACTCATAAATTTCTTAGTTCTGCCAAACACAAAGAACGATATTTGGAGAATATCAGAACCTAAACCGATCTCATGGCTCATTTACTGCCACCGTAGGGAAAATAAATGATATAGCAGTCAATGGGGTTTTGGTTACTGACATTCTTTCAAATATCTTCCTTTGTGTTCCGCAGAACAAAGAAATGTATGCAGGTTTGGACTTATCTGAGGGTGATTAAATGCTGAAATAATTTTCCTTTTTGGGTGAACTATCCCGTTAAACGATTATTTTATCACATTATATATAGCAAAATTTAGCATATTATCGTATATCGCATTTTATTGTGCAGCCCTACATTATACTGTACACTAGAATGCTTTGTGGAATACATTGTATTCACATACTTATTAATAGAATACATAACCTGAATATTGATCTCTTTAATTATATTGCTGTTACTTATGTTCCAAAATAAATAAACAAACCACTAGATGGTGCAGGTTAGGTTGGGATTAGGCACTGTAACGTACGAGATCATTGGTCTACCATATCTTAATAAACCGCAGTTAAAGAACTACATAAGCAGTACTCACCTATAAGTCCTAGTCCATCCATATAAGGACTTTTGGCACCCACTATGCCTCCAAAACACTCTTTCTGCAGGGCACAGTAAGGTTTATCCAGGTGGGTCTTTCCGTCGCTGTCCACCATACACCACTCACAATCCAGAACCCCAAAACAGTCACTGAAAGCACACAATTAAAACATATCACACATGACACACACGACATCACAAGTGTTTCTCTCTCATACAGTATGGGACATTTCATTCAGCTTTCATAGTGTAAAAAAACTACTTTCTACTGTAGTTGTGGTTGTCACAGGTGAATAAATGATGTGAAATTAGCTGTGTTAAGTGAAAGGCACATCACTACTTCTACACTGTGTACACTGCTGTGAGGTCAGTGTTTCCTGTAAGGTCCTGTTAAGGGGAGGCTGATTACACCTGATATGTAACCGTACCTGCTGGTGAAGCGCTGGCTGCATCTGGTGTTGATACACTGAGGAAGAGTGTCCTGTAGACTGGGTTCAATGACACTGTAAGACAAAGGCTCCTGGTGCACGTCACAGCTCGGGTTTCTGCACACACCCAAAGAAAAACAATCAGTTAGCGTCTAAATACTGCAGCTTCAGCTCCAACACCGTTCATTTTATTAATATTCAAGTTAACATTTTCTCACTACAGTGAACAGGTGGCTTGGTGACAGAAAGACAAACGGCTAGGGACCTCTCGGTTGGGAATAACACGACAAACCTGAATGCGTCTAAATGTTTTTTGAGGAACATTTTGAAGCTGAACGCCTAATTGAGGACACAGGTGGCAGGATTTCCATTCATTGTGACGAACAACAACTTGATGAAGTGACAGCGAGAAGTGTTTGACTAAGTGAGATTCAGACGTGTGCGTGCTGATGAGAGTCTGGACTGTAATGCTCTGTCAAGAGTGCGATTCATTTCAAAAGAATAAAATACTACAAATACAAATTAGAAAACTTTGCTTCATAATATATTGTTAACACGTGACAGGTTTTAAATGGACTTAACTTAAATAACAGTAAAAGATTTGTCAGTGGTTTACCTGTTCTCAGCATTGGTGAGGTTTCCAGTGCACTCATTCACCTCTAGGGGGCACTCGCATGGGCACTCGCATTCATTCTGCTCCATTCTGAGGACCACATGCAAAAAAAATGAATGTTTGCAAGCTAGCAAATAGTAGAATTACACGTACCCAAGATATTTGTTTAACCTGCTTTTATTGTATGACACAACCTAGTCATAAGTATGAAAGAATCCTATTAGGAACAGTACAGAAGGCTCCCAACCCTTTTTGTCAACAGAACCATCATGACCTACTTTTTAATTTCTCCTGAGATTGGTGTTGTTCCAATCTACCTAAAGGTACACTTATTATCATTCTATTAAAAGCTATAATTGTTCTACCGATGCATTTAATATCATTACAGGGTTTCGTTTTCTATTATAGACGACACTTAAAAATTAACATTTTTATATTTATTGTAATAAAATTGTAATAAAACGTTATTGTTTTATCCAAATATACATTTTTTTTACATATGTAATGTATGTTACTGGCAGAGGTGTGCAGAAGTCAAACTGTACCTGTGGCAGTTAAGACAAAGGCGATCCACAGTACTGCACGCACAGAAGGCCAGCGAATCACATGTCTCATTCACGATCCCAGCAAACGCATTGGTTCCTGGGATACGTGTGAGTCTGTACTTAGAGCAGTGACTGCCATGCACTAGGTTTGTCAGATCACCCTTCAAAATATAAAGAAACATATGTAGACAATATATCAGGAAACATGCTTTACATTCGTATAGCATGTAGTTCTTATTAAAAACCTCAAGGTAACGAATGAAATAATAATAAAGTCCTTTTCGTATAAAATAACTTTTTGCATCACCTCCACTAGGTGGCGTTCTAATATTACAATACACATAATCCAAATAATAACTTGATAATCCAACATACCACAATGCTGGTGTTGAATTTATAGAAGCGTTGCACGGTCCGATCGCTGAAACTGTTACACAGGTTTTTCTTCACAAAATTGGGATGGTTGAGAATGTCATTGGCCACTAGGGGCTCCTATAGTCAAACAAAACAGAATAAAAGCTGATAAACCTGGTTTCCTTTTCCAGCTTCATAACCAAATTTAAAAAAATATATTACAGAACAATAGCGCAGGCCTCTTTTCTTATTTAAGAGGGTGGTCAATTTGATCAAAACTCCAGAATTTATTACCTTATGGGTAATATGCTGCTGTTCCGCCGGAGCGTGACCCTTTGGATCGATCAGTGTTGGATGGGCCACAAGATACCCTCTGTCCTCCATGATGAAACAACTTCACATAGAAAGATTACAAAGAAAGACGGTATCAACCAACAATCAAAAACAGACTGTGTGTTTGACATTCGAAATCCAACGACCAGGTGTCAACTAGACCTTAGAGGCTGATGTTTAAAGAAAACAGTGTGTTAAGATGGTTTACTGTCAGTTCACAGTCTAGCAGCTGCAGTTCACAACACATCACATTATTGTGATGGCGGTGGCATACTGGGACATTCCACCTCACTAATCCCGTATAATGACCTTAGCGGTGAAAACTCAAAGAACTCCACAGTGCAGACAGATAAAGAGGGAAAGCATAAAGGAGAAGAAAAAAGGATATAGGGGTAAGAAACAGAGTTTAGAAATGAGAGCGAGAGAGAGAGAGAGAGAGAGGAAAACAAGGCTACTGGCACCTAACATAACAGGATGCGTCTGGAATGCAGCTCTAATCTGTTTATCTCCATGTGTGTCAGTTCAGTCATTTCTTATACAGTTTTTCTTTCTTCCGTTTTAAGTAAAATTCGTTTTTATTAGAGTTCTGATATAGACATAGGTATTCCTGATGCACTTATATTGGATTGAGGGTCCTTAAAGGAGTAGTTCACCTTCAAAATGAAAATTCGGTCATTCCAAACCTGTAAGACTTTCTTTCTTCCGCAGAACACAAAGGAAGATATTTTGAAGAATGTCGTTAACCATTCACATTGGTTACAATAGAAGTGGGGGACTGATAGGGATGGTTAACGAGAACCGGTAGTTTTTTGGACCGGTAATGTTACATAATTGGGTCGATACCAGAGTATCGATAAGCTTCATGACAAACGATATTGTTATCGATACTTTGTATGTTTTATCTCTGTGTATTCGGCTGTTAAAAGGCGAATTAGAGCCTGCTGCTGCCATTTGATTTCCGCGATGTATTTGTAATCTGCTTTTTTTGCATGTTTATGCGTGAAAGAATGGCATGGTTGCGCTTGTGGAGCTTTCGACGGCCGCGTTTCACAAACAACCGTTTGCGGCAACCCGTCAAAATAAAAGTCCTTTATTTGAGAACAAGTTATAACATTGTTTTTAATCATTCGGCCACAAAGTATTTTTACTTACTTTAGTAAATTGAAGTAAATGTGCTAGTGAAATTATAAAAATAGTACATATAATTAAAAAAATAGTACTTAATAGTACTTAAATTTATGTAGACTTTAAACCTGAAAGGAAAAAAGAAATGGGGTCTACCAGCCAAATAACCATAGTCATGTAAAGTAAATAAAGTAAATATGTTGAATTACATTATGATGTGCTCCTATGCATATGCTAAGGGCCGTAAGTGGTATGGTATCTAACACACACACGTTTTGTTATGTGGCATTTTCTGTTAGCTCAGAAGCATTTGTAAACTGCAGTTCTATAGCTCAGCTGTAATAAAGACAGCTAAAATGTTTATCATCTTTTCACGTCATGCGTTTTTGCATCAAATTATAGAGCGTAGTATCTATTACAGTATTGATAAGTACCAGTATCGATTTTTTGAAGAATGTTTATAACCAAACAACATTGGACATCTTTGACTACCATGGTATAGATATAAAACCTCGTAAAGATTTCTCAAAATATCTTATTTTGTGTTCCAAAGAAAAAAAAGTCATATACAGGTATTGAGCAACACACGGGTGAAATAAACGATGACAGAATGTATATTTTGGGGCAAAATATCCCTTTAATTTACCTTTAACTGTATATGCTACAAATGTATCTGGTATCACTGAAAAAATCTCAGTTTTCATTCTACTCTCTTATCTCCTCTCCGTATGTCTACCCCTCCCTTATCCCCTCAGATCCTTCTCAGTCTATCTCTTTCTCTTCTGAAAGAGAGGGCTTAGAGGCATGCAGAGAAGACTAAGTGAATGCCTCTTTTCTAACAGAAGCAAATCTGATTAGTTTCATTTGAAAGAGCTTTAAAGAGCCTCTGTGGGGCATCGACAGCTTCAGGCGCTACGCTGGACACCACAGCCAGCGCACTGGGGTCTTGGCATACTCTCTAGACGGTTTGAGAAGAGACAATAAAGTTGGCCTCGGGGTGGAGGTTGGGGGATAAAAGGTGGGACGACCTTACCGGATTTTGTTGCCCTTGTCTTGGTTGCAGATGGGCAGAAGATCCAGCAGAACTTTGTAGAAGTAGCGTAGAGTGAAGTCAATACCCATAACTGCTACAGTGGAACCTGAAGCAATCTGGGAACTGGAAAAGGAACGGATAAATATAAGAACAATGTGACGAGTAAGGGGATATAGACGTTTTCAGCGGCAACAAAATAAACAAACGTTATGTGGCCCAAAGGACCTCAGCAAAGAATCAATAACTGTTGAGTAGTTTTTGAATCGTGACAGTGGAGAGTAGATAATTGAATTTAATACAATATAATATACCACATAATATTCATAGAAATTAATATTAGTATAAATTTAATATGAAATAGATTGTTATACTGTAACCAAACACAGACCGGAAGTTAACTTCGGCAATAGTACCAAAACAAAAAAAAATGTAAATTGTTGAAAAAAATTAAAACATTGTTTCATGTATAAAGATATAACAGAATATAAATCACTTGAATTAAGGTTGGGAATACTAAAAATATACACGTTTCAGGTGAAGAAAGATTACCACAACAACAAAGAATATTTTACGGTGTTTTTGTTGTGGAATTTGAAAGCATTGATCACAATAAACTGTAAAAATGTTAATACGAATTATTGAAATTTTTGCATTTTTAGGAATAACAACAAGGTGATTAAAGAGTGACAAAATTTTACGGAACAAATATTCCTTTAAAAGTGAACGGATTGAAAAATGTGACGGCAAAACACGATTTATCTACACTAGACATTCTGGAATGCCTCCAGTTTCAAAGAGTTTCATCATATCTTTAAACACAACTATACACACATACACGGTACCAAGCACAAACCATTTGCAGTGATAACACTGCTGCTCTTCATCTGTAACAGATACATTCAGGGAGTATTTATACAACACTTTCTTTAGATCGGCAGCAGATATAAAAAATAAAATAGGTTTCATCGGACTCATTCGCCTGGCCCGAGGTCTGGCTTTTGGGTAATAATATAACTATCTATATTGCTATTTCATTTATATTATTATTTCAATTTTAGTCATAATAATTTATATCATACAACAGTTCTTAGTGGTTGTCGAATCTGTCACTCTGAAGAAGATAGACAGCTAGCTAACAAACACACATACACACACACACACACAAAGTAGTTTGTCTATAAAGCTGCAATACGTAACATTTTTGGTTAAAAATAAAATAAATATACATTATAATTTGGGTTATAATTTGTTCTGTCAGGTACAAATTCAAGGGAAACGTTGGATTTTAAATTTTAAGTTTCGAATAGAGATGGCAATAGGGAGGCAAAAGCTACAGATTGCAGCTTTAAAGAACGAATCGCAATCAGTATTTTGCAAGCTTGTTTAATAAGACAATATTATATTTTGGAACCCAACTAATGCACATTCTACAAGAAGAAAATATGTAATGGGTACTTGACAAATAAACCGTGAGTCTAATGGTGTGACAGCAAAAATGTAGAAAAGCTAACAGTGAAGATAAATCTCTCTTATGCTATTTTAAATTATAAATATAAAAATGATTTATATAGTAAATAAACCGTTTGTTTTCTTAATTTTTGCTGTCACACCATAGGCCACATGTTGAGTATATTTGTCAACTGTTCATAGTTCTTCAATTCTTTAATCAAACAAGACTCAAAATAAATTTGACTCTTAAACAACTGACCTAGAGGCATGGATGGTGTGACTGATGGTGACCACATAGCCAGCCCCACCCACATCCAGGTATGGTCCAGTAAAAGTGATGAGACCAGGATTGGCGACAGCGTGGAGATACCTGAACAGACAGAAGTCTAATGGTTATTACACCACATACAGCAATTGTGAAAAGGACTGGGATGTTCTTATTTTCTTCTTCTCATTTTGTCAAAATTAATTGCTAAAAGCCATATTTAACGACTCAAAATGCATCCTTAGTTCGCTTACAGCTTCACACAACACACAGAAGCCTCATAGAAATCAACAGCTTGTTTCCCCAGTCTCTCGGTCACCAGACTGATAGATCTGTTCATCTCCATCCAACTAAGGGTTTGGAGACCACCGTCCCGAGACTCAGATCTTACCATCGCCTCCTGGTGGGGTCGAATGCTTTGTCCATGAGGGAACCGGGGTAAATCCGCAGCACCCCATTGGGCGTTGCTATGTAACGGCGAACAATGTAGCAGTTCAGGCTGCTCATCTCCATAAGACTCATCCATTCATCTGTCACGTGACTGGTGGCCATCACCTCGTTCCTCACAGAAGACTAAAAGAGGAACCATAGGAGGGGGGTGTTTAAGAAATCGTCTGAAAAATGTGAAGGCCGATTCACTGTACTCCCTACGGTTATTTATCTACTCTAATGAAAAAGCAGAATTAATAGTGAGAGGCGCGTTGCCAACAGGCTGAAGTATTTAAGACAAAACAAACTCTGAGACCACTGACTGTGAATGATATTGCTGAGCTTATTCAAGCAAAGGCCCTGGTGGCCTGGAGCTGTCATTGAGACGGGTGTGTGTGTGTACCTTCAGGCCCGGGTTGGCTATCAGACGGGTGTTGTCACTTAGGTAAGCTGTGTAGTGCTCCACCATGCGCTTGGTCTCGGGTTGACTCAAGTGCTCATAAGGAGAAGAGAAACTCCCAGCGGACAACATCACTGTGGGACTCTCTGAGAAAAATATCCAGAGAAAACAGTTGCTCTTTATATCAGCTCCTAACAATTATCAGGTTATGATTCATTTACCATGACGATACATTTTGTCCAACAGATTGATGATTTAAGATATCATGTTAGCTCACCGACTGTAGCGAGCTGTTTAAAGTGGAGGCAGGAGCTGGGCTGTCCCAGCAGATCCAGCCGATGGTACAGGAGTTTACTGCTGGGAGCCGTGTTCAGATTTTTTAGATGCTTCACTGGGATCTCGGGCTGAACATACACTATACACAAAATAAAGGACGTGTCCTGTACCTAGCAAGTTAGAGAAGTGAGATCAGGAGCATATTCAAAAAAACAAGTCAAAGAATACCAAAATTAATACAATTTCACCAATGTCTATGAATTTCATACCAGTTTCCAGGCATAGCTGACGTTGTAAGCATCTCGACTGAGGTCACGCAGGCGGTTCATGTGCCAGGACAGAGAAGAGTTGACAGGGACAGCAATGACCTGACTGCCCAGAGGCAAACTAGCAGGAAAAACACAACATGTCATATAACATTGTTATCAGGGATAAATGAATGTCAAGAAGTACGGAGACAGATATCCCATGATCCTCACCTGAGGATGTTTTGACGCACGACAGCAAAGCTAGGGATGTTCTCGTAATGGATGATGTCCGTATGGAGAGGAGCTTCGGTCATCAGGTAAGGACGAGTAAGTGACGGGTGCATGAGGGTGTAGCCTGCAATGTGTAAAAAAGTGTCACAGTAACATCTTAATCAAAGGCAAAACTTTATTTAAAAAATACTATACAGTATAATTTTCGATTGTATATATGCCCCGTTTTCCTAGAAACTTTTGAACACCAGTGTTGATGTGTAAATCCTGTATGACCAGTTTTCTCCTTCTTCTGTAGAGCACAAAAGAAGATATTTTGAGAAATGTCTCCACGGTTTTGTGTCCATATGATGAAAGTCAATGTTTGGTTGCTTTCCGAAATCTACGGCACAAGAAGCAGGGCCTGTCAGATGAGCTATCAGCCCATCCCTTCCCCGAACAGCTGGAGACAGCAGGTGCCACTTCATTATCCCAGACATTAGCATAGACTCTATACTCCAAGGAACACATAATCACTATAATTTTATTACATATGTAATAAAACACTCTTTTAGCCCAAAGTGGCCATTCTGGGACCTAATGAATTTGTTTAATATGTATTAATCTGAGGTTAACTGTCATTTTGTAAATTTAGAGGCACTTGGGTGTATTGGGGGAAGTCATGGATTGACTAGAAGATGCGTGTTATTTATTACATAACAGACACTGTGTGTAACATGATGAAAAAACTGTACAAAGAAGTAAAATAAGGCCAACAAAGTTTAAATTGTATTTTTTTTTCGTATGAATATATAGAATATATAAAGAAGGCCAAAAAGGTTTAATTGTATTTTGTGTCTTTTGTGAATATGAATATATAAAATATATAAAAATACACAAATATATTATTAAAATGTAATATTAAGGGATGTAACTATTTACTCAGCACACAATGCGATTTGATCACGATTTTTTTTTCACAAAATGAGTTGTGATAAATTAGAAATCAAAAAATTATTGCTGCACATTTCTTTGTAAAATAAAAATGTCAAATAACAAAACTAAATTTTAAAACAAATTAATTTTTTTTTAAAATCAAATAAATAAAATGATTAATACAAAGGTCTCTTTAATGTAAACTAACTAAGACTTTGTACTTTTCCTAACTTGGATTTATTTAAATAAATATCCGCATTTTCAAGTTTGCGTTAAACACAGCGGACCCTGCTGTTCATGTATCGTGAGCTAAAATCTTGAATCGTCACATGTTATAATCTTTTTTGAACCTGATCACGCTGCATCGTTACATCCCAAGTTACATTTGTGCTTCCTTTTGCTTTAAGCTTAAAATCCACTGACTTCAAACGTTTTTTTTTGTCTGCCCCAAGAAATGAACATGATCTCAGCCATGCTGGCTCGGAGACATCAAACGTGGGCCAGCTAATTTCCCCTAATGGACTGTTAAAGGTTAATGGCTTTCTGTCCAGAGTTTTGAGTCCGTGAGAATGGAATGGCTATGAAAATAAGACCACCCACAACAGGGTAAAGTCAGCAAGTCTAATTTAGGAGGGATTAGAATGAAACGGTACAGTAGGGGAATCCAATGTGACACAGGCAGACATTTTGAGCGCAAATAATGAGATCACCTGCAGGTCATCCGCACATGCATCTCCATACCTTTATTGTCTATGAGGAAGGTATACGAAGCCAGCGAATCCTGGTAGTAGGTGACATCCTCCAGTATGTATGCCAGATTCACGTCTACTCCAACTACACCCAGCAACAGGTTTCCAAAGTAGCATGGCCTACTGACGGTCATGATAAAGCCTAAAAGGAAATGATAGAAAGGCTTTTTTGTTCAATAATCATATTAGCAAATTGATGAAAAAAGAACATGTCACGACTCCTTGCCCTTTAAATGTAATTTAATTATCTTTCTTCGTAAGAAACTGGTGAGCAGACAGCTGCTTACTAAAAATAAAATAAGTCAAGTCTAGCAGTCTCATAAGAGCAGACGTTACACTTGTGTTTTTTGGCTCTGCTTACACATGTAATGCCATGGAAACTGGCAGGTTTAGTGCTTCGACCGCAAAGTAGTCAGACGTAATATTTACACAGCAACAGCGGGATCTTCTCTTACCGTCTCCCATCTGGTCCGCGTAAGGCAGGCTAAAGGAGGCCACATCTATCATTCGATTGGGCAGGTTGATGTAGAAGCGTCCCACGGTGGTCTCCAGGTTACTAAGCTGGTTAAGAACCATCATGCTGCCCTTCACGACGGGCAGTGGGGAACGAGCCGGAACGCCGTATTTCACAGAGTTCTGCTCAGCTAGGTCTCGCAAGAAAGCCAACTCCTTAAGTCCAGTTACCCCCTCTGTGTCAGAAAAATGTGTGAGGGAAATAACAGAAAAGAAGAATTGTGGAGGTCAATTAAACACCTGCAGAAATGTTCAGGAGGTGGGTTTTACAAACATTTAACCAATACAAATGATTTAAAAGAGCTTCAATTTTGATCATAGTGTGTCAAGTTTTTAAAAAAATATGTTTGTTTTTCCATTTCAAAAGTAGTGGTTTCAATGAAACTAGTTTTCAGCCCGGCAGCGACCACATGATCCTGACAGGAAATCGCTTTTAACAACATTTCCAAACTACTTTTGTCCAAATTTTGTGGACCCATTGCATAAAAACCTTGCAACAAACTATCGCAGAATACATTGTGATGAGCTCTCCAATATGTGATCCCAGAATGCAGTGCAAGAAGCTCTGAGGGCCAAACATTAGTTTCACTGCACGTATTAACAAAAAGCTATTTTTCACCCATTATTTGTGCTAATTTGAGTATCACGTTAGCTTAGCAACCTTGTTGGTGACAAAGTTAGCATCTCCCGTCATTCACAATCATTGTTCTGCTCACTACTAGGATTTTCAAAATTGCTATTATCTATCATTATCATTGTGAAAATGAGTTATGGTTTTATTACAGTAAAACTGTAAAATGATTGATTAGCATTTGTATTAACACCATCTTACTAAAAATTTCCTAGTTAAACCACAGTTACTCTATTACACAATGTTAAATTGTGGTTAATATGGTTTTACTACATAAGAACAAACTTTAGTTACTATAGATAAGCGATTTAAGAAGGGATGACAGGTGTAAATTAGTCAATATTTAATAATTATGTAAAATGACACAAAAAGAAAAATACAAGTAATTTCGTCATAAGTGCCATAAACACAAAAAAGCCACTTCATCATAAATAACATAAAAAAGAAAATATAAGCGATTCCATTTGTTAACAAAGCATGTGTGGGTGTTGTTCATAGCCTCACAATAACTGGGCAAAGTAGCATTACCCTCTTCTACCCCTCCATGCTAATCAACCCGAATCATATCTCTGAGTCATCTAATGCTAGAAAAAAGCCTGTCACTCTTTCATGTGCACGGCCTTTGATGTATTGTCCTATTTTTCTTTCTTCTATTCGATGATACGGGTTTTAATTTTCATGATGCCAAACTAATGAATGCTAATGGAAGGCTAATTCATGCAGGGAGAGAAACATCTGAGGACAGCAATAATAGGAATGCTTTCTTACGGCAGGCACGCAGAACAGAGAAGAAAGAAGAAGGGGCGTAAAAACAGCTGAGCACATTTGGAAAAGCACTAACGCGCACACAGGTGTTCAACATGATTGTTCGTGTGGGCCATGAGACAAAAGGCAATGAGAAGGTTTATCTTTAGGCAACGTCTCACCGTTCATAAGAGCGTAGGTGAGGATCATGACGGAGTTGTTGAGGTGGCGGTTCTCCTCTTTGACGACGCTCAGCGTCGCTCTTTTTTCATGCTCGGACGAATCTCGCGAGGTGATGCCAGACGACAAGTAGATTATCACCATGTCTGTGTCTGTGAGGGGAGAAAAAGATAATAATAATGATAATCATTTGAAAAATCATTTAAACTGTATATAAAAATTTACCTTAAAGTGACTTTAAGACAGACAAATAAAAATTGGGGTGGTCGGAGAAAGTTACTTTTAACCCTATTATTAGTCAAATATTTGACCCTTAATTTCCAATGGTAAACCAAGAAAAAAACAGGTAAATACAGGTTCATTTGTTATATAAAAAAATATGACCACAAATTTACATAACATTAATTTTTCTGCCACATTCAGTAATTACACCCCAAAATTATGATAAACCACAAATTATGACCTGACCTAAAATACTATGGTAGTTTGATTTATTGTATTTACTTACTATTGCTTTTTCCCTAAAGCTAAAGCAAAAATTATAAAATTATTTTTATATAAAATAAAAAATTGTATAAAATTCGTTGTTCTGCTGAACACAAAGAACGATATTTAGAGGATTGTTTTAAACCAAACAATTTTGGGGAACTATTGACTTCCACAGACTACTATGGTAGTCAATGGTGCCCCAGAACCGTATGGTTCCCACATTCTTCAAAATATCTTCTTTTGTGCTCAGCAGTTTTGGGACAACATTGTTGTATGTAAAAGCTGGTAGATTTTTTTGGGGGGTGAACTCTCCCTTTAAGGTAGAGGTTCTTTGATCATATAACACAAAAGAGAACAAAAACATAATCAAAAGTAGAAGTCTTATTTTTTATAACCCTCTAGTCTCTTACTCGTGAGCTGTCTGGTGACACTACTTGTGTTCCTTAACAACTGAAAGGCTTTCTGGAAGCCCAGTGCATGCTGGGTAGAGCTGTCAGAAGCTTTAATGTTGCTGATGAAGGTGCTCATCTTCCTCTTCGTCTCACTGGTAGCAGGTGAGAGGAAGCTCTTGTAGCACTGATCCAGAGAGCAGGAACGCACCGCATCTGCTACTGTCAACACAGAGATCTGAGAAAGAGAAATGATACGTCCCTATTAGTAAAGACTAAATCAGTGGGCACAATATGATTATCATGTAACTTCCATACTTTATCATGTTCGTCAATGGAGTTGAGGATGATAAGGGCGGCGTCGCGGGCAATCTGGAGTTGGGTCTCAGTAACAGAGGCACCGTGGTCTATGATAACTACAATGTGCTTTGACTGTGGCCGTACTGCTGACACGTATACAGGCCTGTAAACATACAAACACACCATCGGTTGCTTTAAGAGTGGTAAAAAAGCCGCATCTAAAGTGCCATAAAGATATATTTATACAAACATAATCTGCTCAGAAGTAGCATGTTAATTATGAGATATTTAAAAAAAATTGTAAAGAGGAAACAAATAGGGACGTGATGATAGCAATTCAAAACATAAACAATTTGATACATACCAGAATACTGGTATTGTCATTTTTTGTGAAACACCACAAAAGTCATAAAATTAACATTAAAATGACAAAACAATAATTTTTTATAAAAACTTTGTCATACATTCAAATTGTATAATATAATACTCAATTACGCATATAATGTTAATTATAAATGCAAACATTTTTATATAAATAAAAATATAATGTAAATAGTTTAAAACAATAAATAGTTGACTGATAGCAAGTCTGTCACAAAAAATAAAACTGAATTATAACATAAAATAATTCAGGAATCAAGAATGCTAAACCGTAGGAGATAACTTTTAAATAAAGTAAAAGCACAACATAACTATAAAAAACTATATTTGATGATGCAGTTATTTGTTAATTTGTCTCGCATTTTGATATACTGTACCACACCAAGAAATAAATGGACACAAAATTATTTTTTTATATTAAAAAGTTGTATTTACTTTCCTGTGGCTCAGTGATTAGAGCATTGTGCTAGCAACGCCAAGGTCATGGGTTTGACCCCAGGGATTGCACATATTTCGAAACAAGTGTATAGTATAATTCATTGTAAACCGCTTTGGATTAGAGCGTCTGGCAAAAGCATAAATCTAAATGTACAGTATTCTGCTTTTTGTTGGCTTCTAAGATAAAATGTTAAATGCTCCATCATTTGTAATTTCTTTTGAAAATGTAAATATTTACAAAAGCAATGCGACATCACAACAGCCTTGAGCTGAGCTAGAATAATGTAGTTGTGATTTCATGTGGCATTGTGTCATTAGGCTGAATTTTGAGCGGGCACAGAGCAGCCACCAGCTGGCTATGTAAATACACCTTTATTTACGAAATGCAGAGCTGCTTTTCCTGGACTCTGACGGCAAGGCGCCAAGAGCTATACTGGCGTAACTCCTACTCTCCTCGCCACAGTGTTTGTGGAAGAAATCCTGCTCTCTATTGTGTTGCTTTTGGATGCAAATCCACCGTGTTCATCTCCAACATTCGGAAAAAGTAGACAAGCGAAGCATTTACAATGAAAGTTATATTTCCTAAAACTGTGTAACATCCTACAAGTGGTGGAGAGTTTGGGAACAGCACCTATGCGCCTATCCTTCAGCACGGGCATAAAGTCCCAACAACACTGGCTGGCGGATTCCAGCGGGCTTTAGTAGGGGCGACCCTGTATTCCAGTCAACGGCATGAGGCTTATTGTAACAGACCACAAGAATTGAATTTATGGTCTGCCACGCAAGATGACAAATTCTTGACAGACAGAAGGAAGGGTGGTCAAATTTGACAGTTTTTTGAGCACTAAGCAAGAAAGGCACTTAGCTGTTGGATCTTTAGTTAAAAGCTACCAAAAGAGCTGAAATTAATTCTTTACTTTGGAAATAGTCCAATAAACGGGGGAAAACTTAACATAAGAATTTCATGCCTGTTAAATACTGCTACAAAAATATTTTCCTAACAAATGAGGAGCACTAAAAAAGGTAAATTTTCTAGCAGCTACAGTAAGAGCACTTATATGAGTCGATGGTAAAACTTTAAACGTTTGTCTGTGTCTTTCCGTCTGTACGTGTGTGTGTGTGTGTAAGCACTGTACCTGCTTCTATGCTCATATGTGACCTTGCAATGGAACTTGTGAGCAGGAAACACAGTAAAAATGCCCTCCTCTGTGCTGAAGTACTGCCACTTGATCCCTGGATTGGATTTTAGGTTGTCTGCCAACACTAAAATCAAGGTGAAAGCAAAAACAGAATTATGTTATAAACACAATGTCACCTTAAACACTACTTATGATAAAATACCTCAACTGTAAAATGTAAATTTACACAGTAATTTGATCCCTAAAGTAAGAAATTTGCAAAAACAATCATCCATTTAAATCATGAAAAACATGCAACAAGTATGTTTTTTACCCCCCCCCAAAAAAGCTATAATTTACTTTGTCTCAAGTTGTGTTTAAACCTGTATGATTTCTTTTCATAAAACACAAAATAGGTTTATCATAGTGACAAGGGTCTCTATAGCTTAAAAAATAACAAAATAACCCCATAAATGCTTTTTCAAAGCATGCATCTTTTCTTCATTGTTGGAACTTGACATGTTTACAACATTTTACTTGAACGTTATGGCAAGAGCAGCAAAAATAATTTAGTTCTGCACTGACATGAGGATAAAAACCAGCACCTAATTAAATTTTTGCAGAACTGTCCCTTTAAATCCTTCCGCAGGCAGCAAGTGGATTTGTTTAAGTTGAACAGGCCTCAGCTGTGTGATGGCTTGAGCCCAAACAGACGCAGACAAAGTGATCCTTTCCAAACACTCAGACACACGGTCATCCCGACTCTGCAGCCATCAATTTAAGTGTATATTTATTTAACAAGAGCCGGCAAAAGAGGAACAAAAGTGGGGATGAAAATGAGAAAAGACGAGATGTTATTGGAATAACGACAGTCAAAAGGGACCACTAACATGAAGCAGAAATTATTACAAGGGTCAACCATCACAAAGGTTATCCCACCTGAGCCAGGAGTTATTCTGCCCGTGGATTTATAGGATTAGAGCTGACGTTAGAAATGGGCGAGAGACTCACATGACGGCTCAAGTCTGTGTGCCTGCAAATTCCCAAAGTGCGTTTGTCTGATTAAATCAGTTCAAAATGTACCCGAGTCAATATTACTTAAATCTTAATAACAACAAATGTAAAATACGGAATTTGAGTCATATAAAGAGATAAATGTCTTTGACATTCTGTGGATTGTAAGTACTGAGGTGCTTTAGTGAGCTTAACCAAAAGTCTGGGGTGGTACATGTTCTGTTCATTCAAAAGCGTACAAAGGATGTGTTTTTCAGAAACAGTTCATTTTCCCATAAATCCATTTGGTGTTCTTAATGACACAGAAACTCCTCCTGAATCAAGTGGTGTTGTTTTCGTGGAACAAGCAAGCAAAGCCCATCTACACTACATGGCCAAAAATATGACATACTAGTGAATTGTGTGTTTTCAAAAGTTTGCTTATTTTTTCAGCATTATAAGGTCCCTGTACGTCCATAAAGAAATGATTTACCGAGTCTGGTGAGGAAAAACCTCGCTGGCCTGGACGAAGCCCAGACCTGAACTCCACTGAACACCTTTGGGATGAATTGGAACACCGACTGTGAGCCAAACCCCGTCTCCCAAAATCAGTGCCTGACTTCACTGATGCTTGTGTCTGAAAGTAAATCTGTATCCCAACATCTAGTGGAAAGCCTTCCCAGAAAGTCAAAGCTGTTTAGTACGACCAGCCCCCATAATAATGCAATATAGGTGTGCAATATAGTGCACATAGAGAGAGAGATATAGTGTCTCTCTGTTTATCAAAAAATTCAAAAATCAAAGAACACACAGAACTGGTCAAAAATGAAACCTAATAAAAGGAGATGGTTTATTAGTATATATGTCAACTGTTAAGCTGCACAGAGAAACAAGACAGCCATTCCTAATTCCGATCACACTAAACACAGTTAATCAAATTACAGCAAACCTGCGGAGGAAGAGCATGCACGAACAGCCATCCCAAACTCGCATTAGTGCGATACGGCCATCAATCTGCACCCAAAGTATAAACAGGAACTTTGAAGCATGTTGACGGCTTGGAAATCATGCACATATGTCGCCCCAGAGTGCTTAATCCAACATCCAGTGTTTAGAGTAGCTGAGGAGAGTCCCTCATTTCCTCTAAACTTTCAACCCTTTAAATCCTCACTTGACTACAGCGCTGTCACTTTCCTGGGTTATTTTCAAGCTCAGAATGTCAAAGCAGCATGAGTCACCGATTTCAACCTTCTGCAATCCAGCCAAAAGGAATTGTTGTGTACTTCCTGGTGTAGACTGGATATAAGTAGAGGAAATCCTCTACTCATATCCAGTGTACACCAGGAAGTACACAGATTTGAGTATCTTGACAACACCGATAAAATGAGTGTTGTCTCGACTAAGAATTAGTCAGAGAAAACAAATCAAGACAGTGAGCCGAAAGGAGCCCGGAGGATGTAAGTTACTATTTCCATTTTTAAAAATGGAACATTTCAAAAATGTTGTCAATAAATTAATTTTTAGTTTATGAATTTAACTCCATTGGTAAAGCTAACACGTAAAAGGAAACAAACCTGGGGGTTATTGTGGGGCTCAAGTATAATACACTATGGTTCAAAAGTTAAGGATCACTTGACTGAAATGTATTTTGTGATTATAAAATTAAAGATTATAATTCTATTTTATAAGATATCTACTTATTTCAGTATGATTTTTTTATCATTGTTTTAAATGATTGATTTTGATTAAATAAAGAGAAAGTGATGTGAGGCCAAGAAAGGTGTTCCATATTCACAATTTGTGCTCTACATTCAACCCATCCAAGTGCACACACACAGGAGTGAGTAGCACACACACCCCAAATAATGAGGAAAAGGCAAAAAAATATAAGAAAAAAAGATGTATGTTAACATTTCTCAAGAGTGTAGTTCAATTAACAAGTATGTAATTTCTTATTATTATGCATACTGCGAGTATGCAATGTGGGATGCGGTCTTACACATAAACTTCACAGGTATTACATTACATGATAAAGCAACAAACACATCTATACATATGTATGTCTTTAAAACAGGTTTTGTTCTAAGAAGCCAAACCAATTAAGGAGCGATACATTTTCAACCATTTGGTTTCGACTTATTTTGTGCAATTCTCCTCAAAAAGTTTAGCCTAACTATGCACCTTGTTAGGACCATTATGATAGACAAAACAATGAGAAAATTATGAATATTTAGAACAACAAATAATTCTGTGAAATAAAGATGTGGCAGGGAGTACAGGGCAGAGATGTATAAAGTACTAGAGACCCAGACTTGAGTAAAAGTAAAAGTGCTCTATCAAAAAAGTAACTTGAGTAGAAGTTGAAGTGCTCTTTAAGCACCACACTTAAGTAGGAGTACTAAAGTATTCAACAATTTTTGTACTTAAGTATTGCAAGTAGTTTATTTTAAAATTTACTACTCAAGTACTGAAAGTGAAAGTACAAGTATTGTGTTATGTAGTTATTAAAGAAAATAGTCAAAAGTTTGAATATCATATTGTTTTTGTGTGCTGAGTAAATGATTTGTTTGTAACACTTTACAATATGGTTTGATTTGTTAACATTACATTAGTAGACTAATAACCATTACATTAGACTAATAACCAACATGAACTAACCATGATCAATACATTTGTTACAGTATTTATTAATCTTAGTTAATAAAAATACAGCTGTTCATTGTTTGTATGTTCCTTTACAGTGCACATTAACTATGTAAACAATTAGAGAGCAAGATAGCGCTCGTGTTGTTTTAAGACGGTGAATGCGCGGGCCGGGGCGCTCTTGAGGAAGCACTTCAATTCTATATGAATTATCTTTCACTCCGACAAATAAGAACATGGACAAAAAGTAGGGCCAGGGGTGGTCTCCTTCCTCACTCTCACAGCCACGATCACTTGAAGTTAATGGGGTGGAAGGTGGTGTTCTTGGTTCGTCCATTTTCTTAGCTGATCAAAAGGCAGAACGGGAGCACGCGCAGTCTTCTTAATCGCTTGATTCGCTCAATGATGTGCCAGCTGAGCTTCATCAAACCTGCCATCTACCGTTCTGGCAGTGGTAATGTGGGTTTGGAATGGAATGATTCGTAACATTTTTATAATTGTAACGAGTAACGATGCAGCACATAAAAAAAATATCGGAGTAAAAGTATTAAACTCATCGAAAATATGTACTGAAGTAAAAGTGGAAGTAGGAGAAAAAAAGAATACTCTAATAAAGTACAGATACCGCCTTTTTGTACTTAAGTACAGTAGTGAAGTAGATCTACTTCGTTACTATACATCTCTGGTACAGGGTGAACCATTTCTCACAATCGTACCTTACAACAACATCTACTTTCTCCAGTATTTTCCTCTCTCTAAATTGTTTCTCTTTGTTTTTCCTCTCCCTCCCCCTTGGCTTTTCATCAATGTTTAGACTAACATGGATCAAATGTAACTGATGACTGCCTGCATGGTTACGGGGGTCAGTATTCAATGACAAATGGAGGGAGAGCGGTAACATGAACTCCCAAAGTCTACCTTACAAAAATAAGCATGTGCATGAAGATGAATTGGGATAATATGTTGAGGAGTGAGAGAGTGTGTGCATGAGGCCAGAAAGAGGGACACATGAGGCCTTAAACAAAATGGCTGAAAGAGACAAAAAGCAAAAACTGCGTTCAAAACTGAACCAGAAATGTAAATGAGAAAACAATAAGCAAAATTTGTTTTCTCGTTTAAAAAAAATCTGTCCTCACAACATGAACCGAATTACAAAAGTGATCACAATCAGGATATTGAAAGAGCATCGATACTGGAAACGAAACGCACATCCAGTTCGGTGAAGTAGGGCAGATAGACAGGGTAAGAAAGCACTGGTCCATTCAAAGAGGGGGAATGAAAACGGATGAGAGGAGAGAAAATAAAGTAATTCCACATGCAAACGATCAAGGTCGGGCATTAAACAGGCCTGTTCATCGGTCTCGCTCATAAGGCTAATAAAAAACGTTTGAAGATTTGACGTCAGAAAAGCAATATTGTTCTTTGCAAATGGTTACCATGGCACCCACTGGCTAAGTGAAAATGGGCTTTCGCTTTTGAAGTTTGTGTGTGTGCGTGCATACACACCAAAGTTAAGGTCTCGTCCTGGGTTGAAAGCTCGGCTATTGACAGTCGGGGACAGGCGATCACAGCTGATGGTCTTTGAAACGTTGGCATTAAAATTGCCGTCAAATCTGAAATGAGAGAGAAGTCAAAACATCAATTTATTTCATTCTGGGATAATTAAAAAAAGTGGCACGCAAAAGAATAACAAACTTCCAGAACTTTAATGCAACATTTCTCTGAGGTCTCGCTGATGTGTTTCTCTGGCTGTAACCACCGTATAACTGCTTTAACAGTTGTGAGGTAAAACCCCCTGAGGTAGACTGCATCGATATCTATTTCTACCAGGTGCACAGCTCCTTTACTGAAGATGAAAGAGGAAGATGGAGGGATGGGGTCTGAGGGGAGATGGGCTGAGTGGTGGAGAACTGAGCAGATGGAATCCTTTTTATTTAATTCACGCCATCAAACACAAATCTCAGACAGCCATAAAAAGAGAAAAATATATAGCTTAAATTTATACTTTGTATTACAAAATTAATCTTGTTCTACTAGTGTGAAATTGTACACACAATAACAAATAACATGCATAAGACACACACAAAAAACGAACAAAAAAACAATAGCTTTAAAGGATCCATGAATTAAAACCACGAATTTAACCCGAGCTTTTGTTATATAAGTGGGAATCGTATTCACGCGAACATCCTGTAAGTGTCAGAACTGAAAACGCCCTTGTTACTGAGATTACATCTGTTATTGACACCAGGCCCAGCGAACAACAGGTTCTGGAATGCACCTTTCTATGACGTCATTGATAGTTTGAACACCACCTACAAAGAAAAATATCAACAATTACTTCTTTAGTCCCGCCCACTGGTTCACGCATGACTTAAGTAACACAAGTTGCGCAGAACCAGATAGAGCTAGCAAGCAATAAACATGCCATTAAAGTCGCAAAATATTGTGCAGTCAGTACCCGGTTGTGGAAGAACAGCTTCCTTCGGATTTCGACATTAGTAATGCGTGGTTGAAGTTTTTTTTAAAGACGTTCCAGCTGACGTGGGTAAACATTACTGCTGATTCCTTTGTGAACAAGGCAGAGGTCGACGCTGGATTTGTGGAGACTAAAATTAATAAGCAGTGCTGTGCCGTCAACATTGGATCCGATAGGAATGGCGCAGTAATCGTATCATTTTTGTACTATGCGTCACATTTCCTTTGTTAGAGATCGCCTGGTATGCCCGGAGCCCTTTTCGAACGGGATTAGTATAACCTGGGTGCCTCTAGTCATTTGTAATAATAAAGGTTGTCTGTGATCTTAAACCTGTGCAAATCGGCCATGTCTGTTATTTGTGAAGTAAAAATTACCCCACAAACTACTTACCTTATTTTGACAAACACTGAGGTCCTGTGATAACATTAGTCCAGTGCGAATCGGCATCTCTGTGATTGGGCGGGCTCATATATACATTTTCAAGGTTTTATCCACTGTTTGCGAATAATGGAGGCTGTTTTGAAGTGTTTTTTATATTATTTCGGGTGTTGGGTCATATCTATAAATTACCGGAGTCTCCCCTTTGTTTATTTATCACGGAAACTCTAGTAACGTTTGAGACCTGCAATCGCCATGATCTTCTGTCCGATTCGCGATCAGTGGTTTTAAATGCTGACAGTTAGGGATATCATTAAACACCATCGGTGAGCTACTCCAAACAGTCATATTGCGAGGTTCACGAATTGTGATTGTTTTCAAATTGCATATACAGACACACTGAAAGCTTTCCAATGTGACACTCACAGCCAATCAGAATACATAACGTAAAAATGTACATAATGTATAAAATGTTTGATGTAATGAGCCAGATTTGACAAATTACATTCTAAATAAGAAAAGGCTACCATGTGTCATCATGCAAAAGCAGAAACCAAACAGTTGACAAACTGACCTGCCACATCACTTTTTCAAGACAAAAACTGTAATAGGAAGAAAAGTTTGTTTATTTAGGGATGTGAAAATGATCAATTATCAACAAATGTATCGATGACACCTTAATACTATTGATGATACGATTATTATTGTTTTAAGTTTTTTTTTAATTATATTAATATTTTTAATTATCTTTTATTTTTATATTTTTAGTTTTAAATGTTTATTTTGCTACATCATTTTATTATTTTTTATAAAAACCCTCCCACCTCTACTTCTAACCCATAATTAATATATTTTTTGTATTGCTAATTTTATTTGGTTTTAGTTTAGCTTTTTTGTTTATTTTCAGTTCATCATTTTAGTGGGCCAATAAAACATTTCTAATTTTTTCAACTTTTCCATTACATTTTTAGACCGATATTTGATTTGATAATAATGCATTAAAATAGGTATTTTTTCATTAGTGATATAACATTATTCATATTTTTAATTAAGTTCAGAATTCTAAATGCATGTGTGTTGATTACTCAACACTTAACCCTGTTGATTTAATTAACATTCACAGTGCCAGTAGGTGGATAATGATAGTCAACAAGATACGTGTTCTTCAACGGAATGACATTTTAATGTGTCCCGCTCCAGGTCTCTGTCTGCACTGATCAAACACAGATCTGAGCTCGGTCTCTAGAGATCTCAATGCACTGCATTGCTTTCTTTCATCTCATCAACCGCCATTCGATTCTCTTCTGATCTTGCTGCCTCACCTTCTTCACATAACATACCCATAATGCAAAGCTCTCCCCTAAATGTGCCCCGTCCGTGATTTGCTACAAGAACTAAGTATGTTCTGTTCCATCACCCATTACTAATCTAGTGTCTTATACACTGGCGAGTTCATTTCTCTCTGCCCTATTATCACCAGCACGCAGTGCCAGAGCGAGAGAGAGAGTCTTGCATTTGATTGACGGCTGCTGTGATGTGCAAAGCGCTTTGAACTTCATACATTTAATTCCCATCAGGCCCTAGTCATTAGAATTCTCCTTCAACACACTTTACATGTGGTGGCAAAGCAAATGTGCTAGATAAAAAATAAATTTGCACGCTGCTTTGAATTTCACATCAGAAAAAAATGGGGCGAGCAACTGAGCTAAAGAGGAAAGTGGGGAGAGAGAAACAGAGACAGAGCGAGTAAGAAGAGAAAAATAAGACAGAAAAAATATACTGAATAAAAGCTTGAAGCACATTTTCCCCTCTATCTTTGATTTGGGCTCAACATGCAAATTAGAATGTTGACAAAAACATTAAAAGAAGGGAAATGGAAAAACAAGCCCTTGGGTAGTTTTCAGCATGGCGAATGTGAAACAGCATCGGAACTAAAACAATAACCAAGCAGAAACTAACCTCAAACTTCACATTTCATTTTTGTTTTAATTCCAATGCATCATTTTCTAATATAAACTCTGATTTCAAAATTCTAAAATGTTTTCTTTCAAAAATTGCATTTGTATTAAAATGGTTATTCAAGTACAAACGCAATTCTTAACAGCTTGCTCTGTCGGAGAAAATGTGACTATAATAGATTTTGAATAATTTCAAAAGACCTGTTCCCCGATTCCCAACAACTCCCCATAAATCTTGAATCTGTGTCACCCCAAACCTATTAATAATCTCTGTATGAATACCATACGCATGCAGCAACCGCATTTATGTCCTTAAATACCCGAAGTAAATGAAGCGCTGTCTTGACATGCTCAGATGAACTCTTCATTTAGTGCGCCTTCATGCTTGATAGTGACAGCAACACATTTCTGTGATTATGCTCCGAGGCTAATAGAGTGCTAGCAGACAGTTGGCGTCAGCGGCAGGATAAGATGCATGTAAAGGAGATGGAAACATAGCAACACAGAGTCGGAGACACAAAATGTTGTTGAATTACATTTAGACGCACGAGCAAGACCCGAGACCTGACTTAGACTTGGTCTAGGAAGAACTAAGACTTGACTTAGACTCCACCTCAGGGACTTGTGAAAATGTCTGGCACGTACCACTGCGGTATGAGATCTGACATACACACACACACTTTCTCTCTGTGTGTCTATCAGAGCAACGGTTCATTAGCACAGCGGTCTCCATAAATTAAGAGGGAGGCTCAAGGGGGATTATGGGAAAGAGGTTCCCTATTTCCCCGCGTATGGATTTAGGAAAGCATGCAGTCCGGCCGAGCAGCATTTAAGACCCCTTTATGGTGATTTAAGCCTTTGCGCTACCTCTTTCTCTCTGCCAATGTCCCTCTCTCTTTCTCACAGTCTTTATAAACTAAGACTCAGAGCCCGTCCAAACAGTCCGGCTCCAAAAGGATTGCGAGATGAACAGACCGGATTAACAGGGAACAGGGAATGAGAAAATGAGAGAAAGAGGGAGGAAAGGGTAAATGGCTGTAGTTTGTTTATGGTGGTAAAACCCCCTAATCATGGAACTTAAGCACTGAATTCATGTGAAGAAATATGAATATGACTGGTTTATAAACAACAAAAATCAACAGAAAAAGAGACACTCACTCTGCTTCATCGGAGGGAAGCAAATATAGTGAGTGTAATGTTATTTTAAGCCGAAGGGTGTATTTTTTGCAATGTCAAAAAAACTTAAATTTGCCGGCTTAATATGCAGAGACAACTAAAAGCAAGCTATTTGCAGTTTGATTCTATATAAACACCGCAAAGCTATCAAAATACTGCTGTTTGTTTAAGTATTTCAAACTGACTGACATAACGCCCTTACAAAAATAAACCATGGTTTTTACTACAAATAAAACCAAAAAAAACATGGCAACCACAAAAAACTGTTTAATATAAACATTGATTACCCATGGTATTTGTAGTAAAACTTTGGTAGTGAAAATGGCAATGAACTCGCCATAAAAATATTTACTACATTTCATTTTAATAAATGCATGGGCTCAACCAATGGAATGAGCTTGGCACGGGGCAATCTGTCTTTTGACAATCAGGACACATGTTGAAATTATTGATTTTGAAAAATTATATTATTTGGTATATTACAGACTTTGGAATTTTCCCTCAGCTTCAGCAGGAATGTTATTTATTTATTACTGCAGCAATGAAGGTCGACTAAAACTTAAATCGGCCATGGAAAATTACTTGATCTGCTTTTGTAGTAATACTTTGTAGCCATTCTTCCAGGTTTTACTGTGTATTTTTTGCCAAGCCTCCATTAATTTTATGCTTTTCTTAAATTTCGTTGTACTCGTACAATGACAATAAATATATTCATTCATTCATCTTCAAGATAAGCGCAACCTCAAACATGCAAACTATTTTTTATCCACCTTTAATAATATGTCAGAATAAGAGACAAAGACATACATTTTCCAAAGTTGGCCATCACTTTCGCCACGACTGTACATGGTGCTTCAAGGGTACAAGAATCCCATGGAAACACCTTGGAACAACTCTCAAAACATTGTTAATGACTACACCCTTATCACAACACACTCCTCTCAAGCGCTCCAGCATCATTAATTCTGCAGGCCGATCTTCAGAGCAATAAAAACGTAGCTCCACTCCCCCGAACCTCAAACCCCCCTAAGCAGAGTGAGATCACATGAAGTAAGGGGTTATTTCTAGATGGCTTCATCGCTGGTTACGTGTAGCAGCAGGCTGTGAGTGTTGATTAAAGCATTCTCCTGTGGCAGAGGTCAGCGCTCGTGGGAGAACAGCCACTGCGGAGATGTGTGATGGGATGTGACATTGATACGGTGTGAAACATTTGATCTTCTCGGCCGTGACTGGGCTTCACGATGGCAGCTGAACTGGGTCTTACTGAGGACATAATGCCAGGACAGATGTCACATGGAAGCATTAAATCTTTATTAACATCGTCTTTATGTTACACTTTTATCCATTTAATGTGAATTACATACAGTGTTTCTATTGCATTAAGCCAGGGTTATTTAGTTATGAAATATTCAAGTCAAAATGTTTGTCACCTTAAAAGCTGCATTTTGACTGAAAATGTGGATCTTGTGCCCGACTGGTCCATGTTTGTTATTTTTTTAGAATAATATGCATGCCTCTTACGTTATCAGGCACTAGTTTCAGTCAAGATGGTCTCAACGCCAGCTTCTTCAGGCACAAATCTAACTTAACTGTAAAGGAAACATGCTGGATGTTTTTTTATTAGGCACTGGGTTATCCTGGCAGATATGACGGTTGTCTTGGAATGTCATTATACATTTTATACAAGTTTCTGGCTACCACTTGCAGAAAAAAGCACTACCTACCAACCGTCATGTTTGTAAAGCAACATTTATTTATTTTACTGCTAAAATGAAGTGAGAGATTAAGCGAGTAGTTTCCAGCCGGTAATGCGATATCAACAGGATGGACCACCCTTATGGAATGGAATACAGCTTTTTCTATGCCCTTAATCTGACTGGAGTCTTAACCCATTTGAGCGTTCATCATTATGCACCATTTGTCACAGGGCAGTCCAACGATTAATCACGATTAATCACATCCAGAATAAAAGTTTGTCTTTACATAAAATATGTCTGCACATTACATATTAATACTGTATTTATAAACATCCATGTATACGCACATGTGTATATTTATATATATACTTCTATATCATTTAAATTATATACAAACATTCATTAATTTTTATATTTTTCTTAAATATAAACTGTACATGTATGTGTATTTATGTGTATGTTTATACATACAGAATTGATATGCCAAGTGCACGAACACGTATGTAAACACAAACCTTTATTCTGGATGCAATTAATCACGATGAATCGTTAAACAGCATTTTGGCAAACTGTATTTTTGTAGACGCAAGTGTCCTGAAAATGACTTGTCCTAAAAATATCTTTAAAAGTGATTTCATCCCACTATGATGAAAAGGCTTTTCAAAAACCCACAAACAGGATGTAACATGATAATATCAAGACGGCATATAATACGTCCCATTGTCATGAAAACCTGAAGAGGAAGTTCAGATAAAGATCGAAGAGCTGATTGGACAGTTGTGCGAAGGTGTAATCCCAATGATGTGCCATTCATTAAAATATCCAAGTGTTGTCTCAGACGATAAGGCAGTGCTTGCCCAACTCTTTCATGCTTTTTAAATCAAGCCTCAGGCGATGACATTTACGAAGCTTTGACTTTAAGATCTGGACACTGTTTGACATACTGGAAGGTCTGAATTAAACTTCTTTTGTAGCCTGACAGTAAGCCAAAATAGTGCATCTAAATAAATACTATAAATCACTTTGAAACATTGTAAACAATGTTTATATGCCTTTAGTAAAAATATATTTTTTAGGCGGTCATGTTGAGAACTGCACATTCTGATGAAGCAAACTTTGACTTTGGGAGCTTTCTTCTTTAAAACACTTTGTAGTTAGCGATGCACTTTTATCTCAAAGCTCATACTTTTAAATGAGCCAATTTTCATCTTTCCCATCCTCCTCTCTCCCTTCTTACGATCTTTCATCTAATGCTAGTTAGGAACATTTGTCTCTCACAGAACTAAGGAATTAGGGCTTAGGGAAAAAATAACTATGGTCTGGATGTAAACAGCCTTGAATTTTCTATGAGGTTGAGAGAAAAACAACTTCAAATAAATTAGTTTACAAAAACCTGGCAGGACCTTGGAAATGTCAGACAATAAGGAGGGGATGTAAAGAGAAAAATGTATAAAACAACATAGGATGAAAGAGAGATAGCTGAGAAGGTCACTGAATGATGGAGAACATTCTTCAAACGGAGATAAAGGCCTGGAGAAGATGAAAATTCAGGAGAGCAGATTGAACAGAAGATTGCAGGAGTGAATCGGAAAGAAAGGTAAAGATTGCTATGGCAGAAAGAGATATATTAAATGCAATATATTAAAATTCATGTTTCAACCAAAACAATTCCTAAAATCATACCTCAGCCCCACACCTTTAATGTTGCATTTCATCATTTGGTAAAAAATCATATTCATTTCCATTTATGCATTTTGCAAACGCTTTTATCCAAAGGGGCTTACATTGCAATTGTATTATACATTTTTTTTCTGACTATGTGCAATCCCCTGGGACCGAACCTATGACCTCGGCATTGCTAGTGCTCTAACCACTGAGCCACAGGAAAGCTTCAATATTATATTCTCAGGGAATGTTTGAAAACGCATGTTCAAACAAATTCTGTGTATCTACTCCGTGTACCAGGAATCTTTAATCATGTTCTTAAAAATAAATGGTCAGATCGACAAATGCATTTTTGTAAAAGATACTTACTCCATCATCGAGGGAGGGATGGTGCAGCAGTCCTGGATGGCTGTGAGAGGAGATGTGAGGTGGGCTGTGTAAGAGGCTTCGACCACCTGCTTGTTCCTGTTCACCACATCCAGGTATCTGTTAAACTTCTCCCGGATTTTCTTCGCCAGCTGAAAACAAATCAGACATATTTGTTCATTCTCATTGTTTTACCCAGTTAAAGTTAAAGGTGGCATGAATTAAAACATCAATTTTAACCTAAGCTTTAGTTATATAAAAGGTAATCGCATTCAAGGGAACATACTGTAAGTGTCAGAACTGAAAACGCTCTTGTTACTGAAATTACAACTGTTATTGACACCATGCCCAGAGAACGCCAGGTCCTGGAATGCATCTGTCATAGATAGATTGAACAACGCCTCCACAAAAGAATATCAAGGAATATTTCTCCAGCCCCGCCCACTGGTTCGCACATGACGGTACTGAAGTAATAAAAGTTGCCAAAACCATATAGAGCGAGTAAGCAATAAAAATGCCGTTAAAGATCGATAAATATTGTGCAGTGCCAGGTTTTCGAAGAACACAGTGGCTGCATAACCTTCCATCGGATTCCGACATTAAAAAAATGTTTTCAACCGCGCATTACTAAAGACGTTCCAGCCTACATGGGTAAAGCATTGAGTATTTGCTCGCTTCACTTCACCGCAGATTCCTTTGTGAACGCCGGATTTGCGGAGAGACTAAAATTAAAAAGCAGTGCTGTGCCGTCAATATAGGATCCGATAGGAATGGCGCAGCATTCTCATGTGTGTATTATTTATACTATGCGTCACTATTGCTTTGTTAGAGATCGCTTGAAATGCCCTGATAATGTGTAACCTAACGTTACGTGTCTAAGCAAATTCACTAAAGGCTCCAACTAAGTTTACTATGCAAACTGATATCCAAACATAGCAGTGGGGGTTTACTTCCAAGTCTCAATGCGGCACGGCACGCCCATTAAAACCGAGGGTTTGTCGAGCCGGCCTCAAACCTGGGAAAAAATGGCCTATTACTTAATGGTTTTGATGTTTTTGGATGAAAGAACCATGTGAACATCATAAGTAGACCTCAAACAACAGTAAAAAATGTAGGTCATGATACCATTAATGGCTTGTTGATTTCATTCTGTCATAAATAAAGCATAAACAACAGCATCACTGATGTAAACACTCCTTCCTCCAAAAGCCTGTCTCCATTAGTTTCATGTGAAGTAAAATCAGCTTAATTCACTTAATTCACCAAATCCAGCCCTGCACTCTACATCAAAGAGGGCATCAACTAAGCTTGGAGACTAGCAATCGATCACCATTAGACGTGCATTGTCAGCAGCTGCAGCACCACGGGCAACGGGCAAATGGTTTGGTGCTACGGGGAGAAAATTGAGTTCCTAATCCAAAAGAGGTTAAAACTGGGGCGTTGTTTTAGCTTTGGGAGTTATGGCTGATTTACTGTGTTTCTCAGAATTCAGGTTTGTATGATGCAGAATGTTGGTCTCTGGAGAAAACCATCAACCAGAACAGCACCGGCAGCACCAGAAATCTAAACTCAGGGCATAATATACTGACATAAGAGCATTTATTCTTCTGCTAGAAATATCCTAAAACCTGCAGACGCACAAAATAAAAATAAATATAAATGCATGTCTAGGTGAGAGTGGAGTTCTAAGGAAAGACAGGAATGGAGTAATGTTGCATGACCCAGCTGCTCTGTACCAAACTTGGATCATCAACTTAGAATAACATGTACGAGAAAAACACTCGCACTCTAGACAGGTCAGTACAGGAAATAACACTATTATCCACAACTGTGGTACTTTTAACTTCGGAAAATCTAATCAACCTTCCAAGTGTGGAAAGAGCTGGAAGGTTTTTTGGTAATTGAACTTGTACTGTATGCTTTTCTGAGCAAACATTTTTTCGGAGAATCCATTGACAGAAAAGCAATATAATATACATAACTAAGTCTTCAGAGGTGGAGTAAGACTTTATATGATGAAGCGTTATGTTTTTAATATCGCAGAATGAGCGATTTCTATCTACATTTTCCGCAAGTCCATTTCCATGGAATTTGCCATGTTGTTCCTACAGTAGCCCTAAACACACAAACTGCTCTACAGAGTGCGCATTGATAATATATTTTCTCTAAGAGCACAGAAGTAAAAACATGACAAAATCTTAGTTCTGTGTCCGACACCATAGTGCTTCGACAGGAAGGGGTGGAGTGAGCAGTTGGTTGCTATTCGCAATCTCACCGCTAGATGTCGCTAAATATCATACACGTGACCTTTAAATGCAGACATTATTTTTGTCCATTTAATAAATTGTTTGTCAAAAGAAAATGTATATCATAACTGTACATACAAACAAGCAGCAGTTATTATTTCATAACTCAGTATGTGCTGCTGTGATATTTTACAAGGGACTTGTAGAAGTCCCTTGTAAAAGACTTGCTTCGTCTTTATGCATCTAAATACATGGACATGATCCTAATTGGTGCCGTTTTTACAATGGGGTACCTCTTAAACTTGCCAGGGCTTCATTACTCTGTGTGTGTGTGCACGTGTGGGCACAAATAGAGGGCACAGAGTTGGCAGATGTTGACAGCACTGCAAGCAAGCTACTAATGAAAGTCAAATTTGAAGAGAAACCCACAATAATGAGATTTTCAGTTCTACACGTGCCATTTTATAACCTTTGTCTATATGTATAATAAAAACAATAAAAGAGAGCAGAAACAAAGCAACAAGCAATCAAGGCTGACACGTTAAAGAGAATCACACAATACATAGCTGGAATTTTTTTTTAACAAACAAATGACCTACACGTCCTATAAACCGGAGTTTGTTTTAACTAAAACTAGGTTAATTGGATGCAAAAGCTGAAAATGTGTATTTAAAGTTATATTTAGGACGTAAAATAAAGAGAATTGCAATAAAATATTTTTATTGTTCCTGTCTAGTAAACATAGAATAATGAAAAAAAAACTTTAATGTGCTAAGTCATTAAAACAGAACCAAACCGAAAACTGTGGGTAAAAAAACGAGGTACGTATGGAACCGTGGATTACCGTGGCAGTATTTGATCAACTGAAAAATGTCAGTCTCACCTTCGTCCTAAATGTGACGCCTGCAGAAAAAAAAACTGCTCCCAAAATAGTGGAACAATTAATCGCTCTAATTCTACTAAGCCTGAATTTTCTTGCCCTTTTAATACAAATGCTGCAATGCCAATTAGTATGTGGAACAACAAAACAACATGAAAGCATGACACAACCTGACTCACAACTGAAACACGTTCAGGTCTCGACTGCCTCAGCAGGCTGAGCTGTTTATCAGTGTCTACCTCCAAAAACCCTGCTTGGCAATTAGCTGTCGAGGTGTCACTAGTAAAGCCTGCCAGTGATCGGCCTAATCTCTCACCAGCAGCCAGTAAATAACTGCAGGTGTGAGGGAGACAGTGTGTAGGAGTAGTTCACACAAAAGGGTTTCTTCTGGCATGGAAGCCCAAGAAAGGAGCAACAACCTGTCCATTCTTGCTCAGAGCTCATGTGTGTAGCCGAGAAACACAATGACGGGGGGCGTGTGTGCATTAGCCGGGCTGCTGCCACTCACGTCGAGTTGTTTTGAGACTGGTCAGAACGGGCGTATTAACATCGAGAGCGCTTTATGCCTTAAAGCAAAAACAGAAGTTGGCATAAGAGAGAGGCCCATGGCAAGAATAAATTAGACTTGTGCATGACAGGCTTACGGTCTTTAAACTGAATGATGGCAGATGTGTTCCATAGTTTCAAATGGAAAAGTACTGAAATTGTATCGTTTCTGTGGGCTGGATTCCTGTAGGTATTATGATATATACGCGCAGTTTGTATACGCCTGCATTATCAAAGCGAGTCCACAGCATAACGTTGATTCGCTAGAAACGAGACCGATGACTGATGCTGCCTCATGTTATTTTTAAAGTAAAAATTACCACGCGATAAATTCTGACCCATTCATTTTAATGTATGGTAACCACATTTTTTTACACTTTCAAAGTTTTGGAGAATCCACAACAATAACAAAAATTATACAGAAATATTGGGATTACTTTCAGAGAGATTTTACCAGAACACTACAACATTGACAGCCAATCAAAAAATCCATTCAAATTTACAGGAGCCAGTCTTTTGCTGTTTTGGTTGCAATGGATATTCATGTTTCTAAATTAAGAAAACGTTTTGAGTCACATATTTCAAGTCTATTTTTCAGCACAAATTTTTCCGTCAAGTTTGTTTTTTAATCCCATCTTTTGCGTGGGAAGAGGCGTAAGCATTTTTCAGGGCATGTTTTGTGTGTATGCAACGGTTATAAATGAGGCCCCAGGTCTGTTGTGATTGGTTCCCCGCTTAGAGTGTGAAGATGTCCCACCCATACCATATCAGCGAGCTTCCGCTTCTCAGGCAGTTGTGATTGGTCGGTGCCCCTCTCAGTGCACGTGTATTCATAAACTTTGGCTTTTAGCAATAAACAGTATCAATTGTGTCAACTTCACTTCACCAGGTAAAAACATCAATCTTTATAGAGATTGCAAAAATGTTTTGTACTATGACGAGGGAAATGACACCGGACCGAATGGCGTCAGACCGGTTATATTGATTAACACTAATAACAGAAGCGTTAGTTTTGTCTTTTTATTTTTGGCCCGAGTTGGATAATAAAACAAGCAGATTGAACAGGAGACATTTGCAAGCAGAACATCAAAGGACGTTTCTTAGAAGTGTTTTAGAAGTATGCGCACACACAATATCAGTGTATTACACAGATCATCTTTCACAGCCGATGTTAAAGTCATGGAAGCTGTTATTTGAAGGTTGGTTATCTTCGAATGTGTGAAGCTGAATTCAGCTGTAGGACTGTGATGGAAGTGAAAGTAGTTTAGTGCGTAGCTCAGTCAAATGTTTACGATCTCTGATAACCCAACACAACTCCAGCGGCTCTCCTTCTTCTCTAAGGAAGCCCTCGCCCATTTTGTGGCGTATTCCTTTGGGCGGAGGTTATTAAAAGCACTCGGAATAGTGACATCCTGTACCCGGGAAGTAAAGGGCTGTAGTCCGATTCCAACCGTTCTCTGTAGTCCTTGAATTATGTTAAAGACAATATCTCGATTGCCACTGAACTTTAACATTTTTCAGGTATTGTTTATGCTCTAACAGAACATTACACACTAACTAAAGGTTGAAAAATGGGATCGCGGGGAATTGAATCTTTAAATGTTTTATGGAACGTGTAAACTAAATGCGAATTTAAATATTTACAGGAGTAGATTACATACAAAGTCAATGCAAGACACAAATAGATGCAAATTCACACATGGCACCACTGATGATGTGAATTGGGTGATGTGATTGCCAAGAACATGCATTATTTGCCTCAAACGAATCTTCCAAGAATGTTGAAAATGTTCAACTTCAATCAACAATGAATTTGAAACTACTCATAGCAATGTTTTAATTCTTGCAAGTGATCCGAGAAAAAGTAATCTCGCAAGTCATCTAGAGTGAGGAAGGAGATGCTTCGCTTGGGATGTGCACACACCATTGCACATTTATAATATGAAACTGCAGTGTGTGTAGCTTTGTAGAAACATAACGTTATTGTTGGTGTGACACTAATGGATATCTTCATATCTATTGTGCGTGTAATAATTGATCTGGTTATGTTTACAATGATAATGCTTTTATTATAATGTAGTAGATAAATAATTCATAAAAAGTATTCAAAGAAACATAGATGCTCGGTTACATCATTTCATGACCACAAATCAAAATATGCAAGAAGAGCAAGGATTATAAGAGAGTATGACATATCCTTAATATATCCAGAATACATTTTAATAGCCTGCAGGATTTTAAACCATAACGACATTACAATGACATTAAAGTAATGTCTTGATCTGTAAATACCAACTACCGACACTGAACGACAGAGACATGTTTGCAATTGTATAAGCTCTTTTCCAAATTACGCTCCCAAATAAAGTTTAAAAATAGCTCATAATCAGAGAGTTTTGATCAGAGGCTAAATGCATTGTGGTTAAGAACATAACGGTGAGCAAGCATCTCATTTCTCCACGGCTTGTTAGGGAGTGGCGCGGTGCAGTCGATAGTGCCTGGAATTAGTGTTTTAGCAGTAGACGGCACAAAGAGATCTTCAAAGCCAGCCAGACAGCAACCATAGAATTTTAATGGATGTCCTTTGCCCCTCTAGACCACACACACACACAAACAGACTTCACTCACACGCAATAGAGGGATGAAGAGCAACTCACCTGCTGTACCTCTGTTTCACCATTTGAAGTCTTCTCCGAGTACACAAAAGAATTGAAGATTCTCTGTTTGGTAAAGAAAGATGAGAGAGGAGTTAGTGAGAAATAACAAATGAGGCACGTGTAATACAATCTGACAAGATCAACACGAAAACAAACAGGAAAAACTGAGATGGTATGGAGAACGCCTGGAAGATTTTTTTTATAGACGTCTATTAAACACATTGATTCTTTCATCTGACCTCAGCACTGTTTAGGAATAACTAAATTAACACTTCTAACTATATTATAATGTACCATGACTCCTCATATTTAAACTTAGGTCATTTTTCAAAGTTGTGACCAAAACGCTTCACGGTTATATATTGTACTGCATAATGCGCACCCAGATTTACAGTCAGTTTTCATTTAAAAACTGGTTTTGTGACAGAAAAAGATTTGGTTCTTAAAACAGTTAAAGACATAATTAGTCACATGGACTTTCATGGTGTGGTTTCAGAGTAAAAAAAGTGAAATGTGAAAGCATTGCAATTTTGAGTCGCATATAACGCTCAATAGAAAAAGCAACACCCGTCAAACATCATCCTTATAATACTTTTTATCAAGAAAATACCCAAGAAGACTTTAAGAACAGCGCTAGAAATATGTCCAAAGTATGATAATTGAATTCAACCCCTGAATCACGTGCATTTTTGGTCCGATTTAATGTGCAGTTCTAATAGCATCGTATAGTACCGTCTCATACACTTCGTAAGACGTAAACAATGTTGGCCCAACGCTGGTCCAAGAACTTTCTGTTTCAGTTTTTTAACACTATACTGTTTGAACAAAATACAACCAACATTGTATAACCAAATCAAAATGTGTAATGAATATATTAAGATTTTATTATGCATGTATAATAATAAAAAAAATTACACTGGAAGTGATATTTACATCATAGTATAGTATAGACTATAGTATGGTTTACCTTTACGAAAATTAACCTTGATTTTACTACAGTTAGAAAACATGGTTACTGTAGTAAAACCATGGCTTTGCTAATAGCAATCAACACTTTTTTCTTCATTACGTTTCATTTTCGTAAGCATATTAGTACCAAACGTTTCATTATGAACACAAACATTAGACCACAAACATCACCAACATTGACCTGCACAAAACTTCCATAAAACATTGACTGTTTTGTTATCAGCTTTACAACTCCTCGCTAAACAAGTCATGGAAGGTTAAACTCTTTCTCGATCCAAAGTTTACTGCTTTAAACCGTCAAAAAGCAGTCAATAGTCACACACAATAAAGGTTTCTGCTATTCGCTCGCCTCATTACCGATTCCGACACAGAATAACACTTCGGAATGTGTCATAACAACATGATGAATTCCCACCACAAATCCACAAATCATGAGGAGACTTGCCACGAACAGACCTGACGATCCTCAACACTTACAGAGAGAAGAACCTTTCACTAAGGCAAGTCTGAGGTCAGGACACTCGCCCACATTAAAGATTACAAAACGGGCAAATGTGTGCCCTCACCAAAGGCCTGGAATTTCATCACGAGCGCATGTTTATAAAAAGCAAAACAAACTGTGGGTGATGTATGGATGAGCCCCGCCTTTGTGAATAAAGCTGTTGACACATAAGCTGTTGAAATGTAAGTGAAAGAAGAAACGTGTCATTTCAGACCCCGCTTGTAAAATAAACATCAGCGTAAACACAAATAGCTCGCTGGGTTGCAGGTCTTTCCCCGCCACGGTCGGTTTGTTTTTCGAACTGCTCTGATGGTTTTTACAGCTTTACCCGGGCCAAAGAGGTATTTCGCAGCTTGTAATCTGAGATCTGTCTCTAGAAACACAAAACTTTGGAAGGTTTTTTAGGTAAGATAATTGATTACAGAATGACAAAAACAGTTTTTTTAGCCACTTTAAAGCGGTTAAAGGATTAAAAAGAAAAGACTGTGCATGGGCATGAACATGAACACTCGTTGACGTAAAAGATTCATTCACCACCCTAACAGACCTTACGCAACAGGAACCTTAAAGCCCTCTCCAAGCTGGACTACCCACCATATAATCCTCACCGACAAGATGACATCAAAATGAATGACATGCTATAGGATTGTAAGAAATAACACACCGGCGTTCAATTGAAAGGGCACAAAGAGGCCTATGTGCAGCTGGAATGGCTCAGAATTCGGTGTCCAGGGCTGTTATTAATCTTGTCAAACCTAAGGTTAATATCTACTACAGTTGAATACATGTCTGAAATGTCTGAATCTCGCGCTGTCTTTGATCCAGGCATGTCAAAGCTCCGCCACTCCTTACAACATAGTCACGGCATGGAAACCCAACTGAAACAAAGCTCTCCGCAGGGGTGGTTTATTATATCAAGATTGCTATCTCTCTGGGATGAATTATTGCCTCCGCCCAAAAGAATGCGAAACCAATAAGTATATATTTCTGCGTTATTCGTTAGATTTCGCAAACCCGGCTATCATAAATATTGGACGTTCTGTAAGGTTTCCAAGAGCTGGTTGGGGAAACAGCTGACGCGCCGTGGGAGCGGAATAATGGCGGAGCCATGGCGTTCCTGCTCTGCAACATTTCCATTAAAATGGCGAGTTGGAGAGGGATAAACCTATTAGCTATTCAGTCATCTTCAAAGGCCAGAACCCATCCAACTAATCCTCATTAATTTGGGATTGAACGAGGGAGTGAAAGGGTGCGCTCACACAATGTAATGAGCAGAAAAGGTGCCCTAATCTTCTCTTAAGGCCTACAAGGTCTGAATCATTGAACTGACCCTCACTCAACCACTTCCACAAATGACGTATACATGCGGGTAGAAGAGCAACTAAATGTGTTATTTACTAGATCAGAATTTGAAGAACAAAATGTGAAAGTCTGCTTTACTATTTTTTTCATTCCAAATATGTTTAGCTTTAGGGGCGAATCACATTTCTCGTCTTTCGTGCGCAAGTTTGTTATTTCAATTGTAGACATACAGCATTTTTCTTGGCGCGTCAGTGCCCCATCGAGATGGAAATATTGAAACTTTTCAGAGTTTCATAGAGCCGGTCATTTGACTAGAGAATGCGGCTTTAAAATGCGAAATGTGAATCGCCCTTATCCTGCAAAAGTTCCTGAGTTTATGAGAGAAGAAGCAATGTGTGTTTCATGGAAGTAGCATAAATCTGGTATTGTGAACTGTATTAACCAATATACTGAACATGTTCTTAACATGCCACTGAAAGATTGTGGTGGATGTACACAGTAATGCATTTTCTAATCTTTTTCTCTCCGTTGGCCTTTCGTCCAAACGGAGACAGCATTTTTGTCAATGATAACTGAGCTATTCGAAAACCCACTTGAAAGTGGATACATTTGAAGACACAGTTTTTTAGTGAGGATGATGAAAATGGAGGGGTTTAAAAACGAAGACGTGTTTTGCAGCTTTACAGTCTTGTGTTACAAGCAGCGACCTCTCTCTAAGTTACCTCATTGAAAATGAACTAGTGTAGACAGAGTCTTACACCAACCTTAAAATCTGGTTCTTTAAAAAACGGTATCATAAATATATATTTTAAATAATCTTAAGTAAGAGTATATAGGGCACAAGTTGTCAATTTTGAGCCTATTTTCTTTGGTGCCATATGTGTTTAGATGACACACCCATAAAAAGTAAAGAATATTTTTTGTTCATAGGTCATAAGGGATGTATAGGAAAGACAAAATAGTTGACAAAAGTGAACATCATTTTCTATACAACACATTTATGATAACAAACCCAAACCAAAAAGGCGTCATGAACAAGAAAAAAATGTATGTATAACAATCCAAATGAATATAATTGTTGCCAAGTCTTTGTACTGCTAAAATGTTTGCCCATATTCACACCCAAAATGGCAAATTAATTCCATTTCTACTTCAAATATTTTTTTTCATTTAACCTGTTATCACATTCTTCCTGAGCATACCGAAGGGGCCCTTCAAATCAATGTGTGTTTTATTACAATAAGTGGCAGCTTTATGAACGATCGGATTTTAAATCCCACATTTCCTCACAGCTGACAACACCTAGTTGCTGTGGCAGCAACAGGGGAAACTGGGTACAAACAGAGAAGATGAAAGGCCAGACAACAGAAGCCAGTCTGGGATGCTATTGCGATTTCCTGCCGCAGGTACCCCTCTCGCCCTCGTCCCCCCAACCCCCCTCTCAAACTCTCAGAAGCAATGTGCTCATTGCACTACAAAGGCTTGTGCTCCAGAATGAGGCACGCTTGCCTACCCTCTGATGTGTTCTCTCTTGCTCACCCTCTTCCAGCCTCACAGTGTTGCACTTTATATGTGCACCTGAATCTGGGGTTGCTGTGGAAATGATTGAATACACAACCTCACATGCACGTAAAGAAATCAATACGGCATTATAAATAGCATGCCGTTATTTAAAATGCAATTGATTAGTTATGTTTATCATACTAATTATATAAATTATATGCACAAATTTACATATAAAGAGTTTGGTTCCAAAATGAAATAGCTTTGTTTTGATTTCAGCCATAACTCAAGAAAGACCGCTACCTATCACAACAAAACGGAATAAAACCATTATTAAAAATGTCATTCTTGGATTTTTTTTGGAACCAAACTTCAAACTGTCCTGAGTCCTGTGTGTTTCAACTGTTAACATAGACTGGACTGTGCGTAACAGCCTTGCATTCATTTGTTTGAGATAAAATATGGTGTCAAGCCCTAATGTCCATGAAACGGTAGTGTTCAGACGAAAGGTAAACTGTAGGGTGTAGACGTCCTTATTCTGCCACGCCATCTCAAATAACACGTTACAGCATGAAACATACATTTTCCTTTAAGCTCAAAGCACAAAATGAGTTCCTGCAAATTCAGTTTTAGGTCAAAAGTTTAGCATCTTTCTATCCAACTTTTCTTGCAGCCAACTTTCCCACAACATTATATCTTTCCCTAAATTCTCCACAGCGTCTTAAAAGATACTGAAAGGTGCAGCTGACGTGCTTCGCATTATCCGAATAAACCCAACTCTGTGTTTGTTAGGGGGTTGGGGCGACGAGAAGAGAGTGAGGGTAAAATGAGTTCCACATGCGAGCACAAGGGTGGATGCCATATATAGTCTGACCGAGTTACCAGGATAATGGAGCAGAAGTTGTTTTAATGGTTCTTTAATACTAAAACCTCTCAGACGTTTCTGACCAGCAGAACCAAAGTAATGACAGTGAGCAACCCTGGAGTAAAAAATGACTTTGGTTTCAACGGTTACGCATAACTAGCCTAAGTATGTCTGATGGATGTCTGGGGTGTCTAAGAAGTGAAGTATTAATAGCAAGATACTCTTAACACATCCTCCATCAACATACAGTCTAAACAGGGAACTATAGGAAACCTTCCTCAACCTACAAGGTGTAGATAAATCACTACAGAGATCATGGCAGTGTGTTCTTGATCTGCTGTGGGCTGAACTTGTGTTTTTGGGCTGAGTGTCAGTGGAGGGGCCGACGGAGCCTGGGGTCCTACAATAACAAAACCTCTTTGTGCAAACACTGAGGGGCCCGTTGAGAGACGGGGTCATGAAGCGGATTCTCTCGCTGATCTCTCGCGGCAGTCCTGTTTTCTTTCAGCCCGGCAGACAGGATATAATGGTTTCCACATGCGAAGGGGGCCCGAAAAACAATGACAACAGTTGAGAGGCTGAGTGTTTTATTACTTTGACTTTCTGCATTCGGCTTTCTGCCTTTCAGAATTTAATATTTTTGAGAAAAAAAAACTTTCAGTAAAATTGTAATCCTTTCAATTTTATTATCAACTTTTTATCTGTTTTACATGACTGTGTCATTTGAACATTAAAAAACAAAGGTTTGTTGGCATGAATTGAACTGAAAACCACATATAAACAACTTCATTTCCACAGTCTTGAAAGTAATACAACATTCAGCACTCTCTTGACACACCGTCACGGATTTTGCAATATGGAAAAGTAAAAAGATGAAAGTAAATTCATATATCAAGTGTCCTGACCTATTTGATGTTTCGAATGTAGTTAAGCAAGATCTTATTTACACCATGGCAACACTTAAAAGAAAATATGAGAGAGACTTTCAGACTGTTCTGGCTATAAATAGGGCAGCAGACACTGCTTCTACTGAACATTTGGAGGTAAACATGACAGAGACTCTGAGTCTCTAATCTTTTCTCTCAAGGAGTGTTAAAATTTGGGAGATGAGCACTGTGTTTGTCAGGGGTGAAGTGTGAGCTTCGAGCGCAAGTTCGCAAGTGCTTGGAAAAGCAGAGGGGGGAGAAGAACGGTAAATAAGGGGAAGGTCTTAAAGTCCACAACCCTGTTTGACATTCCCGCAGTTCATCCATCTATGAGGAACGATGAAGACGCCGCTTCATTTCCTCCAAAATTGGAAAGGGCTGTGTAGGAACACACAGAGCTGATGGAATTTCAGGGCTCTGGACTGCGACCAAATGGACAATCTTAACTGGGGCAGCAGCTTAATAAAGATCTATGTTCATAATGTTCCTCACACAACAAGGGACGGGCCCAAAATGAACGGGGAACTGATCATAAATTGACACATAAGCGTCATGTCATGCTTCAGTGATGTCTTTATTGTAAATAAAAATGGAAATAAATAAAACACCTGAGCACAAGTCAGGGCATGGCGGTTTGATAAACTAGGTGGTCGGCTGTGAAGCGCCAAGTTCTAGTTGCCCTTTCTTATCAAGTACATAGAAGCACATTTGATTATGATTAATCGGAAAAGAGCGACATCCTGAGAAGAAGATTAGTTATCTTAGTGTCACCAGTGACCAAGGACATCGGTATTAAGGTCGCCCTGTCTAAATTGTGGTCCGGTCCGAAACAACATCAAACATCCTCAGAACACAACCGAGGACGACCCTCGGAAACACAATCGCCTACTGGGGCCGTTCATGGCTTGTGATTCCGGTACTGCGCTCTTATCTCTTATGTCTGCTCCAGTCGCGAGCTGCAGGATAACGATGCGGCTCAACTGTCATGTTTGTACGCTGTTATGGCCCTTAAGGCTTGTGAAATGTGTTTATGGATGATCAGACTGATCAACAAATTATCCAGAGAGAGGTTTTAAATAGCAAAACAACATTTTTCTTTGACATGTACAAACTGTTTATTTCCTTTGGCGTGACGGGGCAAAACTGTTGCTATTTAGTGACACCGGCAAATCCATCATGGCGTACAAAATTAATCGCATATGCAATTTAAATACAGGTAAACATTTTTTGAAAGGGGTCATATGACGCGAACGTGTGTTTTTATGTGTCTGTTATAGATGCCCATGCATGTATTAGACATTAAAAAAATGAAAGTGTCGGAACAAAAGACGCATTCTATCTAAAAGCGAATGCTCAACCAGGCCATGTGTAGCGACATGTTCCAAATATGGTAAGAGGCGTTACATTTCCGTCACACGCTTGCATTATTCGACCAATCACTATGGAAATACTTTCATGGAAATAAATTTAAAGTGCAACCAAGTTATATAGATGTCCCTAAGCAAAGACCGATTTATATGGATAAATAATTGGAAGAAAAATGTTAATTATAGTAAAAGTTATTTCACTTAGTCAACTGGAGAGTTTAGAAAACCATAAAAAACAAACGGCACACCTGAATTACGTTTCAAGTTTGAACGTTAAGCAATTTGTGCTAAATTGAATAATTAAGGGTTTAAGTATGCCATAACATTTTTTGGAGAACATCAATAAAGTACTACCTTGTAAAAATGTCTAATAAATCAATATTTTACAACAATAGTCCAATTTCTCCTGTTGAAATAGTAATCGTTCTGCCTGTATTTTCATGAATTTGGCTCGATTAAAGATGCAAGTAAACTTCAGAACTTCAAACCTGGCCCTTGTTAAGTTGAAATACCATTCAACAACTAATAAACTGCTTTACTGAGAGATCAAAGGAATACATAAAAGCACACATGATGAAGAGATTCTTGGAACATCACACCAGAACCAAGACACCAAACTGGCCTACAATTCTCCAAGTAGAAATGCAATAATAATGGGCAGGTGTGCCAGAATGTCAACAACAATTTTGTTGAGTCTTTCCAATTATTGTGCTACATGTGGGTCATATTCCAAACCCTGGTCCATGCACTGGCTACCCTGGCACTCACGGTGGTGTGACTTTCCAATGTGCCAACCACCCCAATCCACAACGACCACAGATGGTCTAGGCTAAGTCAGGCTCAGCTGCCCACTATGCCCATTTTTCTTTAACACAGCCAACAGATCTGGCACCTGTTTCCACAATTACATCTGTGTGTTGCACTTCATTCTAAGGTTTTAAGTGAGAAAACAAAAAAAGGGTGAGAGAGAGAGATATTGTGGAACGCAAAACACAAACATTGACCAACAGCAGGATTTGGGCGGAGAGGCAAATCTCTTTTTCCACATAAAAAACACACAATACAGATCAAACTGGTGGTCTGTTCAAGTTTATGGTAACACGACAATCAGACGCTGTCGCCGAACTTGTTGAAGCCAACATTTTAGGCCCATCCAACTTAAAGGGCGTTCACCCATCAATGAACATTTTTGTCACGGGTTCATCCTCACGTCATTCAAAACCTTGAAAACCGTACTCTGCACATGCAAATCATTGTTTTATCCTTCCAACATGATTTACACTTTTGCAAATATTTCTCTGCACATGCAAATCATACAGCTACCACTTTACCTACCATCAGTTACATACAACCAGTAACATAATCCAAACTTGAAGTCAACGTGACATGTTTTAAAATGGAATATCTTTCATTGGTAGAAGATTCTGTAGGATGGATTACATTCTCTCATCACATGTAGTGATCTTTTGTTCCTGGGAAATATCGTTTAACAAAACCTTGCTTCTTTTTTGTTCCAATGACCCAGAGCCACTACTCATAGAGCGGTGACAGGAACGGCAGACAGGGGACCAGTGGCACAGAAGAGAGGCTTTGTAGAGCTGTCACTAAAGAATGCAGAATAATTCAAAGAAACAGTGCCCGAGTCCTGACCAACACGAACTACAATTACTGTACCAATGTGCTCTGTGTGTTGCAAGACTTTAAGAACAGACCGGTCCCCAGGGAGCGTTTAGGTTCCATTACATGGGTATATGCTTCTGTATTGCATCACTGAGGTGAAACAAATATTCTTCTGACGTTTTAATCCCAAGAACAACAAATAACTACAAAGCACTTAAAGATTTTTTAGAAGACTAAAACACTAAATAAAATAAAAAAATTATAATTTAAACAAAATATTGAAACAAAATGTGCATTCATTAGGAAAGTTTGCTCTTTTAGATTACTTCGCAAGTTAAAAAAGCTTGTCCAGAAGCGCTCATGCAGTTTCATTTTTATTTATTTGATTTTTTAATCTAACATATTTAATTAAATCTTAGAGATAATCATTTAGCGTTTTGATTTGGTTATAAATCTTCTGTTGTCTGCAGCTTTTTCATACGTTTGTGTAGTTAAAGAACTGAAACAGGAAGTTCTGCTGGACCACCATGTCTTACGTTTTCCAAAGTGGTCTATACCTAAATGTTTTATTATGTATGCCCATAACCATGGTAGGGTCTTGTGTGGAATATAAATTCAAGCAATTAGTCGCAATTTATCGCATTCAGAATAAAAGTTTGCGTTTACATCTAATATGCATGTGTACTGTGCATATTCATTTTAAATGTATAAACACGTACAGTACAAATATTTAGGAAGAATTTAGATGTATTTACTATATACTAATACATTTTTATATTTTTCGTAAATATAATCACCTGTGTATGTGTTTATTAATACAGAATTTATCGGCACAGCAAGGTTAATTTAGTTTACTTAAATAGAATCTTTGAAAACGCTTCTGTATATTAAAATCCTAAAATTGATTGGAAAAACTGAAAAAAAATTAAAAAAGCTTTTTTAAAAAAAAAAAAGTTTAAAGCATTAAAATTATAACAGCAAACAAAAACTTTTCTGAAATGAACATAAAAACGATAAATACAATTTGAAAATATTAATAAACCTAAATAAAACTAAAATAATCAAAACTATAATAACTCTGGGCACAGTTCACAGAGAAATAAATTATTTAAACATTATTTTATCTGGATGCGATTAATCATGAATTATCGTTTGACAGCCCTAATAATTAGTTCCTGATGTTATTTGTAGTCATAGAAAATAATGGCTGTGCTAACATTTCATCATGAAGAGTGGAGTTTTCCTTTCACACTAAACATGTAGTATTCAAGAGAGGATACCTCTAGTTTTACTAGTTTTTGAGTAGGAAATTAATTTATTAATTTCTCTGCAGCTTACTGTAAAACGTATTAAAATCATATTTGAAAAGTAAATACTGCAGTCTGCTCAGGGACTGCAGAGTGAAAAAGGAACATTTCAATAATAAGTTGATCTTAAAATCAATTTACTGCAACCACTTCAAACGAGTATTTAAAGTTGTTTTCCAGTGAAAACACAGCCAACAGAGGAACCACATTCCAGTGATCAGGGAGAATCATTCCAGTCTGGGATCAGTGCTTATCTCCTGTTAGTTCCTGCTCTATTCTCGGATCAGTAAGACAGAGCAGAATCCTACCTCTTGCTTCAGTCTGTAGGACAAAGGCTCTGTTGGCTGCCTGCCGGATGTGAATTCAGGGTGCGTGGTGAACACGCTCAGATGGACACAGGGGCTTGGTTACAGACAAGCATCGGTGAGCTGGACGGAGATGGATGGGGGAACAGGGGCCTCTGATATCCACAGGCCTGCCAAACTGTATTAGACTCAAGGTATTATGCTGTGAACCCCAACTAAGGCTCATGTACAAACCATTACTGCTACTGGGTGTATAAATAATAAAAAACGTTTATTATAGGTCGTATCAGATAATGAAGCAAAGTCTCATTTTGGTTGGAAGCAAAGAGACAAAAATAAACAGACGTCTATTGCTATCTTTGAAACAATATGATAATTTCAAAGTCACAGTTTGGAAATGTTTGGAATAGTTTGAAAATGTCATCAGATACTGTCCGAATATATAGGCCTATCTGTTGCAAGCCTACAGTTTGGTTCATCAAAACACCTGGATACCTAATGGATCACTTTTCCTTTCGCAAATATGCATTCGTGCACACCGGTAAGCTCACAGTGAAGAAAAACATAGGACACAAGTCCTGAAGTGAAGACAGTAAACACCTCAGGCAACTGAAGATATATTTGCTGTCAAGTTACTGCTTACATTCCTTCGAAACTGCTCCCTAAATCACGACATTTCCACTGAGAATGCTGCCAGGTTCATTCAAATCTCCTTTTCACAAATCCAGGTAAATACAGAAATACAGCACTTCATTTCGGCACCGGCCGTAAAGCATCACAAAGGCAGTGCAAACAAACAAACCCACCTAATCCTCTGTGCAGGTACCTAAACTCAGAACATCAGATAAAACAAGATTTACAAATAACTTGGCAAATCCATACTCAAATACAGCTGATGGGCTTATTCTGGTTGTGATGTAGTAAACACTCACATTGAAACAAACAAAGCAAGAAGGTAAAGCTGAAACTAACTAGGGGCATCATGATGCCAAAAACAACACACAAATAAAACATTAAAGGAATCAGACAACAAAGCGATAAACATTGATCATTTATATAAATTATAATGTAATTTTGCCAAATATAATCATCAGAATTAGACTGTCTACAGATGTGCGTACAAAAGAATACATTAAAGGCAAAAAGCACTGCGCACTACTGAGGTGTACATGCTTGAGAGAGAGAAAGGGAGAGAGAGCATCATGCAGTGGACACGTGCACACGGTTCCCTGTACTAAGAAACTTGTCAAAGTATGTTCTGTGCATCCCAGCCACGAATGCACCTTCTGAGAGAACGGTCAACTTTTGTGGGCGGATTTTGCAGGAGAGACATGAACTGAAATGGTTGTCAGTCAGAATTGCTTACATCGATGTTTTTATTCATTAAATCATTTTGCTGTGTAGCCAATAATAATCAAACAGTTTTTGTTTATTCATATTTTTTGCTTAAAGTGTTCAATGACACTTTTTAATGAAGTGTTTTGTTGTAGGGGGTACATTGTACAGTAGCCTACATTCTTTCAGCAGGCCTGACAAAGACAATTAAAAACATTTTTTAAAAATGTTTAAGTTATATTGTATAATATTGAAAAGCATGACAAAATTTTGACCATTCAGTTAATGCAATAGTGAAAAAATGGGCTAAATAAATAGATGAAATATGAAAAGACATGTTCGCTGTGCTGCAAAGGGTTTTAAGCTTCGGCCAAGAATTCTGATTAAGGTGAATCACTAAATGAATGATCATGATTTCAGTGACTTGATCAATAAATAGATTAACAGTCTAAGCTTAAAAAAAGACAGCATATATCTATCATATCAAAATTTAACCTATAAACAAAAACATGTTGAAGAATTCATATGATTTGCTATCAGTAATTAACTGACAAAACCAAGCAAATGACTAATCTGGCATTTTGCAACAATTATATCTGAAACCTTTTAGAAATTGAGTTTGGTATAACTGTCTGATCCGGCTCATATGAATATCTTTACCGAATTTTAAACGGGTACCTCATTTCTATACCACATCCGATACATTAACATCTATTTTTTGTATTTTGTTTTTGTTATATTTATTTCCTGTGTGTATGCCCAAGCGTGAAGCCAACACGGAAGTGAATTTAACTGCAATTCATTGACTGGCCGCAAGAGAATGGCTCCAAAAGTAGGCAGAATCTTTTTGAGCTCCATGTTAAAATGGGCAACTTAACAGCAGGAAAAAATCATGTTTACAGCCTGGTACAAAAAAGGATCTTGGTCTATATAGCTAATTTTATCCATCATGACAACTCTGATGAGGGTGAATGTTTTTATAACCCGCCCGTTTAACTTATATTAAGCCTTAACATTCTACAAATTAGGTGCGTGGCCATTTGAGTGATAAGTGGTTTCAGCAACCAGGCGCCTCAGTTTTGACCACGTCCCGCCTCTTTCCCAATTTTTGATTATCCGGGAGTGGCTGCTAAGATGGCGATGGCCGGATCTGCTCACTCCAAGCTTCTAAACATCTCCACAGAAACCTAAGGGCGACGTCACGGACACTACGTCCATGTTTTATACAGTCTACAGTTATGCCGAACCCTGACGTGCACCACTCCAAAAATTTAACATTGTGTCAATTATATGCAGACCGCAAGCACTGTGATTATTCTGCTTGAATCCATCCCTAATGTTAAAAAAAATTGAGATAGCATTGCATTTTCTGAAACAAACCTATATCTGTTCCACAATTATATTCATCACACATAACTATTACGTTTTTTTAAAAAACATATGATAAAAACAAAACTGTGATACCACATGACTATGAGCTCTCTTCCACCTTCAAAATCACTACTGAGGTGAGCCCTTTGAGCAAGGCACCGAATGGCTGCCCACTGCTCCGAGTGTTTGTTCATGATGTGTGTGTTTTTCGCTGATGTGTGTTTGCACTTGGATGGGTGAAATGCAGAGCACAAATTCTTAGTATGGGACACCATATGTCGAAAAAAACAGCATGTGCTGGGTGAGGTATGTTTTGATGCTGGTTTGACCAGCTTAAACCAGCACATGACCAGCTTAAACCAGCATCAATACCAAACCAACATATACTGTTTTTTCAACAGGGATACTTGGCCACACGTCACATCACATAACTAATACAGCAGATGCTAATACAGTTATCACTATTGTTATCGTTCTTGATGGGAACGGGCCTTTAAACTAATTCCAGCTTTAAACTGGAATGTAAACTCTGTCATCAAACCCGTGGCCTATGTAGTGCCTACCTGTTGAGCCAGAACACCATTCACTCCAATACACAGTTTCAGGCTACATAACTGCACAGCAAGTACATCAAGCCTTTCAATAGGGTGAAAACGCACATTATTATCAAGTGTCTTAAGCCACCTGCATTCCCACAGTGCACTGCTGCAAGCTGTTCATTACACACAGTCTTTCTTTCAACAGACACCAGAGGCCCAGAGCGCTGTCCCCAAGACTCCTATAAAAGAGATGCTGGCACTGAACCAGTTCACACATACACACTATCACGAGTGCCAAGCAGACCGCTGCCGGGCACTTTCTGAGAAGAGAGCAGACACACATCGCGCACAAACATATTCTCTTTCCCTCCCACAAATTTGCTCACTTCTTCCTCGGTTTCTCTGTCAGATGCACAGGCACCTTGTAAATCAGCCAGTAAATTGTTCCAGACTGTTAAAGCAATCACAAGACAAGGCCGGCTAATCTGAGACCACACTGCTCAACATCTATATCGAGTCTCTGGGGAAGATGAAAAAATAGTCATATGTATTACTTTGAAAATACTTGTAAATAGTCCGCACGGGGCAGCAACCGGGGTATCGCGGCCAATGAAAATTCTTTTTGATTCCCATTTCATGTTTACATATCAGAAAGGGGAAATGTGCTCTCGCGCCTACCATACAAGTTTGTCCGCCACCCTAAAGCAGGTGTTACGTTACCATTCGCTCCGGGCAGATAAAGTAACTGTCCTTGGCAAGCAGCAGCCAGACTCAAAACATAGCGAGTCATAGCAAAACACAGCTGCTGTTTGTTGCACCAGTAGCTTTCCTTCTTTTGCGAGAATTCAAAGCGGGAAGGCTCTCTTTTTGTCGCCAATTAGTGGCCTCCGAGTCAAGGTCCTTTTATCTTTCAAAGTACACGCTGCGAAAGAGAGATCGTGTCAAAAGTTCAGATATTATCAGAGGTCATTTCCCGTTTCATCTTGGGCGACAAGACAGGGTGCCAATATACAATATCAAGTAAAATGTTGAATTATTAAAAAAAATAAAAAAACACGTAACTAAAATTTTTTTTAATGACTTACCATGAATATGGTATTCATTCATTTCAATGGTATAGCTCTAAATATCAATATGACATCATCACTTTACCTTAGGTGTTGATAGTTTATCCTTAATGGGCTTATTAAGGCAAACATTAAAATGTTCTCATTTTGTTACTAATGCCATCAAAGTATTACAACAGTTTTTTTTTAAATGCTGACTCTCTTGTAACACAACTGGAGCTCAAAAAAAATACATTAAAAGCACATACTATCATTATAAAAGTAATAAGACTTACAAAGATTAGTCGCGACTAATTGAAAGCAAAATAAAAGATTTTGTTTATATAACATATGTGTGTGTTATATTTAGTGGTGGGCATAGATTAATCTAGATTAAAATGGCTCATTTGAATTCTGCCGAAGGCATTCAGAATATGTGTGTTACCCAAATAATGACTAAAAGTAAGTCTTTGAGAACGGGTTTCTCAAGCCAGGTGGCGCATTAGACCAGGGGCTCATCTCCTGTTTCCAAAATGCATCACAAACTACTTGAGAAAGCTGTTCTACTATGATAATTTGTGATGAAAATTAAATTATGTTCAATAAGATGTACTTGTGTTTACTTCCGCATTAGCTAAGGGATGCTTTGTGTTTAGGTGGTACTTGAGACTGGAAGAGCTCCTACAGTACATTTACATTTAAATTCAGTCATTTAGCAGACGCTTTTATCCAAAGCGACTTACAAAGAGTTAGGGAGCAACAATCGATATGTCATACAGGAGCCATAATACATTAGGTGCCAATACAAAGTTATTGGTTTCAACTAAAGCTAGACCACTACCTGTTGAGAGAAAGTTTTTTTTTTTAAACTAACTGTATGTAAACCAATTTCGTACAGTAAACCAATTCCACATTGCACAAGGTGCAAACAAGCTTAGTCTTGTCGAGGTTTCCATTGGGAAGCGTCTTAAAAATAAATGTTCCCTGAAGCAAACCCGGCGGCTTCATAGCTGCATCCATGTTAGCACGTCACGTTTGATCTGGTCATTTCACAGTAACGTTATGTTGTGTTCAGACCAAACACGAGTGATTTACATGTTAAGTCAATGCAAAGAGGCGATAGACCTACTTGCTGCGCGAATCGCGCGAATGAAGCCCTGGTTATGAGATGATGAGGCGGCGAGAATGACGCGAATCACGCGAATCACGCGAGCTGAAAAATCTCGTTCTCTTCCCCTACAGTGACATTAATCTATGTATACATCCGCGCTAAAATATCAAAGTGAAAGTCATCATAGCTTGTGTAGTATAGACCCAGCTCCCAACCCGACTTTGAGAATAGATTAACGGCGACATTTTTTTTATCGCGCGATAAGAGTCTCACTGCGTTAACGCCGTTAACGCCGTTAACGGCCCACCACTAGTTATAATACTGTGCGTAATAATGTTAATATAAATACACATGCATGTGTAGAGTTTTAAGAAAAATACTGAAATATTATATTTATATATAATCTATTTTATATATGAATACAAAAAATGTATATACACCCAAATTTTACATAAAAATATACATGCACGTGTGTGTATTTACATATTCAAAATTATTATACACAGTACATACACAAAATTATGTAAACAGAAACTCTTGTTTTGCCTTCGATTAGACGCACTAGGCTACTCTTTGTACAGCCCTAAAAAGTAATCCATACAACTCCAGAAGGTTATTAAGGATATTATTGGTTCTCAGAATAAGATTTATATTTCTAACAGTTTCAACTATAAACATTGGCTTCTGAATAACAGTCGCGAATGCTTATTTTTAGGAAATGAACTGTTCCTTTAAATCCAGCTGACAAATTAATTTTTAACTTCTTGCAATTTGGTCAGTCTTTGAGTTACTTTATCTCTGGTAAACAAAATATATAACTAGAGTACATGTGTGAACATGCGCGCTAGGTTGTATGCTAACAAATGCACAGAACTTATAGCTGTATAAACACGTATCCGTTATAACACTGGGCTTCTTAAAAAAACATATGGGATGTGGCCCCAAGATTTCAGTTTAAGACACCCGAGTGTTCAATTCTCATATTTATTTTGTACATGTATAAGCTAATTTGCTTCATGCAGCATGGAAGACTGGGCAAACACAAAGACCTAACTGAGACACAGGCCCAGCCCGTTTTATGCCTCTCCTGAACCCATGGAAATGTGCCCCTCCCAAGTAGCAAAAAAAGAGGAATTCCCACCTACCCTCTTATCTCAAAGGTTATCAGATACACATGGATGGGAAGCAAACTACAAAGCTTCACATTAACGAACTCTCTTTAATCTTTAAATCAGGGAGTGACCTTCTGACCAGACACAGAGGCTTCTCTTATCCTGTCTTAAACCTATCCATCTCCTATCTCCTTCCTCTCTGATAGAGAGACCATTTTGCTTAATTTTCCCCATATGCAGCAAATTGCCACGTATACGTTAAAGTTGCTTTCATGGAAAACAGTCCCTGGAACTAATAAAACGAGGCCTGGTTAAATTATGCATTTCACAAATGTGGAAGAGTTGAAGAGCATCTGCTATACATAAGCACTGTTTTTGTGAATGGCTTTGAATAAAGACAGTGAAGCAGATGCTCCAATGACTGCTACTTTCACAAGGGGTTCAGGATTAATGAAGTGGTTATTCATTCATTCACAGTGAATTAGTCTAGTTGCATAGATCGTGTACTCAGTCTGTCACTCAGCAGTTCAAGGTTCTACTACTGCACAGAGGTCGCGTTAACCGAAAATTCTCGGTCATTGACGGATTCTTTTTACCAGTGACGGGAAAATCTGAAGGCCATCCGTCATTTTGACAGATTACAATGATGGCAAATTGTAATTCCCTTTGTGTCAAGTTGGTAGCATCCAATCATTTCCTTTCAGCAGAACGTGATTGTAAGTGACCGGAGGAAAGGGCGCATGTTTCCCATTCATTACTTTCAAACTCAATTCAGGAAAACCCACGCGGGATCAGCGGAGATTCGCGGTGCGGAGCCAGACGTGTATAAACAAGCCATTACACTATGATGACTCAATACCGTCTAATTTGTTTCACCATAGTATCTAAACAAACCGAAAATCTTTTGACCATTTTCATAATATCACAATTGTTTTGTCGTTGTTTAAGGCGTTTCTGGATCTGATTCTGCAATGCAGGCATGCATCTGTCCTTAATCAGACCCCCGCGTCGCGTGCTCACACATACACACAGTAGTGAGCTGTTTACAGACTTTTTTCCTATAAAGAGTGATAGCGACTAGCATCATTGTGGATAAACCTCAACTTTAAGTAAGTGGAAAAATGTCTCTGCTTCGTTTCCGTTCAGTGGGCGCCAGCACATTCATAAACAACCAGCAGCTTAAACTTACTTGTAAGTGAATGAATGATTACAAAACAGCGTTTACAAGCACCTGTCATTGTTACTGACTGGACATACGATTAGAAATATTTGTCTGTAATTTTTTTTTCTGTCCGACCACAGAAGCATTAAATATGTAAACGACTTCAACTTTATTGGGCATTCAGTTCAGTAAGTACAGAGAATGAACGCATGTACATAGTGATGATGTCACAAACATGATAATAAGTACGTAACATCACCTTGCACCATAGTGACAGGTAAAAATGTATTATGAAGGATTTTTACGAGCCTGTCAGTCAAAATGACAGACAATGAAAAGGTCTAGCGCAACCTCTGCTCCTGCCATGCTGAAAAATTCCAGTCTCAAGACACTTCCAGTAAAACTAGCTCTTGTCTGCATAATACATGCAGCTCTGGTAACTCAGAGGAGGTTCTTGAATTCAAAATGCATAACAATCGATAGTGCAAAGAAAGCTACTCAAAGATTACATAAATGGTACGAAATAAAGATCTACTGTGAAGTGCCTTGAAATGTGCAGCTTTGTTTGATGCATTCATATATGATGCAATAATAAACAATTCAACAGTTTCTGATTGAACGAACAACATAGTATTTAAACTAAATAAATAAAAATGGACCAGGAACTATGTATTATAATAACATGTATTCTGTGTCTTCTTTTTTATAACTTTTATAATCTCATTACTACAGTAACTGTTGCCTAAACAAAATGTCTGTAAAACTGCATTGCAACACATGCACAATTGTGAAAAGAGCTATATAAATAAGACTAAATTTAACACAATTTATATTGAAACAGGAAGTTAGGGTGGGACATATAGAATGGCTCCTCCCTCTTTTTAAAATAGTGTTTAGTTTACCACAAAGCCCAGATTTTGATGAACAGCTGAAGAGCAGGATGATGTCATAAATACGTTAACTTGTATTGGGGAAGTGAGAGTATTGAAAATACTTATATCTTCTAAATGTGTATTTGTGAACATTTTATCTCTGGCTCATTACGCCTTAAATTTGCTTAACTGTTGGATTACAATGTGGCCATATACTTGATCCCTAAATGACATCAAGCTCTTTAATCCAATCAGTTTCTGTTACTCGCTTTACAGAACTACCAAGAAAAATAATACCACGAGACTGCGTTAAGGATGGTTCGATCCTTGAAGAAGGGGTCCGTCTCAGAAAGTGAAATGGAAAAACAGTCTGGTTCGAACGCAGTAAGGGTCCTTCTCATCTCTCACTATGAATGTGGGGCCCGTCTATGTCAGAAAAGAGGGGGAGGGACATCAGAGTCCTAAAAACCTAAGCCGAGTAGTGAACAAGCACCAAGCCACTGCGCATAGTCATCCAACAAACACCAACACAGACACACTTCTAAAAGCGCTGTGGGGCCACTAGTCTCTCTTTCCCATCCCCCTTGGGACAGGGTAGGGTGTGCGAAGACCTCCCTATTGAAGACCCTGTGATAAGGCCCTCTGTCCCATCCCAGGTCGACCCTGCAGGAACGCGCTGAAAGACCCTTTTGAGCGCGGCACAAAGGCTCGTTCCCATGAAGCTTCTATTCTTTCCTGCGTGTGTGTGAGAGCAAGAGACCAAACTGATTAAATAAGGCCGGTTAATTACAGCTCCTGGTTAATAAAAGGCACCACAGAAAGAAGGCTCTTCTCCAAGTGAAAGGGTGGGGGATTTGCCTCTGGGAGATTGTGAATGAAAGACCCCCTCTCAAAAGCTTCTGTGCGGCAGACTTTCTAACTAGGTCGTTCAATAACAAGCGCATCGCAGCCGTGCAATGAGAAGCCGGCCCGGCGAAGTTTCACGTGAATTAAAAAATGCGGCACAATGGCTTCGCTGAGGTTTACTTTACCATGGTGATACACAGCGAGAGGACCGTGAGGGTGGCCTTTTTCCTCACAGAATGCCCAATCAAAGCGTACAAATGTTTTGCTGCCGTAGACGGTGAGGAACGTTCCCTTCGGATTGTTAACGCGAGTCTGGCATCCCAACGGGAGGGGTTTCAACAGTATATTGAAAATCCAGTGTGGACAAAAGAATGCTGACAATGGACTGAAACAAAGAGCAGAAAATATGAGAACCCAAAAGAAGGGAGCCTTCTGCAATCATTGTGACTTATTCAAATGAAAAAAATGGACAGAGAAGGAGAACAGGAATTGGTTTCGGCACTAAACTCACTGACTGTAAGGGAATTGTTGAACAATAATGTTTTGCAAACCGTTTAAGACTCTCAGAAACCGGGATTATTATATTATGATATTTTTGCGAGGTTCAAAGGCCTGATATATTGGGACAAAACAGACACACGCCACACATGTTTTGTGGTCTTAATTCGATTAGATTCAGCAGCTATCAAACAGTCCTGCAAAATCTGCTGTTGTTTTATATCAAACGGCTGAAATACATTACTGGTAAATGTTACATCCACAGCTTGCAGCCAGTACAATGCAACAGGGTAATTTTCAATGCAACAGCATTGTTTTCAATACAACAGTGTTGTTTTCAAAGCAACAGCGCTATTTTTAATGCCTCATCGTTGATGTTATTGAAGTGTTTTACTTCCGAAATACTACCATTGTAATCCCATGATTTTTTTTTTACAAATTGAGTATCTTGTACAATAATTTCGAAATGCTATGAGCTTGTGTTGTTTTGTCCAATGATACTATCAGGTATTCTATCACAAAAACTTTTATACAGGTGTACCGCCTAAAAAAACTGAAGAGAAAACGATTTAAGTCCAATATTCTCTTGCAAGAGCATAGCTTGAGTCATCATTATAATTTTCACCTGATTTCAAAGAAAACTAATCATACACAATCCAGGAAGCTTAATAGCAGGTCACAACAGGATCAGTAGCTGTTCCTACAGAGAATCGTGTCTACTTGAGCAGGCAGTTCTAAAGGTCAAAGTTATAAAGTAGTGGACAGTCAACACAGAAATACGTCGGAGCTAATTAATATGGCCACAAAAACACATTCCCTCATCAGAAAACTACACATTTAGCCACTATAACTGAATTGGCTTACAAGATCTGCATATTAAACCGTAGATGTGTAACCAGTGAGACAGTAAGAGAATGGGGGTCATCAGGCTGCACTTCTATTTAATAGACGTGAGTCGATGGATAGACTGTCTTGAACTGGATGGGTCATTTGCAATGGTGGTCTCAATGGCCTATTTCGTCAAAGATCATCCCACCCAGAGACTGTGAAAAGAAAGGCTGAGGACGATGTATCGCGATTCACAAGAATTATACCGGTCTAGAATCTATTCTGAATCGCAAAGGTTTCGATTTTGTGAGGTATGAACAGCTCTTCTACAAACACAGCTCTTTGATCAGCAGAAAGTACTGCTTGATCTAAAATCATTACGTGATTGAATCTTTTATAATGTGCATTTGAAAATGCAACACTCGTCAAACATCATCATTATAAATATATTTTACTATCATGAAAATACCAATGAAGGTTTGAAGAACAGCGATAGAATATGTTTATTGGCATTTCGTGGAAATACGTGTCTAAATGGTTCTTCTTCTGTGTCCTACATCCGTAGTTTCTGCTGGAGAGCGAAGGACTAAACAAGCAAAGACTGGAGAAACAACTGAACAAATCCAAAAGTAACAATTGCATGGTTTTTATTACAGATTTGCGCAATATTTTCTTAATGTCGACAAAAGAGTACTGCAAGGACTTTCCATTAAACCAATGTTACGCGTTAAATCACTCCAAAAATTATGCCGAGAGATCATTTTTAGAATAGGTTTACATATGCCTGAAAAAACATATCATGCAAGCATTAGTTTGAGTGAAACTGACAATTTGCAATTTAAATTTGCACAATCTGAAGTGCACTGAAAACAGAGCTTCAGTTACATGCAGATTCAATCAACTATTAAAGCAAATGTATTTGGAAAAAGGTGCATTTGGGGAAAAAAGGAATTTCACCGCCAATTTTTTAACCACAATAATGTGGCTCAATGATACGCAGCTAATATATATATGGCATTGATTAAGTTAATTTGTGTGGGAGGGAAGTGAAAACAGGCAGATGTAAAAAGCCCCAGAGCGCTCAACCGATGCTGCATAATCAATCCGGTGTCTATTACTTTTTACACATGTCGTTCAAGAATTACCATCATTATTCAATTAGGAGGCCTCAGCTCAAAAAGCCCCTTCCTTAAACCACAGCCATTAGCCTGATGGAGAAACAGAGCGTGTTCAGTGAAGTCCGAAGGCTAATATTTCTAATAAAAAAAGTAAATATACCTAAGCCGGAACTTTATTTACGACCCTCAGTGCTGATGATTTTTGCAAGCAATACTTAAGTGTAGGGGGGATACTGCTAGATTAAATAAGATAATTTCCTTTGAAGACACATTTAAAGAAACATATACATCAATTTATGTGTGACTAGACAGCAACACAAACAGTTTAATTGTTGGGACTCATTGTGAAATGCTTATAAATTCTAACCTTGCTTTAACATAAAATGGAAATCATATTTAGCCTCAAGCCATCACATTCACAAAAACGCATCAGCTTTTAAAACACTGGGGCGGGCCTTCAACAAACCTCTAATGTCTTGAATCAAAGCTAGGATGAAGGTGTAAAAGGGTTTGTCGACATATGAGGTCAGATTTGTTTTAGTGGGAACAGGGCCAAACACACAGCAAAGTTGAAGGAAAAGAAAAATGAATCCCATCAACAGATATTCGGTAGATGCTGCCAATTCACAAATGTAGTTGTATGCGCAACTCATTCATTTAATTACAACCAATTATATGTCCAAAGGCAACAGGGTGGGGGGAGAAGAGTGCGTGAGAGAGAAAAGAGAGGGAGATTATTAACATCTGAGTGCGACGAAGAAAGGAGGAGCTTGAGAGTGGTATAATGTGCCACAGATCAAAGGCCATTTGGGTTTGGCCCCCTACTGACCATCTCTGTGCGCGCTCACTCCGAAGTGCGCGGCTCTTCCACGCATATTACACAGCAAAATTAGCCATTTGTTACGAAAAACACATTTAGTGCTTTTTAATTTAGTGGGAAATAAAAAGGAATGCCGTGAATGTTTTATTAATACTCATTTTTAGATCTTGAATTTCATTTTTTTTTGTCAGATCAATTAACTCACTCACTGAAATGTAGACAAATGACACACACAATGCAGTGTAAGTCACACGTGCCATTGCGTAACAATGCGCCAATTCATTGTATCATTTTAACGACCTGTCTTTAAATGTATACGTGTTTGGTTATATATTTACATAGGCTACGAAATAATTTGCTTATAAATAGACCCAAAACACACATCCACCCATAGTTTCATAAAATGCTGCGAATGTACAAGAAATTTGCTGTGGTAAATGTTTTTACATCAAATATTCAGTTATATATATTCAGGTATAAATTTGTAAAATGTGTAAGATATGTTCACATACTAACTAATTGATTAAACTATTGGACAAATGTTATTTATTATATTCCTGAAGAACAAACTGACAAAGAGGAGGTAAAAATGAAGGATCTTTCAAATATAAAATCTTTACAAAGACTTTAAATTTCTGCATTCATTCTAGCCTTTTAAAACATGAATACTAGCGTAGGAACAACAATAACGTACCATTGTGACGACTGTCATTATGTCAACCATGTTTTTAAAAGCCTGAACAACTTTATACTTTCTATTACAATTTAAATCATGTCAATCAAAACGGTAATTGTGCAAATACACGATTTGAACAGGCAGGACGCGCTACAACGCAACTGCGACTATCTAACGTTAACCTAAACAACTCGAACTTCATTTCACACTTCCCAAGTTATTTAAGATCTCTACATCAGAACAATACACAAGAACGCACAGTCTTAAATACGATCCGTAACAGGTTTGAATAAAAAACACAAAGCTGACATTTTAAAAAGGTGTGTTTTGTTACCTGCATGGTGAGAACACCCAGCTCTTGTGTGGAGAGCTTTTTCATCTGCACTGCCAAAACTTGAGCCTCCTCCAAGATAGAAAACTCACTATCTGCTCCACAAAACCCTACGCAAATAAACACGAACAGAGCAAACAGGCTCCACTTAGTAACCTTCAAGTTATTCCAGTACGATCGGTAGAGTCTGTTCCACGCCGCGAGAGAGAATCGAGGTAAAGCCAGCGCTCCTGTCCGCGCACGGCTCGCCATTATGGCTCGATGCGCTCCTGCACTGGATCACCGAAAAACTTCACCAATTACTTCCCAACTTTCCCTTTCCACTTCTTAAACTTTCCGAATTCCAGCGCTTTCAGTAAGATGCATTAGGGCATCGTTTTAAAAGCTCGATCGCTGGTTAAGAGGGCAACATTAGTTTCTTTAGCTGCTGGCGCTCGGTAAAGTCTGCGTGTGTATGTGAGCAAGAGCATCACAATAGGAGTGAAAAGCAGGAGGCGCGCTATCCAAACACCGACGTGGATTTGACAGAGAAGCTGGATTGGGATTCAATCCTCGTGGTTTGCGGATTTCCCTTCCGTTTTAGATTCTTACTCCCGGAGGCCCCTATGGTTTGTCATCTAATATCCAATTGCTTTCATTAAAAATGTTATTTCATCAATTGATATCAAATATTTAGCAATTGTTTCAACTTTGGGTTTATTTTTTTTCTGAAAAAAATGTCTTTAGCCTTGTTTAAAGAAGGACTCTGACATGGTTTATCAAATTTTATATTGGGTGAAGATTTCAATGAAATGTCATTACGTTTGAGATAAAACTCTCCAACACGTATTCTTAGTTACAGTTAATGCACACAAGAACATTTAGATTATCTGTTAAAATAGCAAATATGTAATCTAATTTATGTGATAAACACCCTATAGCTAAAATACTGTATTTAGGCTATATGTAAATAAAAGATAAGATGTTGTCTGACCTGTGGTTAAGAATTGTACGAAGCAGAACACGGTTATTTTGTGGATCTGAAGGCACATTTGAATTCTATCAAGAGATAAGATAGTTTGATATAAAAAGAGGAGGATAAGAAAATGCGATTCTAAAAATATATGATTTTAATTCAATTTGATGAACGCATGCTTTGTTTTTTAGTGAGAAGAGTGGTGGTATACATAAGTAAGTGCTAATACAAGATGCCCAATACATTACTGGCAATTTTGCTTTTGTGTGATTTGGAAAACCTGGAATGAGCTGAAATTTACGAATTGATAAAAATGTCCACCTCAGCAAGATGTGTGGCACATTTTCAGTATTTGCCATTTAGTCAATATATTTTTATTGATTGTTAGTAAAATTTCAGATGCCACTTTTCTGTTTTTTGATTCTCCTCAGTATTGAGAAATGAGTGAATGCTAGAGACAGATGTATGATGCTTGTGACCAGCAACAGCCTCTTAATGCATATACATTAAAATATCTACTTGATTAGGTTGTTGACACTGCATCGACAGGAATATCTAAATTAGGATTTAAACAACACTTTAAAAATATTTTCTGAATAGAATGTTGATTTATTTATATTTCTTGTTATGTAAAACAAACCAATCTGCATAACTGGTGTGCTCAGTTTACTCTTATCTCATTACCAATGCAGATTTATTATAGTCATAAGTGAATTGCCCTGAATTAATAACCCCTTAACTTCAATCTACAAAGTCCTTCAGATGAGTCAAATTAAAAGCTGTCCCCTATAAACTCAATAATTATGTGTCTAAATATGAGTTTTCCCACGGTTCCAAATGTGAGTAGCAAGCCTTCATTGAGTAAATAAGCTGAAGTGTCTGGCTGAGATAATGAATGACATCAGTTAAAATGCCTGTAATGAGCTTCTGGGAATATTTTCTCGTTTGCCAGATGTGAAATCACGTTCAATTTGAATTATATAATATTTCCCAGTTCACTCTCAACCTGAAATCCTGAGGAAATCAGAAGAGCTGTCAGGATGTTTTCATCCATTCACTTGTCTTGTATCATTTTCTGCTTCATTTCTGTTCAGAAAAAAAGCATAATTTAAAGGAGTAGTTCAACTTCAAAATGAAAATTTTGTAATCTCAGTGGTGTAAGGTATTGGAGTAAATGTAATTCGTTACTGTACTTAAGTATCTTTTTGGCTACTTTGTATTTTTACTGAGTACAAAAGATATTAGATCTTTTTTATTAGTATATGTACTCCACTCCATTAGTAATTACTAATGCAATTACACATTACATTTTGCATGGCACCCAACTTTTGAAGCAGTTTCTGAAGCAGTTTATTTCTGCCACAGAAGAAGCAATATTGCCATTTAAAGGGCATTGAAGGTCCTGTACTGAATCTTGTGTATTTTGCCCTTACTTACAGAAACATCAACATGGCTTCTTTATGCGAATGCAGGTGCATTATCAGGTAGTTGACATCACTTTATGTGGGAAGAGGACATGACCGGCCATAAGGCCAAAACATGCATGTCCATGGAAAAAAGGCGTTGACCTATATTAGTCAACAACATACAGTCTTGCATTTTTCACATTTTCTTCGTTATTTTTATTTTTTCTTTATAACTATATTTATGTATATTCTTGTGTGTGTTTATATAATTGCACTGTCCATTGAGCGGACCTGACCTGACACACTTTTCACTGCTGATTATGTTCTGTATAATTGTGACAAATAAATCCTTGAATCGCTGACTTTTGTAATTTTACTTTAAATTATTTTATTTATCCGTTTTACTGAAGAGAGCCTTTTGATGGATTGGTTTCGTTATGAGCACTTGAGCGTAACTAAGACTTGGGTGTTTGTATTGACGTTGCAATTTTGAGGTGTTCAGTTTTGATGCGATTGCTCTCCTCATGTCTGGCAGGTGTTGAGGACAAGTGCTGCTTTGAGCCTATATTCAGTATGAGTAAAATGCTCAAGTACTGATACTCAAAGTCAAGACTTCATATAATCAGCCTTTTACTCAAGTCGTTTTGGAATGGACTACTTGCATGTATACTTCCTCGTTCTCCTCGTTGCTCCTCAGTCATTTCCGGTAGCAGTGTTCATCATCTACACGCGGAGAACGTCACTTTTAGGCCGGTCACTTAAGTCAAATGTATGTATCCTGTTTGTGATGTTAACATGCTTCAATCTGGGTTTTTATGACAGATCTTAAATTAGCAGAAGTTCACCTAATATATTTTATAAACATACTCATCTCCTGAATAATAAAGCCGTTGTATGCACCAGGAAGCAGTCCATTCCTTTCCTTAACGGTGTTAGTCTCATTAATAGATTATATTTCATACATTTTAACAACAATAAAATAATAATTTTACGTCTAATAATTAGACGTTCACTCACATTGCAAAGTATTACAAATATGAGTATTTGCAGATTGAGCAGATTTAATGCCAAAAAAATACATTAACTGCGCAAAATTTTGTGACATTTATCCTTAAACGTAAAATACACTTTTTACGTAGGACTATATTTATTCGCAGAAATTGTTTTTAACGTTATTTGCATTAACATAGCATTACATCTGAACATAAAAAACGATACAACATAGGGATCCAAACATTAAATAAAAACGTGTTGCTTGTATTCCTTCTCTCTCACGCATGCACTGCAGTATTTTAAATCCGTAGTTGTTTAATCCAAACAGTGCTGCTATGATAGTCTCATTCAGCCTTCTGTGATTTGCCTTCGGTGATAAAATGTCTGCAATGAAGTTGTGGGCGAGGAGAAAAAGTGAATCGCTATTGTTCACCAGCCATTGCTTTCTCGGATCTTTTGATGTAGGCCTACGAAGTGATGTTAAGAATATTTCTTCTTAAGTCACTAATAATGTATGTGCGTAACAATCTTATTTTTAACCGTATAAGTTTCACATGAAGCAACTCCCCATTGTAAATAAATACAAATAACCGGAACCCAGTGAGCCCGGCGCACGATTTCAGTCGGAAGTACGTCACAAGTGTAGTCCATTCCTGACGACTTGTAACTTGTAGTAATTTTCACTACAGGGTATCTGTACTTGTATTCGGGTATGGTTTTCGGGTACTCTTTACACATCTGCATCATTTACAAGCCCTCTTGTCATTTCAAACCTGTTTGACTTTCTTTCATCTGCAGAAGAAGATGTTTAGAAAAATGTTGGTAACAGAAAAGCACAGCCCCCCCATTGATTTTTATAGTTACCAATAAAAGTGAATTGGGGGGGGGGGGGGGGTTGTTAACAACATTCTTCCAAAAATATCTGTAGGGACCTTAGTTATACAAAAATAACTGTATTGGTTAAATGTTGCTCATTTAGCTCATAAGATATTAACATTCTCAGATAGACCTAAATTTAGATGAGAAGTCAACAGATAACATTTCTTTGCAGTAAAAAAGCTAAATCCTTCATTTGTCCTTGTAATCTCATTGGTTTGAGAAACAGTTGACATACTAATGAGATCCTATATGTGATTGTAATTCCATTATCTCTGAAACTCCAAATTAGCAAGCCCTGTCCTTCCTCATTCACATCGGACTATTAATCTGTTTTAAGGCAATGTTTCTCTGTATTTAAATAATAGTTATGCTGGTGAATAGAATCTAATGGGATGCTGCATCACTGCCTGTATTACCAGACAGGAGCTGGATGGAAGATGAAGAGAAGAAGCGGGAGGAGGGAGTGAGGGTGAGGGGTGCAGCGCTGCTTGATCCACAGCCAGAAGAGATGAAAGGGGCATCACCACAGCACGCAGTTTCAGCTCCTGCTGCAGCGGATGCCTGCAGAGCACAGGAATCGCAGTAGATGAGCATCATGCTTTGCACTTGGAGTGTCTCGGATGAAAATTTCATCGCAATAACCAACACAACGGATAGCAGCGAACGCTGATACATTTAAAATATATTTATATGTCTCATACTGTAAAGTGCCATTTTGTTCTCTATGTCTGTGCTAGCTAATCATTTTGGCAAGTCCTTAACCATGTGCACACAAGCCTGAGTTGTAATTTAGTATGTGGCAAGAGTTAAGCCGAAGAACGTGCTCAAGTACTGTATTTTTCTAGCTTCATTATACAGCGAGAGAGATTCCAGTTTCATTTGCAGTAACACAGAGTTGCTGCATAGTGGTCAGGAGGCGAGAATATAGACTTTGAATTGTAGATGGATCTTTATGCAAGTGTCTACAAAAAAGAAGAAAAAAACACAATCCCCTTTTCCTTACGATGTGTCATACAGAATATGGGCGATAAATGGATGACTTCGCAATAACGATAAAAATTTCCAGCAGAAAAATGAGATAGTTTGAAGAATTTTGGTAACCAAACAGCATCGGCCTCCATTGACTTCTATTGAATGGACATAAAACCACTGAGACATTTCTCAAAATATCTCCTTTTGTGTTCCGCAGAAAAACAGTCTTATTATTGTGATTATTGAATTTACTTAATTCTAATTAGTCTGCAGTTCCACAACCCACCTTGTCTGAAGCGAAAAAGGAGAGCAAGAACATTCATGATTTCAACAGAATACTGCTGCTCATTGAATTCATTATAAAGGATTTATATTATAAAAGACTGGCGGTAACAAGCACAATTACTCGTATTGTGCTTTCATGTCAGGCTGTGGTTGAGATTCTTAATTTTTTTGTTTCCTATTATCTTCTTTGAACAACAGGACACAAAGAGAACTAATGTATTATTTTTGGGTATCTTCTGAACATAGGACAGTGGAAGCTCTGGCACCAGTACATGAAAGAAGACTAACCACTGACTTTTCTTCTCTGGCCCCATAGGTCACATTCCTTCACTTAACCTTTTGTCCAAACAGTAACTTTATTAGGAACTGCAACATAATAAATGGCTTAAATTGAATTGTAATAATCAGATAACGTTAGCAACTCAAGTGTTAAATAAAAACATCTGTCGCATTTTTTAAACTCACATTAAAGGAATTTGAGTATATGGAATATGCATTCTGTGTGTAGAACACATTGTAATTTTACGTCATTTTACCGTTTTATTTGACAGAAGTTTAATCTATTGAAAAACCGTGAAAATGTAACATTAATCAAATAAACTGCACATTTACAAGTTGGGCATAAAATAACATGAATACATTTTTTCTGGTGCCTTAGCTCACACAATATTACAGTTTTTAAAGGATTTTTTAATAAAAGTGTAAACTGTTAAAAATCTGTAAAAATAAGACACAATGTACTTCTATATAAAAAAAACGGAACAGGTATTTTCCGCCAATATTTTATCCATTCATTTTACAGACATTTCCTTTAAGTCTGAAACATAACGCAATGCTGTGCAAAATTAAAAATGGTGTTAAAACAAGTGTAAAAATGAATATGAAATTCCTCAATATTGAAACAGTAAATCTATTTTACAGATTTCTTTTACAGCGTAGGAATTTTCCTATCGATTTTTTACACCCGTTTAACCTGAACTTTGAATTTGCATTGCATTGGCTTACGTTTCAGAATTAATGGAAATGTATATGTATAATGATTAAAAAATAAAAATCTGAAATAAAGTTGGAGTCAAGTTGGAGCAACATGTGTGGCCCGCAGCAACATGAAGAAATAGAAGAGAAACAGAAGTTCGATTCTTTTAATAATGTTCATGTACGTCCACACTGATTCTAGATACTGATCCATCAGGGGCGCACGCTACTCCCTCATTTCCAGACCAGCAAGCCAACATTACACATATGGATCATAATTTGTGGCTGTGCTTGATCGCTCCAACATTTGATGGAAGACAGACCTGAGGGTGAACTGCGAGGGACTGGGGGTGATGCTAAAATGTCTGCAGGCTATTTGACAGCCAAGAAGTCCCTTATAGTCTTGGAGGAGCCACAGGCCTCACGTCAAAGAAGGAACTCTGGGAGTATAGCCACTATCAGTTTTTAATTTGAACCGACCGCAAAGCCAGACCTGAATAATGAGCAGATGGATGTGATTCCAGTAGACATTATTAAACTCTCTCACAGCCTGAGCTCTGAGGGGCCGAGGAGAGGGACCAAACCGTTACAGACAGCTTTGCACCCAAAAATACATGGCACCAAGTCTTCCTATTATGTTTATATTCTTTTTACATCCGTTTTTTTAGGGGGATTTTTAGGGCACTTTAAATCTACCCTGTTGCCATGACAACACTTTTTCAGGCTTTTTACAGACAAGTGAAACTGAATCTGGTTCTCCACTGTTCTTCACGCACCACATCCCCCCCAAACTATTTCAACATCAGAGCAGTATAGTGAGCTTTGAGGACTAAGCCGATTCCCAGCTGAAGCCATTTTTCTATTTCTGGCTGTGCTGAGGTCTTAAACATTAGCGTATTTTGAAGCAAACAAGGTTTGATATAGAAAGCATCAACAAAACATATCCATTTAATGCAAAATTTTCTATTTAAAGGAAGCAATGTTTTACATGTTTTTTGTCATATTTTACTTGTTGAAAGTCTCTTTACGTCCTGATAGCAATCAATAATAAAAGTGGTCTTAATGTTAAAAAATGTTTTCTTTGTAGATTTCAAGACCATTTATATTTTGTACAATTGTTACTTTTTGCCGTTCCTTTAAAACATGTTGGGATTTTAAATAGAAAAGTTGTCAAAGATCTTTGTTTATACATGCAAATCAGTTTGAGCAAATGACGCTCTGTCATGAAAGGGATAGAAATTATGTCATTTCATGTCATTCCAAACCTGTATGACTCTTTTTCTTCTGCAGAAAACACACAAAAAATATTTGGAAGAACGCTGGCAAACAAAAAAACATTGTTTAGAGACCAAATCACATCTATTTTCCTATATTTCTTTATTAGACAAAATATCAATCTTTGGTTAAACTGTCCCTTTGAATGTAAAACACTTAGGTCCGGCAATATGTTCAAGATGTGTGTTCTCCTACAGTTTTTTCAACGTGGATACAAACTCAACTACAAACGTTCAAATCTGTTGTTTCAATTATGTTTCGGCTGAGAGACACAGAACACATTTAGGATCTTGTTAATGTATAAGGAAACAAGAACTTCTCCACAGGTGTTCTGTGAAATCTTTAAGGTATAAAAGTCCCTCCGTGACAATAATTTAAAGCATCCCCATATAGAATGCTTTCCGGGTGACTTTGGCTTTTTGCACTGGGCAGACTGCCACTAGTAAAACGAATCTGAGTATTTGATTTCAGAGTGGATGGGATTGGGGATTTGGAAAAGTTCCATTAAAACTTATTCATACTACGTCATGATTGGGCCTTTTTATTCAAATCAATAATATAACATTTACATTTATATCTATTCATTTTATCCAAAGCCCCTTGCAGATGAAAGAGCATAAAACATTCGTCAATGAGCTAAAAAGCAATATTGTAGTTTATGGGCCATGTTTACAAGTAGGACAATAGCTGAGGCAAGAGAAAATAAATATTGATATAAAAACATATATTCAGCTATGAAAGAATTTGAGTGACCAAATCTTATCAAAAGAAATGTATAAAAAAAAAGAGCTCAACATTTAAGTTTTAACAATTCGGTAGTACTTCACAGCTGGAAAACACAGCATCCACTTTGCTATCTGCCCTAAAATGTCTGTAACCTAAACCTATTATGGTAGATTAGCCTTCAAGAGAAACGAGTTTCGAGAAGTGCAGTGTTTCAGGTCATGAAAACTGGCCCCAGATCAGGTACTGGCCCCTCCTTTTAGCCTGAGGGAAGAGGCCTTAGAATTGGGAAGAATTTTGAGCTGAGTGGAAACATACGTGGAAACATACGTGGAAATATAGGACGAAACAGAAAGAGAGAGAAAGACATTAGTCATGAATGTTGTGATATATGTTACATTATCCTCCAACAGATTAAAATGGACAAATTAAAAATACATATGCAGTGTTCATTTTCTTCTTCAATAATCTTTTTTGTTCACAGGTATCTCTAAAATAAAAGATTCAGCAATGAGAAGGTAAGCCCGTAAAAGTGTTCTCATTAGCTTTGATTCTCCTTCTTCAGGCTGGTTTCTCATATGAAACAGTTTTCCCTCATTATACCTTCTTGGTCCCTTGCGCTGCCAAATTGCAGCAAAAAAACTTATTCTATTCCCAAGGGCTTTACAAATCACAAGCATCCCGAGAAAACGGAGAAAATATCTCCTGCGATTCCTGTTTCTGGGGTTTATATGTAAGGGGAAACCACAGATCCTTTTAAATCTGTTTCAGAGAAACCTTGAAATAAAAACCCTTATCACACCATACTTTATTACCTTTACTGTAAAATTTTGCTGTAATTTTACAACAGATTTACTAGTAATCTACTGTAAATTTAATTTACAATTTTGTTTAAAGCGTATATTTTATTTAATAAAACAAGACCAAAAATCTTAGTTCACTTTTCTTGTTAGGTAAATGTATCGTAATTTAAGAAGTTTCAAATAGTTTAGAAACAAGACAATTTTCTTTTTAAATTATGTGTTTTCTTTGCAATGTTGCTGTGCTGTAATGAGACCAGACTCTTTTTGCACAATTTGAATCTCAAAAGTCAAAGTTTTTTTGATTAAAGTAATTGAAAACCGTACTAGGAAAGTACAAACTCATTTTTAAATCTTAAAAAAATTTACTTTTCCCATTTAACCACAATGAATCTCTTTACACCTTTTTGAGGCAGAATAAATTAATACCTTTAATAGATTTTTTAATACATTTTCACAAAATTAAAAATATATTTTACCTTACCACAACTTTAAATTGTACATTTAGAAAAGCAGAACATAATTCAGATAAAATTTCCAGAACTTTATATTTTTGTGTGGACATGAATATGTGTCCTTAAAGGGATGGTTCACCCAAAAAGGAAAATTCTGTCATCATCAATTCTGTCACCAAACAGATCTCTTTTCCCATTGACTCTGGTATTTATTTTCCCTACTATGGCAGTAATTGAGGGATGAGATCAGGGGTGCGTTTCCCGAACAACGACATAACTCGCTGGTTAACCACCATAGTACGATGCATCGTTGGTGAAATTAACAATGTAGTTATGACAGTTTCCCGAAACCGTAGTAACTCGTCGGAGATCAATTGTTTGAACCAAGTTGGTTCAGCAATCTAGTTGATGACGCCACACAGCGGGTGGAGTAACGACGTCTACTAATAAATACTTTCAGATCGAATTAATGTCAAATTCTTGCTGTAAATAACATTTATTGCATTTATGGACTACTTTTGTTGTCCTATTTTTGTTATCTGTTGTATTATATCACGATATTTAAATTATTTATAAGTGTCCTCCTACGTCATTCTGCCCATGGATTTCCCAGGGTCCTAGCGGACGCAGATAATGCGCATGCGCACTTTTAAAAAACAGCGCTTCTATTTCCTTGACAAAAGATGTCCAATTAAATTTGTATATATTTCGAGTGATGGATATGGAATGCACTGCATGTTGGTTGCATACTTTGATAAAAAGCTTGATGCATGTAAGTCTATTTGTCATAATACTAAGGAACGATTGTTCTAACCACAGTTCTAGACCTGCAGGGCCAACCATGCATCTTTGCGATGCTGCTTGCGATTGACCGTTGGAACGATGGTTTTGGGAAACACTTAAATTGTTGAACTATGCTGGAACAATGGAACTTGCGACCATAGTTGGCTAACGATGTCTTGGGAAACGCACCCCTGTTTGGTTACTGACATTCTTACAAATATCTTCTTTTGTGTTCAGCAAAACAAAGAAATGTACACAGGTTTGGAACAACCGGGGGGTTGAGTTAAGGACAGAATTTAAATTTTAGGTGAACTATCACTTTAAAATACACCGTATTCAAAACCACAGACTGTTCAAAATCAATTATGTTATTCATGAGTATTAAAAAAGTGTGTTTCAAAACATTTAAATCGATTACAGTTGATAGCATCCAATTTTGTAACATTTGCTAGACCCATAACTCCTTAATAAAAAAGACTTGATTAAATTAGAAGACCTTTAGTTCATTTGCACTATTTAAGGTCCGAACAATCTGTTCTGGACACTGCACTCCTTTGTCCAGGGGTCAGTTGAGTGTCGGTTGTTCAGAAACAACAGTTCACACTTATCCTGACAATTGAGAATTTGTCTGAGAGATAGAGAAAATGTGAGAGAGATGTATTACGGGAGTAGCAAGAGAGGACCCATCCAGGAGGAAAAACACAGTAACTTTACACCAGTATATCATTTATTCTCTCTCTTTCCTCTGTGCTTTTTATCTTTTAAAAGAGCATGTCAGATCTCAGATGCACTTCGGTTAAATGCACCTGAATGTATTTTGGGTCTTTTGTACAAGGTTTCATAACACAGAGGTAGGAAATACCACATATTGCTGTGCTTGGACTTTAGATTGCTTAATAGCATATAAATCCATGATACATACAATACTTGTAATTAACCCCGTACAATCACTTTATTAGCACCATTTTTAATCCTTAATGTTTAAGTTATTGAAATAGTTATGTCTTTTTCCACAGTCCTACTACTTTCGGTTGTTTACTTCATTTTTCATTTTATTAAATTTATTAAATTTTGTTATAATGAGTAGCTCTGTAATCATAACCGGCCCGCATACATCACATGATAGCACAAACATGCATACACATAAAAATACACCACCAACCATGACCTGTAGATGCTTTTCATATCAGCTCAAAGAAAGACATAGGGGTTGCTTACCTTTTACAGATTTTTTTCTGGTGCTTGTTCCTTAACAGGCTAAACTGGAAATGTTATGAGATGTAAAGATCGTGCAATTAAAAAAACGAAACATGCATTTTGCATAAGCAAGAATTACCAAAGAAGGAATGCTAACGTTCAAACGTTGATTTAATAAACCACATGATTCTCTTAGAACCATTAAAATATTTAATAACAAAATATAATATGTGAACATCTTTTTATTTTTTTTTTCAATTTTTTTTTATTATACCAAATGTACCTACAAATATTGCCACTCCCCAACACACCCATTCTGACGTCCTGGATCTCTAAAAGTAGTATTTTTTATTGACTTGAAGAGATGGTTACATTTACATATAGTCATTTTGGCAGATGCCAAAATCCAAAGCGACTTACAGGTGGGGTAAGCAAAAGTACAACAAAAGCATAAGTGCATTCAAAAAAGAAGACTGGTCTCATATAACCTAACACAGTATACAGGGCCAAGTAAGATTTTCTTTTTTATAAAGAGTAGAGAAGAAATAGAAGTCAGAACTGATCAGTCGAATGTTGTCGGACGAGATGTGTTTTCAGACATTTTTTAAAGATGGCTACAGAATCTGCAGATCTTGTAGCAGCGGTCAGATCATTCCACATAGGTGGAACCGATCCGGAGAAGGTACGTGAGAGAGATTTTGTACCTTTTTGAGATTGCACCACAAGACGTCGTTCGTTTGCAGAGCTTAGGGATCTGGCGGGTAAATATGTCTGCATTAGCGAGTGAAGATAAGGGGGTGCCGAACCAGTGGTGGTCTCGCATGCCAGGAGTAGATTCTTGAATTTGATGCGAGCGACTATAGGGAGCCAATGTAGCTTAATTAATAGAGGAGTGACGTGGGCTCTCTTCGGTACATTAAAGATAACTCTTGCGGCCGCATTCTGGATCATCTGTAGAGGTTTGGGAGTGGAAGCTGGAAGTCCACCCAGTAGTGCATTGAAGTAGTCCAGTCTGAACAGGACAAGAGCCTGTACTAGGACTTGCGTAGCATGCTCTGATAGGAAGGGTCTAATTTTCCTAATATTGTAGAGGATTTTTCCTACAACATTTCAAATGTTATTAGATTGTGAATGATAATCTTAAATCTATCATTTACCTTATTAAGTTTATTTTTTATTTTTATTTAGCCTTGTTGTGCAAGCACTGTTGAGCTTGTGCAGAGGCAGCAGCTTTTGCCAGAGGGGAACTGGAATCCCCTGGTTGGGCCTGGGTTCTCCTGAGGTTTTTTTTCTCGATGGGAGTTTTGGGTTCCTCACCACCGTTTGCATATTGTTTTGCACTATCTGCCTGGCCGGGGGGGCTGCTTTAGAATTCAGAAATTAGACATAATTAATATTGCATATAAGAATTTATAGTCCGTTTAATATTTGACCTGTGGTTCTTTCTCCTTAATCGCCAATGTGTGCTTTCACTGTGTGTGTGTGCGTCTATGTCAATGTGTGTGTGTGTATGTATGTTTGCATATTGTGTGTGTGGAGCATTTGTATGTCTGTCTTTGTTGTTTTCACCTTTGTCTTGTTTTTACAGGTATATGCCTTTAGTTTTTTTACTTGTATTCAATGTGTCTCATGTACAGCTGCTTTGTAACAATGAAAATTGTAAAAAGCGCTATATAAATAAAGTTGAGTTGAGTTGAGTTGAGTTGAGGATGAATCTAAAGGACCGGGCGGTGCTGGCCAGATTTCCTGCCTTTCTGGAAGTTCACTCTTCCCCAAAAAACATGTGGAACACAAAAGAAGATATTCTGTGAAATCTCTCAGTTGTTTTGTGAACAAAATGGAAGTCAATGGGGCCCAATGTTATTTGGTAACCGACATTTTTCAAAATATCTTCTTTTGTGTTTTCCAGAAGAAAGTCTTGGACTTAAGCTTTCATGGCCTTTGTCTAAGTGGATCTATAAAGTCAACAAGACTATTAAAGAATGTCCCAATTGTCATTTTATTGTTTAAAATGGCGCTCATGGGAGCCGTGATTCACAAACCGACTCCAGAATCCATTTGGCATTACATCAGTAAAGTGTGCATTTAGATGAGAAACACATGAGCTGAGGGTAATGTTATGCACAGGGCCATAAACAAACTTAATGAGAAATAACAAAATAGTTTTGATAATGGGCATTATGGTTCGACCCCAGGGGATTGCACATGCTTAGAAATAAATGTATAGTATAATGTCGTTTTGAATAAAAGCGACTGCCAAATGTGTAAATGTAGATGTAAAAGAAATAACGGCATTTGTGAAAAGCTGGAAAACACCCTAAATTAAGTGTTTGCTGGTCTGAGCTGTTCTTACAGACTGGACAGACTGGTTGGTTTTAAAGCCATTTTGGACAAACTTCAGCTAATAAAACTTGAAGAATATATCAATGGTAGCATTTGTTAGCACGGTGGAAATATTTTCTGTCATAATTATGCTAACCCATAACAGGTACTTGGTCTTTACTCTTGTGAAACTAAACTGCTAAACTGCTGGAAGCCTGAAATAACTGACAAGCAGTAGCGTTGTCAACCACCATGCAAACCACGCAAATGCGTAGGGCCCCGCAAGTTTGGGCCCCCCTAGTGCTAACAAGCTGTAAAATCATTTGATGCTTGATTTTGACACCCAGATATACGCAATGAATTGCACAAATCAAAGCGGTGCTCAAAAATGAAAGAAAGGAAAACAAAATACATCTAATACTCATTTTACGAATTTAGCAAAACAATGCTATCAAAAGAAGTATATAAAGAAGAATCTTGCACCTTCTCAGGCCTCAGGTCTTGACTGCATTACGGCCACAAAAATGGTAAACACGCCCCTGCTGACAAGTTATGGTTTGAAGGCTTAGGGAGTTGTGCTGTGACAAAGGTTGTTGAACTGTACTTGAGGAGTGTGTGTGTAAGGATTCAGTGAAGCTTGGCATTCCACCAGTAATCTGGGTATATGTGCCTGAGGACCTGATAACAAACCAAAGGAAATTTACATGCAACATATAATTCCACTATTACCATATGTGACCCTCGACAACAAAACTAGTCTTATGTGTACATTTTTACACCAACTGAAAAAAAAGCTTTCTATTGATGAGGTTTGGACAATATCTGGCGGAGATAGAACCGTTTAAAACTCTCGAATCTAAGTGTGCAAAAAAATCTAAATATTCGGGAAATTTAAAGTTGTTAATCATAGCAGGCCATCCACTCACAAAAACAAGGCTTTTATATATTAAGGGTAGGGAATTTGAAAAAATATCTTCATGGAACATGATCTTTACTTGATTTCCTTATATATCAATAATATGATTTTTGACATGAATAATTTTGATCCAAGCAATGTATTATGGGCTTTTACTTAAGACTGGTTTTGTTATCCAGGGTCACAATTATCCTTCTGTATACAAAGTGCTCACTATTCACATATTGTGTGTTATGGAAAAGTTCTGGTCATTGAATTGGAGAAGAGATGTTCCAAGGTTTCTTAACATAAATATAAAATGCTACATGAATAAACTAGTCCAAATGATTTAAACCAATGCCCATGTTTTTATCAGATATGTGAAGCTGGTTCACACAGGTGCCCTACCACAGGTGTAATTTGTCACATTTATTATGGACATGCTCCACAAAGTTTGACAATTTCTTCAAAATAAACGTCACTTGGATTTATATATTGTTATATGACTCAAAAACATTTGTACATTTAAAGTGTGGAGTAAGTGTGCAGATACATTATGGGGCCATATGGTAATGTTTATTCTTCTCATAAAAAAGCACTTGCATCGGTGTGGATTTGTTTCTCCACATTGCATTCCTGAGCCAGGGTCTGGATGGCCGTTCCTGGGGCTGTTCCAGATAAGAAACCGGAGAGCAGAACTGATCAAAAACATTCCCTACATCAAGAGTTCAAGCTCAGAGTTTTTTTCCTCTGGTTGAGTTTGAGTCTTTATGGGTGTAATCATCTGTCCATGTGCATGCCATTTCTTTTCTTTTTCTTTGGCAAACATGCAGGACTTGTTAAGCATTTCTTATAAGACAGGCTCTCATTTAATGTTCATGTTTGTTTATCCAGTGCAAAAGTAAAATTGTTCTAGGTACCTTTGAAGTGTGTGTAGTTCTATAATGCAAACCATTCACAAGACTGCACGCACATATAAACAGGTTTGTTTCACTTTTTTGTAGGACACCTTGAACTTTTTCATATCGGACAAATGATACTTTGTATCTCCCCAAATGTAACCTGTTGACATGACTAGATTCAAAATAAAACAATAACAATAATAGCCAAACCAGTACACACGTGTGTTTGGTTTTATGTTCTGTGAGAACTTTCCATAGACACAGTTGCAATATAAACTTGTATTAACACTTAAGATATTTATTTGTTAATGCATCAGCTAACACCAAGGAAGATATTTGGAAGAACGTCAGTAACCAAACAGATCTCCTCCCCCGTTGACTCCCATAGTATTTAATTTCCCTACACGGCAGTAAATGGGACATGATATCTGTTTGGTTACTGACATTCTTCTGGTTAAGAACAACTTCATTTTTGGGTGAACTATCCCTTTAACTTAAATTTTAAAACTCAAAAGCTGTAACTGTTAACATTAGTAAGTGGATATTTAACTAACATAATTGTGTTGACATTAACTCACTAATAAAGATATAGAATAAAAGCTGAAAAACTATGTTTTCATTGTTCATGCATTTACTAATAATAACAAATAGAACCTTATTGTAAATTCTTACCATCATTTTTATATTGCTGATATATGTTGTACTATGTTTTACGTTCTTAATGTTTATAATGTGTTTTTGTATGGCACCTTCGTCAACCTTGGGTTGTTTTAAATGTGATATATGACGTGATAAATAACAAAAAACATGACAAACAAAATAACTCCTACACTGCCCTCTTTTGGTAAATATAATTAAGGTTTGGGGCAAAAATACCTCTGAAGGTGGCAGAAGTAATATTTTACATAAATTGACAACAGACTCTCTGATTATAAAAGGTAAAAATGCCCCATTTTTGAAGGGTAATAGGCGAAGCTTAGGACAAAATGATCTAGCAAAGTGATTTTGCAATGATTATTACAATTTCACTTTTTAATAAAAATACAATGTAAAGATTTTTTTAAAGATTACTAATATTATCCTCTTCCAGTTTAATGCATTCACTAAGAGGAATAGTCTGCTGCAGTCTCTGGGGATGAGAGACCTTGAAAAACAGGCACAACATTATACAATAATAATGTTTCACAGTTTGTCATAATTCACATGGGCTTTCGTAAAAGCTTTCATTGGGATTTGTAAATAACAGTTTTTATTGTTTAATGATTACTTTCACATTACTTTTGATGATGTGCACTTACAGAATAGGCAGCTTACTTCAGGCATTACTAATATTAGAGACCTAAATAATAATTTATTATGTATTTTATATAAAAACCTCATAATTAAAGTGAAAGCACACTTAGAAAATCTTGCAATCACTGAAATCATTATAACATTTAATCACAGCTAAAGAAATGACAACGATCCGTGTTATTTCTTTAAGTGGCTTTTATAATAACCAACACACTGCAATATTGGTGTAAAATGGTGACAAAATAATAGAAAAATAAACCATCGGTATAAACATCAGTTTCATGCATACTGTCTTTTCATGAAACATTACAATCGTAACACATTATGTGACATTATTCCAAAAGCAGTTCATAGGTCACGAGCAATCACATCCTCACAAAAACTATAAATTCTTAACTGTCATTGGAAAGGGTTTCGTGGAATTCAATAGCTGCATAGCAACATACCAACATGAAGATGACAGCTGCTTGCTTAAAATGATCAAATCTATTTAATCCAGGTTACTGTGAAGTTTCCATAGATTCTAAACAAGATACAAACTCTAAAAAAAGTAAACAACAAAACACAAACAGAATAATAGATTGTACATATAGTATTAACATGGAAATCCACAAGAGCACATATAAAGAACTTCATTCAAACAGAGTCAGAGCGACACTGACCTCTAGAGGAACAAAAAGACATTACATTTTACAGGTAGTGAGTATCTTGTTACATTAGAACAAGCTCTGCATTATTTAAAGTGTTGCTTTCACATATGCCAAACAGTGATGTCATAAGGTGATGATGTATTCAAACAGGAACGAAAATAAATTGAAAGTAAACGATTACTATTTCCAAAAAAAGCTGTTGGTCAAGCCACTCGCATAAACTGTGAACGTGTTCCTGTCTTGTGAAGTCATGATGTGGCCTTCAATAACAATACAAAATATAAAAGTGAGGTGAAATTTATTTCTATAAAGCTGCAGTTAAAGAATAAGATTATCATAATGTTTTCTACCGAATAGTGTAAATTCAGAAAATAATGCAGGCACATGGTTATAGACCGTTTCATCGTATGCGACATTGACATCTAGCGGTTGAGCTTGGTATCGCAGTCTAAATAAAAAAATACTGGAGTGAGGTTTGGCCAAGAAACAGCTCTTCTCGGTTTGTTTTGCTTGTTATCGTTAATAATCTACAAGCGTTTGTTTATGTTGTCACTTTGAAACTGTCTATATTTTTGAAGTGAAGGCACTTGTGTTGGCGTTAGGAAATGTGAATTCCCTTTATTCTGGAGATTGTCCTATAGATTAGAATTAATGCAAAATACTACTAATACATCCAGTAAAAATATGCAATGACCAGACAGACTCATAAAGAAATCATATCTATGGCAATAAAAACATATGCACACATATACATTATGAAATACTATGTATATGCCATTTAATAATGCATTTTTTAATTTCAATATTTTGTGTGAATTACAAAGCACAATATAAAAACGAGAAGCGGAGAAAGTTTTTTGCTTAAATCCAAACTATGATCCTAATGTATCCAAATATGTGATGACATGATTATTGGCAATTTTGTAATATATATTGTATGTGACATTTTTTATTCTGTTAAATGTACAGATTAACATGCATGTTCAAAGGTTTAGGGTCACTTGAGTGAAATAGTTTATTGTCCTTCCAAATCTTAGGATCTGAACTGAACTCGTTTGCTTAAATATCTGAAACTAGTTCTGTACTGAAGATAAAAATGCTACTATGTATAGGCTTATTAGTCTCTTTAATTAAAAAACATTCGACTTATTTAACTGTATTCATTTAAAATGTTATTTTATCTTTTTTTTAAACAGATGCTTTTGAATAATAAAGAGTTCAACATAGATAGGAAAAACTTAAATATTGTTAAAAAAACATTTCAGGGTGAGACCTCAAGAAGCTGGACGATAAAATGCCAAGAGAAGATTTCAGCATATTCTAGCCAAAGAATGACTTCAGTGAGGATGCTGAGGATCTGACACAGTTTTTATTTTTCGAGAACATAGTTATCATAACCACATTTTTGTTATTCCATAATTTTGCTGAGCATTACTATTATTCTAAAACATTGAATAAAAAATGAAAAAGTGAGCAAGTGACCCTTAACTTTTGAACACTAGTGTGTATATATATATATATATATATATTACATATGTGTTTTACATTCATTTCCATAACTCAGATTCCTGTATGGGAAAAAAAGACCAGATATTCTGAAGACTTCAGGAAAGTTTTCAAGTCGTCAGTGAGTAAAAAAGCAGAAAACAGTTAAGAAACTAAAAACATTGTCCATTGAAAATCCTAACAGGGCACCATTTTGAAGTTTTGGTTGAAAGGCTCCATTCAAAGGCACATTCTGTTCAGCTGCAAAGTCACTGCAGAAGTGGCACGAAGCTTCACAGAGAACACATTTCAGGTTTTTGCATTGTCTCAATATCACCTACCCAAGAGATGACGAGTGTCCTTTCCTATCAAACACATTTACACAACATCACAATATAAACTTCGCATTTCATTCAGGCTGTTTTATATTTACACTAAAAAAACCCATTAAAATATCAATAATTATCAATATAAAACACTAATTCAAAAATCGGCAGTAATAATAGATTCACTGTACAACAGTCGGTTAGTGTCAGCGAGAAGAGCCGCTTGCGACGGGTCTATCTGCAAGCCCTTTTGTGTCATATGTCCAAAAACTTGCATTGTGCCACCCGGCATCCCAGTCATGGGCGTCAGCGTGACGCAGTGAGAGAGCAAAGGCGTGTTGGCATCATGATTGGAGCCTGTGGAAGGCACGCTGGTCACGTGACCCGTGCTAGTGGAGCCGCTGGCGCTGCTGGGCGAGCGGCTCTTGGGCGGCGGGCAGTGTTGCACCACCTGGGGCGGGGCTTGAGGTGCGAAGTGAGCGGTGGGGAAGGCGGCGTAGCCTGGCGGGATGGGGTATCCGTTCACAGGAATAAACCGCTGGTTCTGCGACATGGGCGCTGCCATAAAGCCTGCGATCTGTCCGGGTGGGATACCCTGCGGTGCTCCATAGATATACCCGGCGTAGCGCGGGGTGCTGAGGTTGCTGACGGGGCTGGCGCTCAGAGAGGTAGTTTGAGTAGTGGCGTTCCCTCCAGACGGAGTGCTAGAGCTGGCGTGGGACGACAGTCCCTCCCATGCACGCAGGCGGGAGTGGATGTCTTTAAATCTCGGCCGGCGAGCGGGACCCTCCTGCCAGCACTCGGTCATCAGCGCGTACATGCGAGGCGGGCAGTCCTCCGGGCAGGGCAGCTGCTGTCGCTTTCTCACCATCTCCATCACCTCCTGGTTGCTGAAACCGTAATACGGCTGGAGACCGAAACTGAAGATCTCCCAGAGCACCACACCGAACGCCCAAATGTCAGAATCTGTGCTGAACTTCCCATACACAATAGCCTCGGGTGGCATCCAGCGAATGGGAAGCGACGTTTTCGGCTGCACCCTGAAATAATCCGAAACGTAGATCTCCTTCGACAAGCCCAGATCAGAAATCTTAACGTGAAGCTGTTCGCCAACCAAGATGTTTCTGGCTGCGAGGTCCTTGTGGACGTAGAAATGGCTCGCTAGATATTCCATCCCGGCTGCGACCTGAATGGCCATGTGCAGGAAGTCTCCGTGGTCCAGACTGGACTTCACGGTGCCGTCTTCGTCGCTACTGCAACCCACGTCTGAATGGGGCGAGCGCATGATGAGGAACTCGTGGAGGTCTCCCTGGGCAAGGAACTCGAAGAGCAAGCAGACGGGCTGTTCCTGCGTCACCACGCCCAGCAGGCAAACCACATTGGGATGGTGAAGTTCAGCCAGGACTGACGCCTCCTGCTGGAAGTCTCCCCACTGTGCGCTGGAGACGTCTTTGAGGGTTTTAATAGCCACAAGCTGAGCATGCTCCATCCCAGGCAGGTACAGGTGACCCTTGTAGATCTTCCCAAAGGCACTCTCACCCATCTCCTCCATGAAGCGTACGGCGGAGAGAGGAAGCTCTTTAGCTTTGCTCTGGATAATAGAAGAAAATCTTGTGTTAGTTTAGGGACCAACTTTGTTAGTCTAGCTACAAGACAATAACATAATTCATACAGTAAATCATTTATGGACAGGTACATTCTCTTTTTAGTGTTTTTCCACAAATACTTTAAAATAAATATAGAATATAATAAAAGTTGAACTCTATATTACATATAATCTAATAATTATGCAGAGTGAGAATATAAAAGTCACTGGATATGTTTAAAATACATATGACTTGGAAGAGAAGTAGACAGTCATTCCTTTGATAATAAAAATAGCCAAACATCACGTTGGCAGCTTTCTGGAAGCTGTCGTTGCCCTTTTGACCTGTACTTTGATCTGACAGTGTTAGGTCTGGTCTAGCTTAACCTTTCATCCTCTCTCTGACCTCTAACCTCAGTTCCATCATTCATTTGCACCTTACAGTTGACCAACATCTGAGCACAGACCAACACACCTATGTGTTACTTTTGAATTTAGTAGGACTATAGGTGTTGTAAACATTATTTGACTTTAAATTAAATAATAAAACACACATAACTTTTTTTGTGGGGGGGGGGCGAGTACATTTGTGACCCTGGATCACAAAACCAGTCTTAAGTAGCACGGGAACGTTTTTAGTATAAGACAAAAATACATAGTATGGGTCAAAATTATCGATTTCTGTTTTATGCCAAAAATCATTAGGATATTAAGTAAAGATTATGTTTCATGGAGATATTTTGTAAATTTCCTACCTTAAATATATAAAAACTTTATTTTTGTGTGTGGATGACCTGCCACAGTGCCTTTAATGGACAACTTCAGAGTCGATTTTCTCAATATTTAGATTTTTTGGCACTCTCAGATTCATGAGTTTTAAACAGTTGCATCCCAGTCAGATATTGTCCTATTCTAACGACTCATACATTAATATAAAGCTTATTTCTTCAGCTTCATTACGTAAAAAGACATGGTTTTGTTTTACAGTGTCACATTTAGTATTTAGTATAGTATATTCAGTACAGCAGAAAATATAATACTTTTACATTTATCATGGGATATAACTCAGTGGAAAACAAATAAGATATTTGGAGAAATGTCTAAGTGGTTTTGTGTTCATACAATGGAAGTCAATGAGGGTCAACGTAGTTTGGTTACCAATGTGCTTCAAAATACAGTCTTTTATGTTCTGCAGAAGAAAGAAAGTAACACAGGTTTGGAATGACATGAGGGTGAGTAAATGATGAAAGACGTTTCATTTTGTGGTGAACTTTGCCTTTTTTGACATATATACTTTACATACAATTTCATTTATACAGCCATTAATCTCCTTCAAACACCACCATGAAGGTAAATTCAGGTAAACTTTTTCAAACTGAACATTTCTGAAAAATGCTTTTTTTGACTCAAGAAGTGTTCCAATTTACCTTACTTTGTTTACTTATGATCTTGTGTCTTGTTATACATGTCTAAAAACCAAAGTAATACAAACCAAGGTTCTCTATGATTTATAGTCTCGTCAAATGATTTCACTTTTTTGAGCTTTGCAGTCCTTCAGACTTTATACATGCTATAACCTCAAACCAGTCACCACAGAAGTGCATACACCCTCTTGTCTGCCCTAAAAATACTGTTACTGTCATTTTTGTATCCATGCACTTAACATAGACCGCCTTACCACTTACATGACAGTCAATGTGACTTTAAAGTCTATATTGTTCTACACACAGAGCTGATCATGCCTGTACGCAGACTCCGCAGGTTGCGTAGGGCCCCTGCACCACCAGGGGGCCCCTTGACTACAGAATTAAAAACACAATGTAAACAAGATAAGTTTTATAACTTGCGAATTCAACTTTAGAGGAATCATTTGGAAAAATATATTACTTAATTTATTGAATTACTGTTACATACGCGGATATCATGCAGTGGGTGGCAGGTAATAATGCGCAAGATGTGCTGATATGCGTCTTTACATATGACCATGGCTTCAAAACAGAGCTATCAGTCTGCAGCAGAACTATTTGTACTATTTTCAAGTCCTATCCAGTTTTGCCAAATGATGCAATAAATTAATTCCTTAACATTTCTCTGGTACAGATTTACAAATTCATTATTTGTTCACTGTATTTCATTTGCCCATGATAATATGTCATTTTTAGTTTGTGCCATCACATGTAGAGAATTATGAATGTGTTTTCGTATTATTCATGTATTTATCATGCTTTATTTTTGTAAGTAAATCAGTCAGTTGGTTAGTAAAAACAGCATTTTTCGTGTTATATGTATATCTATTTTGTTGCATTTCAGTTGTATGTTCCAGAGCCACATGTTTCGTCAATCAAAATTTGAATGACATTTTATACAGAATTGTTCTTACTCTCAGTGTAATGAACACTTAATTTGTTTAAGTGTGTTAATTGACTTATTACTTTTCATAGTTAACAGTTATGTTTATATCTCATTTCAATTATTTGTGCAAGGGCCCCTCACAAGTTTGCTCAAGGCCCCCAGACGTCTAGGATCGGCACTGTCTTCAAACGATACAGATTTAAGTACAGGCTTCCACACCCGCTGACCAATGAATTCCCATGGTATACTATGGTATGTGGTCATTTGTATTTCCAAGAAAACTAAAATATGTGTATGGAGATCACAATTACAAAGAGTAATGTAAATTCACTGTATAGAGATTCTCCTAAAGATGACCTTTCCCACAACTCCAGATTCATGTTTAATTTCCACTTCTGGAATTCACACTTTCCTTGCTATTTCTGGGTTATCCATGATCATGTCCATACGTTCATAATGCTATGTAATGCATACGGGAAAGAGAAAATAGGCAAAAGATGACAAGAGAGCACAATTTAACATCTTACGTAGAACACGTGAGCTAGGAAAGGAGTGTCTTTCTTTGAAAGAGACAGATGTTTCGTGTTAGTGTCAAGTCTGCCTGAGGGTAAACATGTCTCATCCCTGTTTGACCTTTATATGACCTTTGGCCTGCAGCTGTGCCTGCATGTGTGTCTCCGATATAAACAGCACTAAAGGCAAAAGTGTGAGTTATACTGGAAATAAATTTACCACCATACATCTGATCAAATGCATACAGTATTTGTTTATTAAGATTTAATATCATAGTAAAATCAGTCTCAAAAACAGAGTGAAACACAGTGGCACATAAATGTGGTGTATCTTCAATAAGTGAAAACCTAATTTGAAGGAGATTTGAACGTGAATGTGCATTGCCATAATATTAATACAAATAATAATAATATGATAATATTCAGATTCCTGTCTAGACCTGGGATAGATTGCCTCCATATGCTCATCTCTCTTGTTTGTATAGCCCCGGTAACCCATCCCCTCATACAGGAATGCTCACTAATCCAAACGTTATGAGAAGGCACAATGGTATTTGACCAATGAAGAAATAATACAAAAGTAGAAATAAGAGACATGGGAAACATTTTTGAAGGGTTTTCCTAAGAATAAATTGCAGTCACCAAGTTTATCTAAGTAATAAGAAAATGTCAAAATCTCACCTTTGGTTTGTAGGCGGTCAGCATGGACATCTCCACGTTCTGCCCGCGTACCGGTTTGGGCTGTCGTGGAGCTGAAGGACGTGAAGCTTTCTGGTTGTTCCGGCACACGCAGATGAAAAAGAACAGCAGGGCGATGGACAGCGGTATAGCCACACTCGGCACGAGGATGTACAGAATCCCCATACTGCTGCTGCTGCCGTGCTTCGGAAAGTCTGAACACAAATGGACAAGCAAAAAATCAACCCAAGTAATCTGTGGTTTTCAAATGTTGTGGGTCCCATACCCAAGGAACAAATATACTGATACAGAATGTATAGCTTGAGCTAAAAAAAATGCATATTGTAAAGCATGTTCTCTTTGTAAGTCGCTTTGGATAAAAGCGTCTGCTAAATGACTAAATGTAAGCACTTTGGATAAAAAATGCATAAAAATAACTTTGAACTGTGTGCTCTTACCGCATGGAGGAATGTCACAGACTTCCATCCGAACACCTTCATCCAGGGTGAAGCACCAGGGAGCGTCGTGCTTGTTGCCGGGGTTACGACAGTAGGAATGTCCCCCGTTGAGCTCAAGGTAACGCATGGCCAGGAAGGTATGACTGTGGGGATACTGGGAATTCCACGGCTGACACTGGCGACCGGATTTCGTCACGCTAGCTGTGCCGCGGTAGTCTGCACCGCTGTTGTTATAACATTTGTGGCCTACAGAAGAATATGAATTGTGTGAAAATTTAATGAAATGAACATTCTGATCAGTGGTAAATTTCTGGTTTCTTTATAGAGTCCTTCTATGAAAGTTAGCACCATCTAGCGGTAATGTTGTGAATAGCAGCCAATGGCTCACTCCATCCCACCCTTTCTATGCAATATAGTGGCTGACACAAGACAAAGATGTCGTCACGTTTTTGCATCTTTGTGAAAGGACATTACGTATTTACGAAGCGTGCTCTGTATAGCAGTTTGTCCGTTTAGGGCTACTCTAGAAACAACATGGTGAATTCCATGTAAGGTGCATGTAGATAGAAATAGCTCATTCCAAGGTATTAACAAGATAACGCTACATTATGTAAGGTCTTTATAGACCTCTGAAGACATAGTTATGAATATTATTGAACATTTCTGTCAATACATCCTCCAAAAAATTACACACAGCACCTTTAAGTTTAAGTGTACAAAGAACCACCAAACTCACTTTTGATTATGGTCTCAGCCATCGGAATGCCTATTCTCATGCAGTTTGCTGCCGCAGGGCTGTCTGAAGCGGCCAGGTCTTCACAGTTAGGCAGTTTGAGACGTTTGAGAATAAGGGGGTTGGATCGTGCGATGATGTACTCTGTCTTGCACAGGTCGTTCTCCAGAATCTCGCATTCGTCCTTGCACAAGTCCCGAGGTTTGTCTATGCCGGAGCTGCGGTCACATGTGGGGAAGGCGAAGTGGCAAAGGGACGGGATGGCGAACTGGGAGCAGCGATCCGACAGGTGATTGGAGGTGCCGATCATAGTAAACGCAGCTGGAAAGAAAGACAGCACTTTACATGTAGTCTTTTTTATTTATAAAGGAAAAGTGCTCCATGGGAAAATATAACTCACAAGTAACAAAGGGTTCACCACTGGTTAATTGTTGTGGTTTCTTGAGAAGACAAGTTTTGTGTTTCAAAACCACATAGACTCAAAGGCTTTGTAACACTAACTCGGATAGGTAACCACAATGAATGTCTGTTTGAGGCGATCTGTTATGTCTCATAGAAAACAAAGACCAATATTGAATACTAAAGAATGGTTGAGGCATGGAAAATTTTCCGATCCAAGATTTTCAAGTTAAATATAAAACACAATTTGCCGACCTTATGTGATCAGTTGTCTATACATTTTTTTTTTGCATTTTTTATATTCGAATTTTGTATATATGTATATTTATTTTGCTGGTGTCAAAGGGATTGTAGTGTAGCCTCTGACATTTTCTTAGTTGTATTCATTTATTCTTATTTTAGCTGTAATTTTAATAAAGTTAAAAGCTATGCTTTAGGATTTTTAAGGTTTTCTTTTCTTTTTTGTCAAAAACCATTTAGAATCTTGTACAGTACAGTAGACTTGTTCAGGATGATTGGGTACCTGTGATTTGGGTCTCGATCTCGCCCTGCATCTGCAGAGAGTCCACGAAGATACTCCTGTTTCCAATGAAGCGGGCACAAGCGATGCCTCTGTAAGGCTGACAGAAACCATCCTCATCCACTTCATATCTGTCATCAACATGAATAGAAAAGAGAAAATTGCATGTTAATGGTGGTCATTACTTAAGCCAGCAGACCTTTTCGGTTAAAACCCTTTAAATAATCTAAGTCCACAGAAATGAATATCTGGCAGTCAGGCAAACAAAATGCTTACTTGCGGAATGAAAGACAAACATCCACTCTTTTCGTTAGTGTGTTTCACAAGTTGTATCTTTTTCCCACGCCAAAAGGGTGGACATAACTCTATCGTTTTTTACAAGACGAATAATGCACAAATAGATAAAATAAAAAGCAAACAAAGCACAACACACACTCAGTGGGTTTCCATCGAAAACAGCAGATGAAAACAGATGTATTTTTTGACGGTGTCATTCAAATACTAAACACAAGAGGGCAGTAAATGTCTCTAAATCACACAGATTCACACACTCCAATACAACAAATGACGGCCGAACCAAACTTTACAGAATTTAATCAGCCAATACAATATAAACCCTCCATGTGAAAAATGCATTCAAACAGAACACAATAGAGATCTGGAGAACTTATTTTACCCGTTCAGCATATCATAAATAATACAGAAAATAAAGCCGCATGGTTGCACGTCCACATGTCGTATCCTGTAATTTAAACCATATGAACGTGTGGCTCTCTCACAAAGTGTATGTCATCCATACACACGCTTGTTTGAGAAATAGGCAAAGACTGAGTCATAGCTGGACTGTGTACGAGTAATACTTGGATTTGCAGTGTGGTAAACCAAATGATTTGATTTCGAATAAAATATGCAACTAAAGAGAACCCCATCAGGAAAAAGTCAGGTTATGAACAGACTAAATAAACAGACAAGAATTTGAAAAAATCCGATTCAATTAAAAATATTTGTGGTGTTAATGAAAAGCAGGCGTGTGAAAGGTCAGAGGTCAAAAGTTAGAGCAGTGTCTGAGCAGCGTACGTCAACCCAGACCCCAACACTCAATCTATCTTCTCCACACATGTATAATAGATGTCTTAAGATATAATCACAGACTTACACATCCAAGAGTTTCCTTCTTAAAGAGATACTCCACCCATAAAAAGACAATTCTATCGTGAATTACTCAACCTCAAGTTGTTCCAAAACCTGTATCAATTTCTTTGTTCTGTTGAACACAAAGAAAGATATTTAGAAGAATGAACACAACTGATATTTCTGGGGCACCATTGACTACCACGGTCGGAATATTTCACAGAAAACGTCAAATGATACCATCACTGTAACACAGTTCCAACAGTGTACTCGTTTCCAAATCTGGAAAGTTTATGTTTGGAAAAGTGATCCTGTCAAGCATCGTGCAAAACCAGAGAAAGAATTCGGCGAAATGAAAGACGCTGGAAAACACAGCTTCACAGCTTTCCAATATGTGCGTCACAGGAAAATGCATTGGTAACTGTGGCCACCCGCAGAAAGCTAAATGACAAGGAAGAATAAAAGAAACCAAGTTAAATCAGGTTGTTGTGGAGAACTACAACCTATTTTTGCATAACATTAGCTTAAGTCTCTCTAATGCTCAATTTCTTACATTCTCTTTGTCTCCCGTTCAGTCTTCCACACATATAACACAATGCCAGCAGTTGGTCAGCTGTATGACCGTGCATGAGCATTTATTTGTATCAACAGGAAAAGTGCACAGATTTTAACATGCAGGTTTGATGTGCTTTTCAGCTTTGACACATTGTGGAATTCCTCTAAGTGTCCTGTTAAACCTATTGAGCTCAGACAGGAAGGAGTGAAGAGATAAAAACTGTTCCCTTGTGTGCCGAGCAGAGCAAAATCAACCTGAGGAAGATGCGTACGGAACGCACAAAGATGAATGTCTTAATCTTCAGGGTGTCTTTTTCGTGAGGGTGTGTAGCCAAAACCATTTGCACTCAATTATCCAGTGGGGTCCTAAAGTCCAAGAGCACTTGTGAAAACACTTTTCTTTTCCGTTCTTTTCTTATTTATGTAAGCAAGAGGCACCTTATTGCTTACATAAATAAGGTATGATTGTGAATACAACACCGCTATTGACCATTTAGAATCAAGAACTGTAACTGTTTTAAAATATGAAACATTTCACTTGAATAAAATAAATGATTAACACACTTTCCATCAAAAATTTGGTATGTTTAGGTATGTTCTTTGCTCAAAGGGCCAGCTTGTGAAATTTAGCCGAATCTAGTGGTGAGGTTGCGAATTGCATCCAACGGATAAGTTCGAAGAAATACGATGGCTGACACAGGACTAAGATGTCATCACGTTTCGCTTTTTTGGCCAAAAGAGACGCATTTACAAAACGCTCTCTGTAGAGCAGTTTGTCCGTTTAGGGCTACTGTAGAAACAACATGGTGAATTTCATACAAGGGACCCGCAGAGATACGCTTATTATAGAGATGCAAGGATTTGTATGATACTTCCAATTGGAGAACCTGTAACGGCTAACAAAACCCATTGACATCCATTAAAAAACTATCATCCGGCCTCGTTTCCTGCGTTCGGCTGAAGCCAGGGGGTTAGCATTAGCCGTTACGCTATTTTGCGCTTTGCTGTGGTGTTTGTAGATAAAAATAGCTCATTCTAAGGTAATAAAATCATAATGCTTCATTATGTCTTTAAACACCTCAAAAGACATAGTTAGTAAAGTATATTATATTGCAGTTCTGTCAATAGATCCTCCACAAAATTACACATTGGACCTTTAAAAAAAAACTTTCACTGAAGAATCTCACGTGCATTATTTGGAAGCATGGAAATCTGAAACTTCTGTCAGATTTGGGTAGACAGTGACCTAAAACTAGTGTGCAATTGTATTTATTTAATTATTATTTAATTGAAAGTTCTCTCAGATTTAAGATATACATTTACACACATACACGCTGGGGTTACGAACAGAATATTTCTGCCTTTTCCCCAGCTATCATAGCTCACTTCTTCCTTCTCAAAATCAAACCAACATTAAGATGTCAGTTCCTCAAAAATGAATAACCTTGGCTAAACAGGGAAGCGATTGAAAGATTTTCTTGTTAAAACATAACGCTCATGAAGATGTCAGTACTACGCTCTAACACGGTAAGGAGAATGGATTTGTGTCATCAGTGTTACTGCACACGCCCTGGAGCTCAATAAATGTATCAAGATATTCCCACTCCGGAAGCAATCTCCAATCTCTTTGGCCTGATGCCTCTTCCATCTTTTCAGCCTTCCTCCCTCTCACATCATCCATTATATAGCTACAAACACCTCCCTAAGATGTTCCTCAAGATCTTTTCCTCCTGTTCCACATGTTGCTCCACTTGAAATTGAGTTAGCAGCAAGGAGGTTGATGGGTAGGGACAGTGAGGTACTGAGATGAATGCCTGTAAAGCGTTTCAAAGCAATGCCGTGCAGAACTGTGATTTTGAAGCAGATGTGACTGCCGAATGACTATTTCCACTTAGTTCAGATCTGAAGACTCACTGGCCTTCGTTCAGTGGACCAATTGTTGCAAAGAATCAAAGATTTACTTCTTAAAGTCACGGAAAACAGGGAATTATATTGGCAAACTACATAACAGGCCTGAAAACATGATGGATAAATGCGATTTTAAGATGTCATGGAAATCTTTTTGGTTTGCTCAGCACAGTTTTCTCAGATATTGTTTTTTGTGAGAACTTGTGCAGAGGAAATCTTGGCTTTAAATCATGAGTCTGCGAACATGAGTCCTGTTTCAAAGACTGGTACCTGGCAAACAAATTTGCCAATATCTATACAATTGTATTTTTGGAGTTAAGGAAAACTTAAAGGTGCAATGGAAAGAAATGCAATATAATATACAGTACATAACTATGTCTTTAGATGTATATAAAGACGTTACACAAAGATATTTAGGAGTAAATCTTGTATATCCCTAAACATGCTTAGACTGTCTTTGCAGACCAAAGAATCCCTACTAAACATTCAATAAAAAAAATGCCAGATCAACCCCCTTTATCATTTTATAACCTCCACAGAAATACATGTATTTGAGGTTCTGGAAGTATCCAATTTCATGTCACACTTTATGTGATCATAAAAAAAGTTATTATATGCAACTCTGGAGTTTCTCATTCTTATATTATCTATACTTATATAATCTATTCTGTATTGATGAAACATTCGCCAGAGTTTTAGAGAAAAGTTTTAGTTTCCAAAGATAGGCAGACTGCTCGATTCTTTAAAATGGAGCGTTCATTGGCTATGTATCTGCACACACACACAATCATTGAGGTTTCTGAGACCATTTTGTATGTAAAAAGTGGGCCACATAAAACCTTGCATAACAGAAGTAAAAAAAAAAGAGAGTCTGCATTAAATAAAGCCTTGTGCTGTATTTTGACGGAGTTCAAGAAAAGATTCAATTCATCCTTAGGTATACTTTTGCTTGACCTGGGTCGCTGGCAGTATATTTAACAATGGGGGTAATATGGGTAACAGTGGACTGGTTTGTCCCTGATGGAGGGGGGCCTGTGGTCCGTGACTTCATCTAAAGAGGAAGAGAGAGACAGCCACCGAGGGACTCTCATTAGGAGCCATGAAGAAAACGGGGAATGAGTCCTCATGTTACACAACCACAATGGCAGCCTCTATTACAGAAGGAAAGGACGCAACCCTGCGACCCCTGAGCTTTCCCTGAAAGACAGAGAACAGAGCCTGTAAACTAGAGACCAGGCTCATAACTTGAGCCTAGAAAATCTTTCACGATCAGAAAAAACTTCAAAATAATAAATAAATTCAAATAAATAATTATATTATATTTATATTATAATTATATTTGAACCAGAATTGTGATTATTTATTTGATTAATTTAATTAAAAAAGAATCATCATCAACAATAATGATAATAGTTGTTGCTGTATGTATTATTAACCACTGTTACTAATTATTATTGGTAATTCATAGTATTAATGACAATTTGTATGATTCTAACAACAACAACAATTATTAATATTATTATTATTTGTTATTATTATTATTATTAGTAGCAGTAGTAGTATTGTTTTTATTTTAAAAGACAAAACTGATTAAACTATAACAAATGTTATGCTGTTATTATAGCCTTATTGTACTGCTACAAACACACATCAATTTACAACATGGGTAAAGTAGCTGTTTATATATTTTTACTTTAAGATACTGTAAACATATTCTCATATCAAAAATAAATGTTTTAAAGTCATTTTTTACATAACTGTATAGTCTGTGAGAAGTCTATGACTAAAATGCCAAAGAACGCAAACTCAATTATTTCGCAATTACAATTTGTGACCAGGTAAGAATGTAATTTAATAAAAAAAGTCTAATTCAGATGATAAAGAGAGGCAAGAAAAATATAGCATCAGATGATCGTTTAGATAAAGCATCACAAAATTATTAAATTTTGACAACAACAAAAAATGCACATAAAATCACATGGACCTCACAACTCTATAAAACAACCAATTTTGTACTTTTCAGGTGATGTTAAAAACCGTCCATCGACACCTGACAGAAGCTAGAAGCTTCCCCTAATCTCATCACTCTGCACTATACTGAGCACGTCACATCCTCTGTAATGATTCTGAAGCGTTGGCTCTAATTTCATCTGTGTCCACAGAAACAAACTTAAGAGACTCAGTCGTTCGTCTCAACTATAATGCCCACAGCTGACTATCTTACACACTGTGCGCTTCAGTGATTTGCAAAACAAAAAGAGCAGAGGGGTCAAGCTGTTGAGGGCCCTTTAAGATGGGAGGTGGAAACGTACACTGAAGCAAAATAGCCCATGTTTGTTTTCTGTTCACTGAGCCACAGTGTGTACCAACCATTCAGTAACAAGCCGACTAGCCGAGGTGTGACACAACATTCAAACAGGGATGTTCACTTAGATAAGTTGTTTATTTGCACAAGCCATCTGTGTTGTCTTAGCTTCTGCAAATATGCAAATCAGGTAATAGTAACCAGTAATCAGGTAAAAAACGTTCACGACGACTATATAAATAAAAAAATAAAATAACACACATTTATACATAGTATAATAATAATGTTATATAAATTATCATTGTAAACATCATAATTATAATAATCAGACTCGTGTGTTTGTGCTGAAAAATGCACTAAAGCGAATGCAAACTGTATAGTGAATTCATTCAGATATTAGTACATGTGTTTGTGTAAAAGTTACATATAAAATTGAATTCTGACACCACAGTATATGAGTTCCTATGTTATTGCGCTCAGTCGTCTGCCAAAAAATTGCCTGAAGTTCATGCTGTAATCAGTGTTGGCTCCAAAAACTGGCAAAGCACGACTAAACTGACTACATGACTTATTTAATCCCGAATTGGAGTAAAGAACAGCCTCTTTCCAAAAGATTTCCTCCATCGTGTTTTTTCGATTCGTCTCACCTTGTAATTTTGCAAAGCCTAAGCGTCGATCATAATGCACGTGTCTATTTAAACGAAAAGAACACGCATGTTTAACACAACCAGTGTGGTGTTTTATAGTGGCAGGGAAAAAAAAGAAAATATTAATAAGTAGGTTCCCTCGAATCAGCTGTCTATGCCTTCTATAGGCGTGATCTGTTCTGTCCATATCAACAGAAGTAATGATTATACATTATATATACAGTATCATTAAATTATCTTCGCTAAAACATTATTACAAAACTTTAGGATATCCAAAGCCGTAAAAAACATTCAAACTGAAAGGATCTTGCTCTGCAGGTACGGGTTATCCATTTAAGAGGGGCCCTGGGAATAAAGTTCATGCTCTCCCAATAAAAGTAAATTTACTGGGCCCGTGTCCCTCTAAAAGTAATGGGAAAGAGACATAACTTATTCCCCTCAGCGAAAAGAAGAGAAAGAAAGCGTCCCTGAAATTTCATTCATATATTTACAGTAGTGTGTCCGAATGCGTGCCCGCTGTAGATCAGACGGAAAAAAATGTGAAGGCTTTGGCTACCAGACTTTGTTCATGGAAAAACCTAAAGCGACTGGGTGTGAAAGAGAGTGAACCGAGGGGGGGGTAACACACCAGGACTGATGGTGTGGTTAAACCAAAGAAATTGGGGATACCATAGCCTAAACAAGTAAAAGGGCATGTGTGAGTATTTACATCAGGGATGTAACCACACAGTCTTTCCTTTTAGGACTTTTCTTTTTTAAATAACAGCACAGTATAAAGAGACTTATGTTGGAACATGGTCATATTTTAATAATGTATCGATATTAAAATATAGTATTTTCTGTGTGCCGTCGAAATATTTAAGTCTTTTTACAGGTGGAATTTCCTTTCAATGTGTAAGCGCACCGTGTAAATACTACTTGAATGTAGTTTTTATGTAGTTTGGAAACGGCTGTAGGCAAATATAATCATGATATAATTGCCTCATCTCACCGTGAAGGGGCCCATGCACAGGAACGGTCCCCTGCAGTGCCTCCAAACACTTGAATGGTATTCAGATTAGACTGGACAATGGACTTGATTATAAAAATGTTTTTGACCATTTAATTATTTTGTTGAGACAGTGAATGAACAGACAGAAATGGCAGGGTAGAGGAGGGGGTTAAGGAAACGAAGAAATGACCCAAGCAAGAATCAGGCTTTGTCAAAATATAATGTACCAGATGAGTTCTTTCTATATACATTGCATAATTCATTAGTATTAGAGTTTAAAGCACCCAAATTATATTGTCTGTTGTCTTTTGACGTTTATACCTATTACAATTCCACATAAAGTATACTGTATACTATTGTGTGTAACATACACATGTATAAAAGTAGAATTTTTAATCAGTGAGTAAACTTTATGTGCACCATTACATCATAAAGAGAGACAACAGAGGGAGCTCATCCACTCACAAACAGAGATGCAGTTACAGGGATACAGTGCTGTCACAAACAACACAAATATTAAAACCAGTCACACAGCACAAATATATTTTTAAGATCTCTTGATTTTATATATAAACAAACAAATCCAAAATAAATGAACAAAATCAATATCATGCAAGTTTTAACTATTTCCATAATTTTCAAAAAGAACTTCCCAGTTATGCTTGGCTCTAAGATTTCCCACTGGTGATAAAATCTGGAAACCCTTGGAAAAGCTTATTACATTTTTTCAGTCTGTTTGTTCAAATCTGTCAAACATCCCAATAACTACATATGACCTTAAACAGTATCCATGAAAGTATAATCAAATTCATTAAGTTAAATTCTTGAAAACTACTCCTAAAAACAAAAGCTGCTTACCATATATGAGGCCAACAGAAGGTGCTGTAAGTGCCAAGATACAAATGAGCAGAAGATATGGTCATTCAATTACTCAAACATCACAATACTTAAATGCAAAGTGTCCCAACTCTCTAAGGCGTCGTCCAAAACAAACACACCCCTAACCGAATCTTTCGCTTTCGTCAGCGCTCGGCTTGGCTAATGTCTGTCCTGTGCACTGTGACCCTTACTGCTGACTGGCTACAAGGTTCTTTTGGTACTCGGCGTGACTCTGTTTTCCAAAGCGTAATTCGGAAATCTGTAACCCCGCCTTTAACTAAAGGCAAAACAAACCATCTTCATTCTATAACCTCAGTCTATAATGCTTATTTCTATCTTTTTATTACATTTACACAAACATACTCCACAGGGCTGTACAGTGCGACATATATGTCGGACATGCTACGAAAAAATTTGCCTGTCCAAAGAGTAAATTAGCCAGGGTAGCACACGTGCGATACAGTTTGGTAGGTGCATTAAACAGAGCTGCATGTATTTGTAAAGTGCATTTATCGTTGTGCATCTTAGTGTGGGAGATTAATCAATGGTGCACCTCTATATTTCATAGTTTTAGTTTATTTTGCAAGTTTTCCGGCTCCATTGAGTCCATATACCTAGATGCATACTCACGGACGGGGAATCCTATTATTTAAATCTGGCTGTTGTCTGAGTGAATAAGCTGCACAATTTAAAGACGTGACAATTGTGGATTTCGTCTGTGTTTACCTCATTTTTAAGTCGCTTTGGATAAAAGCACCTGCTAAATGACTAAATGTAAATGTACGTGAACTTCATCTCCAGAGTTGCTCTGAGAGTTTATTTCACAAGCATTTTACTGATTGAATAAAAAGCTATCGTCAAACACACACTTAACCTCAAGCGTCTTCACGACGACCTGTCAAAATAAAAATCAGGTTAACTTGAACACTCAGGCAAAAAAATATTGAAGTTTCCTTTAGTATTTGCAATAGAAAATAGTAGTGCCCTTGTATTAAACTGCATAACAGTGTAGTAACTAGTAAGGTTAAAAAACACTATAGGATCTAGGAATTTTTCTGCAGTTTACAATAGTTAATAGCTACTATTGTATACTACAGTATTTCATGTGCACAAATGTACCACTATTGTATTGTAAAAAAAACCTTAGAAAAATTAAAACAACTATAGGCAAAATAAAAATGGTATGGCCCTAATTTATCCATCTGTATGCAACAAATATAATTTGTCAGTTATCTGCCTATTCATGTGATGAACTACACTTGCATATTTTTTTAATGGTTACAACAGACATTTTATACTTGTGCTACAGCAGTTTGGCCTGTCCTCCAAAACTCCAAACCTCTGTAGCACCAGTGCTATCTGCAAACAAAGTTAACGTAAAGCCCTGCCTCCAGCAGAATCAGTCATTTTATATGTACCACAGTACTGCATACTACAATTTTTCATATACCATGGTATTTACATAAAAGCTATAACCTAAAATAATACCATGGTAGTATCACGGTATCACCATGGTATCTTTGAAAATATTTTATGTTTGTCTTGTCCTCCCACAGTTATCACCTTCATTAAAGGTAATACTTAAATATTGTATAAATCTTAAGACAATTTTGCTTTGATGAACTAGAATGACAATATTTTTGTCTATAATGACCTTGTGTTCGCTGATATCAGCTGGCTTGTATTAGCGGGCTGCTAAAATAAAGATAAACAGAGTGTCCACTGACTGGATGGTGTGGTCTGCTGATGTAATTGAGTAATAGAGGTTAATATGCAGTTATAGGGGTACAGGGGAGATATGGTGACCCGCGCTATTTGCCCTACGACTGAAAATTATTTTCGAAGCAAGGTCAATCTCAAGTTTCAGTTCGTACCTCTGCCACAGACCGTATCGGGTCAAAAGTCATATACCAAGAGACTCATATTAAAGCTCCAATCTTCAGTCAATCAACACTTAGTTAAAAGAGTCCCATAACAAGGTAGAGATTGTGATCTGGACTGACCCTGCAGTATGTCGGTGCAGGGTGGGCTGTTATCTCTGGTTATTAGCAACCAGTTTTGGAGCTACAAAACCTATTGCTATCTCAGGTCTGAGGTCAGCAGATAAATTGCACTGAAAGAAATAAATATGGAGTAAAAATGCAGCGGAAAGTGGCAGTATCTGATCTAAAGCGCCAATAACTAAAGAGCTCAGTCGCATTCAGCAGACAGTATGTGATATACTGTGACCAGTTCTAAGGTTAATGTGTCCCACTGGATTAAACATGTCTGTAAGGAAGAAGAAAAAAATTTGGAGGACTGTGAACCAGTAGTAAATCTGAACAGCTTTTATAAGTTCTGTAAGTCAATGTGCCAACTCAGCAAGCTGGCTCAACTGCTAACTTTCGTTGAAGGGATAGTTTGGCCAAAAGGAAAAATTCTCTCATCATTTATTCACCCTCATGTTGTTCAAAATCTGTATATGACGCTTTCCTCAGTGGAACACAAAAGAAGATATTTAAAAAAATGTCTCGTGGGGGGTTTGTCTCCATACAATGGAAGTCAATAGGGGCCAATGTTGGTTAACAACATCTTTTAAACAATCTTTTTTTGAAGAAGAAGTAGAAAGAAGGTCATACAGGTTTAGAATGAAATGAGGGTGTGTAAATGATTAAAGAATTTTCCATTTTAGTGAACTATGCCTTTTAAGACTTTCAACGACATTAAGACCAAAATCTAATAATAGTTCTGAAGGAACTACCAAAAACGCCTTCATACGTTTTTAAAGACCCCATAAAACCAACTGACAAGCTTAATATTTTTCAAAGTGTTGATGTATGCCCTCGAAACAATCATAAACAATGATTTGCCACATGTATTGTAGAGAACATCTGATTGGACAAAACTCTGTGTGGTACAAGATGAGTCGTCAAGAGCTTTGGTCTATTTTTTCTCGGCATTAAAAAAAAACACCCCAGCCCTACTGACTGCTTAAAACACACATATACAAAAAGACACAAAACTCTAATTTAGATTTAATGTGGTCTGTAAAAAGACAGATACCATCATGACTAAAAAAACACTAACATCAGTCAAAGAAAACAGAGCCGATGTTATGAGAACCCTTCGTTAAATCCTTGTTTAAATGACGACCTTTCAAAAACTGAGGAACTTTTTGAAGTATTATAGTAGTTGTTCAAAAAAAAAGAGCAGTGGGACCCATTTAGATGTGCTCATTCAGACAGCGCCGGGACTTCTGGGATGTCTCCAGCACCCGTTCCCTGATAGCCCAGTCTTAAGTGCACAGAGGTCTGGACTTTGTTAAGATCTCTTCGATTTCCCTGGAATTGTAAAAAGTCTCTCTTTTATTTAACTTTTTTGGAGAAAAGGGTTCCCTTTCACACCAGCCGCAGGAAAGTTAAACACTCCTGACTAGCCATTGATGGTAATATTAATCTTTTCAAACAGGCTGAAAAGGGAATGTTAAACAATCTTACAGAAACATGGGGCCAAACATGGGGCCATATACAGTTCAAAACGCCTACTTTAAAGCGTGTTAGTATGTTTCAAAGGGAGATCGGTGGCACAACTGCGAGGAGTGTATTACAATGTCTTATAATCACAGTATAGAAATCATGTCTATTTACAGTAAATGAATTCTATTATGAAAAAACGTAAGCAAATCCTCTGCCAGAAAACTAGTTTGCCAGTGTTGGCAGAAGGAGGACAGAAGTAAAGAACAATATTGGGTTTAAAATGACAGACACTGAAAAGAGGTCATCTTTATGTGATGCAAAGAGAGAAACATGTTTACAAAAGTTTCAGAAGTAACAGCTTGAAGAAACTTAGAGATTTTGGATAAGATAAAAAACATTGTAGAAAAAAATGGAGACAGGGTGTAAAGAAAAGAAGTCCATACCTTAGACGTTTATTAAAGATTGTCTCGTGGAAATCCATACACGTAGTTAAATTCGTATTTCACCTTGTTCTTTCAGTACAGCAGAACATTGCTCTTATTAATAGCCACTCCTCCCCTATTTTACATTCTCCCTTGGGTTTTCTTTTAAGTATAGAACCCAAAAGATTAGAGAGTGGTAGGGTATCCTATGTCAAAGAAAAAATATAGAGAATTCTTCAATATCATAAAGGGATGGTTCACCTTTGACTAAACTTTTTTTTCTACCATGGTAGTCAATGATGCCCCAGAAATATTGGTTGCTAACCTTCTTCCAAATTTCTTTCTATGTGTTCATCGGAATAAAGACGTTTATACTGATTTGGAACAACTAGAGGGTATACACAGTATATATATATATATATAGGGAGAGAGAGAGGTGATTCTGAAGGGATGGCTGACATTTGGGCCGTAACAACAGTGACCATTGTTTCTTGTCTCAAAGTTCAGCCCAATCCCCATCCATGGTGTTCGATTACCTCCTTTCCAGGTGGTCCCCATAAAAGAAGGCAGCGTTAAAAGTGAGGGCCAACAAAAGAGGGAAGAAAACATATTGCTTTTATTAAAAGGTTTATGAATAAGGTCTTCAGTGTGAGTAATCATAATGTGCAGCTGTGTTGAGCATCCGAGAAGCTCTAGTCACAACAGGAGACTGTATAGAGTGTCCGCCCCTACCTGCTGTTTCAAGACCAGCTTACCCTATTCAAGTCTTCCCTTTCCAAAAGATAAAGTCAAGTGAACCTAAGATCACTGAATCAAAGCCAAATCTGTAGTAATCAAAGAACCGCCATAAGAATCTCATCTGTTCTCAAAAGCACAGGGTGCCTCCATTACGGTCACAATCCTAAAAATGTTCTGTGCATTAAAGTGCTCATATGGCGTGAATCCTTGTTTTTTTGTGTCTTTGGTGTGTTATAAGTTGCCCATGCTTGTATTAGGCATGTAAAATTGCCAAAATTAAAGTGCCGGAACAAAAGACGCATTCTATCTAAAAGCGAATGCTCACCCAGACCTGCCTGAAACGGCTCGTGTAACCACACCCCCACAAATCTATGTCAGTTTGTGGTATCAAGATCGCCCAAATGTCTACGCAAGTAAAGTGGGCGTACCTATCAGTACAATTGCTTTAAAACCTGATGGTAAGAGGCGTTACATTTCCATCACATGCTTGCAGTATTCGACCAATCACTACGCACTGTTTAACTGGCCAATCATAGCACACCTTGCTTTTAAGAGCGATGAGCTTTGTAAATCTGCCTTCCTCAACATCTTTCCTTTTTGTGCCTCAACACTTTCTCATCAGTGACCTTCTACTCTTCAGAGTTCAAAAACTCCTTCCATCATTTCTCATATTTCCTCTCCTCCCCACTACGAGACCAGCTTGAGGCCAGCTTAAGACCATCTGTGTCCGGACCCCTTGTTCTGCTCATTGACACCAGGCTCCAAAATACATATCTGCTCTGTAATTCATTAAAGGAAGAGTTTCATTAGACTCCCAGTCACAACATGTCACAAGGGTCGTTTTCTTCCCATCCTGTTTGCCACGTACCGCACCAACAAGAGATTGACACTTTGATAATTCTCTGAAAAAAATGTAGGTGTGGAGAGAGGAGGGGGAGCAAAGAAAACAGACATCTTCCTGACCCCTTTTCGTTTTGATGGAATCTGACAGGAAGACTTCCTTTGATGATGACAGTAATGACTACCAACAGGCCAACGTGCGGCTCAAAGGGATCTCTTTGCATACCTTCGATGAAGGCAAATAGCCCGAAACGTGCTGAGCTGCCGTCTGTACGAGTCTCAGAGGCAGACAGGCAGGTTTGGGCTTTAATCAATATTAATGTAATTTGGAACGCAGCCAGTAATGCCAAATGGTCAGGGGTTCAGGGTTTGATTCTCAACTACACTGAAAATACCCACAGTGCCGACAAATGAAATCAGGACCAGTTTGAGACGTGCGTCAGCGTGTTAAATAAAGACCACGCGACTGTTAGCTTTGAATGCTGGACCACTTTGGAGCATTAGATGAGCAGACGTACCCGTTAATCTTATCAATTACTGGAGAAAATGTCAGTTGATGAAGGGTCAACTGATAACTAAGATAGAACAAGACATATGACGCTAAACAAATTCATTGAAGGCAAACTAACTCGAAAAAATTAGAAGGAAAACTACATAAGCATTTCGAGCGGACTAGTTCACCCAAGAGCAGTTTAAAAATATTACTGCTTTCCTTCTAAAACCTTGTATCTCCATATTTTGTGGAGATACAAAATCTATTTAAATTTTTTGCTATAAATCGTAATTATTATTATTTCACCCTTTTTGTTTGTAATTAGGTTTTGCAAATATCTACTAATAAAAATGATTATAAATGTTTGTCAACTTTGACAAAACAGTATTTAATCATACAAAAAGTACATTGTTATTCCATTTCCAGGAAAACAGCTAAATCGGACATCTGAGGTTTTCGAACGAAAGCGAATACATGGACTTACGTTGAATAATCATATTTATTGATTTAATGTCAAATTGTACTGTATGTTCCAGCCAACTATTTTACAAGGTGGATGGCTAATAAATGATACAAAACCGCAAAATTATTACGAATATTAGAGAGAAAAAAATAACAATGAAGCCCACCCCCAGGGGCGATTCTGGGATTTTCATTTAAGGGGGGTATGATTAAGAGGGTATGATTAAAAATATATATTTGACAATTGGGGTAGGGCTGTATACTACTTACCTTATTGCTATCCACTATTTCATTGTATTCCCTGTATTTCATATATGGGAGTAGGAGTACTGACTGAGCTATATACAAAACTGTAAAAAATGTTTGAAACATTTAGATGTGACCAGTCAATTTAAGTTTTACAATGAAGACTTCCTGATTCATTATTTACTGTACAAACACAAATACACACGTTTCATTAAAAGTAACAACATGAATTAGCAATTTGCCACTTCTATAAATCAATTACTTAAAATACAACACAAATCCCTTTACTCTACTCTTAATCTAATTTGTCATGATACACTAATGATTGATTATTACTTAATACAAAAAAATGTATTTAATAAAACAAAACAAAATAACTCCAGATGATGTTTCTCTCTCTATGCCATTTGTTGCTTTCAGACAATGATGTGTGTGTTTAACCATTTCTGTGCATGGCTGCATAATGTAATGCCGAGATACATCTTAATATGTTTTAAATTATAAAAAGTAAATTAAAATAAATCATGATCGTTTTCTTAAGTATGTTTTCATGAGTGTTAATCGCTTAATTTTTGTTGGACGAAAAACAACTATCACATTGGCAAGGTGAACGCAGCGAAGACGTACAGGTATTGGATGAGAAACCGAACCGTGTACTGGTCCAGTAACATTATGTAAACTGCAATTACAAGAACTGCACCGATGCAGATGTCATATCATAGCAATCTATCAATAAATGCACACACACACCTTGTACTCTCTGATGTTCGCTCCGCTCGGAGCCCCTGCGGATTGAATAACGCGCTGAATCCATGCAGACTTAGATAAGAGGAGGAGCCGAAACTTGACGCATCGCGCCGCCGTTTCAAATTAATTTTTAAAGTGACCTGAAGCGATCACAAATTAATTAATCTAATATTTTTTTAGGGGGGCTGGGCAGAAGTTTAGAGGGGCTGAAGCCCCCCTAAATAGGGCCTAGTGACGCCCCTGCCCACCCCTAACCTTAACTCTACAGTTAACCATCACTGCAAACAATACCTTAACGCAAACATGATATTTGTACACTTTATAAGAATAAATCATAAAATAGAAAAAATCCAAATCATAAGATTTAGAAAAAGATCAGGTAAACCATGACGTTGCATTTTGTGACATTGTCAAAACAATACAACGTCACAGTCGAATGCACTACATGACGTGACAAACAAGATTGATTCAACGTAAAAAAACAAAATCCATGAATGAAAAAATCAACTCTAGTAGGAGAAAATAACAACATACCAGAGTCACTAAAATAAAAGTATCGTAGCGTTCTATATTATCATATGGTTTCATGCGAATAGGTGTTGAGGCCTGCAGCATGGAAATATGCAAACATTAACAGAGAATAACACCGGGTGTGATATTAATGCACCTACTGTCAGCTGAACAGAAACATGTGGCGAGTCTGGTCATAAGTTTTAACACAAACAGGTGCTGGCTGACTTAAATGAAGTTAGACTTACAAATGTGATGGTTACTAAAGTCTTCATCAAGACACAGACGACATGCTTTCTGTGTAATCTCAGTTTGACCTGCTAAAGGTTTCTGGACTGCTTATTGTAAAATTCTAAATAAAATATGTACAGAGACAAAACCCCAACAACAACAGAACCCAATTCTCTTGGAATAATATACATACTTACTCACACATACAATTTTAACTAACTTAAAGGATCAAATTAAGCTAAGAGTTTCCCATAAGACACAATTTCCTATCATGTTCTTTTATCTATTGTATTTTATGGCAGACAACAGAGGGTTTTAAATGTAGGGCAGCGCAGAGGAAAGCAAACTGGACTTACATTGGGGGCCTTCCAGGCAGAGGGGTGGGAGCTGGATCTGTGAGAGAGAATAGAGATTGTAAACAAGATGTTAAGAACAATTCACCCACAATTTGTAAAGGAATCAGGAATACCAGTAGTGTTATACTTTAGACGCCTTAATATTGAAATGCATTAATGGCTGGCATCCATAAAAGTAGTGCAACAATACTACACATAACATCAGGACGCTTTGGTGCGGCAGATAAAAGCAGTCCAATCGGAAAAATAAATACGATCTTTTTTACAGTTAACACATCTATACACAGACAGTATGGCATCAGTTGTCTTAAAGCGGCCCTGCGCCGATGTGTCATGCATCCTGACTTCTTTACAATGTTAAAGTGCTGTCTTCTTATGCTTAACATGGTCAACCTGACAAAAAACAAGTTGGGCTATTATGTAGTGTTTCTGTGCTCAATACACTCCCCCAGGTTTTTTTCGAACATATAAAACTGTTTGGCAGCAACCTTTCTTAGTCCCTTATTGGACAATTCTCCCGGAAAAGCGCGAGGCACGACCACAGGAGAGAAGGAGAAGGATTAGCGCAGATGTCGCTTTCACTTGTAAGCAGGAGATAGAGATACGTTCGCAAAGTTCAGGTGTTTGTTTGTTCACTGCATTTGGGTGATGAATGTTATAAAAACGTTGGATATAACACTGGATTCGGAGATCGTTTGAAACTGATATATGGAGTCATCCCAGCGCTAAAACATGCTGGACATGAACCACTCACGGTGAGTGAAACTGTTGTCTATGTTTTGTTGACTATTTGCCTTGGTTCAGCCTACCCCTCCCCCCCGGACACGTTGTATGTTTTGGGAAACAATCGTAAAGCTGTATCTATCTTTTATAAATGTGATCAAACTAAATACTCTTCGAAGATACGAAGTATGCAATACTACTCTATAGGTACTCAAGATTAATATAAGATTGGCTGAAAACCCTTGTGTTACGCCCGCTTTAAATTGAAAACATGAGGGAATACCGGAGAAACATTAATACAATTGGTAAATTCAACATAACATCATAGCAACTGTAGGAAACAGGATGTTGTAACCAATCAAATACAGATCTGTTTTTCATCCAAGAATAATTATGTAATCATCACAGTATCGTAAAACTCACCAAATTTGACGAACAGAATTCCTGTGGTGGATACCGTGCCATATGTGTTGGTAGCCACACATTGAAAGTAGCCTGTGTCTGTGGTGTCCAGGTTCCGAATTCTCAGTCGTGAGCCGTACGAAGTCGGCCTGTAAGAGATACGCCGCGGTTCCTGGACCACGGGGGCATCGTTTTTTAGCCAGCGTACATTGGGTGGTGGGTTCCCTGAAACGTGGCAATGTAACTCAGCTGTCTGACCGAGGGAGGTAGTGATGTTATTCATGGGTGCATCCAGTTGTAAAAAGTGACCTGAAAGGACAAGACGAACAAGTTGAGAGATACTGTATGACGTGGCAAACGCATTTCAAATACCCAAAGTGAACCGACAGACCGAATTATTTAAAGGACAGTAAACCTAAAAATTAAAATTCTGTCATAATTTACTGATGTTGTTTTAAACACGTATGACTCTTTTCCATAAAACACAAATATTAGTGACTGTCAGCCCACATTCACCTACTGTATGAAAAAAGAATTAAAAAAATAAATATTTCCTTTCTCGTGTTTAATGAAAGAAGAATCATGTACAGTAGGTCAAACACATTTGCAAACGTGCATTTGCAACCACACACGCTACATATCGTGCGTAGCAAACCTCTTGAGCCGGAAGATAGTAATTTTTGACATGATATTTAGTGGTTGCCACTTGGTGGTAAATCATTAGTTTGTCTCAACGGAGGTGGATAGCGCCAGAGGGAACGGTAGAATCTTCTGGAAACTTCCGTCTCCAGAAAACCTGTCTTGCCAGGCCTACGGCTATCTTTGATAAGGCGCCAGCATAAACATGACAACCCCCAATAATTCACCAAAACTGACAGAGAAATACAAGTGTTTAAGGTGAGCTGAGTAGATCTGACCAGTCAGAGTCTTGGTATGGCCATGGGAGAATAAGTCTATGGAAAAGTTACAAAAATGGTGTACTGTTCTTACACTTCGTGGTCACGGACTTAAATCACAAGCAGGGTAATAGTGGACATAAAATGTTGTGTGTGTGTATCAGTGAACACACAAATTTTGTAAAACGTATACAGTACTGGGATTCCACTGCAAGTTACTTAGAATAAAAGCATGTGCTACTGTAAATGTATAAAGGTCTCGAGGAAATTTAACAGTTCCACACATATAATTTTGACCTCTGTAGGCTTCCCCTGGACATCCTGTTGAGTCATGTGATTGTTTTGGCAGACAGGCTCTGACAGGCTACTGATGGTATCATGACAAGCCCTACTGGTAGAGCAAAGAGTAAAAATGCACTTTTACTTTCACCTGATGAGAAGTAAAGCTGTGCATATCATACATACAATCAGAATACCTTTCAATACGTACAACTAGAAAGTGTTGAGTAGGGAATTGTGCACTGAACCCGGTTACGCAAAAACCCATTATAGTTCTGGTTCTTCTGAATTCCCAATGAATAACTACACAGTCCAATATACCAATAAGAAATTGAGTTCTCATTTTGGTCTTTTCCTCTTCAAATCTAGTGCCATCTTCTCAGAAGAGGTCAAACTGTGCTGCAATGTTAAGAATGTGACTTTGACGAGAGAATTAATAAAAGTATATTGAGTGCGAGCCATGAGTGCGGACCCCCAGGGATACAGGCCAGGTACGGAGCCGCAGGGCTCACAGCTGTGCAGGTATATCCACAATATTACTCAAGTTGAGGTGGGGGTTGAATTCCTTTGACAACCATTCTGTTCTGAAAAACTCCAGCGCTGTTTCAACTATACCTGACAGCAGTGTTCAGCAAACTCTGTCTAGAGTTACCGGGTAGATTTGAGGGGATTTTGTTGATTGATGTCATTAATAGGAAAACAAGGAACAGATCTGAGCTAGAAATGATGCTTAACCCAGGACCGAACCTGCAACTTCTTAAAATCATTTGTATGATTTTGAATGTGAATGTATTTGTATGGGTATGTATACAATTGGTATACACCACTGAATATACACAATTTTTGTGTCCATTCACACCTCATCCTACTCATTTCTATCTCCCCTCCGCTTCTCCTACCAACTCGTTCTCTCATTCCAGACAAGTCTCGTCTGGGGGCGGCTGAGGGGGAAAGATCTTCCTTCCCATGGTGGAGATCTTCTTTATCCCTCCATCTTAATTTCCTCCATCCAAACATCAGCTCTCTTAAAATAATACACAAGAAATGGAACCGAAAAAAGCATTTAACCACAGGGGGATCAGTTCCTACCCACAATGCATCTGCCTGACGAGCCTAATCTTTTGGACACTTCCACTTCCTTCATATGCTGTACGGATGTGGTGACTGGTTTTGAACACCAGCCAGATGGAACCAACCGCACACAGACCCCCACACACATGTAATTCAGGTGTTTATTTATCAAATTTCTGCCGATGATTTGAAGCACTAATCTGACAATTTGAAGTTACATGTGGACAATAGTGTCGATTGTTGCCAGCAGAGTTGTGTTTGGACGGTAGGATCTCTGTTTACTGTGTTGATATCTAGGAAAATTATGTTCATGTCTATCATACGTTTCTGCTATGTATCACAGAGAATCTCGAAGTAGACTATTGATCACAACTGACCCCAACAAGCTGCAAAAAACTAACAATGTGATATTCAAATAAACTTAAATATACAGTGTACACGAATATTGAGTAACACTCTGTTTTAAAGTGACCGATCTATTGTTTTCAGTATCAAACTTCACAATGCATTGTGGGATTGACCTAAAAGTTATAATTCACCCAAAACTAAAAGGTCTGTCATCATTTACTCACCCTTATGTCATTTGAAACCTGTTTGACTTCCTTCATTCAGCAGAAGACAAAAGAAAATATTTTGAAGAATCCTGTTAACTGGCCCCAATTCCCTTGCATTGGTTTGTGTCCATACAATAGAAGCGAATGGGGGTCAGTGCTGTTCGGCTGCTAACTTTCTTCAAAATATCTTCTTTTGTGTTCTGCGTCAGAAAAGAAGTCATAAAGGTTTGAAATGACAAGAGGGTGAGTAAATAATGACAGAATTTGTATTTTTGGGTGAAATAACACTTTAATGTGATGATGCCTTAAAATGCTTTCCATGAAAACTATAATTTTATGGGGTTTTACAGTTTTATTTAACAGAATTTTTATGTTTTTGAAGCGCGGTAAACATAAAACTGTAAATATACAAGCTTGGCATAGAATAATGAGGAAAAACTATTATTTTATTTTATAAAAAATTGCTTTACATTTTTTTGTTGCCTGAGCTGCCGGAATCATACAGTTTTTTTTCAAATATTTTTTTTTACAATTACGCACTTACCAGATGTTTTTGTCTTTTTTCTACACGTCTTTCGTTTATGTATGTTCCCTGGGTTTGAACCCATGATCTTTGCGTTACTAGCACAATGCTCAACCAGTTGAGACAGTATGCTCACCAGGTCTTCCAACAAAGCCAATCTATCAACAGGTTTTTATCTAGTGGTTTCATTATTTTAAACGTCTCTTTGTTTTGTGACCTTAATCATCTAGCCAGCTGCTGGTCAAAAGCAAAGGCCTGTGAGGTTGATGAAAAAGCGGAGAGCAGGGAGAACGATGTTGTGTTGACAGCTGTATTAAAATGCCAAGCAACAAATTCCGACTGAGATCAGAATTTGCATCCCAAAGCAATTAGGATCATTTGGAAAAATCACAAAGTGGACTTAATGACTCCAATTCTTTAAATAGATTAATTGCTACCGAGTTTTGTTCGAGACAAGAAAAACATATAAACGACACAGGGAATAAAAGAGGAAGGAGCAGGTTTGGAATGGAGCTGTGCGCTGATGTGATATGTGCTTGTTGATCTTTGTCTGTGTGTTTTAACAAGGAACAAAAAAAAACAGATGGAAAAGTGAGGTACTTCGCTCTTACTGAAGAACACATTTGAACATAAAACAACTCAATAGCATTGAAAGGTGTTTAGTGATCTAATGGAAAATATTTTTAGTTCTCTTCACTTTTGTTCCAAATTGCATCTTGACACCACAGACCAGGGATCTAGATGTACCCTGACACCGGAAACCCCGGAATGACGTACCGTCCCAGACAGTGCAGGACTGAATGATGACGTAAGATGACACAAGACATACCGCTGCCATCCTGCAGCTCACATGTTCCTGCTAGCAAAGCTGTCTGCTTTGGCAATCAAAACCAACGTTCATCTCCAGACAAAACATTCAGCAATCGCACCCTTTCAGTCACTCCACTGCTGAGCTAATGCTGTCCCAGACTGGCAGAACAGAGCTTTAACTCACCTCTTTCAGCTCCGCTGGACATGTTCCAGTTCGACGAGGACACCACGTTTGGGTCTGAGAGAATCTCTGCATCTGTAGATAAAAAAGGCAAGAAAGAAAATGAAGACATTAAAGACTTGTTAAACTGTACAACAAAGTAGTGTGGTGGTACCATGTTACAGTGAAGATATCAGATTAAGTTCTATTCTAATCTATTCTACAGTATCCTATCCTGAATAGTGAAACAGTAGATTCTGAGTTTATCTTGGCTATTTTTACACTAAATCCAGGTTCAGTTCACTTTCGTGAGAGATATGACACAACACGCTTCAAGAATGTGAAACTGAAGAGATATTCATGTTGTTATTAGCGCTCTGTGTGTCCGAGAGTGTGCAGGTAAACCTGCCTCTAATACACCTAGATTACAGACCTGTTACTGTACAAAGGGCATTTTATTACAGTGTAGCAACGCAATATGGGCAAGTGTTGACAGCTCCGGAGTAGGTGATGCTCATCTCACAATGCCCCCCTTTGAGAGAGATTAGGGATATTTTCATCATTTTAGTACAGAGGACAATAAACAATGGGACCGAGGCAGTACAGAAGGCAGAAAAGAGGTGCATGGTGCTCCAGGAATGTATGACCTTAGTTCATTCCTATCTCATCTGTGTGTGCATCTGAAGGAGATAGCATGAGGAGGAGAAAACATTTACTAAAAATGAATGGAAATCATGCCGATGTTAGTTAAAGGAACAGTTCTCCCTTAAACTAAAATTCTGTCATCATTTACCCACCCTCTTGTCATCTCCTACCTGTGTGACTTTCTTTCTTTCATCTGCAGAACACAAAAGAAGATATATGGAAGAATGTCGGTGTCCGAACAACAGCAGTACCCATTCACTCTTATTGTATTTACACAAAAGCAATGTGAATGGGTTCCCCCGTTGTTCTGTTTTCAACATTTTTTTTCAACATCTTCTTTTGTGTTCTCCAAGATATCATTTTTTTTAAATAATAGCAACAGGATATAAGAAACATGTTCACATATGCAACTTGGTTCAGTATTTTGTTTTAATGAAATATATGGGCTTTATTTATATAAGTACGCCTTCAATGTCCAATACATTTTGCAGCTACTGTACATCAACAAAACATACATTTGGATATTTCATTATTTTTCTTTAGAAGTTTACAAGACTAAATGATAGTTGCTTATCTTAATTTTATAAATAATTAAAAGAGATTTTAAAAAGGTCTTTGGTACGACCTTCACTTTGAACAGTTTGGTCAGCAACGTCGTCTACCAAAGCAAATGCGCATGCACATGTTGTCTGTAGTACATGTGTGCATTAAAGAATCCCTATGTAAAGAAGACGTCTGATAATGGATCACGCAGATTCCCTGTTGACTGGGCTTACAGTGAAGGATAAATCTCCAGTGTGCTGACAGCCTCAGAGCTCTGCTGGAACCATAGTGAGAAAGGGGGGTCTCATTTTTTGTGGACATCTCATTCCACCTACAGCATGAAGCCAAACGGAAGGGCGCACTTCCATTTGGGAATGATCATTCCAATATATTGCAAATTCAAAAAGATTTAGTCGAACCCGTGCAGTTCCAAAACCTAGTGAGCCATCTAAAGGGGCAATATTTTGAGGCAAAATATTTACCGAAACTGTTTAAATAATGCTACCAGCTAAGAACGATGTTGTAGCAAAATGTTAAGGCAAAATCACATATCTTTGCGATAAACACAATCCCAGAATGCAATGCAAACCTACCAGAATAACTATTCCAGGACGACCACTTCAAACTCAAGATCTATGTGTGAGAAAATATGCATAAGCTAAATTTTTAATCACTACTATAATCAAGTGATTTATTTACCATTATATGTTTTCACAGAATGTCTACAATATATTTTACACTGACTCGAACAGAGCTTTATTGCTGTGAAGTAAATAGAGAAATCTGGAAAGTGGCGCAGAAAGAGATAGACAAGCGTCACAGTGTGAACACAGAGGTGTGATTATGTTAACTGGGTGTTAATTTAATAGTAAATGTGCCTGGTGTTGGAAAACATGTCACAGTAATGAGCTGCTGATTTACACACACACCTGTTAGCACCGATGATCTCTCTTGCACACACACTTAACATTTTTACTGGGGTAGGAACCAGCAGCTGCATGGGGCATGTGTTTAAACGCCCTTCCAAAACTGACAATGACAACAACTTAAAATGACACTCATTAGTGATGTGTCTATAACAGGTCGCTTCATTTTGTTCATTACTTATAATGGCGTGACCTTGCAGGCGTGTCATCTGTGTCTCTCTTTGTATGAGATTCTGAAAATATAATACTATGAAAATCCCATAAATTGTTATTGAGATGTGAAAAAGACTACATACATACATAAAGTGAAAAATTCAATTGTTGTCAAGTCAATTCCTACTGAAACTTTGGGCATTTTAAGCTTTATATTTGATTTGAGACAAAAAAGTGTTTAATAATCGGACAGAAGATTTTGAAGAATGTTGGTAATCGAACATTAGCGGTACCCATTCACTTCTATTGTGTAGACCCAAAACCAGTGCAAGTCAATGGGTACCTTTTTTACCTAAATCTTTGTGTTCTGAAGAAGAAAGTAAGTCATACAAGTTTGAAATGACACATGGGTGAGTAAATGACAACATGATTTCAGGTAATGTAGCACTTTACCAAATTCAACATATGCAAAAATTCATTTCTCAAAAATCTTTTGTAGGCCTCTCTCCAAAAGCTTATAAGTTGTCATTAAAAAACTATTTCTGAATCAAGAAAATGAATGGGACTGTTGCTCTCTGTTGTCCGACCACCACCCACCCTAAGAAGGGTCAGGACTTAACCACTTTGCCACAAGAGAAGGGAAAGAGCGAGAGAGCTTGCTCAGGTTGAATTTGCTCTGGCCCCCTGAACATATCAAATCATATGAAATGCATTTTTAGTCCACACCTGCAGGCATGGCTTTCATTAGCTAATCATGAAATATTAGGAAATTGCAGTGCAATTTTGAGATTCCCATTCTAATTTTGCCAAACAACAAAGAGCTGTTTTAATTGGGAACATTTGTTAATGATGACATTAAAAGAAAACAGTACGCCTGAAAATCAAGGAAGGCATCTGGTACAGTATTCACAGCTTCAACAATGTTCTGCAATTAACGGGGAAGGTCATGGGTCATAAAGAACAAACGATTCTGACTGAAATGATTCTGACTCATTCTTAAGCCATTTAACACAGACCCTTCTAGACCATCACATCATCTCAATTAATCAATTTTGATACAAATTATGGAAAAAAATCCATAATGATTGTATATTCTTTAAATTTACTAAAGAAACTTTCGAACACACTTCAACTGGTTGAACTACATATTTTTATTCTCTCAGCCCATCTTCAAATCCAAAACTTTAATACACTCCACTTGGTTAGTATTAGCATGAGATCATCAAAAATGTCTGCAAGAACGCTCACAAAGACAGATTTATTGATATTTCGGCTGTACTTCAAAAATCACACAGACTTTGAATCACATCTCAGGTTTAATAGTGGAGGACTACAACTTCCCATTTGGAAAGAGACCTGACCTCGAACGATCTGGTTTTGTGTGCATATGGGAAAGAAAACTACAACTGCATTTACAACAACCGTGCAATCAAATATGACTGTATGATTTGTTTCCCAAGTCTGAAATTATGGCTTTTTATGTGGTTCCTGTTATGGATGTAAGTCATGTTATACTATAATTATTCAATGGTTTTCTGCTATGAATTTTTTTTAGAATGCAATAAATTGTGCTTTATTCCAAGTATCCCACAAAACACTATCACACAGTGGCAAAGCATATTCACATGAAAATCCCCTCACCATTAACATAAGAATATACAAATTCCTCTCACAAATGGGCTTCAAAAATTAAAACAACTCTTATCGTGGGATCCAAAAATCTGAGACCACTATCAAAAAAACTTCTGTCACACAAAAAAACACAAATGTCAGGCCTTGTCAAGACTTCTGAAGGGTCTTAAGACACCCTCAGACCCCAGAGGGTTAATGTTGGCTGATAATGACGACAGATTTACTTAAGTATAAGATACCCTGTGAGCAAACAGTTGTCTGTATCTTTCTGTGTTTGAGAGGGCTGGCTGCTTACATGAATTATTAACATAATTGTAGTACGTTGGGCACTTGGATGCAAGTGGAAAATGTAAAGGTGGCTGGGCCAGAGATAATAAAGCAACTTAATGACTGGAGAAAGTAAAGGAAAAGCCAAGGATGACGATTCCGATCATAAACTGAGCTCAAACTCTACGGCTTGTCTTGGCTTGATGTTTCCTGACAACCCTGAAGAAACTACTGAAACAGTGCTGCTTCTGTAAGGAAATCTTATATGCAAGAAGATACATATAAGTAGGAGACAGATATGCAGAAAATCTAAGCTTCTTTCACTTTCTCAGGTGTCACCTTCTCTAAAATCAGAGAGGAAGGGAATAACCCCACCTGAATGGACTACAGGGAACAGGAACCAAACCACCACCAAATTCACCGTCCTGTCTCAGGAAACTGAGCTGTAATGTGATAACCCTGTTCAGGCTCCAGGGACCCAGATGGCCTGGTACAAACCAGGCGTAGAGAAGCTGGAGACTGGGCAATGAACCAGGGTGAGCGCTGGCCGTGGCCAGTGTAATACAAGGACCTTTCCCATTAGCACAACAAACCCCAGACCACACAACAAATGGTTTTGATGCAGCTGAAAGGTAGTCCTCTCCTCCGGTTAGCAAGACAACAGCCAGGCCCACCGCTGGGCACCCCTCCTGGGAGCTAAAGGGAATGAGCTAGCATTAGCCCCAGGGCGAAAGTACAAAGCTGTTAATAATGGACAACAGAACTGCTTTAAACGTAACATCTAAGAATCTTAAATGGATTTTCGAGAAACAGTCCTAAGAGATATGAGTTACATTGACGTGCAAGTTTATTAAGATGTGAAATGAAATATAAAATGTAGCTAAGAAGGAATCAGCAGTCTCTACGCACAACACAATCCAAACTGGGCAAAGATTATATACTATGATTAAATTAAATGAGTTAGTATTTTGCCATAGAAAGACACAAAATATCTCTTCATCTTTAAGAGACATTAAATGAGAGCATGTTTAATTGTAGCATAACATTGTAGTTGTACATTGCTTTTCTCTGGATAAATTATCAAATGCTATCATGCTAACAATGTCACGCTAACAAAAAATTGTAATTCAGTTAATGAGAGTTGTTAAAGCTATGAATTCCAGTTATGTTATATAGCATATACTTTATTATTATACTTCAGTATAGCGTTTTCTACGATTTGTACATTTTTACATGGTTCACATCATACAATTTCAGATGAATTAGTTACGAATTCCTGTTCGATCAGTCTAGTACAAAAGATTATGTGGGAAAGCTACTTTGCGATATTAAACAAATGAACATTTTGCTATAGAAGGTGTAAAACGTCAGTTTAGAGATTTGTATTCGTAAATTATCTTTGCTTTTTGAACGGACTACTTTAAATAAACCTGTACGATCTGATTTAGGAATTTAATTATTCATTGCATCATAATATTGAAGTTTTCACACCACATTGCTTTATCTGGATAAAGAGGTGGTGTAAATGAATTGCAAATATAAAAAGACCTGAACTAGCATAACGCTAACGAAAAATGTAGTTCTGTTAGTTGTTAATCTAGGTTAGTTACTCCCCAAACACTGGCACAAAGAGACTAAAAGGTAGTATTGGTGAGCTTGCATTTTATCTAATTGCTGAACTCTGTTCTATGTTTTCCACATTTTAGCACAGAATGAAACTGATGTGTTAATTTTCTTTCCCGATCACAATAATGTATTATATTTACAGTTAATTTGCTGCTGAAAGAGAACAGTCTGAGCACAGGCTGAATCAGGACATCCTATACAATCAAGATCAAGAGTAGAGATTAGCATATTCCTAAAAGCCCCCGAACCACTTCAAAGCAGACTCTTCGTTTACATATCTCTCCAATTTCAGCGTTGTTTGGTCAGACGCACAAAACGTCACAAACGCCCTATTGCTTTAACATTTAATGACCCGTGTATTCGCGCAGTGCAATCTCTGGGCATATCGGGTCACGCTGAGATCTCCCAGGAACATTTTGGAATGCGCTCTGCTGGTTACCACCTACTGTAGAAGTCATTTGTTTTCTGCTGACAGGCTGGAGAAAGCTATCTCACTGTGCCAGATTAACAACATGCTGAAATCCACCACTGGCGTGGAACAGGATCTGGACACAAACACAATCTCAGGTGAAGAGAGAAAGGCACGTACCATGGAGATCAGTAACACTGCTGCGAGAGCCTGTCGGTTTTATGAAAATTCACACACACACCAAAAACAACACACCGAGTTTAAGTCCAAAAAGGTTTTGGGATGGATGAGAACCGGAGATCCTCCGGTTAATGCGAGACAATTTGGAATGTCTGTTCAGTTTAAATATCACGGGAGGCTTCGGGTTTGATCCAAATCCTTGTGATCAGAATTGCCAAATACTTTCCTCGGTTTTTCCTTAAGCCTGATAGAAATAATGAGGAGAGAGTAACGAACAAACCACGCCAGCTGGACATGAGTCGAGGTGCATCTTAAACCATTTAAAGGCATTGATTGTCTACTGCCTTAGGGATGATTGTGGAAAATGATACAAACCAAAGAAAGTTTTTGTGCGCTACCAGTGATACTTTCAAATTGTCCGTCCAAGATCTTCAAGTGCAGGAGTAAAGCGTCTGCCGCTAATCTGTTAGTGTACTGTAAACTAACCTTCTAACCCTCAAACAGCAATTTTGTGAAAGTTTGTTGCTCTATATCCTATGCTGATTCTTCAACTACAGTTGATGCTAAAAATGATGTGGAAAAAGACGGCTTTTTAAGCAAATGTATTATTAAAGCTTTTAAAAAAACGTTGTATAATGTTGCATTGTTGTACTTGGTGTGTAAAGTTAAGGTTAAAGATATAGTTTACCCAAAAATGAAAATTGAGTCATCATTTCCTCGCCCTTAACCTGTCTACATTTCTTTGTTCTGATGAAATCAAAGAAAGATATTTGACAGAATGTTTGTAATCGGTTCCGGGTCACTATTTACTACTAGGAAGATAAACTACTATAACAGACAATGGTGACCCAAAACTATATGGTTTCCCACATTTCTCAAAATATCTTCTTTATTGTTCAACAGGGCAAGGTATTTTCATTTTTGGATAAACTATTCCTTTAACTTTGGGAAGAATTTAAAGGGATAGTTCACCTAAAAATGAGCTGCTCAAGTTTTTCCAAACCTGTAGAAATTGTATTGTTCTGTTGAACACAAAGAAAGATATTTGAAAGAATGTTAGCAACTGAGATTATTGGGGCACCATTGACTACCATTAAAATGATTGTCATAGGTGCCCAAGTACTGTTTATTTTCCCAAATTCTTTTTGTTCAACACAACATTTTTTTCTACTACAGTAAAAAATGGTGCCCAGGAAATCTCAGTAGATTTAAGGTGCACATATCTGCCATATCTTTAGGTACACCACCTAAACCACTAACCCAACCTCACAAGAGCTGTGATACCATAAATATGAGACTAACAGATGAGATAATCAGTTTGCTCAGCCAAGAAACACAAGCGAATAACAATCAATTGCCTAGTGCATGTCTTCAAACCCGCAGGTGTTTCCCTGTACTCCAAACTCATTTCCCAAAGTTTAACTTCCCTGCATTCATGCAAACTTAATCTCCTTGAATTTTGTTAAACCTTGCAGCTGGGAACGAGAGAGATAATTCATGGGTGATGTGTTATGGTATCAGCACCAGACACTCTTTAGCGTAGAAAGGGAAGAACGTGTGTGGGAGCTTCGGGTTCCCATTGATACCTATGCATAAAAACACCACTGGGAAACTAATCACATAAGGCACTCTGACATTGATCAATACACGCCCTTTGTCTCTCAGTGTGATCCATTCGTGGCTGCACGGCGTATTTGCAAAATCCATCCAGATGGAATGGAAACATCTGCGGGCTTGAGAGTCTCTCTCACATAGTATGTCTTTGTCACCTGACCCAATGGTGTGACAGTCACGGCAAGATGAACCAGATTACAAGCCAGACCCTTTTGTGTTTCCAGTAAAACTTTCAGACGTTTATTATTCCTCGTCTCCTCCAGCCAGCTCGGAGAAAGTGCCAGTGGGGCGTCTGAGAGTTTTGGCTGCCTCCGGCACTCTCGTCCGTCAATCACGCAGACTTCTGATACCACTCCTCCTCAGGGTAAGAGAAAAACGCTAGAGAATGCCAAAGAAACTTTACAAGACATAAGGAAGAAGACAGTAGTCAGGGAGAGAGAGAGAGGGGGAAAAGCAGGTGAAAGATGGAGAGGGGTTTATGAGAGTTTTATATGGATTGGACTTGTTCTCCCTGAGGAGGTTACATCTGTTATTAGAGTTGTAGAGAGTCGTTTATTTCTCAATAATTAACAAATTATGAATGAATACTTTTAATTGTTCTTCATTGACAATCAGTAATTTGAACCCCATTTTTTGTATATTTTCAGCCTAAGAGTTGAATCAAATCTTCATAAACACCTTGATGTCTCCAGCTAAGTTTAAGCTTACTGGATAGTTAGATGACAGAGAAATCTTAAAAACGTGTTTTGGCTACCTCGCCGTCTTTTAAGAAATTATAAACCATCATGTATAACCCGAACTGTATAATCTTAAATTATTCCCTTAATTATACATAATAGCAAAAAATGTACCACAAACTCTGTAACGCACATATCCAGATAGAACATACTGCCATTAAATTAAAAACTACAAATCCTATCTGAATCAGCACACAAAATGACATGATAATAATTTTAACTTAGAAAATGAATCCCATTTGAATAGAGCTGAAAAAAAGAGGTCAACTGGACAACGTTTGCCAAAAATCTTGCAACATTACATCTGGTGCAAGAAGAAATACCCCGACATATCTACTAACCTATGGGAGTTTTAAACAGACTTTGATCGATTCACTATATTAAAGAATAACAATTTTTGTGCCGTGATACGTAGCGTCCCGCTGAGTATTATTTCTCTGGGAAACCACAAAGACTTCAACAAGAAGACAACACAGTTAGAAGTATTCGGAAACTGTCAAGATATGAAATCGAAAAGACATAGAGAAAATAAGATGTACAAGCGTAAAACTGGCAGGTGCATCCCAGGGGGAAATATTATGCCAATTACAAAAAAGTCCTGATCTTCCTGTGCTTCATAAATGTTTTGCTTATAACTTTACTAATAATACAAAAAATAATTGTACTAATACTACAAAAAAACGCCTATAGCCGAATATTTAAATAGCAGGTTGCATTGTGACAACATGCCCCACTGTGAGTGCACATTGTCCCAAAAGTCCGAATTAAACTCACTTGTTTGGTTATTTCAAGGAAAGTTTAGTCCTCTCTGCAGGCTATAATTATTAGAAACACCAAAAGAGAGACAAAAAAGGACATTCACAGCCAATGATCTCCAACCTTATAGTCAGTGGGAGATACTTGGGTCAAAATATTTTCTTCAAAATACTCTTATGTGCTCATATGAATAATAATGATATCCTGGCTCAATGTTTTTAATAATATGAAATATTTTGAATGCTAAATATGCTAAATTATTTCCAAATTGTTACATTTCACATTTTACTGTATAAATAGCTACATGTATTGCCTCTTAAACTTTCTATCAGTCTTCCATTTAATGTGTGCTTCATACAATGACACGTCATTTCTATCGTTCCTTTTGAATGACATCATCATGTCATTTAATCAGCGTGAACAATAACCAAAAATCAATACGCAGTGTTTGAAATTACCCTTTCTGTCCGATAGGGTTCAAATTCTCATTTGAAACAGCCATGCATCGCTAGACATCATACACATTGTACAAATAGATTTTGACTGAAATGCTCCCCGAGGTTGAACAGCACTTCATATGCATGTGTTTTCATTGGGTTAACATGGCTGCATCGAAAGAAGAACAATGAGTGATGATGTGTGGGAAGTCTGGACCTGGTTAGAATCTGAGATGTAAACAACAAAGCGATGAAGAATGAGGCATGTGTGTGTGTTTTCATGTCTTCATGTATGACTGTACAGTATTTGTTATTACTCTTTTTTCATCCAGCTGTCATAAATTCTGCCACAAGAAACATTCAGGGAAGCGTCTCTTGTGCGCTTCGTTGTGAATTAAGACATCTGGGAGATCATCTATAACCGAACCACAGAACTTAGTGCTAAACAGATTTTTTTCTTTATGGTCTATAAGTGGAGAATATAGACTGCAAGAGATCCTTTGAGGAACTCTGATGTTTAAGAAGTGAAGAGTAGATGTTAATGAAGCATTAACTGAGCATACTCCCCAAAGGTTTGACTTCAAGGGGCAAACTATGGGTAGACAAGTACATATCAACCGGGGCGGTAACTTAGAGCTGTACGGCCCTTAGAGCCCCTGTTCTATTGCGTCAGCACATCATTGAACTTCTTAACACACACAGGCTTTAACCTCTTTGACAAAAGCATCAATGAAGGAAGATGAAAGCAAGCCATGGATTTGAGCATCCCAATGCTTGAGCAATACTGTGCAAGGGGTAATAATGCAACTTGATTCGCTCTGAAGATAGCACGTTCAATTGGGGAACAATGGCGCACATTAGATGGAAGAACCTTTGGAGACAGAAAACTAAATTAGAAGACAGAAATAAAACATGGCAACAAATTCCCATCACTCCTTCAACGCACCAAACTCTAAGAAATGAATTACAGAGAGAAAGACGGTGGGTTTTGCGAGCCAAGGGAAACATACCTATGTTGTATGACCTCACTTCCTATAACTAGCTATGAGATGTTTTATCTTGCTGAGATAAAATTCACAGGGCAACATTGCTAAATACAAAACACACTAGATCTGTTAATAATTTGTCGAGTTCGACGTACAGGATTCGTTCGCAATTTCACCCCCTTCGCGCACCTCCACCTCGCTTAAGACTTGGAAGCATCCATTAATCCATCTGTGTAACTGGGGAAACATGAACATTTGCTAAATCCGCCCCCTCCTGACAGCCGTCTTGACAAGTCCCTTGATATTATCCTATAAAATGGTACCTCTCAGAGGAACCTTCAAAAGTGTAGTTCCTCAGCAAAGCAACATCTCATAGGCAGAACAGACCATAGATGAAGCCAGCGTCTGATAGCATATGGAAGATGTTTACACTAATAATGCGCCGCTCTGATGTTATCACATGCCTTCATTTGGTGGATCATATGTTCCGGATCATATGTTCCCAAGAGATATCTAGAACCAGGGACAGTTTTTCATGGAAATAGATTAAAACTTATCGGCGGCTCTAGGAGAGACACATATTGTGTACTGAGGAGTTCTCCCTTTGAAGAAAAATAAGTCTCGTGGAATGGGTATAAGCATTTTGGAGATACAACAAAGCATTTTTGGGCTGCTTTTAAAGTATGATATTAATTACAGTGACGTAGCCCTAGCGCCTCAACGGGATTTTAAACAAAAGCATATCTATGGGCTCCAAACCAGACAGAAACAGTGCACAGATAATAAAAGTTCAATGTTCAAAGGATGAAAAAGAAGTTCTGACCAACTGTGCAATTCACTCTAAATTACATTTATTAAAAAATAAATCGGCCACTATTTAAAGGACTGATGTTCCGATTACATTCAAGTTGCATGTGATATCAAGTTAGTGTGATGGTATGGCCATTTAAAAACTGATACCAGGCTTTAACAACTTAGAAATGATTACGCTTGAGATCATTTCTTAAGATAACTTAAAAGTCATGTCCATTACGTGTTATCTCTGAGCAATAGAGCACAACTAAATACCTCATATTTAATTTCATACACTCTATATGTCTCAGCCTGCTTGTTTTCCACTACAGACCGATAAATCTCGGCACTCTCATGTGGAACATACACACAGCAGTTAGTATTTGAAGTCAAGTGAACCATAGTGGTGTTTTCGGCGATATGACGAGCAATAATTTAACCCATTCTAGGTCCCCAGCATTACAGTCAGGGGGATTTGGCCCGTGGTTCAGTAGACTGATGTGCAGCCATCCCTTTGATTCTGCACATCTGGAAAAGGCGCTCGGTGGTTTAAGCCTGTCCGCATTCGCTCTTTGAAATGAACAGCCACTGCTGACAGTCTACAGAGGCCGGTGGCCCCCTGACAGCTCACCCCCTTGTTTCTCTGGAAGACTGGTTTATCAAGTCTCATGCGGCGTCAATAAATGTTTTAGAGGGGGTTGTGTGTGAAGGATAAAGAGAGAGCGAGACTAGGTTATTACATTTTCAAAAGAAAATGTGAATTTTGTTTGGCCCGCATTATTCAAGTAGGGTTGGGGGATATACCGGTTCATACCGAATTCCGGGGTGTATTTTTGTTATGATATGAAATTTGAATATAACGCATTACCGGTGTATGTCGCTTAAACATCGTTTCAGTGGGGTCCATTTTCACTGTTGCACTGTGACCGGCCATTCACACAGAAGTGTCTTTCTATGCCGCGACACTACTTTATCATAATTTTTCTATATAAACATGCCTAAACTGAGGCGTTTGTTTGTTTGCATGCGTCTCGCCCATGAGCGGTAACATACATGCACCTTTCTCGTCGCAATGGGAGCGCGCACCTCGCGGCTGAACAGCTGCACAAGTATAGCTATTGCAAGTTAGGTTATATTAAATATACAAACATTTTCAAAAAACGATCATGTTCCTCTCATATCTGCTCAATATAAGCATAAAATATAATGTGTTTTTAGTTGGAACTGTTTCTCTATATGCTATGATGAGAAATAAGGGTAAGGAAGGAAAATTGACAGCATGATCCGATCGCTTTCCTCTCACATATCTTATTCAAGCCTTTGTTTTATGATTAAAAATATAATATCTGGATATCATGAATCCATTGTGACTATGTAAAACACAACAGACATGACATGCATGTTATAATGGTACAATTGTTACTATCTTGTTTTAAACTATTAATTTCTGGGTGGATGCTACTAACTGTTGAGGTTGGGAGCACCAGTGCTTCTAAGGAAAAAAGTTAATTTCGAGCCCTGGTCTCTATTTATTTGCTTAAATATTATGTATACAAGTTATCTTTGCCTGCTATTCACTTGTTAACGAGTTCTAAACTTTGCAGTTATGATAGGGGATACTGTTACCATGACAGTATAAAAGGGCATTTTAAGTCAATCAACAGGACTTTTTCCTCTCTCAATCAGTAGAACATGTGGGTAAAAAATACCGCCATGTACCGGGAAACTGGTATAAATCTGGAAAACACTGTTGCATAAATTTTTGGTCATACCACCCAGCCCTAAATTCCAGGTGCCTACAGTGCTAGGCTGTTGTGGATGGTTGCCAGGAGGTTGCTATGGAGTTGTAAAGGTGCAACAGCGCATCCCATATTGCAATGTAGGCCCATAGCTTAAAAAGTTTAACTCTTTATCATCTTCATGATCCTCCTTTTAAGGATATTGTAAATCGTTGTTTGAAAACTTAACCGCACACCCTCGTAGCATCAACCAGCCCCTCCTTAAAAACTTTCACCCAAAAATAACAATTTCTGTCATTATTTATTCCCCCTCATATCATTTAAAACTTCCACAAAAGAAGATACTTTTGAGAAATGTCTCGGTGGTTTTGTGTCAATACAACGGAGGTCAATGGAGTATTTTCTTTTGTGTTCTGCAGAAGAAAGAAAGTCATAAAGTTTTGAAATAACAAGAGGGTGAGTAAATGATGACGACAACATTTTTTTTTCCGGGTGAGCCATGCCTTTAACAAGCCACACGATAATGGGTATCATATATGTGCCAAAGTTAAATACTAGCCCCAAGTAAGAACAACAGTTAAAGCCTTAGTGATCACACTTAATTAGGAAATGAAAACAAATGGACTTACAGCAGACATTGGATTAAGGCGAGTGACATAAATGAAGAAATAGTGAGTAAAAGAACAATAAAGACTGAGCTGAATGGAGGATGGTGGTCTGTTACGCAACCGCCCTCTACGGTGATGCATCAGGGTGGATTAGTCAGGAGCTCGTAAATTATGCCGGTGGAATGTCTGTGCCTGCCAACCTCTCGACTCAAGAACCTCGGCCCTGTTGAAGCCATCACTGGGCTGTGGTCTCCCCTTTGATTCATCCACCACTTTTCCTTTCACATTTTTGGTCTTTGCCGTTTTCAGGGAGTCGTAGGGAGACCATCATGGAACAGAATGAGCTGCGGTTTCGGCGGAGGTTTGCGCGAAACATTTCAATCTGGCAAAGGTTGCACATCATATGGTTATTGATGCTAAGTAGTCGGCTTCACAAGGAGGATTCATTCCAGTGTAATTGTAGTGTGTTAGAACTGTCAGCTAAAAAACTAACAATGTGGTGGAGTTGGGGCAATATTCTCCCAGCCATTACGAAGTATGCGATTAGGATTGTTTTGATAGAAGCTAATCTAATTTAGCATACCGTCACCTCGCAAAAAGAACCAAAGCCATTGTACCAGAGGTCAAACGAAACACCGCTTTATGACAGAACAGTAACATTAGTCATTCATCACACCCTGAACCCTAAAATGGTCGCCTTGACCTCTCTTCTCCTGTGAGACAGGAGGTCAAAGCAGGCAAAGGATGTCTGGTGACCCCCCCTCCCCCCGGTGACTGGGGGGTCGGTGGGAGTCACGCTAATGACTTTCACAGCATGTCTGCTTCGGTATTCGGAGCAGTTTTATTCGTTTACGTGGAAGGAAGAACAAAGCAAAGCTCGCTCTGACATTTAGGGATGACATGGGGAGGAAAAACTCGAAAGGCAAAAATGACTTAAAACTCATAACAGCAAGATGACCGAACAAACTGCGGCGTATCCAAATAACAGAACGTACTGAACTGCATTAACAATTTGTAAATATTTTGCAGAATACGATGGGGGAGTGGATATACATCATGTTTTAATAGATGACGACCCTGCGGTCTAGTAATAATTCGCAGAGAGGATACGGAGCATTGAGGGGCCAACTAACTGTCATCGCCGAGTGAATCTCCTGCATTTACTCCACATGATCTCACTATAAACAAACTCCTGTGCCCAGCTTTTGATACGATGACAAGGCTATTCAATAGGCAGGCATTACCATCCAAACTGCTGTAATAAAATCTTTTTTAAGTTTAGGGACTTAGGATGCTTTGACTATCAAAATGCCTTTGTTTAGTAACACTGAAGCGAATTCATCATATTGTCTTTATGCACGATCTCCGATGTCAAAAACTGAAAGACGTTTTCAAAGATGTGATCTTCTAGTTGTACCAGTATATTAAAAGCCTATCGAAGTATGAAGCATGTGCCATTTAAAATACAACAGTGCAAAAAGCTATATTGCTTCCACATGTCCTTTGACTGAAACCTCAAAGCACCTCATTGAAATCTGAAAAGGGTTTACTTGTTTTTTTCCAAAACAGCGATTTTTGCTGTAACTCTATTCATCTGTTTGAGGCACATAAACCTTTCTTCAAGGCTAACATATTTATGACTGGTTGAAAGCAATGTCAGTGAATTCAAAAACATCCGAAGCAAAATGTAAAAATAACATCTTTCTTTGATGTTTTTAAAAAAAAGTGAAAAAAAAAGGCTGTACGTTTTTGGCTGTACGTTCTTGAAAAAAGGGTTGTACAGGCAGTGCCAACTATGGCATTCCCAGATATTTATATATAGAATCTACAACCTATCTTTGTATGTTAGCATTTCTTTTTAGCTTATTTGAAAAGCGATACCCTTATAGATCAAATATTGTAATTGTGTTGCCTTCTGGTCAAAAATATATTTGAAAAATCCATCAGTCTGAATTTAAAACCAGTATAAATGATGGCTAGCAAAAATGTCTCGTTCACATATTATGGTGACCTAATGAAAACGAAACACAGATAGAGATGCATGAGTTACAGTATGTAATTATGTAGCATATAATCTCACAAACACTTTTCGAGTCTTTACTCCACTCCCATCCATCAGATTCCCCAATCACATATAGTGGACGAAGGCCTCTGAAAGAAGACGAGGGCAATGCCAAAATCAGCAATTGTCCAGTCACTTCACAGCTGAATGGCCTCTTACGTTGTCACCCCAGAGAGAGCAACATTGACATCAGAGACGGGGAGGAAGAGATAGAAATTGTGAAAGAGAAGCATTGAGGAGGGAGGAGAGAGAGCGGGTCTCCATCTGTCCATCTCCAGGGTCTAACTGATCAGCAGGATCATAGGGGTGAGAGCACAGTAAAGCCGATGGAATTCCAAGCAGGCAAACAGAGGGAAAACAAAGCCGGTCCCATCCTCTAATCAGTCACATATGACCAGAAAAAGAGAGAGAGAGAACACAATCTACTCTTAGCCCCTTAATAATCCAACCCAAAACTTCAGTAACCATATACTCATCAGGGGCCAAATTACAGAATCGACCTTACTCCACAAATCCTGATTTATCTGTTTGGTAACCATGACAATTTATAGGATAGAATATTTTATACTATGTTTATTAATAATGAGGTTTAAACTTTCTGGTGAATAGACAGGAAAACAACTAAAAGGAACAGTTTACCCAAAAATGAAATTCTGTTATCAGTTACTGAGCCTCGAGTTGTTTCAAATGTGTATACATTTCTTTGTTCTGATAACACAGAGAAAGATACTTGGAAAATGCTTGTAAGCAAACAGTTCTTGGTCATCAAAGACTACCAAAGTGCCAAGAACTGTTTGCTTTCCTACATTCATTATTTTCTTCTGTGTTCCACAGAAAAAATACACTTCTAAAGCAATTTTTCTACTATGGTAGTAATTTTTTGGGTGAACTGCTCCTTTAAAAAAGCTGAAATTATTGAAAAACGTTAAAGACTGGAACAGACAGAATAGACTTATTTTGATGGGAATACTATAATTCTTTAGACATGTACCGTAGTAGTACCACACTATTCTTTGAAGTTCCTGCAGAAAACATGCAATTTTTATATCTAAAAACAGCTAAGAATTTCAACAATTTTGAGTTATTCAAAGACATGTTTGATCCACGGCATTCCTAACAATAGAAGAAACACAGAGAGGGTCAAAGAAAGCCTAAAATTTAAGCATATGGCAAAGTGATTGGCTCTTAGGAACTAAGCAACAGTTTTTAACGAAATAGAATCTCTCTTAGTGCATTCAATCCATCATTTCAAAACAAATCTTATATGTAAAGTATGTGCTTTACATATTTGACATTTTCTAATTTTTTTCTCACTTCATTTTCCCAGCAGGGGCTTCATCTAATGCTGTTGTTATTAAAACTACATTCTTGAGGAAAGCATGTCTGATGGATTTGAAGGATAGTTCACCTAGAAAAAAAAAAAAATTCATCATTGACTTCCACTCATTCTAAACCTGTATGACTTCCTTTCTTTTACAGTACACATAAGAGGATATTTTAATAAACGTTGGTAACCAAACAACACTGGACCCCATTTACTTCCATTGTATTTATATACCAGCTTAGATATATATCTGAAAATCTTCTTTTGTGTTTCACAGAAGTAGGAGTGATGAAAAGGTTTTTCAAGATAAAGGTTGAACAAGTGATAACTGAATTTGTTTGAACATTTTTTGGGGTGAACTATCCCTTTAAAAATCGGACAAAACACAAATGAATTGCTGTAGCTAAAATTAAAGGCAAACACGGCTCTTCTATTGTACATCTGGATGCTTCTGTGACGCAAGAATATACTTAGCGTGCGTTTTCCAGAATTGTATAAACATTGCAATCGGTCATACCCAATTACCATGGCTAGTTTGTTTCCTGTTTTCCACAACATAAGGTCTTATTTTTTTTAATCAAAATATGTGTCTGACCTGAGGTTTTCCTCCGAAAGCATAATTTGGTTCATGTTTGTTTATTTGTTAATTCAGTAAAATCCAAACCTGCAATCCAGACAAGGCTAGCTTTATACTCACTAAATATAGTCCTCAATATTTTATGTATTTAGTAAAAGTACTTTTTTATTTACTACTTTTATTATTACTATTTGTTTTTCAGATAATTAGATAATTTAGATAATTGTAACCCGCAACACTTTGCTACATTTATGAACAGGTTTTACCAGCAAAGCAACGCAACTTCACCAACAACAGACCAGCAGAGACTACCCTGGACCAGCATGGAAGCCGATCTTTTCAGCCAGGAAGCCCACTGCTAGACATTAAAGGTAAATGCTTGTGGAAGTACCACCTCCACTCCCTGCGCTGTGTAAATACCATACAGATCAAAGTATTCTCATTCCTAAAACCTAAAGTCTTTCTGTAGGACACTGAACAGCACTTCAGAGCCACAGCAGGTCCATTAGAGCTCATCAAGAGATTGCCTTCACAGAGAGCAATTACAAACACAAGGAGCCATAACCCTTCCTGAAGTACCGCCAACAACATCTGAGCACCATGTTTCCACAGGACGCTTAAAAACAGATTCCAAATGAATTGCTTAAACCCTAATTCGATTAAGTATGGCCGAGCGAAAAAGTTTATTTTGTCTTCGAGACTATCAGAAACAAGGCTACGCGTTTAGCAAGCACAGCCATATGACAGAAATAAATCGACGGGGCTGCCAAAATTCCTGCACAACCTTTGTACAATTACACCGAAAAGATGAATTAATGAATGGAACATTTAGAGTAAATTGGTTGAGTAAAACTGAGTTTAGAAAGCTGTCCAACTACGAAAGAGACAAACAAAAAGACAAATTGTTGTGTAGTTTAGCATTTCTGTGGAGCTATGTTAAGTGCACCAGATACTCACTTCACTGCTAGGTTTAGGGCCAAATCATTTGAAATGTAAAAAGAGACAGAAAGGGACAGCGAGAAAATGAGTATACAGTAAGAGAGAAGGTGGGGTGCACATCAAGAGCATGTACAGTTTGTAGATGTAAAAGCTTCATACTCATTTATTTCATTTGCTTCAGTCAGCTTAGTAGTAAATGCTACATCTCCATTAAAACTGCAATCTGATATTTATGTTTTTATTAACCAAGGTCGAATTTTTTTAATGTATTATGGTGGCATGAAATTCTTTGAAGTTTCTTGGAGAATCATGTTAATGCCATTGTAGATTTATTGATGCATCTCGCATGAATACAAATAATAATTGAAGGTCCAGTCTGTTAAAACTAGGGTCATCTAGCGGTGAGGTTGTGAATTGCAACCAACGGCTCACTCCACCACTCCTCCCTCTATTTTGAAGCACTACGGTGGCTGACACAGTATAAAGAAGTCAGCACGTTTTTGCTTCTTTACCAAAGAAGATAACGTATTTATGAAGCAACGTTTGTAGAGTAGTTTTTCCGCTACTTTAGAAAAAACATTGCGAATTCCATGAATGGGGACCTGAGCTGTATGTAGATAGGAATGGCTCATTCTAAGGAAAATAAAATTACGCTTCATTATATAAGGTCATTATACACCTATGATACACCATTTCGGTCAATAGCTCCTAGTTCACTCAAAAATGAAAATTCTCTCATCATTAACCCTCAGGTTGTTTCAAACCTATATACATTTCTTTGTTCTGTTAAACACAGTTCGGTGACATCATCCACTACCATTGGAGGATAAAAATATTGTGTCTTTTTTGGTCTATTGAACAAAAAGTGAGATATTTTTAAGAATTTAGGAAAACAAATAGTTCTGGGGCACCTTTTAATACCATTTAATTTTTCCTTCTATGGCAGTCAATAGTGTCACAGAATTGAAAACTGTTAACATTCTTCCAAATATCTTTCTCTGTGTTCATCAGAACAAATGTATACAGGTATAAAATGACATGAGACTGAGTGAATGATAACAGAATTTTCTTTTTTGGGTGAACTATCACTTTGACAACTCAGATGTGCAATACATAACTTAATGGTGCAATATATCACTGTTAATGTTCATTTCAGATTAAGAAAATAAAATGTAAACACCGAGTCACATTTTGGTTATTTTTAGTGGATAAGGAAGAAAGGGTCTTGGCAGGCTAGTTGTGAACCAGCAGCTCACAATTTTAGCATTAAAAACGCCAACATTTCAACACACACTTCAGGTCTTCCGTAATGAAGAAATACAAGCCTCTCAGTAAAGCCCCCACAGTGGGGCTCTGTCCCTGCATATAAAGACTGGCTGTGGCTAAAAGCACTTAAAAGTTTTACAGGCTAACATTAACCCCTGTGCTCTTAAGAGCCCTGATGCGCAGGAGGGGACATGACACCATAAACACTCTCTAACTCTGCTTTGGCACTTCCATTCACACTCAAGCAGGGGACACACTCCACTGTCATGCTATTACAGTCCAACATTATGTACTTTACACCTGGTTGCATTTGTAGAGATGCAACACAGGGTCTATTTACGTCTCTAAAAGATTTCATTTGGTAAAAGATTTAAATATTTCACTCTCAAGTGCTTATTCATTCCATACAACACTTTGCAGTTTCTATACAAGAGTTTGAAGAGACTGTTGCTTGACTAATGGAATGTGTTTTATATCCTTTATAGTAACAATCTATTTTAAATAAAGCAGGTTTATAAAAACAAACGCAAAATCAGTGGTTTATGTCTTTTGTATATCACAAAGTTTCATAAAACAAGCAAAAATATCTGTCAATGGACTGAGAATGACAAATACACATTTCAATTATTTTTTTAGTTTCACCAGGACTTTAAGAGTTTTCACATATTTGTAATGAAAACAAGATAAATAATACAAATTTTGATTCTTTGCAGTGAAGAATTACACTCCTGGTCCGTCTTCTGAGAAATAAATCTGATGGTCTAGTCTATCTGCTGTGATTTATGTCAAGACGATGCCAATAAAGTAATGCTTGAGATGTGCGCGTGAGTCAGGGAGGCTCGCACAGACTGATCCCAAATCATCCGCATTTCCTTTATAACTCACTGAAGTAAGAACTCTTTAATTCTAATCCACCAATGCTCTATTTCCATCATACATCATCCACTCCATATCCTGTTGACAGGCGTTACATTCAGAATGACATCACAACACTGAAGCGAAATGCACGGAGGCTTTCAAACCTGTGGGCTGCAAAAGTTGGACAACTGATTGAGACTTTTTTGGCCGGCAGTAAATGGTGTGAACAGCCAAATGCCACATGAGCTAACGCTAAGAGGGGTGAAGTTCTCTTCTCACACACGATCGCAGCTAAAACACCGGTCCTCATAAAATCTCAAACCACCTCTTTAGTTTCACACTTGCCCTCACTTTATAAGCAAACCTCGTAATGACACAATGTGTTTGGAGGCATGGAACAGTGTAACAGGACAGTTCACATAAAAATGTAAGTTTATTCACCACCCTCATATACAAACATATATGACTCTTTCTTCACAATTTTTTGAGAAATGTGGATTTTTATCATTGCTTTGCTTCAAACCTATTTCTGCTGTCCGGCGCTACAAATAAAGACCTGCACATATGTAATTAACACGAAACCTAAAGTCTCTCAACAGACTGTGTGCAGATTAATTGTAATTCTCTCACAAACAGCAGAAAACTTTATGGCTCTTTGTTGCCTCAGGTCCATTGACATGGTCTTAGGTAAACCCTTGGCGTATGAGTGATGAAGGCAGGTGGAGGCTTCATAAATCACGGGGACGCAGAGAAAGGTGTTGGATAAAGGAAAGTGACATTAGCATCGGTGTGTAATGAGAGAGTTCTAAGGCCAGCGTGGACCTCTGTGTGTGTGTGTTGATTCTAACCAGGCCTGGCTTGTCTCAGCGAACGGCTTGATGAAGCAGGAAGTCATCCAAACACAAGCTATGCGGGCAGAACACAGCAAGGTGGTCTTAAACATGCGACACAGGCCCACACACAAAGCACAAAGAGCAGTCTACAGGACATGGATGAGTTTACGTACACACTGTACATCCGAGTCATATCTAGGATCGTGTTTTGTCTCTGGAGCAGAAGATATGTAGATGTTGAGGGCTACTAGGGGGATCCCGTAGGTCTAGCCCACTTAGACAGAAAGTGAACAATATCAACCGTCAACAGTTGATTTTGTTTTTAAATGAGGTGTACAGTAGTGATTGACGCTACGTAAACTACAGTAGTGGCCAAGGTCCAACTTTTCACAGTTGACATCATCGATTTAAATTCAAAGATATTATTGAAGGTGCATTAAACACTTTCATATTTATGATGCAAAGTTGTACTTGGGATTTAAAACAAGCTCAGCTTGGAGAAGAATTTTAGGACGCCAAGCAAAACTATTTAACATAACACGATTGCAAAGTTTATAAAGATATGAGAAGGTCTACAAAATATTGTTACATGAGATGATGAACGGATAGTAATAATAGATAATAGTGTAGTTAATGTATGGGTAGGTTGCAGTAGGCTTTTTGTTTTCTATCAATGCTGTAGTTTGGTTTTCTCCCAATTAATTTTGTCAAAAAAGTTTAATGTTTTGTCCATTTTGCACCATACACCTCATATTTTGACGCTTTAATCGAACCCGAGGGAGCATTAAAAGCAAATATTGAATAAAATGTAGCCCCCGACTTGACTTTTGGCAAATACTGTATTTTTTAACGATAAAATTAGCAAAGATAATGGTTTAAATAAAAAAATACATTCATCCAAAAGTAAAAAACTGATTATGATTTAATAGACTATACATACTCTGTATCTCTATCTTTTGTTCAATATTTATCAGATGTGATTCATTTTCAAAGTAATTGTGCTAACATTATTAAAAAATATTTTTGAAATTGATTGGACCAAATTCTGGATAAAAGGAAGCCAATATAAATCCAGCATAGATGGAAATTCCTTCAGAGTGGGTCTAAGCAAAAAGTACATTTTGCTTAGAATTGAGTTTTAGCATCTTCGAAGTAACTACTTTGAAGATACTAAAATATAACAGATTTAAAATGTAACAATTAATTTATTTTGAATGCTTCTAATCAAAAGTTAAGTTTAACTGAGTTAAATCATGGTTTTGGTGCGTTAACTATTATTCTAAAATTTGGAAAACTAATCAAGCATGAGTGATCCTAAAGTGTTTTTAAGCCAACTAAACCGGTAACACTTTATATGGTTGTATTAACATTATTAAACGCATGTATGGTGCATTTAGTGTGAGATGGTGGTCTAGTGGGTTAAACCACTGAACTGGTAAATCAAAAGGTTGCTGGTTCGATCCCAGCAGCCACCACCAGTGTGTCCTTGAGCAAGACACTTTACTCCATGCTGCTCCAGGGGGATTGTCCCTGTAATAAGTGCACTGTAAGTCGCTTTGGATAAAAGCGTCTGCCAAATGACTAAATGTAAAATGTAAATGGTGCTGTGTGTAAATTTGGGGGGAATTTATTGACAGAAATGCTAAATAATACACATGGCTATGTCTTTAGATGTGTATAAAAAGACCTTACATAATAAAGCGTTATGTTTTTTTATTACCTTAGAATGAGCTTTTTCTATCTACATTCACCGCGGGTCCCATCGCATGAATTTCACCATGTTGTTTCCACAGTAGCCCTAAATGGATAAAGTGCTCTATAGAGCGTGTTTCATAAATACACGATCTCCTTTGATAAAGAAGCAAATACGTGCTGACATCTTAGTCCAGTGTCTGCTTCCATAGTGCTTAAAAATGTAGGGGTTGAGTAAGGTGTGGGTTGCTGTTTGCGACCTCACTGCTAGAGGCCGCTAAATTTAATTTACAGGACCTTTAACTAACAATGAGCAAAAGAGTTTTTCAGCATTCTTTATTTTTTATGTTAGTTAAGGTCAATACAATTATTCATTAACTAAGATGAATAAATTCTTTGGAAGTATTATTCATTGTTAGTTCAAGCTAGCTAATGCATTAACCAATGCTAACAAATACATTACATTTAGTCATTTGGCAGACGCTTTTATCCAAAGCGACTTACAGTGCACTTATTACAGGGACAATCCCCCTGGAGCAACATGGAGTAAAGTGTCTTGCTCAAGGACACACTGGTGGTGGCTGCTGGGATCGAATCAGCAACCTTTGATTTACCAGTTCAGTGGTTTAACCCACTAGACCACCATCTACATGGTGTAGATGGTGCATCTACTTGCTTTTATGATGAGCTGGCATACGTGATGGGAGAGAGTGAGAGATGCACCACAGCATCTACTTGCTTTTATGATGAGCTGGCATACGTGATGGGAGAGAGTGGTCGCGCTTACAGGCAGTTGTGATAAAATGGGTGAGATTATGCCTGAGTGAGTAATTCTAAGCAATGAAACATACTGTAGGTGTGTGGTTGATATGTGACCCTAACTGCATTAATAAACACTACATTCATCTGGCCACCCAGAGATAAACCAAGAACATTTTTCGGTCAGAGGTTAGTCTTTCGTAGCTTAGATTTAACAAAGTTCTCAGTTGCTTCCATTAAGCAACAACTTTAATTCAAACCTTTCACGTACAATTCAGACACAGACACACAAGTGAAAGCTGTTAAGAAAAAAGATGCAGAATAGTTAAAACAAAATTTGGATATTATATATAGGACAGGGAAGATTTGATGAGAATCACACAGATTAAGATCTCAAATTTTGCTATTCTAATTACAGTTCAGATTGTTATATGTAATTGCTGACTAAAGGATTTTAAAGATCACATCTGTAATTTTCTTATCTCTTTCTTTTAATGAACTATTTAGAGATGCTAAAGGGCTCAGTGATTTTCTTTACCCATGTGCACGTCTGGAAAGATGATTTGATCTATGCAAGCGAGTGTATGCGTGTGGCTTCAAGCAGATTTCTAGGAAGATGGCGCTGACTCAGGATTACCCGTTCCAGCATGGCCTGTAATCACAGCCTCCTGCATGACAAACTCAGAATCAGAAGTTAGACTGCGGCCCACAGGCCTCAAAAGTGCCATAAATCTCAGCCTCCTCATGAGGGTGTGGTGGCCGGGGGTGTGGGGTAGTGGCTGGATCTCAAATATGATATGTTAACAGCTGTAGATAGTGCTGCCCTCCGGGGCAGTTGTACTGATTGGCATCTGACTAATTTGTGTTCTGCACACATCTCCCTCCAGTGCATGTGCATTCAGTTTTGACAGTTCTGCCTTACCATGGGTTAACAAAGGTGAGGCTGCCACCCAAGCTTTCAAAGGTGCATTTCCAGGATGTAACATTGCTTGCAAGGCATCACATTTCATCAAAAGGCATCAAAAATGACTTTTTAGGCAGACTTAGATCTTGTTTTTTGTTGGCTGTAAACACACACTGCTATGTTCAAAGTATTAAAGAGGGCAATAAATTGTTAAACTGTAGAAAGTAACACTAGAACAGTCACAAATCAGAATGCAAAAATGATGGTGATGTCACCGCTGTCAGTTCACTGTGCTAATGAAATCATAACAATAAAGCAACATTGGTGCACACAAACATACCACATCTCAATGTAATGAAATTGTTGTCACGATACCATAATTATATATTTTAAGATACTATACCAGCAGGTGCAGCAGTATAATGAAACCAAGTAGTATTACATGACTTGATAATTTTGTGTTAATTCATAATTCAAATCTACAACATAAACCCAAATTTCCAAAATTAAGTAGCTGGCAGAAGAACCCTGGAAAGCTTTCCTCATAAGCCTCCAGTTGTCTCCGACAGAAGAAATAAAGAAACGGACGGCTTGCGTGACATGTGGGTGAGTGAACTATCATAAATGATTTCGAAGCACTATGGCGACTGACTCAGGACTAAGATGTTGTCATTCACTTCATTGCTGAAGGAGATAACCTATTTACAAAACACGCTCAGTAGAGCAGTTCGTCTGTTTAGGGCTACTGTAAAAACAACATGGCGAATTCTATGCAAGGGTACCTGTATGTAGAAAAAAAGCTCATTCCAAGGTAATAAAAACATAACGCTTCTTAATACACCTCTGAAGACATATTTATGTATATGATATTGCATTTCTGTTGCTACATTCGTCAAAAATTATAAAAAGCACCTTAACGTGGTTCTACCTGAAATACTAAGGTTAGTACAAAGGGATGGAGTGGATAATAATTAACACACTTAAGGATTTGGGAAAACCATGTTTTATAATATTCAATGTGTGATGTGAAAGCAGGAAAATGATATTAAATGTTTGAAGTTATTATTAATGGAAGCACTGTCACAATACCAAACATGCATTATAGAATGGGTTGGCTGAACTAATAATTCATGTTTATTTCACATTTTATGTCATTATCTAAAAATGCCCCTTTTGTTGAGACCACCCAGAACGTGTTTAATCAAGTCCCATTCAGCCCAATTATTTCAATCAAACTGTATCATGATTCCCGAAGAGACCCAACCGAGTGACAACTGACATAACTCTCCAATCAACTCGAACTTTCTGAAAGAGAACTAGGACAAGCCACCCGGACAAAAAACCATGGCAACCTAAACCTCACATCGCGCTCCCAATCAAGAGAGGAATTTATTGGGGTCTCTGCAGAGACATATTAATCACTGACTCATCATCAGAGATTTCTGGAATTCCCACATTATCTTCCCAATCTATTTATTGGTTTCGGTTAGATTTCCCTGCTCCATTCGGTCCCTAGTGTATGAGAGTTTGACAATATAATCTATACTTTTATTCTTTAGTTCTCTTTTGCTGCTTTTCTAACGTGCACGCACACACAGACACAAACACTCGTACCTTTCTCATCCTTGTCCCCTGAGGGAAGATCTCTTCTCTCTCATTTACCCGATCCCTCACAAGTCGACTTCACAAGACTCAACAAATTTTTACTTGTTTTACAACTGATTCCCTTAACGTGTAATTATATGGCTTTTCTCCAACATAAAACATTTTTCAACTTAACATTTGATGCAAAATAAAAGTATGTTTTACAGCCCTGTTTAATGTTTCTTGAAAACGCTACCATTATTAATCGTTATACACATAGTTTGCAGCCGGTGTGCATTAAATATGTCATGAGGCATAAATAATGGCCTCTGAAAACAACAAGCGACCAACGTTTTTGAAACATATGTAGAGAAAAAGGCGATTTATTAGGGAGGAACACAATAGGTTTGATCCCCAAAGATAAAACTCTCCAATTGTTGGGACTGGACCAGACATTTGAGCCTAGGACAATAGCCTATACAAACTATCAATATTACCTCACAGCAATCTGCACACAACAAATCATTTAACCTGACAATACATCCCAAGGCAATCTGAAATAATTACATTTTAAAAAATCTATATTTTTGCATAGTCAAAGATTACGTTAATGGTGCTTGACTGTGAAAAACTCAATACCAAACTGCAAAGGTCTCCTGAGTGGATGTCAAGGCAAAGCTACAGTATACAGTTACCAAGGTGTTCTTAGCTACGTGGTTGACACCGTACTTCATATGATTGATTTCGTTCTGCATCAAAAGTTCCCTAACCTGAAGCTTCTGTAATATTCTGTGTGTCTAAATATGTAAAAATATCTTTTTATAATAATTAAAAAGATTTTACAAATCAATCTTGTATAGTATACACATACTTAAAGTGACAGTTCACCTAAGAATAAAAAAAACTGTTGTCTGTTTTGGTTTGTAACCAAACAGTTCTTGGTTACCATTGACTACCAGTAGGAACAATTTCTTTATAAATTGCTTTGTTCTGTTGAACACAAAAGAAGATATATTGAAAAATGTAAGAGAGCAAACATGGGTCACTGTCACAATCTCAGTCCACGTTCCTCCTGTGTTTGTGAACTTTTCTGTTACTTCCTGTTCTGTGCCATGGTTTGTAGTCCTTTGTAGTTTTTAGCGTTAATGAGTTCCTCCAAGTGTGTCTTGTTATCTTGTTAGTTTCTATGTATTTAAACCCCAGTGTTTCATTTGTCTAGTGTGAGTCGTTGAACTTTTAATCATGTTCCTGTGTACCGGTAATTAAGGATTACTTTAAGTCCTTGTTTCATTGTTCTTTTATTATTTCACATTTTGTCTTTTTGTTTAATTATCTTTCTTAACTGCATGCGGATTCACTGCCTTGCCTGCCATTCGTCACAGAGCGACTTGCCCCAACAATGGACCCAGAAGTCCGTTTGGCCCGTCTCAGCCAAGGTAGTAATTTCCTCGAGGACCATGTGCAAACTTTCTTGGACATTACATGTTTCTCCATATATCCGGATTGTGTGTTAATTTAATTGCTTTGTGACAGTCTTAATGATCAATACAAAAACATTATCTCCCGTTATGGTCCTCGAGGGTCATTGGAGCAGTTTATGGACTATGCTCTGTTGTCTTTTGGGTCAACCTTTACTGTGGGTGAGGTGGAGGTCGCCCCTAAATATTTTATACCCTTCTCTGTGTCTGGGCATTGTGCTGTTCGACCACACCAGAGGCTGTTTCTGAACCCAGTGAGCTCCCTGCCTCGTCCAGGATGGCCGCCTTGGAGCTCCCTGCCACGTCCAAGATGGCCACCTCGGAGCCACCTGCCACGTCCTTTGTCCATTGTGAGTCCTTGACTGTTTGATCATATGCTTGTGTGCCATTTAATTATGGATTACTTTAATTCCTAGTCTTAATGTTCTTTTGTTTAATAAATTCTTAACTGCATGTGGATCCGCTGCCTCGTAAAGTCACCATTGTAATTTTTCTACTGTGGTAGTCAATGGGGGCCTAGAACTGATTTGTAACAAGCTTAATTCCAAATATCTTTCTCTGTGTTCATCAATACAAAGATATCTATACAGATTTGGAAAAACTTGAGTTTTGATTTTTGGGTGTACTGTTCCTTTAATAGATCTATAGAGATTTATCCATATTTCTACATTAAAAATATTCTTACAATTATATCTTATTGTTTGTTTTTTGTACCAGTGACTTTTGCAACTGGGAAAAGTGCAATATAATTAAAATGACTAATAAAAATGAATTACATACTGAAGTTTAAGTAAACAGTTTTTGTTCAATTGCACAATCATGAGTAATTTTAATAGTTATGCTTTCTTAAAAATCTGGTTGTACTTCATTTTCCCATCTTTCATTTTTGAATTCAAGTTGTTTTTTAAATCCTTTGAATTATTTTTTAAAGCAATAAGCTTCACGTCATGCCTAACTACACACCTTGGCTTCTATAAAATGCTTCACGGGCTTTGGCTTATTTGAAAATAACAACACTTGGAATGTCGCGACTGGCCAATCAGAATCAAGCATTCAAATGAGCCGTGTAATAACAGCTTAGAACATATCAAAATCAAGGAGCAGAACTGACCGTTTTATAAAGAGTTTACAATAAACACTTTACAATAAAATTTTAATTCACAACCATTTGTTAATCCATTAGGTAACATACACAAACAATGAGCCACGTACTGTTACATAATTTATTATCCTTATTAATATTACATTGATGAAAATACAACAGTTTATTGTAAATTCATATGCATTGTGCATTAAAAAATCTTAATTGATTTTCAAATATGTAAACGTAAATGTTGCAATGATTATGTACTGATTATCAATGTAAGATTAATAAATGTTAAAGTGTTGTTCATTGTAAGTTCGTGTGACCTGAGGTAAACCACGGTTAATAAATTGACCCTTATTGTAAAGTGTTACAAAAAAGAATATCCACACACCGTATAATTTTTATATATTTACACCTAAAGCCAATGATTCATGGGATTGTAAATTACCACGTAGAAACTATGAAGAAGTTCAGGGGGGTAAGTTATAACAAGGCTAGCTAGGTGACAGGATAAAGAACACAAGTGTATCTCAGCCTTAAATGTAAATGTTGTAACACAAGTAGCCGTGCGATTAGTCAAACATGATCTGACATGACAGAGCATTGAGTAAAACATACCTTTAACATGCTAGTTACCTGATACTTTAGTTTTAGAAAAGTTTTAGAAAATGAGAGCTTGAAAGTGAGAGAGAAAGGCTGTAACCACTTGTTCACTGCTCCCTCACATTTTGTGAATAGAGAGACGTGGGCTAACCCCAAATTTTGTGCAACACTGCACAGCCCCAAACATTGACATAATTCAAACCAAAAGGTGTTTGCGCACTCATCACACACACCCATAATAGTTCGACCGCCTTTGCCTAATGAACACTAGGGAGGCTTTAAGAAAATCGCCAAGATCCAAAACAGATGGAAAAACTCTGATTACATCTAAAGAACTGATTACAATGGAGGAGGAAGAGTCAAACATGAGGGATGAATAACCTTTAGAAAACTATCTGCTCTTAATGTGCAGATTTCCAACACAAAGCAAATGTAGACACTCTCTTCTCTCCGGTTTCAAAAGTGGCCTTAAATGGGAACAGCAGGGATCTAAGTAATGGAAGCTTTTGATTTTGCCCTCCGGCGATGTCTCGATGGAAAATGTGGCACACTGTATCTCAGATCGGAGGTGGTTCTGCACCGAGCCGTGAGCCAGCAGTAAAATCAGACTTCTGGATCTAAGCATCAGATCATGGGAGAAACCATAGCGGCTTCTCTTAACCAACGCTTGGAGTTCATGCAGAACCGTGCTTTTACAGTGTTATTTAGTGCGCTGATCTGTCCTCGCATGATTCGCCTGTGCCCAAAAGGCATACGAAAGTAAATTTCCGTCTTATGCTCTTAAGAAAATACCGTTTTCATTGCGAAATAATATCTGTCCTTGACAAATGCTAATCTTAAATTAAGAGATCCATCTAACCACATTCTTTGGAAATCAGCCCAGCTTCCTGATTGGAACAATAGACTAAGAAGAGTCGGTGGTTTTCTCTAGGAGTGTGTAGCGTTATATGTTCAGACCAGTGACTGTATAAAATATGGACGTAGTGTCCCTGACGTCACCCACAGGTTTGCGAAGAGTAAAAATGAAGCCTAAAAGAGGCGGAGGCGCTCGCCAAAAAGGTGGGACGTGGTTAGAGCGGAGGCGTCTGGTTTGCTGAAACCACTTGTCACTCTAGTGGCCACGCACCAAATTTGCAGAAATGTAAGGCCTAATACAAGTTAAACGGGTGATCTATGAAAAAAAATCACCCTCCTCACAGTGTCATAAAGGGTTGAATTTGATATCTAGACCAAACTATTCACGAGAGAGACCGGTAGGTTGCCCCTTGGTTCAGAGTCATCCTGCATTAGTGGTTGACATTAAACCACCATTATTATTATTACACCCTGCACTCTTAATGGTCTAAAAAAAGCCTCTCTGTGTGCCGCAGGTGACATGCTGTTGCTGTTCATGTCTTTCGTAAAACAAGACAAAAGAATCAACAATCTGTGTGGCCGATTAAAAAAAGCACCCATTAAGTTTGCATATACTGCCTGTTTTACAAACGGTCTGTAATAATCTCTACAGTCTTAAAGTCTAAGAACAAGGGTGAAAGTGCATTTATTTTGAATTTGTCTTAAGTTTTATAGCACAAACTAGATTATCAAAATATAATCAAGTAAAGTGTTTTTTATTGTGGCAAAGATTTCATTTTCTTCAATGGAAGCTTGGAAATCGGACCTTTGTACAATAGAGTTACATGGGCAATGTTGGAAATACACTTATTCGTTTAGTCACCTAGAAAGAGCAAAGAATCAAATACTTTCAACATCAACATTTCTTGGTTTAAAATGATATTTCCAATGGTGTCCAAGACTTTGAGTGAGTTCAAAAGTTTAAAGAGGTGCACCCAATCCCAAGAGTTTCTCTGCTAGGGACCATCTTTAGTACAGGCTGCTTATAATTAGGTGTTTATAAAAGAGGTAAAGACTTCTGCAATGACCAAAGGAAACATCTGCTATGTAATAACTGTGGACGCATTGCAGATATACACTCACCTACAGAGTTGACATGGCGATCATCCATCCAGAAACATAAGGGAAGAGAGAAGGGAGAGAGGGGGAGATAAAAAGAGAAAGAGACATTATCAACAATGTTATAAATTTTGTATTTTAAACACCAACCAAAAGAAACATATTATTTATTTCTACATACTGTATACCGTAAAATGTATTTTTATAAAGAACTTAAACAAATCTTCCTGATCCGTTGATTTAACACTTGTCCCTCTGAAACCTCGTATCTTTTTGTATTTTTTTGCCAAGATCATTAATATAAGTCCCCCTTTAAGTTTGTCACTGGGTTTATTAAATTTCAAACCAAAAACAAATATTAAAAAGTGCCTGTAAACTTTGAAATCACATTATTTAATTATTTAAAAGCACAGTGTTTTTTCTACTCCAAAACAGTGAATTTGGACATCTAAGGTTTCAGAAATACTTCAAAGATTTTCCATTTATATTTAGTTTTCTTATAATGTTGTGTAGCTTTACTATGTTTCGTTGCCAAACCAGTTAGTTACAAAAAAGTCCTCATCTTCACACAGAATATCAAAATGCCACACAGTTACGTAGAAATCCTCTAATAAAATGCATGAACAGGTTTATTTCAAGCCATCAGGACGATAAATGTGTTAACTCGGGCACATTTTCTACAAGAATTTCTGATAGAAAAACAGATCCATAAGGAGGAAGTATCCGTCTCATTTTTCACATGGTCCACTGCAGCGGTGAGATGGCATGACACAAAAAGGGCCTTTGAGTTTGCTATGGTCTAATAAAGGCAGAGAGCATGACCCCCCACCACCTGTCTTCGTAATACCGGTCACATGATATCAGCTATACGATCCCAATGTTTGGTCCGTGCAGGTCGATACTTACGACTGACAGATTTGGAGAGCATAAGGGTGACATAAGGGTGACATAATCGTAACGTTCACGCAAGCCATCTTTCATACACAATAACGGAAAACATAGACATCTTTCCCCCTTGAAGTTCCCTCTTATTTGGGTCAGGAGTGAAAGACCGTGCCGGAAATTATTACTTTAATATTGGACTCGATCTTCTATGGCCATTAGCTTTTGATTGCCTTAAAGCATTTTCTCAACACGTATTCATTTGGAGCACACACATTCTGTACTTACTGACTGCTGCACACTATTACTATTTATAAGAAATCTCTCTCTCCCTTTCTCTCTTACACAGTTACACTCTCTCTCAAACTGCTTCCAAAGAGCTGCACTAAATTGCTTACAGATTGGCTCCGAGTGTCTATGCCAAGTTTGGATGGCGTAGATCTGGCTTCATGTTCTCTATAGGAAGGCGGAGGCTTTGTTCTCCGGCATTTGCACACGCCAAGGTTTTGACGAAAGAAAAACAAGCAAAGCGCTTCATTTAATTTAATAAGAAGAGGGACCTATGAGTTCATCAGCCAAGATGGAGGAGAGATCTACAGTTTAGTTACACGCAGGGATGAGCTACAGATATCATCAGGCCCTCGTTGAATTTTCGTTGCCACAAAAAGTTCATTAATTCAAACTCTAAAATGTGTTTAAAGCCGACCAAAAGAAAAACTATATTGTTCAGAGGTGGCTGTTTTTAGCATCTACACGTACAAAGCATCTGTAAATTATTTTATTCATTCACAAAATGTATAACTGCTTCTATATTCATTTGTATTTTTATATTTGCATATCTGACTCTCAAAATGTTTTAATTATCTTAATTTGAATTTGGATCTGTGTTACGGAAACTTAATTTTCCAAAGCACACTTGGCATTATGTAATAAATATCAATTTTGATGATCCTCAAAAATTTCTTTTGGACCAAAAAATAGTCACAATTAAGTGAATTTTATGGTAAAGTTTGTCATGTTATTTTACAAAGAACTTTTGTAATTGTACTTGTAATTTCAAAGTAAAATAAAATGGTATAATTCTGTAAAATTACAGTTTATTTACATTCTATAAAGATTCAAAAGCTGTGCATTCATTTGGTGATGGATGAATTTGTTAAGAAATGTTTGAGTGCGTATGGAGATTTTAGACTTTGTTTTCAAACTTTAGTATCTTGGCAAAATTGAACCCAATTTACATTGTTCTCAGAAACTACAGGAGATGCATGTGAGATGACTGGAGTCCCTTTTCTAAAAGTAAAAGATTTAAGCAAGAGGTCAATTCTGCGCTCCACTCAATCTAATTGTCTAGAATAAAATATTAAAGAGGTTTATTTATTTTGATAAATCAACTTTTTTGGAATGGAACAAAATATAATTAGCAATGGAAAACCGTGCTAATTGAATTTCCCAGCATCCCATTTAAATTCTCGAGCATATTACTTTTTTTAGCTTTGAGGTATTGTAATAGCTGATGTTTGTTAATGCAGATAATAAAGGCCCAGACATTCTAAACAATTCCCAATATCGTCTGTCAGTGTATGTGTTAATGTGTGTTTGTGTGTTATCTGAACCGATCTCCCTTCACTGAGAGACAAGCTCAGACAAAGGACTGTTCGCTGCATAAACCATCAGCTATGCCCTCAGAGACACGTAGGCTAGTTGCTCCCCACTGGCTCTCCTGAAATACGTCCCAAACCGTAGCTTGATTAGTCCTCTTTCCTCCCACAAGTTCGACTCCAGCTTCTTTTGATGACTGCACATAAAACCGAAATTCCGCAGCATATTCGAAATAAAAGCAATGGTTTATTCAAACAAACCAAACAGCCACTGTTAAGCCCTCTAATTTCCGTACGAAAGCCCTCCTTCCTCTCAGAGTCTAACCGGCGAGCACCAGCGGAGCTCGCAGCATGCTGCAATTACAACTCCTGTTGTTTTAAGGCAGCCGTAGCTGTAGGCCATCGCCTTTATTTACTGACATGCTTTGGTTGTTACTAGGAGGCACTTTTGTGCTTCATTTACCCAAACAGAGTTACCGCTCACATTTCTTTCACTGAGACTGCTTGGACAGTTCACTGTAGTGATGTAAATGACTCAATAACAATGGATGGATGCCGCACAGTTTGAAGGCTGGGTTGTCAACATACGGTTACTTAAACAAACATATGAGGAAATCTCATGTTCAATGTGATAATTTGGTTACAATGCATTTGTTATTTAGCTAAAATGATTTAAACCAGATTGTTACTTAAGTAAAAACAAGTGCTACTTGATTTTATACTAAGTATGTTTTTATACCAAGTATTACTTTCAGGTCCTATTTAGAAGTTCTGTAGTCATCTTTTGAAGACACTGTGGTGAAAATCAAGTTTTTAATGTTGGTTTTATGTTTATGTGGTGTTTTTAACACGTTTTAAGACAAACATGTGCAAATTTATCCTTTTAAACCATTGGTGAGTATTTTCTCCATAAAACTTAAGTTTACCAATGACATTTTTAAATATGTGGTTTGAAACCGCTCCGTCATAAACCAATCACATCAACTCATTTTACCCCTGTGTAGCAGTTTGAGGCATACATGTGCAAAGATGGCACATATATTTGGGCTTAAATGATCGCTGCACTGCTGTATCAGCTCACAGTTTCACTTTCAGTGTTAGCAGCGTCTGGAACTGAGATACGGCTGATGGCAGGACAGTACGTCACAGCGCAATGGCTTAAGTTTATATCAAGATTTTAGACTTTGATTTCGAATTTTTTTATTTTGACAAATCTGAACCCAATTTGCTACATTGCTCTCTATTGAAACTCTACAGAGACGCATGCTAGATTACTGGAGTCCCTTTTCTAAAAAGTAGAAGATTTAAGCAATTTGTGCAGTTTTAGCAGTTTTAAAAAAAACTGCAGTATGCAAAATTAGCTATAGTCATCGTTCTTGATAACCAAACTACGCTAGTCCCCATTGACCTCCATTGTATGGACACAAAACCGCTGAGGAATTTCTCAAAATATCTTCTTTTGTGATCCAACCACATTCAGGTTTTGAACGACATGAGGGTGAAGAAATGTTAACAGACTGTTTCTTTATGGGTGAACTGTCCATTTAAGAGGGGACACAATTAGAAATGCAAGTGGACGGTACAATGGTTTTCTAAGGTAAAGTTATGAGCCAAGACAAAATCTAAGACAAACATGACCAGGCTAAACTTCACACATGACACATCATTGAAGATAGAGGCTTCCAAAGAGCAGCTTCTGTCATCACAAAGCGCTCCGTCAAGTTCAGATAAAGGATAGACATACCTTCAGCACATGTCAAGCATTAAAACAAGCAAACAACGGCTAGCATCAGAAGGGATGCTAATCGCAAACTTCACGCCAACTAACTTTAACCGCCCGGGAATGTTTAACAGAGATTCACTTAAAAGAGAAATTGGTGACTACCGTCATGAAGGTTTGAGGAACACTGTTGGCACTTTTGACTAGCGTTTTTCAAAGCCAGAGGAGCATGTTTTATCTAGTTACTCCGAATGCTCTCTTTTTGTTTACTGCTGGTCGCTTTGACCTCCATTGGGAAATAAAAGGCAAAATGGAGGCCAGATCACGCAGTGCTGAGAGTTCTGGTAAGCTTCAGAGAAAATACATTCTCCTACAAGGATGTCCCTACAGTTATCAGTACTGCGGCCCGCTCAGAATAATTAAGGCATGAATTATGACTGGCTTTTCAGAGGAAGACACTATTGTCTGACAAGCGGGTCAAAAGGTCTGACAATAAGTAGACAGGAATGCACGTGTGTGCAGACTCGCCTCGGGATAATTGCTGTCATGTAGCTTGTCTGCGTCTGCGGAGACCACCTTACTCCCTTGTCTTCTCGACAGAGGTTCTTTATATCCCCTCTGGCACTTATCACCTCATCAGGACTGAAGAAAGGATTGGGGGTGGTGGTTCAGATATAAAAGGATGCACTGAAAACATGCCAGGGATTCCAGCACACTGGCTCCATTATCAGGCTTGAGCGGGATGTCAGTGCGGGTAATGTAAACCTATCCCAAATCAAAGAGAAATCTTAAACAACTGGCAACAGGTGATCGGTGTTTGTGTCCTAGAGTAATACGTCATAGAGGTGCACAAGAAAAATACACACAACCACACATATAAAAAACTAATTTTGATATGAAAATGATGTTTGTTTATTGTTTTAGGTAGTCATTTGATATGGATTTTGCTTCATAACGGCTAGTTAGACGAGATCTTTTGATAAATCAGTTTGGTTGGGACACGGTTTTGGGTTTGTTTGTAGATCAACAACAGCATGTATTGATAAATAAAAACCATTCAAATATTCTATTAAAAATGTTTCTTATTGACATTAATATATAATATTTTTCTTCTGCAATTTAAAGAAACATAATTTTCGCATGATTTCTTCGCGTGAACTTCCTGAGATTTTTAAAGGTGAAGCAATAATGTGTTCAAGCAGCTATATCTTACCAATGAAATTTTTTAAAACAAAGCTTAACTATATAAATGTCCATAATATTTTCACCACTTAACTGTGTTAATTAATATGACAAACATTAAAAATCTGGAAATCTTGGATATTTCCAGTTTTCCCATTACCGTGAGAACCCTGTCATGTGAGTCATGTGATGCTCACAGGCCACTTTGAAGTCAGTACCTATCACACTGTGTCAGTGTGGGCCCTTGTTTAAACATTTCATGTCAGTCAGTGTGTGTGTGTGTGTCACTGAGCATCAAATCACAACAAGGGTCAAATGGTGACGCTAAGGGAAAGGCTCAGGGCCAGTTGCTATGGCACCCCAGTGGGTTCTTAAGTTCTGTCCTTATGAAGTCAGACACTGTGGTCATTCAGGTCAAGATGTCCAAAGAGGTTAAGAGACAGGTCACCCACCAGCCTTATCAAACAACCTCTTACAATAAACTGGTGTGTGAGTAAGTGTGTGCACGTAGCTTTGACATATGTTTAAGTCTGACAATATGCCAGAATGACAGATAGTACATTTTCATCTTCAAAACAACTCCAGCTTGGACATTTTTACTGTCTTATACTGATAAACAAGCTCATTTTGAGATCTAAAACTTTACAGATTTTAGAAAAACTGGATTTTTTAATCTTGTTTAATACTGATTATGGTTTTAGCTGGCAATAGGTCTATAATGCTATAAATGTGATCACTGGTTGAAGCAAAATAAATCCTGAGCCTGAACTTTTTTTGCGGGGTTGCGAGAGTAGACACATAAGCAGGGTTATTTTTTAAACAAAAAAGAACATTATTTGAACATTATTTCCCTAGAAAATAACTAGTAACATGCCGTTTTTGAGCTTCTCAGACAGACGTATCTTAAACTTTGATGTTATGCCATGTGTGTATGGATCACAGAAAGAAGTGGGGGCATAATTATAACCCACAAATCCAGTTATATAAAACATACCAAATTCATCATAAAAAAAAATCCTATTTTTAAAAAAGAAACAAGGTCTTTTTTGTCCTATTGAGGGTGGCATTTTGAGAGCAAAATAAAGTGACTAGATCTATGATAAATTTTGTACTAAACTATTTTGTGCACTAGTAGTAATTTAATCATTAGTTCATAGGTATTAATGGTGATGATATGGCACAGGTCACATCAGACAACACATAGTAATGAGATCACAGTTGGTAAAAGCAGGCTAGCAAAAATGAGCCCTCAAAAAGCTAAAGTGATCCTCTTTTTTGAGTTCGTTTATTTTTTTTATAATAATTAGTGGAGGCAGATTTATTATCAAACTATTTTAAACTCTTACTGGAAGATTTTGCACTACAAACTGTGGAACCAAAACAATTTCAATTCCTATTGAAGCTACAAAGGTTAATCTTTTTATTAAGTTGATTCATATCAGCCATACAGATAAGCAGGAATATTAGGTGGCTGTCTTTTAAAATTAAATTCAATATCAGCTTCACGGATTTAATTATGAGAAACTTAGAAATAAAAATGTAAAGGAGTAATTCAATCCAAAAAGAAAAATTCTGTCATTATTTGTTCAGCCTCACATTATTCAAAACCTGTATATGGCTTCTGCCGGACACAAAATAAGATATTTTGAGAAATGTCCTGGTGCTTTATGTCCATACAAGAGAGGTCAATGGGGTCCAATGTTGTTTGGTTACCAAAATGCTTCAAAATATTTTCTTTGGTGCTCTACAGAAGAAACTTTTGTAAACACGTTTGTAAAGACATGCTTAAGAGTAAATGACAAAATAAAATATTTTTTGGGGGAACCATCGCTTTAAGCACTATAGGCAACAGGGAACGATAACTTCATAAAATGTCATGTCAAAATTGTGTGATTTACGGTTCCAAAATGCAATACAAGATTTGCAACATACTGTTCAAAACAAGATCTGGTTTACAGACAGACTTGCATCAGACTCAGCAGGATAAACACACATCTACTTAACCACCATTTTGATTTAACCAACACTTCTTGTCACTGGAATTTCTATGATTGGAAGGATTCTTACAAAACTACTGAGGTGAACCACAACTGTGATTGGAGCAACTGTCCCGCTCGACTGATCCAAAGACTGGATGGTTCGAGGACACGCGTGGATGAGAAGAACTGACCCATCTTCATCATGTGCTTCAACATCAATACAGCCACCAATGACAGCCTAAGACCCCACATAGTGATTAAAAGGAAGACATTCGTCCATCGCTCGCAATTTTTTCTCCATTTAGTTCTTTCTCTCCTCATTACAGCTTTCAAAAAACGTCCACAACATTGTTTGGCTCCCTGACTCACTTGCATGTTTTCTTTCGGAGGGGGATGAAACGTTGTGCCGGAGACATTAATCACAAAACGCACGGGGGTCAGAGGCAGTTCATGGATCAGTGCAAAGTGAGTGAGCAGAAGAACAAGAGACTGCGAGATGGAGTTTCAACCGAGGGAGTCTGTGCTGCTCCACTGCTGCCAAATGGGGCTTTACCCCAAACCCACCCCAGTCCGACCCAAACCATGACCCAGGTGGGACAAATAAGGAGGGAAAGGCTCTACAGGAAACCAATCTTTCTCCTGGGGCAGTCTGCAGGAAGTAGGCATGGGAGAGTGTAAAAGAAAGAACTGCTGACTTTCTGTTCTATGTATTAGAGTTCGTCCATACTGAGGCCAGTCATGAGTAACTATTGGACTTATACGTAGTTTTAGGTTTAAGTGACCATGATCAAACGTGTTTTAGGGGGATATTCACATGTATTGCATTATTTTTCTTAAATACAACAGAAGCACATTGAAATAGAAACGATTTACATAAAAAAGTGGAAACACCAACGCAATCTCACAGAAATTTGTAATTATTTTACGAGGTGGCCAATTGAATGAATGTTTGGGTACGATTTGCATTCATGCCAGGGGAGGGGCTTCAGGATTGCTTCATGTTTTGTACGATTCACATCGTTCGAATTACCTCATAGTTTTGAATTCCTGTGAGATCACGCTGGAAACATTTACAATGAACCTGCTGAATTTTATACAATTTTGAATACGTCAGCAAGACACATAATAATAAACTTAATGGAAACAATGTAAAAAGAAAAATGCAACATGCTCAAAAAATGGCAGTAAATGGCATTACTCAAACTTTGTCTAATCGTATACTTTACCACAAGTACTGTATAGTAATAATAATACGATTTAGTATTGTTTATGGTTCAAGTATTTTAAGGCGAACCTTGATGTTCTGTTAACAGTTTATGATAAATGTATAACCAGCGCTGACTGACATTCAGGCCACTCACGCCCGACGCACAATCACGGTAAAGAATGAGAGAAATCTGGCTAATGTGATGAACTCTATAAAGCATGGAGACCTTTCACTTCTGACTAGCTCCACACACACATACATACACACAAACACACAGAGCCAAGCGGCTTTAAATGGGGGCCACGGCGTAGAAACGGTCTGAGGGAATTCTCAACAGACTCTGATAAATGGTGCTGATAAATGAGCAGATCTTTCCAAACACACACACACGCAAACACACACACACAAACACACACACACACATACACAAAGCCATATGGCCCAAACCCAGTCTGGACTGCATTATCTTAAAATGGTTATGTGTCACAAAAAGAATCGACCATTTCAAAGAGCTGATGAGTATATAAAAGCATGCACACTTTTCTGAGCAATTTTGCTTGTGACTGACACTTTCATAGACAAATTTCACCAAAGAGTTTTTAATTACAAGCTTGCGAAGTGTTTCCCTTTGTCAGTTACCCGTACTGTCACAGAACCACCTGCGAGATATTTTGCTTTGATTTTTGTACGACTTCTCATAAGCTCTCTTAGAAAGGGCCAAGTGAAAAGACCATATGAGTTTGTCTTGAGTTCTGTTGCATCATAGAATTGGATTTTCAGTTTTTCATTATGAATATGATGTTTATTGTATAACTGCGACAAAGGCAGGCGCCACTGAGTCACACGGCTGATGGGTAGACAATGGCTTTGCTTTTATCAAGCCACACGTAAAATATTTAGCACATGGGGAGCTGCTGGCAATAACTGTTGCTAGATAGTCATCATCAATAACCAAACAAGATTTGTGATTGTTAGCGAAAGTACCACAGACTGCGTGAGGAGTCCAGGAAAAAAAAAGGAGGTCAATATGGAGTAACTGTAAATTAATATTTAAGGGAACAGTTACCCTAAAAAGTAACGTTTCACAAAATGTATTAAAAGTTTAAAATAACATGTGTCTGAGTAACCATCAAATAATATCATGAGAAGCCACCAGAAGCAATTTTGACAGACTGCAGAATGAGAGATTCAGAGGCTGAAGTGACTGAATAAGGAGGAACTGTAAGAAGTGACAGGCCTAGAAAACAAAGAAAGAGAAAACATATGAACACTTCATCCCACTCCTTTCCATTTTATCATACATGGTGGATTTGTGAACTTTGCCCTCAGTCTTGCTGTATTTGTCTAACCGTCGTGCAGCATGCCCTCCCGAGGAAGGATTCAAAGACTGATAAATGTTGGTCTTCCATTACCGTCTGCTTCTCGAGCTCTCTCCCTCCCCTGTTCTTTTTTACTCTCCATTCCTTTAGATATTCCTACTATGGTATGCAATGCATTTTTTTTATGTCCCCATCTTACATAATGTAAAAAAACATTTTAAAGATGTTATTTATATATCAGGTAATTGTCTTTTATTATAATATTGCAATTATGCGAGTGTGGGGTGAAATATTATATGAGTATATTTTAATTATTCAACAGTTACAGGGATGAAACATGTGTAGTTGCTAGTATCGATTTAAGCTTTATTATTTATATCTAGTTCCATTCCTTATTTTCATTTGATCCGCTCTAGATGTATTGTGGCCATTCCAGTCCAGTGCTTGTTGAATTTCAAAAAAATTAAACCTCAGGAGTGAGAAAGTCATCGAACAGCAATGTGAATTGACACCATGACAAGACACATGAAAACTGTGATAAAAATCCATCACTTTTCCTGACTAGGCTTCATTTTCAAATATAACTATTATACAGAGCATATTTTCTGTTTGACCCTTTTTCTCCAATATACATTTTTTGCAAATAAATGCAAATAGAAGTAAAATGACCTATCTTTATTTGAATTTTGGGAGAACAATTATTTCTAAAAAAAATTTACTTTTCCTTAACACGTACCTATGAATAAAATAATCTATGTAAATTTAGAAAAACTAAAAATAATTTGGAATTGGTGTCTTTATTTTCTTTCTTTGTCATAATGACATCAACCTGCAATAAAGCAACATTAAAAATATTTTCTGGTGGTGAAATGGAATATTTATTAGCACATTATTTCACTATAACATATTTGATAAACATGAAAGTAGGGATGCACCGAATGTTCGACAACCAAAAATATATAATAAGTGAAATGGCTGAATAAATATGTGTAATACGATCATTCAGCAACCAGTGCGTAGAGAGAGAGAGAGAGAGAGAGAGAGAAGTGCTTTATTAATGCAGCAAACGTGTCGGCAGTGTGTGTAGCATATTAAAGTGTCATCACTGAACTTGCCGCACCGGAGTAAATTTCTGAATGAAAGCAACTTAACCGATCAGTAACTTGTGTAGCCTACTTCAGATTGGAGCGGGCTGTCTGACAGTAGCCATGCCGCTAGCGGCATCCTTTGACATCATACAGTGGTCGCGTGCACACAATTCCATGAACTAAACAACTTGTCAAAGTATGCTCTGTGCATCCCGGCCACGAATGCACCTTCTGAAAGAACAGTGACAGGCAGCTTTTCTGGGCGGAGTTTGGAGAGATGTGAACTGAAATGGTGTTCAGTCAGAATTGCTTGCATGGATTTTTTTCTTTTCATATAATTTTGCAATGTAGCCAATAAGTGAAAATCCAATTTTGTATATTTCGATTTTATCTTTATAATGTTGAATGACACTTTTTAATGAAGTGTTTTGTTGTAGGGGGTACAGTGTACACTAGCCTACATTCTTTCAGCAGTCAGTTAAAGTCCCAATATAGGGTATTTAAGAAGGTTTTTTTGTAATTTAGCCTAATTGTTTTTCTTAATTTTATTTTAAGTTATATTTTATTAAATTGAAAAGTAAGACAAAATATAAAAACTCAGTTTCATCATTCAGTTTATGCAATTTTGAAAAAACTGCCTAAATAAATAGAAGAAATACAAGAAAGGAGGTCGGCATTTGGCCAAGTGTTTCATTTTTTATTCGGCTTCGGCCAGGAAAAAAAGTAAGAAAAAAGGTTTAAGAAAGGCAGAAATGTATTATTCAAAACTACATAAATTAAAAAAATATTTTAGAAACATTTCTCTAAGCTTATCAGAAAGCAAGAGACATTCCTCCTCCACATACCATAAGCAAAAGAGACGATATGAGTTGTTTGATCAAGACAAGTGAGATTTGTCTTCACCTAATTCACAAGAGACATTTTTATTTGCTCTTCATCTTGTATCTCGACTCTGTCTTGGCTGGTGTAAAGCAGGGTTTTGTGAGAGTATCCGCACAGAAATACATCAAATCCTATAAGCCTAAATTAACACTCCTCTCTGGCCTGTAGCTGATGCTTTGCTGTTGAATGGCAAAGATCCAAGTAAGCAGAAAATTACTCAAGATTGCAGTTTGCTATTCATTTAGTAAATGTCCAGGGAGTTAATGTGAACAGAAAAATGTTTGGTGAACAGCCAATGTCCGATGACAATGGAGTAAATGGGACTCTAGAAGGGTCAATTATAGCTCATGTCACTGAAACCAGTGTGACCACAGCAAAACAAGCAGAGCTCAGAGTATTAACTTACCAGCCCATTTGCAGATCTTAAATAGATCTGCAGTGTAAATGCATTTCTCTGCTCATCAAACACAACTAGGCGTGTTGGCATGTGTACAATTTAGGAGCGGTATGAGTGACTGACAGTGAAGACCCTTCCAGTTAACAATGTCAATCTATCAAGCGACTGAGGTCAACAGACACCTGCTCTCCAGGGTGCCATGTACACCGGGTTTTACAGCATCTCAAGTGTACAACAATAAATAAATCATGTTTGTTTCTTATTGAAGGGTTCAGTTTACTTACACTGTTAAACATTTTAAGTTGAAAACGTGAAGTGTACCGACCTTACATGGACAGTTCATCCAAAACCTTAAATTCTGTTATAGTTTTCTCAACCTCGAGTGGTTCCAAATCTGTATATATTTCTTTGTTCTGATCACAGAGAAAGATATTTGGAAGAATAATTAGCCACCATTGACTACCATAGTAGGAAAAAATATAACGGTAGTGCCCCAGAACTGTGTGCTTTCCTGCATTTTCAAAATATCTTCCTTTTGTGTTCAACAGAAATAAGAAATGTATCAAGCAAGCATATAGTAGTCAATGGTGGACAAGAACTGACCTTTCTCTTTGTTCAACGTAACAAATACATTTATACAGATTTGTAACAACTTGAGGATGAGTAATTCATTACAGAATTTTATTTTTGGGTGAACTGTTCCTTTAGCATTAAAAGCAATGTTTTGCTTTTACTGATCAAGAACATGATGCACGCAGTCACCTTATAAGCGAGATTCATGCTCCGCAAAACATCTGATCACATGACATCCCATACAAGCTGCATGTTAACACAAGGAGGAAATAGCACTTATTGGATCGTAGCACCCCCCCACATGATAGCGCTCACATGTTAATACCAGGTGCAAATGAGGGTCCAAATTAACATGTGTGCCATATCAGAGATCATTTACGAGCTCCTCATAGTAGTGCAGATTAAAGCATGTCAGTGTTGAAGTATAGCAACTGTGAATAGGTTCATTAACCCCCATCTTAAGTGTCCATGGGGGAGGATGGGTCACCGTGAGGTCACAGAAAACGTAAGATTGATCACAAAAGGCCACTGTACAACATCGCAGACAATGTCAATCACACACATTCTCCAGTTTTGTTGCAAACTTAAGGCGACTGCTTGTTTGATGATGCAAACAAACCGCAGTTTGGTCCAAAATAAAATAATATGCACGCAGTCCAGCAGGGGAGGGGGAAGCTATCGATCTAAATGTGAAACCACCCTTAATGATTTTAAGAACATTTACTTTAATCTCCGTCTCCATCTTACTTAAAATGCAGCACATACATTTTTTTTACAAATTAACGCCCTGAGCGTTGTATTTTCTTAAACAATTAGTATTCGACTCTAAAGATTCTCCTCCAGTTTCGCATGGATGAACAAATACTAAAAGGAATCCGTTGCTCATCCACACTCCCTGTCTGCAATTAACCCAAATCTTATATAGATCTGCATCATGTAAGCAAGAATATAGAAAAACTCTCTGTGGTTGACTTAAACAGTTCATATGTTTGGGCAGAAACCACCCGTAATTTAGTCTAAGCAAAAGCAAAATGTCGTAAAATGGTGCTGTGTCGTATTTCTTTACCATTAACGCGATAGTTCACCCAAAAATGAAAATTCTGTCAACATTTACTCAACCTCTTGTCATTTCAGTTTTGTATTACTTTCTTCCACAGAACACAGAAGACATTTTGAAGAATGTTGGTCGGTACCCATTCACTTTTTTTGTATGGACTAACCAATGCAAGTCAGTGGGCACCTCCGGCACATTTATTTTTAGGTGAACTATCCCTTTAAGCACGAACAGCCCTTATCCCCTACAATTTTTTTTTATTATACTGTACATTGCACCGTACACACAAAACAATTTATCTTCCTAAATATTTTGCTATAGCTCACTGCTAAATGGTATCACCTGCATTCCATAACTCCTTTTGCATTTCAGCCGCCAAACACAACGCAGACAGCATGTGCGATTCCTCCAGTTGTTTAAATCTTGCTCTGTTTTTGACAGATTCTCTTTTCCTCCCTCGTTCTTTCATCATATACGACACTTCCTCACCTCACTCAACACACAGGCACAATGCTACATTATACTGTTCCTTCCCTCTGCCCAGTCTTGCTTAACTGCTGCAAAACAAAATACCATTTCAGCGCTTTTCAACACTGTCTGCTTGATGGATGGACCGATGACACAGTGTGCGGGAGAGGGATTTTTTCCACAAGAAATCAACTTGTTGGAAAAAGTGCACACTGTGTTTGATGAATGCCTCTTTAGTGGTCATGTAACGCACTGAGGCTTGAGCCAGTTGCAATGGAACTGTCAATACTTGGCTCACACGCTCGTATCGTAATTCAGTAGAGACGTGCGGTTTACAAAACATATATACAGCCTTGCTGTGCATTGAAGACACATAGTTTTACCAAAAAATAATATGCGTCTTCATTCACTCAGCCTAGTGTTGTTCAATCTCTATGGTACAATTTTTCCATAAAGATTGTACATTTTTTATCAGCATGTGAAATCTCTGCAAATCAAACCCAAAACATTTTTGTTTGAATACACCAAATAAAAGTTGCTCTGAATGAAAGTGTCTAACAAATGCATAGATATAAAAATAAATGTACGACTACTGGGCAATTTTAGACCAATAGATGTGACATTTTCAGTCAAAACCTGAAATATAAATTCTCAGAGTATGTACAGTATTTTTTTATCCATTTTTAAACCATCTGTTTACATTTAACTAACTACCCTGATGACACAGTTCAGACATCAGAAAAAGATCAGTCTATGCATGTGTTTTCTATTTTAAAACAGAGAAAAAATGATGTGTTATGGATGTGACAAAAGGACACACGTTTTTGAGACACAAAATGCTTTGCAGGATTTCAGGGAATTAAAGGGGTCATATGGGGCGAATATGTGTTTTTCTGTGTCTTTGGTGTCATGTACAATTACAAAAATGTAAGTGTCGGAACAAAAGATGCATTCTATCTAAAAGCAAATGCTCATCCAGACCTGCCTGAAACGCCTCGTGTAACCACACCCCCACAAATATACGTCAGTTCGTGGTATGAATTGACCAAGACCGCCAAATGTATACGCAAGTAAGGTGGGCGTAATTGCAAGTAGAATTGCTTTGTAACTTGATGTTCCAAATATGGTAAGATGCGTTACATTTCCGTCACGCTTGCAGTATTCAACCAATCACTACGCATTGGTTAGTTGGCCAATCATAGCACACCTTGCGCATTTCGGATAGGCGGGGCAAAGAGGAGATATAAAGATGCACGGTATGTGGAAAATACAGTGATTTTGAACCGTAAATCTTGAAACACTCATTGTATTACATCTAATACAATCTATAATATTATTTTCAGTCGTGTCATATGACCCCTTCAAATTGGACAAACCTGAAGCAACAATACCCAACAGATGGAGAAGAAAGGGCGCTTCAGAGACCACAAAATAGTTATTTTATTTACATTTTCATCTGCCCAAATATGGACTGTTATGGATGTGACAATTCGGTTATGGATGTGACAAATCCCTTCCCAGAATACGGAAAACCAAGTTAACGCATGCAATCTTTTTTTTTTCAGATTAACACGTTAAAATATTTAACACAATTAATGTAGCATCGTTTATTTGGTCATCTGTTGTCAAGCGCTACATTATATAATCAAGCTCTTCTTCATGTAAAGGCTTTTAAACCATTTAAGCGGCGCAACGCGACTATGGGCGAGTCTGGTGTATGCAAATCTCTGTCAGACACCGCACCAGTATAAAGTTCTCTTTCGTGCTTGAATGAACAAAAACACACAAGACTATGACAGAAAGCACATTTTGTCTAGCATTATCATAACACAGACTTCAACGTGTTAAATTAAATCCCAAATGAATGCAAGAAGTTGGGAAAGGGTCTGAGTAAACGACAGCTCTTAAAGGGGCTGCTTTCTTAAACCTGCTGCTGTGACTTCTGTCACTAATGTTAGAACAAAAGAACAAACAAAAAATAGGTACAAAAGAAAAAAAGAAAAAGCAATTCAATGTGTTTCGTGTCTCTAATGAGAATTATTTGCTATTCAATTTAGAATATAGCGTTGAAGACTGTGAAGTGTTTGAGAGCTTTATTCAATTTCTGTATATTTCCTACCTGGTAGATGTGATAGCGCTCAATTATACTGTACTTCAATGTTGAACAGCTATAATCAATGTTAAAATAAAGGAAAAAATCACACATTTAATGGAGATATCAGTTGCAGTATAAATATTTACATTTACATTTACATTTAGTCATTTAGCAGACGCTTTTATCCAAAGCGACTTACAAGTGGGGTAGGTAATGGAAGCAATTAGGACAGCATAAGTACAACAAGAGCATAAGTGCAATCAAAAAGAAGAGGTTTCATATAGCCTAACACAGTATACAGAAACATTCATTCATACATATTTTTTTTTTTTTTTTTTTAGAGTAGAGTAGAGAAGAAAAGAGTAGAGAAGAAAAGAGTAGAGAAGAAAAGAGTAGAGAAGAAAAGAGTAGAGAAGAAAAGAGTAGAGAAGAAAAGAGTAAAGAAGAAAAGAGTAGAGAAGAAACTTGAGTCAGAACAGAACAGTAAGATGTTGGCGGAAGAGATGGGTTTTCAGGCGTTTCTTAAAGATGGCTACAGAATCTGCAGATCTTGTAGCAGCAGGCAGATCATTCCACATAGGTGGAACAGATCCGGAGAAGGTGCGCGAGAGAGATTTTCTACCTTTATGGGATGGCACCACAAGACGCCGTTCGTTTGCAGAGCGTAAATATCAGAATGTTGGCTTTTATTCATAAAATGATGCTGTTAAAGAAATCTTTTGTTTGTACTAGTGTTGTCAAAAATATCGATATTTCGATAAGTATCGATACTGAAATATCTGAACGGTACCAATACTAATTTCCCGAAGTATTGATACTACGATCCTAGCCGAGCTGTCACTTATCTCCAAAGGCGCGCTGACAAACACCACACGTGACCGCAGTGCCTGTCACGTGTCTCGTCTCATTCGCTCTGGTTAAATAGTAAAAGTGAAGTGAATATAAATATGGCGTGTGCGGCGCCTCCGCAACCGTCATTGGTTGATAAAGAACACAGCAGGAGTGCTATTTGGAAATATTTTGGATATGAAGCAAATGAACATGGAAAGCCGAAGGACACAAACAAGCCAATATGCAAGAGTTGCTACAGAACAGTGCTAAAAAAAGGCGCTAACACCTCTAATATAGCAATATGAGTGTTGTCTCGTTTTTTCAGCGTAGTTCTTAAAGTTAATATAATCCGACTGAGGAATCTTTAGCTGTGAATCTTTAAATACTTTAACTGTGGTCAAATGTAAATTAACTTGTGCTTAATTAACTTAATTCAAAAAATGATTACGTGTGGATCGGTGATATTTGAATCCGGCATTAAAATATGTTCATCAAATAATGTTATGTATTGTCCAGCATTTATGAACGATGAGCAATGCATTTGCTACAGTATATTTTAATCTTTGATGACAGTATGTAATAAAATACAACGGATCATGTTTGCTCTGGTCCAATGAAAAAAAATATTAACAGATAGAACTTTGGATTTTAATTAGTACATGTATTAGTAAATGTTAGTTAAAATTAACTTTTAACTAAGATTAATACATGTTTTGGAAGTATTTTTCATTGTTTATTTATGTTATCAAATATCTATTACCAATTACTTAAGTTCTGAGATTAGTTACAAAGTTCAGTTCATTTTAAAAGTGCGGTCAAAAAAAAAAATATGTTTATTAAAGTTTGGTATTCTCTTGTAGCACCAGAAAGAAGATGAGACTCGAACTGCAACAGTACATAATGCGTTACAACACACATTATGAAGAATTATAATGCATTTTACCCTTTAATAACTCTTTATAATACATTATATATGTTATATTTATCTTTAAATAATAATAAAAAAAATTACCCCCTTAATGTTGTGGCAGTTTTTTTCTCCGTGGTATCGAAAATGGTATCGAGTATCGATATTTTTCAAGGTATCGTATCGAAGTTAGAAATTCCAGTATCGTGACAACACTAGTTTGTACATTAATTTGGAGATATGAATGTGAAATTATTAGTATGTAAAGTATATTAAAAAACATTAATGTTATGTTCGATTAATCGTTGTGATTAATCAGATTGTTTTAAATCGATTGACAGTGCTATTTTAAAACAAAACAAAACAAGGGCATTTAAACCACCAAATATGACCAGTATGGATAAAACCTTTGCTGAAAACTAGATTTTTTTATTGGAAGGTTGACATTTGCAAAGAATTGCCCCACTTTCATATTGCTTTTACAATTTATTTTTGTGCTTATTGAAGCTTGAAAATACAAAACAGGCCTATTTGAATATTCTTTAAAAAACTGTTCTCCAAAACTTTTGTCTTCACAATGTCTACATGACAACATTCCCTGCTTCAGGCAAACTATTACTTTAAATGTCCTTTCCTCCCAAGCTGGGCACTTGACTCACAAACCTCTGCCTTGTGGAGTAACTCATCGGGTGAAACTTCCTTTCAGCAAGGCACGACACTTGCTAACAAGATTCCCATCTTGCGGCTGACACCTGTCATTTCCAGAGGAAACTCTAACCAGCCCTGACAGCTGTCCTGCTATTTAAGTACGGACAGATCATTGTGATTATTTATGCTTTTCAATGCGTGTTTGGATACACGCTAAGCTCGCACGCGTGTGTTCTTCACCCCTGTTCACCTCCGTAGCGTCAAAACAAGTGAGGGCTTAAGTATGAATGAACACTTTGTGGCATGACAGAAGCTGGTAATGACATGCAAATAGAGGTCTGAACCCACAAATGACCACACAAACATTCTGGTTTCTCATTTGTTTGCTCAGGATGTCAGTCAAGAGAGTGAGGCTCCACCCCCTCTTACGAAGGTCTGTAGAGAATTGGGGGTTCAGAGACTCCAGACAGAATGGCTTTCTTGTTACTTAATGTTATTTTTTCAAACCAAGGACAGGTTGAGTAAGAAATTGCTACTGGGCAGCATTTGTAAAGTCTGAGAAGAATTGACGTGCAGAATTGAATATGAGCAATTACTTGTCATGTCATGTGACATGTTAAATAAAAACTAAATAAACGTTTAAACAATTGTGGTAGACTTAAGTAGACTTTGGGCTAATTTTGAAAAGCTTGTGATCCTGGAAGACCAGTTGACCCTGAATGGTTAAACTTGATAGGTCCAGCTTAAAGGAATAGTTCACCCATAAATAAAAACTTATGTCATCATTTAATTCAAAAGCTGTATATGACTGTCTTCTGTGAAACACAAAAGAAGATATTAAGAAAAATGTCTGGTTTTGTGTCTATACAATGGAAGTCATACTGAAGTTCTTTGGCCGCCATCTTTGGCCAAGACCCGCCCAAGTGGCCATATGACTGACAGGTAAAGCAACCAATCACGTTTCGTTTTGTGCCGCATCATGTCCCTGCATTAACAGACCGGTGTACATTCAGGAACGTGTCAACATGACTTGTAAACTTCTAAGAATAATGCGTTAAGTCGATCTTGATGAATTTTTATTGCAACCCTTGTAAACACGACAGCTTACTTCTTAAATCAGACGGCTTTGTATCGTTTCCAGGCGGACCGTTAAAGAACACGACACGCACGTCTCCCGGAAATCCTGTGAAATTCAACCAATCAGATGACGACTTTGAACGTCATGAACTGTTTCCTGAAAAGTGTGCTTTATGCATCAGACGTTTAGCCAACAGTCCGAGGGCTGAGGCTATTCGGTTACCAACGTTCTGCAAAATATCTTCCAAGATAAGAAACTCATACAGGTTTGGAATGACATTAAAAGGGGCATATAGCAACAATACGTGTTTTTATGTGTCTTTGGTGTGTTAGAAGTTGCCCATTCATGTATTAGACATACAATTGCAAAAATGTAAGTGTTGGAAGACTCGGAACAAAAGATGCATTTAATCTAAAAGCGAATGTTCACCCAGACCTGTAAGGAAACGTCTCGTGTATCAACACCCCCACAAATTTACACCAGTTCGTGGTATGAAGACCGCCCAAAAGTATACGCAAGTAAGGTGGGCGTATCTGTCTGTACAATTGCGTTGGAATCTGCTGTTCCAAATATGGTAAGAGGCGTTACATTTCCGTGACACGCTTGCAGCATTCAACCAATAACTACGCACTGGTTAACTGGCCAATCATAGCCAACCTCGCTTTTCAGAGCGATGAGCTTTGTAAATAATCTGCGCGTTTCAGAGAGACAGGGCAAAGAGGAGATACAAACATGAACGGTATGTGGAAAATATAGCCTTTTTTAACCTTTAATATTTTATACAAATTTCATTACATTTAAAACAAACGATAATATTCGTTTTATCCGTGTCATAAGACCCCTTTAAGGTGAGTAAACGACAAAAAGAATTTTCATTTTAAGATGAACTATCTCATAAACCCAACGTTGAAGTGCGTGTGCTTGTTACAGTGAGGTGTTGGGCAGACCCCTGCATGGCTAGACCCGATTTTATGAACCATGGCTCTGGAGAATTTTAGTCTGAGGAAGGGGACCATATAGTCCATATAATCAACCACACGACTATATACACACCTTTTCAGTCACAAATGAGCAAAGGTCTCTATTCACTGACAATAATACGCCTTTTCTGTTTCTGCTTACGTTAAAGTCAGGCATCTGTTTTCTCTCAACACTACTGAGTCAAGCTGTTTAACACAGTTTAGCCCTCTCAGAATATGGAGCAGACGAAAGGAATTTCTTAAAAAAATTAAATAATGCATGAAAAATGCTTCAAACTATCAGATAATTGCTATTCCTTATTAAAAGCAGGATACACTAACAGTTCCATGTGATCTGAAGGAGCTCAGATATGAGGAGGGATAAATCAAAGCTGGGTCCACTGTGATGTCACCTAAAATGCAAAGTAACATAATTAGTTGCATCCTCTCAGTTTGGCTAAATCAGAGTTAAGTCCATAATGTTTACAAGAATACCATTAATCTGTCCTCAATGATCAGTTGCACTTAAGTCACAAAAACACTTAAGTTAACAACCTGTTAAACATGGCACAACATTGTGCCCCGACAGCCAAACCAGATAAGGAACACATTTGTTTGCTAATCGAGTTTGCATTGATGAGCTCTGGTTGTAATTGTGGTGGGAAAATATTTGTGGTGCTTCGGCGTTTTCTGCCTGTTGATAGGACTTTTCAACACAATGTACAAGCGTACATGCTGTGTATATTTTTTTAAAGGCGTTAAATTATTGCTTTTTTGGAAAAGTACATTTTCATTTATTTGTATTTCAACGATATTCTTATTTGTACAGCATGATAGAGGAGTAGTTACAAGTTCTAGATAACAACACACCTCATTGAAATTTGTAACTATTTATAGAGGTGGCGAATATGTACGAATAAGGTATGAAAATTCGGGGACGAAAGGACTTGATGTTTTCTGACAATGTTTTCAAAAGAAAAGATGTTTTCTTTAGCAGACAGCTTAAACTGATTTTTACTTGAAGCGTGCACATCACTTACATTGTTGAAGGTCAAACGTTTATTCAATCAATTCAATTCAAATCATGTATTATGTTGCAGCTCTCGATAAAGTTTCTGGCCAACAGACTAGTAATTCTGTTTTATTTATTCTCCAAAACCAAATGTAGGCATTTTACGATCATATATTATACTTTCCGTGCTCTACCTTGACTGCTGCAGATACACACAACATATACACACACATTAAGAATTAGGTGCACTCCCACATGTACAGTATCCGATCAGGCCTGCGTGCGATTACGCTGCGATGGCAATTATTCTTGTTTTGAAAAACAATCTCAAGCAGCCTGAACGGTTAATATAGTGCCGTTAAAGTTTCACAGAAGATCGAAGCCGCCTGGTCATTTAATACGACCTGATTTTACAGAGCCGCCGCATCGTATCCTCATGTGTTGCCCACATGTATCCTGTGGCTCTTCGCATGTCCCGGCAATCAAGCCGTGAGCAATTTTTAAAACCGTCTTTTGAAACCATGCCATAATATTTTGAAAGAACAAAGGGAGAGCTGGAGATAACTTGAAGGCATGTGAATGAAAATCAGTGCTTACATTACGCACTGTCTTCAATAATCAAAAGCATACAGTACTCTTTCAAAACGCGTACAAAAGGTTCAAGCGATCCAAACTGTGTTTTTACTTGAAAGACAAGTTGCTGGAAAATACTTTATAGATGAAGTATATAAAAAACACAATCATCAAATCCCAAACCCTGTCATCCCCTCGCTGGTATATTGAACAATATGCCAAGAGCTGAAATAAATACTGGTCCGTGAGGATGGCTCATGCACGCAAAGTCACAAAAAGCATAAATAATCTGGACGCTTAAGACAACACGCAGCTTAAACCTAAAGCAAAGGCACCATGCCGCTCAGAGGAAACGGAGGCTCTCAGGAGGATGGTGAGAAGGACGTTTGAGAATCAATGTTTGCCTTTGGCACTACTCTTCTTAGCCATCCAAAACAACAGAGAGAAAGCAGGAGATGCCCCCCTCTGTTTCTAAAGGCCTGTTTTGCTTTGTTGTTGTTGTTGCATCACATTACTGTGTCTGAAAGACATTAGGGAGTGCAGGATCTTCTGCGGTTGCTTTGGCAGAATCTAGCAAGCTGGAAAATCTGTGGCAACATGGGCGGGAGAATAGAGGGAAACTAGATTCTTTTGAGGGAAAAGCTGAGGTTGGATTTATAACAACTTTGTGAATTGTGATGGATATGTACATTTGGGTTGTGTGGTGTGGAGGTCAAATGAAATTTTGCGATCGGATATGTGCAAGCCATTCGCTTTCATATTCCCACAGACACTGACACTTACACTTTTCTATACATTACATACATATGTATACAGGCATATGACACAGCTAGTGATCATTTCATATATATGATAGTATAAAACATGTTAATGTCCTTAAAGATAAGGTATTAGGTTCAATGCCCAGGGAAACAAACGCTGAATAAAACGCATCTCATTTAAGGAAAAATGTCTGCCAAATGCATAAATGTAAATTTATATATATTTATAGAAAAAAATTCTTCCAAAGAACACAAAAATATATATTTTGAAGAATGTTGTTAACCGGCAACCATTGCATTGGTTTTGTGTCCAAAGTAGGGAATTGGGGCCAGTGCTGTTGGGTTACCAACTTTCTTCAAAATATCTTCTTTTGTGTTCTGCAGAAGAAAGTAAGGCCATGTTCTCACTTGACTTCATGGAGTAAACCGTGCTTTAAAAAAAAGTCCTTTTTAAACGCCAGTCAGGTTCATTTTCTGCAGCTCAGAGCGTCTTGTGAGGTTGAAAAAAGTTCAACATTTCTGAAAAACGCCCTACATCAAGCACCTTTTTCACAGCTAACCAATGACAGAGACCTGTCGTTTCCATAACAGCATGCGAGGAACGTGATGGGTCGAGAAGGCTCAAGCTCGAAAAAATTAAATGAAATAAGTATTGTCGTTTTTAAATATGTGATTGGTTCCTGGAAGAACCCTCTCTGTTTATAATTCAAATAGACTTCCGTTGCGCTACCTATGAAGCCTGTCTGCCTTCGTGCACAAATGCTTTCTTTAAACATTGCCGTCTGCTATTTATAACCATAACACTGCAAGCGCTTTTTTACTTAAAAAGTGCCATTGTTAAAGGGGTCATATTACACGGCTAAAACGAATATTATCGTTTGTTTTAGATGTAATGCAATGTTTAAACACAATTTAAGGTTGAAAAACTATGTATTTTCCACATAACGTGCATATTTGTATCTCCTCTTTGCCCCGCCTCTCTGAAACGCACAGATTTTTTTTACAAAGCTCATCGCTCTGAAATAAGATATGTGCTATGATTGGCCAGTTAACCAGTGCGTAGTTATAGGTCGAATACTGCAAGCGTGTGACGGAAATGTAACGGCTCTTACCATATTTGGAACATCAGGTTCCAAAGCAATTGTACAGACAGATTAGCCCACCTTACTTGCGTATACATTTGAGCGGTTTTAGTCAAATCATGCCACGAACAGACGTTGATTTGTGGGGGTGTGGTTACACGAGACTTTCGCTTTTAGATAGAAATCATCTTTTGTTCCAACACTTTGATTTTTGCAATTTTAAGTTTCTAATACATTCATGGGCAACTTATAATACACCAAAGACACAGAAAAACACATATTCGCACCGGATGACCCCTTTTACTTTTTCTTGTCAAAAAAGAAGTCAAGTGTGAACACAGCCTATGTCACACAGGTTTGAGGGTGAGTAAATGATGACGACATTTTCAGTTTGGGGTGAACTATCATTTTAGGTAGATTAAATACGTCACAACCTACTGAAAACATAGATTCAACTTTTTGATAAACTACATTCAACATCTCTGAATAAACATGCTGCAGCTTCACGCCAAGTTAGTTTGGGCTTTAGGAGAGCGCAGTTGTGAAGGAAAAAGATGGACTGTTTTAACAAATGGAGAAATTACAATTCTTGTGAAACTGAATGCAACGCAAACCCAAAATTTAAACAAAAAATGTATTAATTGCATAGCCCTAATGTCTAATGTGTAAATTAACACGATTAAAGTAACTTTCACTAAAAATGTAATTAAGACCTAATTTGGAAATGAACTGTTTAAAATGGATTAAACTCAAACACATTAAAGTTTTTTTAATTTCTCTGTCATCGAGTCAAGTCTGAACAGGTCTGGCACACATGAGGGTTTCCGCTCCGGTGGCTAAAACGTCTGCCCAACAGAAACAGACTTTGCTGGAGTACAAACATTAGAAAACTCTAGTCCTTGAAGAAGCACTGTTGACATGGGTGAATTCTCTGTAGGTGTCAGAGTCATTCTCTTCAACTGCTCTGCTTATTGTCAGTGTACTGTTAAAAGATCTCCTGAGGAACAGGAATGTTTCTTCTCTCCTCCTAACCGAGCATCACCGCAGATCCAGATGTGTGCAGCTGGGCCTGTTCAGCGCTTACATAAACATATAAAATTTATCTCATATGGCACACCATTTCTTCACTGCTTTTTGTTTATTTGTTTGTTTGTTATTGTGACGGAGTTAAAACACAGCTATGCTATCTTGTCTCCATATTTATTCCAATATTCATAATGCTTTTGTTACGTACTCAGTCAAAAATTAAAATAGCATTCTTTAGGTTTCAGCTGGGGGATTTGGAATACAAAACCAAATCAAACTGAGGTCATTTTATAGGATGCATGATACGTTGTGATGTTTTTTTGGCTGGATGTTACTGTACATTAACCACGGACTTAAGTTCTCTGCCTGATCAAGATGAGATATTACTAAACTTTGTAAAATGTTATCTACGCCTTTCCATATTATTTAGCACCTTGGCAACGTTTCACCATTTGAAAGCAACTATTTAAGTTCCCATGAAATCAGAATTGAAGTTTTTTGGCTTTTAGTATAAATATGTTAGCCTTAAAGGGATAGTTCACCCAAAAGGAAAAGTCTGTCATCATTTAGTCGCTCACCTGTCATTTTAAACCTTTATGACTTACTTTTTTCTGTAGAATACAAACGAAGATATTTTGAAGAATGTTGGTAACTAAACAGAAGCGGTACCCATTGACTTCTACTGTACAGACAAAAAACATTGCAAGTCAATAGGTACTGCTGTTGTTTGGTTACCAACATACTTCAAAATAGCTTCTTTGGTATTTGCTGAAGGAAGAAAGCCGTACAGGTTTCAAATGACAAAAGCCGAGTAAATGATGACAGAATTTTCATTTTTAGGTGAACTTTCCCTTTTAAGGACATGTGTAAACATGTGTGCTCCAAAACATTCACACTTAGCCCGTGTTCACACTTGACTTCTTTTTTGAAGCTGCTAGCGTCTGTTTTACATTATAATCCTATGGAGTAAACTGTTTTTTCAAAAACGTCCCGAGCGCTTTTTAAACGCCAGCTCCGGCATCTTTTTCTGCAGCTCAGAGCATCTTCTGAGGTTGAGAAAAGTTCAACTTATCCAAAAAAAAAAACGCCCTAAGTCAATCTCCTTTTCCCCAGCTAGCCAATGACAGAGACCTGCAGTTTCCATAACCACATGCGAGGAACATAATTGGTCAAACGGCTCCAGCTTGAAAAGATAAAAAGCTGTCCGAGATGCCTGTTGGAGCATAGTTTTGTATAAATGTAAGTTTAATTTTCTCATTTACCAACTTCTGATAGCATTTCTAGCAAGAAATAAGTATTGTAGTTTTTAAATATGTGATTAGTTATTTCTAAGACGCTATCTGTTTGTAATTCAAATAGACTTCCGTTACGCTGCCTATCTGTTTCTCTGGGCTGCCTTCGTGCACAGATGCCGACGACGAAGTCATGGTGTTCAGCTGCTGTTTGTAAACAGTTAATTTTGAACACAGGTATAGAAGCTATAAGCGTTCAAAACTTACACTCTCAATTACACCAATACGGATTAATGATTTCTATGACATCAATCTGCATTCCAGATTCATATTCCATTCTAAGCTATGAAGCTGTATTTAGTTCCCCATGTCCCTAGTATAAACTTCTGTGTCTGCATCAAAAATCTCAAGACACTTGTTTTCATAGGTGAAATGCAGCATTGCCCAATGGCTTGTGTAGTAAAAGCTAAGCACAGGGTGTTACCCTAAAAGATCCAGGCGCATGTATGGGTCCCAAAGGTGTGTCTCTGAAGTGGGCAGACGAATGGACAGGAGCAGGGGGTCCCCTCTACGAGTAAAACTTCAACTTCACTCTCAATATCATACCCCATCCATCTGCACTCAGCAGCTCCAGGAAGGTGAACAAAAGCACCAATCTCATTGGTCGGTCAGTTTTAAACATGGCACGTCAAACAAAAAAACAAACCCGAGCCTTTTTTTTTAAATACGCTTTTACACCTGCTATTTTGCACGTCGGTGTGCACACTCACATTGGCGCTCTTTGTTAGTCGTGATTATCGTCCCGGTGTGGACAAGCCTTGAAAAGTTTTGAGGAGTTAAAGGGTTCCACAAAAAAAAGGATGCTTCCATAGTATCCAATGGAAGTCAATGGGGACCAGTGTTGCTTGCTTACCAATGTTCTTCAAAATATCTTTAGTGTTCTGCAGACGTAAGAAAGTTATACAGGTTTGGAATCACATACGGGTGAGGAAATGAAAAACACATTTTCATTTTTGGGTAAACTGTCCCTTTAAGCACATATAGGAGAAAGAAAGAGCAAACCCCATGCTAAATCCTAAACATAACTAGCCATGAGAAGATCACACATAAGCGTCAGTGATAAGAATCTCTATTCAAACTTCAGAGATCTATGAATCACCACCACCTGCATTCATCATACTCGCTTTTGACAGACAGCTGGAACCTCCTCCATCCTGCCTGCTAGGCAGCTAACCAAAGGTTTTTTGTCTTGCTTTCAGCTTCAAGGCTGACATCCACAGGAAGGGGGGCAAGTAACAAGGCAGGCCCAGGGAGGGTGCCACACAGCCGGCAGCTCGAAAACAATGCAGCCCAGGAGGAGGAGTGAGAGCATTTAGAGATGATTAACTCTCACAAGCTGTATCACAATGTAAAAGAACTGTGGGTTCACACGTCCATATAGTATATAAATAACATTCTGACACACTCTGAACATTCTCCACCAACTGCCATGTTGTTTTTTCTCATTTTACACCCATACTCTTAACAGGAAGATTCATTCATGTAGGTCCATTTGTATCAAATCAGTGGATCCCGAAGGCACCGGGAGACAATGGTCGGTTTGGTCTGTCCCTTGAGGAGTCTGGGTAAGTGCTATGGAGAAAACCCATGCAGCAAAAACAGAAATGCTCCATGAATTTGTTATACTCCAGACAATACTTACTGACTGTAACCTTTTCATCTGACTCCCCGAAGCAGATTATTTTCAGGAAAGCTAAATATTTTTCGAAGAGGCCCAAGACTTTAGCTGGGACATGAAAAATAAGGGCTGATATGGATATATATCCAACCCAACCCACCATCTTTAATCTTTACATCTGTATAAAACACATACATAAAAACACGGCGAAGGCTGATGACAGATTTCATTCAATCTTCTGAAATTTCACTCTATATATACAGTCTTTTCTTTTGAATATTGTTTTAATTTTCATTCCATATATTCGGATTTCCTCCCTATATATTCAGACTTTGATTCTATTGTGAATTTCATTCTATACATTACTGGATTCATTCCATTTTTAAAAGTTTCATTCAATATACAATTTTATTCTACTTTTTTTACATATTTTTTAAAGCTGGTAAAAAATATTAAATTACAGAAATGAACGGCAAAATGTGTGTAAATTAACAAAATTATCTTTTATGTTTTTCTGGCGCTCCAGCCGCTGAAAAATTACAGTTTTTGATGGTGTATTTAGACTCACAGTGTATTCAGACTTTTCTAAATATTTTTCAATATAGGGGTATTTTTTCATATATATTTTGAATTCTAACCCATATATTAAAATTTCATTCATTTCAATATATTCAGACCTTCATTATATTTTGAGTTTCATTTCATATATGTTTAGCTGACAAATACTATATATCATACATGTGTCCTATGGTGTGACATAGCAAAAGCAGTTGTTAATAATATATTATTTTATATTATTCTTATTTATATTTATACTATAAAATAGCACAAGATTTTTTGTCTCAAAATATTTGCCGTTACACCATAGCACAGATTAATGGTATATTTGTCAACACAAGCACAACAAATGTTCACTTTCTTTCCATTTAAACTTATATTATATATATAATAAAAATACAATACATATATTTATGTTTCCCAGTCATGCATCGTGCACCTTTTCTCACCTCTGTCTCAAGCACCTTGGCCTTGTCTACAGTTGCGTTTAGCCTCTCTGCTTAAACACAGGCTTTCTTCTGAAACGCTCAGCACGCCGGTTTTCCCGGCCAAGCTAAATGTCTCCAGTCCTCACAGAGCTTTGTTCCTGAAGGGGCGAGTTGAATTTACAACGCAAGCTAAAGGTCGACCCGCGGAAAGCGTGGGCACGGGCTTCGACCGGGTGAACCCGAACGACACACGTCAGGTGTGATTTACTGCGGACTGGAGCTGAATGAAAAGACCAAATTACACAGACAGAAGATACATTTTAACTCCAATTTAATGCAGGTAGAGCAACAATATATCAATATTGCTGCGCACGGTGAAGAAAGCTTGACTTTTTGACCATAAAATCTCCAAAAACCCAACCTGACAACGAGGGGTTTGGATAGCGGTGGATAGTCTGAAGTGTTTTACCACATATGCAGCTCTATACGATAAACATGGCGTGTATACGTGATTTAAGCAAAAAATTGTTCGGTCTTCTGGGTTCATGGTTTACATAAGAAAGTCGTTTTCATCAGGCAAATGCCAGCCACCTTAATCCTAAAACTCAGCCTCCCAAGAAGCATAAACAAAGGATATTCTTGGCTTAGGTACCTGTGGCAATGGAAAAGTCATTTAAACAGAACAAGCCTCAAATCAACAATGAGTTGGGCTCTTTCTAATCCTCTTAATCCAGGTTCACGCTTAATATCATTATAAGCCGTGCACGTGACTCTGTGTGGCACATTACCAGGATTCAGCACTCGACGACAGGGCTGATGTCTGCTCGAGATATAAATGCACTTTTAAGTGGCACTGTAGTCACACCATTAAACTGAAGAAAAAAGTATGATGTACATACAATGAATGTGATAAACCTATTAATAAAGTTTAGCAATATCATTTTATGAATAAGTAGTACGATTATGTAAAAGACAGGTGAACCAATATGAATTTTTCCAAGACTGTGGATGTCTGATGGATGAAAAGTTGCCAGTGTTGGTTATAATGCGGAAAAGTGTAATTTAAAGAAAGCAAAATAAAAAAATGCTATAAATTATATGTTTAAAATGAAAGCTTTTAAATATACAAACCAGTCACCACACGTTATTTATCAATGTGGAAAATTGTAAGTGTCTAGACAATGCATTTTATTACATGCTAGGGATGCGCCGAATGTTCAGCAGCCAAAATTTTCGTGTTCTGCCGACTAAGAGAAATGACTGAATAAATTTTTACGAGCAATAATGTTTTTGATGATGCAAACAAGTACCAACCAGCATGCATGCAAGCAAACTTTATAAAAGCAGCAAACATGTCGATATGGAGGCATTTTAAATATTTAAAAGCACATTTTGACACTTCAATTTATGCAATAGTAAAACAGTTGTCTGAATGAATAGAAGAAAATCTTTTCTGTATTCAGACTTCGGCCAAGGGTTTTATTACATTCGATTTCGGTTTTGGCAAAGACATTTCTTTTCAGTACATCCTAATGTAATTGGTCATAGAATAAGAACATACAGAATTATTAGATTTCCTGTATATTAACCCAATAACGGAAAAAGGCTAGCAATGATGACCAGTGTACAGATGCATTTGTACCTACACACACACACGCAGTTAAAACGAAGAGGGAAAAAAATAAGTAGTAATTTTGTGGCTTCTGTTTTTCCAGATAAAACATGTTGTGTTAGAGTGGTGATGACAGATACATGACAAGAAGACCCTGTTGTCTATCATTGAAGCACACACAAACACACGTGCACGTGGCCACACACACAGGTACATAAGTGGGTCCACACATACAGACATACACAAACACACACACACAGACTGCATTGCAGACGTCTGTGTCTGGGTTGTGTTTGGTGGGATCTGGTTAGTCTTCCCCTATTCTGTTTTCTTAGTCGAGTGTTACCTGCGTTCTGATGACATAGTCAACATGTCAGGACTGTGATTAATGATGATGTGTCTTACACACTTTCACTCTCTCTCTCTCTCTCACTCTCTCTCTCATTCACTTGTCGTGTTATTTCTATTTCTATTTTTTTACATCATAAACTAAACTGAAACTATGACTGAAATAAATAATTAAATTGATATAGCAACAAAAAAATGATATATAAAAAATTATTAATAAAACAATAAAAACAAATAGGGGTGTAACAATCTGCTCTGCTCACTAGTCAAAACGATACACAATACTGGGTTTACCATTACGACTGCATTACGATATTTGTAAAAAATACAGAATTCCACCGAAAACATTAACCATTTTTAGCAACATTTGTTATTTTGTTAAAGAATTTTCAAAATATTTAAGGTGTAATTCAACCATTTTTATGTAAACTGAATATATCTCTCATTGAAAAATAAAACAGAATTTTAATATAAGCAATATATTTAATTTAGAAATATAGTGCAAAAGCTCTACGATACATATCTTAGAAGCGCTACTATACATATCTTAATCTTTTTGTATTGCGATGCACGATACTTCAATATATTGTTAAGCCTCTAAATACATATAAAACAAAGTTGACAAATATTTTAATAAATAAATGTATAATAATATTTAGAAATAATAAAAACAAAATGACAAAAACAATGCATCATGAAAACTGAAAATAAAAATAAGATCTAATTCAAAATATTATTAAAACTACAATAAAACTTAAAGCAAACTTACTGCTACTCCTCAATAATGTAAATGTTTGTGTATAACTAGTATATACAGTATAATTAGTAAAGTCCATCCTTGTGCCTTTGGAAATAGCTAACAGAACTCAATATCTATTTTGGAACGGCTGTTTCTATCTTCTGCTGTCTGACAGATGAATTTGAGATTACGTGGGCATGCGTATGGCCTGATGGGGACTGTGTGTGTGTCAAGTGGACTAGCATGAGTGCAGAGCTCCCTATCTGTTGCACAAGACGCAAAGGGGTCTTACCACTAGTCAACAGATGAAGGCTGACAAGTGGTCCTATCACAGTTCCATTTTCCCAGTGTATTATGTGTCCATTACTCTATGACATCTCTTGTGATATTCCAACAGAAAGATTTTCAAATGTTCATGTTAAATAGCAAGTTCACCCAAAAACGTTTCAGTTGATGTCTAAGTTTGACCAGAATTCAGACAAAAAAAAATGTCATCCGTTTCTGCATGATCTATTTACTAAGACTCTAATGAGTGATTTCTCTTAATATACCGGCTGGCAAAAAGAGAAACCAAAGAAGGGGAAGAATCTCACCATCTGCTAAAAACAACACTTAGGAGTCTAAAGCAGAAACACAGATGGCGCTTCCACAATGTAGAAAGCAAGAATCCATCCTTGAAAAAAACATGTAAATCAACCATTTATGATGGTTAGGCTATGTCAAAAAACAGACAGGTGTCAGTAAGAGCAACAGTTTTTCCTTTGAGGTCTCAGACACCCCACTGTCTCTGGGGGTCTTTGGCCCCATGTCCCACCAACGCAGTGAATGCAGGAGGACAGAGCCCTTTGATGCATAGCCATAAAACCTCCTCTCATGTGTCTACAGACTTCCCAATGCTTCGTGTCTCCCCTTTAGCCCGACCTGTTGTGATGCCAACTAAGCAAAGGCTGGGCCATCCATATTCACATGGCAGCAAAAAAAAGGGCGTCTCTTTTGAAGGACTGCCACTGGTTGAGGGTGGGCAGTGCAGCCACATCGTTCTTTGCTTTCTTGTTTGCTTTTATAAATTGAACATGTCATTCCCCGCGCAACCCCTTTATATCTTGCTACTTTCATAACTTCCTGTCTGTACAGTAAACCCTAATTGCAATTCATACTTTCTATTTCCATTCTAATGCCAGGCCATTAACAAATACCTTCACCCCCTCCTCTCTCTCTCCTCTGGTTGTTCCTGGTCACCTCATTCTTTTCCTCTAGTTTCCTCAGAAACACCCCCCTCCAGTCCTTTGTGCCCTTTTTTTACCCCTTCCGCAAAGTTCGCCTGAGAAACACAGCTGCCTTCAATGTTCTGCGAATCTCCCTGTTGCTTTTCTTAAAACACTACTGTAGTGGAAAAACTGAATCCCACGGTTAGAGCTTCGAAGAGGTGCTTTAAGCGTAGCGTTCGTTTTAATATGTCAATCTGGTACCAGGAGCATGTGGCTTCATTTCAAATACTTGTACTGTGAGGTGTGGAGCAAAATTCGGAGTGAGCGGAAACATGCAGTTGAACCTTCTCTAATGAAGCGTGGCCTCACTGGTGCTTTTTCTGGACTCCGGCGGCTCTAAAAATAGGAAGAAGTGTAGCGCAATGGCCTACACATCTGTGAAGCGCTTGTTTAATGCAGATAGTTTACATCATCAGCTAATCAGCAATGTGTATACGTGTTTATGTTACAGCGTTTACGAAAAGGCAAAAGCAACTTCTTTTAATGTTAACTATATTTAGAGATTATATAGAATGTGGCAGAATAATATCTCTCTATGAATGTAAATAGCATTGAGTTAATATTTATTGTTAATAGTTGTTGTCATGTATTAATGTGATTCCCTAATTATTTATTTACTGCATATTCAAAATGAGTCTTACTGTCCCTTTAAAGCAGTGTATCGTTTCAACCGGACCAGAGGTGGGAAGTAGGGATAGTTCACCCAAAAATGAAAATTCTGTCATCATTTACTCACCCACAGGTTGTTCCAAACATCCTTGTACATTTTTGTTCTGCTAAACACAAAGTAAGATATCTGGAAGAATGTCAGTAACCAAACAGATCTAACCCCCATTTACTGCCATAGTGTGGAAAATAAATACTATGGGAGTCAGTGGGGGACGAGATCTGTTTGGTTACTGACCTTCTTCCAAATATCTTTCTGATTAGCAGAACAAAGACATTTGCAGGTTTCAAAGAATATGAGGGTGAATAAATGATGACAAAATAAAATTGGGGTGAACTATAACTTTAACGATTTTAATACTTGTGTGTTTTTACTTTGGCAAGCTTTGACTTCGTGTCACCTTTCTGCTTTTACTTCACAATGTTTGAATAATAAAAATGTCAGATACTTAAGTAGTATTACTTTAGACAGAAACAGTACTATGCAATAGGAGTTGAAGTGACTGGTAGTGACATCTGGCTATGACATTATTTTGAGAAAATGGTTCTGCTGGTGTGAAATACGAAAATCCTGCCAACCGTTGACTGCAGGAAAACATTTTAAAACATTTTCAGTAATCTCCACTTTGATAGAAGAAAAGCCTTAAAACACAAACTAAAGTGGCTCATTTCCTGTTCAGAAACTACGAAGCAGAAGTCTAAAAGCTTTATGACCCAGACAAAAACAAAAATAATAAGCAAGAGTTTCACAGATGCACTCTAACCAGCCAATAAGAACAGAGCATTTTTTTAAGTGTCATTCTGTACTATAGCCACTCCTTTCCGGCCACTCGTGCAAGATGTATAGATCCATCAAGATTATTGCAATCGCAGAACAAACAACAGTTTCTTTGGTTTCCCTGAAAGTTTATAATTCATGTCTACATCTGTAGTTCATCATATAATGCTCTTTTGGAGATTAAAGGTAGAGACAATTTGTCCAAATGCTGATAAAACTGCACATTTGTCATGTTCTAGTTGTGCTTGTGCATTGCTTATAACATCAAAGCTTTAAGCTAAACAAATAGTTTGGTTATTAGAAAAAAAAATCTTTAATGTTTTTTTAAACATTCGCAACTGATAGCAGACGGTTCAAAGTTTTTCTTTGCTTTCTCCACGGTGAATAATCAAGTCTGGAAAGAGCTGTGAAAAATGCTTCGTATACATTATTTTTGGCAGGGCTTCTTCAAGAAGAGGTGAAAATGGCTTTACCTTCCGAGAAATATCTCTTCTCAAGTTTTGCTCGCCACATTTCAGTCTTGTTATCTTAGTCTCTCTTTCTGTGTTCCTAAATCCTGTTAGTTTTGGAAAAGACTACAAAATAGGTGTAAATCTAAACTGAGAAACAACACTGAGAAATGCAGCGCGCTGCCCGCATCATAATGTATCACTGATGAAACAGTATTTTAGCCCCGTATTTAAAAATGAGCGACACACCTCCAAATACAGATGTTAGAGTTGAGCTGACAACCTCTGGCTGAGGGCCACACACTCTTACAGCTTACAGAACCTCCTTGGACACGTCTCTGGAAAATGGACTATCAATTGGAAGGGGGAATTGTGGGGCAGAAGTGGCCTGTCTAAAGCCCTTGTGACGTCACAGCTGGAAATATTTTCCACAGGAGTTTTGTTCAGGGCGGATGAGGTGCTGGTAGACCAAAAAGTGTGTTTCCTCTCTTCAAGTAAAAAAAGAAGGATGCATATTCGTGGAATGTTATTCAGCTTTGTGTGGTGAAAAATGACTGCAAAACTGAGTGAGTGAGTGCATGAATATGCAAGAAAATATTTACATATTACAGTCACAATGGTCTTTCTTTTTATTTAGATGTATAAGATGAATAAATAAGCTTTCTATCGTGGTATGGTTTGTTAGGCTAGGAAAATATGTGGTTAACATACAACTATTTAAACATTTGGAATCTGAGGGTACAAAAAACTAAATATTGAGAAAAATGTCTTTAAAGTTTTCTATCAGGGGTGCTGTGGCAGATTGTTTTAACTGTCTCTATTTGCTTACCACTGTAATGATGTTGTAGAGAGTAAGCTTTACACAGATACGCAGCTTGAATGGGTAATTCCCAAAGAGCGGGCAGAAGCGAGTGATGTTTGTAGGCGTGTTTCCGGCCATTTTTGTTCACGATTTTGCTGCATCTACTCACAAAAAAGTTTTGACATGCTAAGGAAATTCACAAAATATCTTAATGGAACATGATCTTTACTTAATATCTTAAAAGAAAAGTAAAAGATAGATCCTTTTGACCGATTCAATGTATTGTTGTCGGCTATAGCTATAAAATATACCAATGCTACTTATAGGTGGTTTTGTGGTCCAGGGTGACACATGTCCAATATATTGGTTTCACAGATTAAGTCAAAGTCAAATTATACAAACGATACACATTTTTTCATAATTGTTTTTTGTGACAATATTTGCTATATTTTACAATATAAGGTGTTTACCTAAACACCTATGACTGTAAAACTCTCAAGCTGAGCACTATTGACTCGCAGTCATTTTGTTATTGGACATATCTCAGCACTCCATGAAACCGCTGCTAATTGCTTTCATATTACCAAGCACGCAGCCAATCTTGGGGTCTGTCCAAGACCACCCTTAAGCCATACAACAGTGTGAGCTGTGCAACTTCCACCTTAAAAAAAGAAAGGAAATAGAAAGAGAAACTACAAGCCTATTCTCGGTTCATGTGTTTTTAAGAGGAATACAATAATAGAGTCAGACGCAGAGTGTTGACAGCACTAAAAATTGATAGGGTACTTTATTGCCTTTTGAGAATGAATTAATGTTATAATCCTGGTGAAAGATTCAGTGACCTGCCTCAAATGTAATATACACTACTGGATAAAAAACAGCATAGTATTTTCCTTCCTCTATGAACCTGAGAGGTGCGGTGTCCACCGACAGCTATTTTCGGTCAATAAGAGGAAGAGAAATAATATTCAAACCAATCGTTATGTAATGCATAATCAAAATATAGTATTAATATAAAAACTTTTACAGCTAAATTAATTCATTCATTGCAGGTCAACAACAATCGTTAACAAAGAAAATCCAAACCTGAAATTAAATATAAAAACTTCACCCATAGTTTTTTCCCACTGGCTAGTTGAAGTCCGCAATAACAATGGACTTACCAGACGCAGCGTTTAGAGGTTCACAGCAGTAATGAATCAAACTAAACGTTCATCCCATTTGAAATCAGCAGTCCAGCAGTGCATGTCAGAAATAATAACTCATAATGTCGGTAATAGGCCCGTTCACCCCGTACAGTGAAGCCGATGCCAGGCCACTGGTTTTACTGAAGTTTTACACATATAATTACACAACACAGCATCACGCACAAACAAACCTTTGTTTCTCTGCCCAATTTCAATAAATGCCTTCAGCACTATTGAATGTGAAATGATTGTGCAAAGTAACCCAAGTTGGCATGCCTTTTGTGAAATCGCTGGGTTTGGTGGAATGCTTAATCTAACTTCAAAAGAAAGAAAAGAATCTTTCGAAAGAATTTCAGAAACTAAAGTGATGCTTATAATGTTTAAAGCAAGCCCTAAATGTAATGCACAATAAACAGCACAAATCTCAGTCGATGTTCAGCATTTCTGGGCATCAGTGTTATTTGCACTACCATTGCAGGTTTTTTCAGTATTGAGACCTCTTCACTTGACCTTTCCTCTGTTTTGTTGACTCATCTGCCTTTTCATTAGGGTCGGGTACCGGAGTCGGTACTTTTAAGGGCACTGACCGAATTACGTTGGTTCTACAGAGTATCTATCCATCTACATGAAATCGGTCGGTCCAAAATTTCGGTATCTGAGAACACATCGGGTGCTGCTCGATAGCAGGTACGAAAAAGAGAGAGAGAGAGAGAGAGAGAGAGAGAGAGAATTTTACTTCACGCAAAGCGAAAATAAAACCACTAAAGAAGCAGGCTGTCCTAATCAATGTAAAAAATGAAAATAAACACTAGACTCTACATATGTTTATCATATTTATATAATTTATTTCACTTGTTCTTGTTTAGAAAATTAAGCATACAGTCGCGTTAACGGAAACCGCTCAGACACAGCCGGCACACACATAACACTGCGCTGAACAATAAAGTTTGTTAAGGCGCTTTGTGTTTTCTGTCCACCATGGAATAAAATCATCTCATGAAGTCCCGAAACAAACTTATTAGTGACAGATTAGAGCAGTCGATGGAACGAGGTGAGTGAGGCCGTCAAGGTGCAGTTTGAAGCTGTGAACAGCGCAGCAGGAGACTGATGCACATATACATTACGTATTATTGTATGATCGACATTATATATGTAATTCTTTCAGTATCTCTGTTAAAAATGTATATTACAAATCAATTTGTTATTTTCAGTAATGATGCTGTTAAAAATATTTTTGTAGACTTCTCTAGTTTCTTTTTTCTATATAATCTAAAATTTAAATTATCACACTGCATAAATAAATGATTATATTTTTGATGAGGAACTAGAATAAGCTGGTAGTAATAATAATGCTGTAGTTTTTTATATAGTCTTTATTTCTTTTGTGTAAAATTTCAACAAAATGTTTGAATTGAGAGGTTTGGACTTTTTTCACTGAATAAAATTTTTTTTTACACCGAGAGTAAAGTACCGAAAAAAGATAACTTTTGGTACGGGGTCTGAATTCCAGGTACCGTATTGATCCCAGTACTGGCTAAAAAGTGAACGATACCCAACCCTACTTTTCATTCAAGTAAATCACTAAGTGTGGCTGAATATCTAAAGCTCAAACTCCTGCTGGCTCTCTCTCACTTTGTATTCTTTCGTTCAAAAGTACAGTAGTGACATCTATATATCCAGACGAATTTGTTAGCTCCTTCGAGATTATAAGCAAATTCACATGCACACTTAAAAAATGTGTTGGTTCTTTTTGCATCAATTCAAGAATCTCCAAAGCATAATGCTCATTGACTAGTTACAATTACGCAATTAACACATGCTTTTATCCAAAAGTGGCTTTCAGTGGAATCAAGCTCCTGTTTATGTTTAATATTGGTAGATTTCCATGCTGCTCACTTGCTATTATGTCTCGTCTTATTGTTCCTTTATTGTAGGGCATCATATTATTTGTTTATAGTAGGGCAAATTATTTTGGCAAAATAGAATGCCGCACCATAATAGTTTCACGATTTTCATGATCATCAAGTCAAAATGAACAATTAAGATGAATTATGAATGATTGCAGACATAGTTTAACATACAGTAAAAAAATCTGTGCATTCTGATCTGCAGCCTGTTGAAGTCAATGCAACAGAGCTTACTCTAGCTAAAATAGATCCCATGTTTAATTGAACATGAATGGGAATGTAAGGGATACATGGCTAAGGGTTCACGACGAAAAATGAAAATATGCCTTTCTAAAATCCATCCATCCCTCGCAGGCTTGTTTTCATTTGCTTAAAATTAAATCCGTCTACCCTGCAGAGTCCCATTCCACAGAACAATGGGGCCCTTAAAACCTGAGGGGAAATTAAATAACTGTTAACCTGGAAACTGAAAGAACCAGTTCAAACAAGTAAACTTAATTTTCCCCTCAACACTATTTACTTCAGATTTCGATTTACCCAGGAAAGATTCCACAGGGACTGTAGAAGGCATTCCTGCTGAATAACATTTCCAACCCTGATGAGATTCCTCTCCGCCACAGGCAAACACACAACATAACCAGATGAGCGGTGCTGTTTTTCATGAACATGAAGGTATGCGAGCTACACTGTACTGCAATTGGTGAGGAACTATGGTCAATGCTTCTTATTGTTAAAGAAACAACAACACAATAGGTCATTTTTGTTTGTAGATGATATTGGTAGACGGGTTCATATCAGCGCTGCTTGGTCCGTCTAGGAGATCAGTTGAAGTTCAAGACTTGCTCTGTTTGCACATACCGTAGCTTTGCAGAGGTCTCACAAGCATCTGTGGCCTGTTTGGCCACCAATCACAAAGCATTAGTGAAATGAAGCTTTTTATTTCAGGATTCCACGGTCGGTGTGGTCGGGGAAGTCATTTCGATTGTGCCACCTCCAGTTCTTGTTGTTTTTTGGCCAATGTCGGTCCAGTTTCAACATAGTTGTTGTATGTAATGTTGCATTTTGTTCCTGAATGAAGTATCAAAGCAAACACTGGCTTTTGTTAAATTGTGAGCTACTGTCTGTTCAGAAAGGTCAGCCTAAACAAACAGATTAAAAGTTCTTTGCTCACCTGGGGCTCGGGTGCAATGGACTGTTAAACGCACGATGCCTCACTGCAGGTATTCTAATCTTCTAGCCGTTTCAAACACACTCTACTTTCTGAACCACTAAAGCAATGTCTTTCACTCTCTCTCAAAAAACCACACAAACTCCTGCACTTACCTTTTACCTTACAATTAAATATGCATGCTATTTCTTGACATTGCTTTCCAATTCCAGAAGCTATGTAACATTGAGCTTTATTCTGGCTGAAATCAGCTTGTTAAACCAAATCACTTCAACAAAGCTAAGGATTAAAGTCTTGAGCACTTGTTCCCCACAGAACACAACCGGATTTAGGCTTCTAAAGCTACTTCAAATAATTAACAAACAACAAAGACAAAACGTATTTGGAGGAATTATTACATTAAGTCTCAAACCAAGCAGTTGAAGTTCAAAGGGTCACAAAACTCACGGTGCAAATCATTTAAGGATTTTGAGTCAAGGATCGGCTTTATTTTTCGTATCAACAAATCTATATGCTCATCATAGCATTGTTGAATTATTAATTTGAGAAGCAAAGAGAATGTTATAAAAATACATAGACAGATTTATTTCTGACAAAGAATCTTGTTTCTAAAACTCTTATTATTTATATTCTAGACTATATCATATGTATGTATTATTTACAAATTGACATATATATATATAGGGTATCCATTGAAATTATTTTCCATGTGTGAACACCTTGGGACAAGCCCCCTTGACTGCCAGGACAAGTTCTCTTGACTGGTAAAACACGCAGCAAAATGGCTGATTTCAATAGGAGAAACCATTATTTGCTGAAATTAAAAGCAGTTGGACTCTACGGTGATCCTTATGACTTTGGACACTAATATGTTGCGCGTAATTGCGTTTCCTGATATTGTAAGCAGCCATTTTGCTGAGTGTTTTGCCACTCAAAGGAAGGTGTTTTGCGTGTTCTTGTGGGAAAGTGACGTCACGTGCATACCCTCTATAATCGTGTCATGCTATTAACATCATAGCAAGAACGCCTCCGGGCAGCTGGGAAAAATAAAATAACATACTTCTGATCAATAATAAAACCCGACATGAAACTTACCATAACTTTGGTTTGCTAAATTGAGCTAAAATCACTTTTTTCGAGAAGCCATATTTGCATTACTGCCCATTCATTGTAATGGCTAGGGGTGGCACGTGATCTCGCATATTGTTTATCACTGCATTATATAATTCATTCAAATAGAAGTTTAATTTTTTTTATAAAGTACAAGTTGATTTTATAATGCATATGTTTTTTGCACTTTGTGTTAAAGTCAACAAAAGACATTTCCCCCTATATTTCATAATTGAGAATTTCTTTAAAAAAGTCAAAAAATGTCGTCTCGTGAACCCAGTCTGGTGTCTCGTCTCGTGAGAAGTGTCTCGTCACTTAATTAGAAAGATTTAGACAAATATTTCAATTATCACTGGGGCATATAGAGACCCACCTGGACAAGGAACTTCCACAAAGCTACAATGTCAACATTCATTTGCTAAAGAATAAAAACAGTTTTGCCTGCAGTTGTGTCTCAAAACATCAACTTGACTGCAATTCTGAGAAATATTTAATATCCTGATGTCAAGGTGAGGTAAGAGTGAAAAACTTGGAAGGACGTAAGTGTGAAAATGTAATTCCTTCACGCTTTTCTCCTTTTATTAGAACAGCTTGAGCAAACATAAAAAATCCTGCCAGGGCTTAGCCGTCTATGACAATATGTCCAAAAAAACCTGACAGGATTTCAGTTAAAGACCAGTTAGGTGCCAAGGAGCTCAAGCCTGGCAGCCTGAAAAACACAAACGAATTGATCCAAAACTTGTTTACTGTAAAAAATTGAATTTTGTTCAAAGGGCTTAATCCGCTATTCGCACATGGGTGTCTGATCTGACAGCATTTTCATCACTTAGGTGGCGTTTACATTAGTCCGTTGTCTAACAAAAAATGCGTTTTAAAACGAAAACGATCCTTGTTTATACTGCCGTTTCACATGCGTTTTAGAAAACACTACACTACCCCCCCTTTTACACTACACTAGCGAACACGTTTCAGTTTTTGTCTATTTACATAGAAACGCAAGGTCTGTGCAGCATTTCCAAAAGTCTTCCGGGGTCGGAAACTCTTGCTACGGTAAGAGCTATGCGTTTTTAACGCAGTAGCATAAACGCCGCCTTGATAGATGTTTTTCAAAACACGACAAGCCTAGTAACGCCCACTTCCATCACTCAATGTGTGACTGCAATTTCAGAGCCAGATATGGACGACTGGGGCACATTATTTTGGCATAAGAAATGTTCCAAGACTGACAGCGAGACCGAATTATGAATGTACAAAGCTCTCCTCAGAGATAGAAACCTGAAGCTGTCAAGACCGGCGCTGTGCGAATGAAAAGGGAGAACATCCCAGATGACTGATACTTTGCACATATATTTTCATTTTTAAAGCAAATATCAATCTCAGAGTGAAAAAGGTTGTAAAGTCGAGGTATTTATGAGCTCACAGGGAGCGTGGCAGGTACAAAGGCCCGACTGTGGGCGGCGAGAAATTTTGCAGTGTTTATGCATTGAGGGTTACTCAACTTTTAATACAACGTAAACAGGATTTAGAGCTTTACTTTCAGACACATTTAAAGCAAAAATTAAAAAGCCATGTTTCATCATGCTTTCTAAAACGTGCGTAGCATATCCTGGCACATTATGTCGGGCGGGCGAGGGGAAAGATATCATTTGATTAGAGCTGGCAGACGTCTGATAATCGTGGCAGCTCATTTCCTATTATATTCATTGCAGACCTTTTGGCCTGTGATATATATTACCATCAGCATTTTTTAGACTGGAGGCGGAAAGGTGGGTAGGACTTATCTAAATCTTTTCCATAGGCAATGTGCTGCCACCAATCATTAGAATTAAGATGCAAAAAAGAGACAAAATAAATAGCAGATTTTGCCAAAAGGCATAAAATGGACAGAATCTGCAAAAAATATAATTTTTGAAATATGTTTCCTTTTTGGAGTTTGGAAACTGAATTAAACTCAACATCACAATAATGTTTCTAAAGCTTGATAATGAAACCGAATGGCAATAACTCTGCCACTTTCTACAACACAAACTCGAGCACGAGAAAGATGTTCTAGCACACCATCACTAAAGACAAGTGAAAATACACAGATCACTGACTGAGGTTACGTCCGAGACCTAAACATCCAGCTCTAACAGAAAACCTACAAAGAGAACTAATAGAGACAGCAATTCATCAAAGTGTTAAAAACTCCTAACAGACTATAGAGTCGCCCCCACGTTCTGTTTATTAAACAAGACAAGCCAGGATTTTCCATCCAGACAACATTCAGCATTCAGTAATAAAAGTTTTAACACCTCAGTCATACAGAAATATAGCGAAATATAGCGAAGAGAAATGTGCAACTCATAATATAATATACAAAGGCATGCTACATTAAACACAAAAGTTGTATAAAGTCGTACAAGGAAAAAGTCTAGGTCACATGCATTACGTCGTTTTCACAGATTTAGAGCATGTGGTTGAACGGGCATTCCTTCAACATCTCTAAAGGTTTTTTTAAAGATGGGAACCTTGATGCTTGAGTAACTGCACTGCACTTAAAACCAGTTTGAACCTATAAGTTTTAGGACTCTGGGACAAATCCTTCCTGTTTTGGGGGTATAATGCTTTTTGTGTCAACATTCTGCTTGGCAGAATAGTGCACTGATAGAGTTCCACCCCAGTGATTTATAATTTACTGACTATTAACCAAAGGCTGGATCACAGAAGTTGTCTGTTTCCATTTTGCCCGCACTGCTCTCGAAACTATGACATAAATAGATATACATGTAGCAAAGACTCCATAAAACGACATCTGAAAATGTTTATTTTTTGTTACAAAATCTCTAAGGATACTTTCTTCAACGTATGGAAAAAATACTGTTGCATTTATACAAACAAGGTGCAGCAAACCACATATTGGCCAAGGTGACAAACTTTATTTAAGGAAACACCTAAATGGAGTCTTCTTTTAAGGAAGCTTAAAATAAATCTAGATTACAGGACCAGTAGTCCAATCGTGATCTCTGTAGGGATGGGACCGTTTCAAGGTATACCGTGGTATATTGCCGTTTGAAGGTGTGCGGTTTCAAATCGGAGCAACTTATCTATATATGGGTCAATGACATGACGTGTATTTTTTGTGTCCAAATTCATTATTTTCCTAAAAAGAATTGGAATAAATACATGCCATATATCAAATGGATCTACAATATGTCCTTTATAAGAAACCCTTCTCATTTTATTGAAATTCAATAGATTTTTCGAGTTTTGGTGTTTCAAAGACCAAAAATGTCAGGTGGTGCGACCGTCCGAACATACAAACAGAGAACAAAACTGAGAAATAAATGTTAATTTTCTCAATAAAATTCTTAATCAAATATTTTGGCATGATTTTAAGTTAAATTCCTTATAAATGAGGGGAAATAGTGTATCGGTCCCATTTCAAAACTAATCTATTACTTAAAAAACTTTTGTCCGGAAAATGTACTTCTACTAATGTCAGGGAGAGCAACCGACATAAAAATGCAATTTTATGCAATGTTCCTTTAAGAAAACCATTTGACAGCATATGACATCTCACAGAAGACTCCAGAGGACCCTTTGAAGCAGTAACAAGGTTAGTCAACCTCCCATAAATATTAGATAATTTGACATTTTTGAGTAATGATGAGGTTGATTCAACTTATCATGTCAGGTGGTATGACCCATGGAAAACTTTGAAAATGTGTTGTTATTATAAAAATGTGTATTTGATTTAAGAAATGTATGTATAACATTGAGCACATGGTCAAACATTTGTATAGGCGTCCAAGTTAATGGCTCTTAGATTTGAATTGAGTTTGAAATGTCAGGTGGTGCGACCAGAGTTACAGTTAAACCAACTAAAAAAAGTCATGTTAATTCATGTTTTTGAAAATATTAAATACATTTTAATAAATATATAAAGCTTTTAAGTTGTTTAAAGGTGCAATCTACATATGTATATATATTTGTTTATTTTATTATGGTTTGAGTGACAATTTAAAGAGCACATAGTCCATCTTAAAGTCTTATTCTTCAAGAATATAGGACTGTATAATCAACATTGATACTAAAACAATTGCATCTTTAAATGAATCTATTTTAATTTGTTTTTGTAGATGCCATTATCAAGCAAGGAGAAAACAGCACGACATAGAGCTCATTTAAAAAGTAATCCCGTTGCAAGGGCCAAAAGAAAAGCAAGGAATTGTGTTCATTATGTATATCTAGATACATTACAACTTAAGTTAATATGGTGTTCTGTTATATTTTTTGTGGTAATTACAGTTATTACATGTTAATGATACATACTTGATAGCAGTGTCATACAGCATTACAGAAAAGCATTGTTATTAGTAATGAATTCGAATGATTAACAAACCATTACCTATTCTATTAAATATTTAAACTAAAATAATCTATTTTACAAATGATATAGTACAGGTGAAACTCAAAAATTTAAATATCATGCAGTAGTTAATTTATTTCAGTAATCAAGTTAAAAGGTGAAACTAATAAATTTTATAGACTCATAATATGCAAAGCAAGATATTTCAAGCCTTTGTTATAATTTTGATAATTATGGGTTACGGCTTAAGAAAACCGCAAATTCAAAATTAGAATATTGTGAAAAGGTTTTCAAAGCTTGAAATAACTCACTTTGCGTGTAATGAGTCTATATAATATATTAGTTCCACTTTTTAACTTGAATTACTTAAATAAATGAACTTTTACAGGACACTCACATTTTTTGAGTTTCACCTGTATGTCCCATAAATTTTCATTTAATAAAAATAGAAGGGGTCTGAAACCATGTATCTTTTATAGAGATCGGTGTTGTACATTGCATGTGCTTTCTGAAAGCATGATTTTGAATTATATTTGAAAAGAGTTGTTCTTTATCTTGACTTACGGTTACTACTGAATCTATTGATAAGTAGATTGAATTCTGCCCTTAATGTTTCTGGGCCCAATATTTGCACTAATTTTCAGATTCATATAAAAGATGTTCTCATTTATTAAATGTGTTTCTTGAGGTTTCAAATTTATATTTTTTAAGAAACGATGATCAAATGTTATCATAACATGCAGTATTGTTTTGCACTTTCTTGTTAATTACATTTAATTATATTATTGAGATAGAGTATAAATTGGTCAGAGGATTCAAATAAAAAAGCCAATTAAAACCTGAATAAAATTAATTGACATATATTTCTTTTTATTTTGTGAATATCAATCATTATTGTTCACAACGTCAGGTGGTGCGACCAGTCATGGTCAGGTGGTGCAACCAGCAAATTTACATTTAAATGTATCAATTCCCACTGCAATTGCAAAATGAAGTAAGAAATATAAATGTAAACCTTTACATAATGTATACAAATCATTTTTACAGTTAAAAACAAAACATAAAAAGTCCTTATGGAAAAATGGGTGTTTGAACAGACAGAAAAGCAGCTGTTTATATGATTTGGAATAAAAGGTCAATAAATAAAGAAATAGAAAGGGAATTTACTTTCTGATATGCATTTTAGACACTACAATGATTCATATTTACAAGTCTCAGTAGTGCTAAGTACACTAAATGTATATTATTTTAAATTAATATATGGTCGCACCACCTGACATTTTCTGGGTGGTAAAATCAGAAATCTTGTTTAATAATGAATTAATGCCCCCTAAAATGCTGTAAAAACCAATATAAATCAACACAATAAATTTTTTGGACATAAAAATGCATTTTCAAACTGTTTTGCTTAAAATATATTTTTTTTCTTCTTGAAAACCTTATTTGTCATTGACCCACATACTTTTGAGAATTTTAGTCAAATTTTTTTAACAAATTTTTTTTAAACCACGACACCTCAAAGCATTGGAACTTCAATATACATTGAAACCGTCCCATGCCTAAATCTCTGTTTCGCAGTTTAGGTAATAAATGAAAAAAAACTTTGATGATATTTATCTTCTTATTTACTAAATTAATTGATGAAACACTGTATTCACAACACATAGCTGTGATGACACCTATCTGAAATAATTTACGTATCTGAAATAGTACATTTAATAAACAATAAATTAAATAAAATCCAATCCAATTAATTGTAAGTACAGATCCAATTAATAACAAATCTCCTCCGTCATAATAACTTTAAATCTAACACAATTAGGTTATTTTACTTTATCTTCAAGTCACTGTGCATGACTAATTTCGGAAAAATTACTTTGGCCTAAATGTGCTGTTTACGTAGTTATTTTTGGAGCTCATTCCAATTGTCATTAACACAATTATGTCAACATGACCACTATAAAATAAAGCGTTATCCAAACCTACATGCCTGCGTTCTTTCGTCTGGATGCTATTTCTTCTTAAATGTCACATCCTCGTTCTTGTTGAGTTAAGGGAAATAAGAAAAACTTCGTGGAAGTTAATGTAGCCTTTCAACTAAGCCCTTGGCTCTGAATAATTGCATGCTATCTTATGTCAAAGTGCTATTCGAAGGCAAATGAAGCACTTCGGCCCATACAAAGAAACTCCAGTTGAGAGCTCAGAGATCGTCACTCGCTCGATCAGTCCACTTAAACATCTCTATTGTCATTCCAATTACACAAAACCTCTTGTGTTTAGATAGCCCTCTGGCAAGATGCTGAGCCAATAGGTAAACAACAAACACGGCTACTACTAAGAGCCTAAACAACACTTAACTACAGAGCAACTTGGAATGACCACAATTCTTGTATATTTTCCATGCGTATTATGCGTAACGTACAACGTACACGGCTGTAAATTGAGTCAGTAATGCAAAGACGTGACGCAATAAAGAGTTTGAATCCGATGTTGTTAGTAGACTTTAAACAAAACGCAAATGCACAAGTTGAATGGCTTACCGCTGTTGGCTATGAGCAGCCCGATGAGCAGAATAAAGTTGAGCTGACATCCGTGCGACTCTTTCACGGTTCCTCTACACATTGCTACTGTTACATCCACCGCAAGCTCTTCTCACAGGTACGAGTCTCAGCTAGAGAATTCACAGGGTTGCAGAGCTTATTTGCTGAACCACCGATGTCCGCAGAGGTGTAGTGCTGTAGGGTGGATGATCCTCTGCTTTGCTCTGCTCTTTCCTTCTCGCGCTCGTATTTGGGAGTTTGACTTTCTTCGGTACTCTCTGCCCCTCTCTAAACTCTGCAAGAGTATTCAGCCAGTCCCTAAATGTGCGGACATGTGCTGCAGAGAAGTGTATGTGTCGCCACCTGCCGGCGAGTTTGAATTAAATTGAAAAAGACTTTGTAAAGTAAATATTAATTACTAATAAATAGGGAGTTTCAATAAATATATTATAGTAAAAACCTAAATTGATATTTGTTCAGTATTTTTTCCCCGTTTATTTTGTTTGGATAAGTTGTTGTTGTCGTAATTGTAAAATGGATAGTTCACCCATATATTCAAATTCTGTCATCACCTGCGTTACAACCGTTACATTTCAAGGAAATAATGAAACTACAATGATTACATCTTTAAAAAATAAATGTTATTTGTATTCCGGTTCTCAAATGAGACAAAATGGCAAATGAAGTCGATAAATGCCACCTCCGGAGGACTATTATGTCATTCACTATCTGACTCGTTCATCTGCAGAACATAAAGGAGGATATTTGGAGAAATATTTTGGGATATTTTAGGTCCACACAATAGAAATAAATAAGGGCCAACCTTAAACCTAAATTAAACAGGCTGCCAGATCTGCGTTATAAAACCATCCCCAGTCCAAATATCAAAAATAACAATATACAACTCCTATACCTATCAGAGGTCTGTTTTCATAAAAGCTATATCTGACCTTAAGAATGACCACAAAACCCTTCATTTTACCCGGAGTAAAATGTAACCCAATTCTGTGTTAAAACCGTAGACTTGGCAACCCTGAGTTAACGTGCAACAGAGCAACCCAAATGTGTTTTGAAATCTTACATTTGTATAAATATATATGTATATTAAATATTTTTTATTGCTGTTAAAGATTTATTGCATAAATTAGGGTTGCATGTATAACATAAACAACTGTGTTGGCATAGGCCTAGCAATTTAAAGTGGCACTTTTTATGCTATAATTTCCTTATGATATATTAATTATGTATATACGGTACATCTGTCAGTCGACTGCTGATGACTAACTATCTTCTTGTCTATTAAATCCAGAGTCAGATGTTTCCACTGAAACAGCTCAGGTATGCAAAGGCTGGACAGAGAATGGTAGCAATTTACAAGGCGGGGGTCTCTCATCTCGACCTGTTTTTTCAGTTCATTTATGTTATACTGATGGCCAACGAAAGGAGCAAAACGTTCCCCTTTTGAAGTGACAGGCTGGGTTGACTCCCCAGACCTAAGTTCATCTCTCATTTCCTCCGGTGATGTGAACTCTCTGACACACACACACACTGAAGACTGCGATCAAAGCCCAAGTTTAAAGACGCACTCCTGCAGATTCTAATATGAGCTCACCTGCTGGGAGAAGATGGTGAGGGGTAAGAAAGTGGTTTCCCTGCCGCTTTCTTCTGGTTGCTGAATGAATCGTGATGGAATGCAATGCAAACTAATAGAAGAATAGCAAAAACATTATTATGACCATCTGATTGCGTGGAGAAGTTGTCAAGGTTCATAAAACAACATTAGTGTATTGTTTTATCTGAGATTTATAGTATTTTCTCTACTTTCGAGAGTCTTAGTTCGGAGCTCGGTTTTCAAAGAAAAGAAAATCTCTTCAGTGTGATTGCATCTAATATTAAACATTTGGAACCAATTATCTCCTGAGCAGCAAAGCGGTTGAAATATTTGTGACGTGGGGCTATTTTTCTTTCCGATGTCTATCTGTTTTATTTTCCCAAAGTAAAATAAGATTATTAAAATTGCAACCATGCACAGCGAAACTCGTCTATTGTAATGAGCGGAGGGATCGGAGGTTATGCAGGCCTCTTTGAAGGGCCATTCAAAGTGAATCTCTGCAGAATAGACCTTCTGTTTTGATCCTTAAATGAAGTAATTGCTGAAGTTGCTATGGTTTGTAGCTATTGGGAATAAATCATAAATAAAATCAGTTTGAATTACAAATGAAAGCTACTACATAAAAACTCCAAAGAAGTATTCTTACCTTTTAACCTGCTCTGTTTTCTTAAAGTGATAGTTCACCTTCAAATAAAATATCTGTCACCCTTATGTCATTTCAAATCTGTATGACTTACTTTCTTCTGCAGAACACAAAAGAAGATATTTTGAAGAATGTTGGTAACCGAATGTTGTCATACCCATTTACTACACAAAACCAACGTATGTCAATGGGTACAACCATTGTTCGATTATGAACGTCCTTTACAATATCTGCAAAAAAGTCATGTCGTAAATGACGACAATTTTCATTTTTGGGTGAACTGTCCCTTTAAGATATTTGGCTTTTTAAAGGTTTAAATAAGGATCTGAGCTTGTTTATTAAAGAAAAAAAAGGTTTCTAAGTTTCCAAGAGATGATGCATTTGCACCACCCAAATAAGGGCATCGCTGGTGATTTCATGTCTAGTAACAGATAATGTTTGTCTGGTATGGCATTTTTCAATGAAATTCAAGATGCGCTGTTGCCATGACCTCATTCCTATGAAGCTCTGTGAATTGACATCTTTTACATCATTATATCAAAATAAACCCCGGCTATCCATTTAAAACTGAGTTATTGGGTGGTCTCTCATTTATGCAGGGTCTGATAACAGATGTATTTTTCAAATGTACACAGGTCATGTTTCGTCATATGGAAGTGTGGTTGGGTCAGTCAGAATCAGACATCAGGTGTCACATATGTTATTTAAACATATACCGTATGTTACTGGAAAATATGGCATGGGGGTTTGAGAAGGAAAAAGAACGAAGTAAAGACAGAACCAGCGTGATTATATTTATTTTACTTGGCTTTGGGAACAATTGTGGTTTAATCCTAGCGATTTTCACCCTTGTGATAGAATGGCAGTGGTAGCATCTCAGTGCATTCCACAGAGCTGTATTTTGGGTTCAGTAAAATAAGCAGCATGCTTTTTGCAGCTGATAGTAAAGCAAGGCCCCCTGCAGATAACAAAGTGCAAAATAGTAAAGAAAGGTCACGCATCATGCAGAAAATAAACCGTAAACCTGATTTAGGTTTATTTTCCTACTTTGCGATGGGAACTGGGTGGTGTTTGCTAAACAAACAGGTTCTGTCTCTGAAGATTTCCCAGTGCATGTAAGCGGCTGTTTATTTAGGCTTTGACTGACCCTGTGATGGAACGCAACCTCCAGATGCAACCGATGCAGGATTGTCGCAAGAAGCATAAGCACATTAAACTCAGCTGAATATAGTTAAGTTTAAAGGGATAGTTCACCAAAAAATGAAAATTTGTTTACCGTTTATTTAACCTCAAGTCATTCCAAACCTTTATGACATTGATCAAGCTTTCCTGTAGCTCAACGGTAAGAGCATTGTGTTAACAACGCAAGCTTGTGGGTTCGATCCCAGGGGATTGCAAATACCTTCAAATGTATAGAATAATGCAAAGTAAGCAAATACCTATGTATAAATGTAAAGGATAATGCAATGTAAGTCACTTTGGAAAAGCGTCTGATAAATGTAAATGATCCTTATAAACTTCCATGGACACAAAACCGGCGTATTTCTCAAAGTATCTTCTTTTGTGTTCCAAAGAGTTATATGCAGGTTTGGAACGACATGAGAGTGAATAAATGATGACAGAATTAAAATTTTGGGGTGAACTATCCCTTTAAAGGTTACAGTTAAACCTGACTCTTAAGTAAATATCTTACATATAGTTATAAAGTCACACCAATGAATCTTTTAAAGATAAATGTAAAGCCAACAGATGATAAGAAAGGCTTTCTTATTACACTCACATTAATGAACATATATGCAGTGGAAGACTTCTAGATGCTGGTTGCAATTTAGTTAGACAAGTTCCATTTTTATTGTGGTTAAAAGATCACATCTGTTGGTGAGCTTTCTAAATCTATGTATTAAATAAAGATCTTCTGGTAAAAAACGAGATTAAAAGAAAGCTTCAGCGTATAATAACCTGACAGCTAAATACACACTGTACAGCTATTACCTCATGTAATGACATCTAATGAAAATACAACCTGCAAACCATTACTTTCCAAGCAGGGCATTTTTTTGTCTCTTGCTATGTCAACATAGGGGGCTTTTATAATGTTGAAACTTGTTTTAAAGAAATTATCCTACCCATTTATTCATCCAGAACACATGCAGGAAACTATTCAAAAGAGGGTGTGTGATGGGTGTCCTGACAGGTACTAATAAATGAGTCGTATTAAAGTTGAGGTCATTACTGACACAGCCCAAGGATATGTTTTGATCATAGGGACGTGTGTCTATGCAGGTTTAAAAAAGTGCTAGAGTTTTTAAATATGTGTTTTGCAAAATAAAGACATTTCTGTTCATAGGTGCGCGCACCTGATTTTCCGTGTCGCGCAATTGAGGGCAACTTTAGAGCAAATAAACACTCGAAGTTTGTGATGACAACACAGCCAATGAGTGCAGCGGTGATGCAAAAATAACACTGCTCACTGAAACAGAAAGTCGAGGTAAACCAATGTTAACAAGTTAAAAATAAAAGCTTCACAATAAATCGAGATGTTTATATCGCAATGGTTTACATAAACATATATTTTTATGACTGCAACAGTTAAACATGTTTGAACAATTTCAAAAGTTGTACTGATGCTTTTCCCAGAAGGAATTTGAAACATGTAGGTAAGAATTGAAAACTATTAAAAATATTGTCTTCAATATGTGCACCAAACACTCTGATAAAAGAATATTATGCAACCGTTGAGCTTCCGTTTCTTAACACATCATGGATTCAATTAAAATAAGGGATAGTTCACACAAAAATAAAAATTCTGTCATCATTTACTCTCCCTCATGTCCTTTTAAACACAAAATAAGATATTTGGAAGAATATTGGTAACCAAACAGTGGCGACGGTACCAATTGACTTCTGTTATACGGACACAAAACCAATGCAAGTAAATGGGTACCATCGCTGTCCGATTCCTAACTTTCTTCAAAATATCTTCTTTTGTGTTCTGCCTAAGAAAGAAAGTCATTCAGGTATGAAATGACAAGAGGCAGAGTAAATGATGACAGAATTTTCATATCCCTTTGAGATGAGATCACAAAATGGAAAACAATTTTGTAGTTGTTTAGTTATATTTAATACTTTATATTTTTTATAAGCTGTGTTTTACATATCTTTGTGGAAGACAAGAAACATGAGACTTGAGATGATACTTTCTAGGGGAAGCATTAAACACATAATGACTGGGGTACAAGGTCGATGATGATAATCATAAACTAAGTCATTTCTCAATACAGTATGTCTGGGCTGGATGAGGTGAATATGGGGTTTTGGCTAATTATGTGATGACAGTCGGAGTGGTGCGGCCAGTCTTCTCCTGCAGCTCCGAGATCTTTAAGGCAATGTCTACCAGAGGAGCCAGCATGACCTTTAAACAACAGTTGAAAGACATTCAGTTAATAATGCTGTTTCCAAAATAGAGAAAAAACAATAAGGTTACATACAGGTTTGAGTTAAATGGAAACGGATGACGCTTATGTCGTTTTTATCGTTTGTGACATTTTCTACAGCATCTCGAGCATTGACATTTAGATCAAACAGTTTGTTATGAACTAAAAAGTGAACATAGCTAAATTCTGAGCATCACTGAGTGTGATTCTTTTAGACAGATCGATACGCTCGTGATCAGACGGAATTGAGAAATTGGAAGCATCAACCATATGTGCTGGGTTGAGCATGCCACAAACTATTGCTACTCAAGCTACATCTGCTTTTTCATGTAACATAAAAGAAAAGAATGCATTCTTGTGACAGTAACGTGGCAGGCAAAATAATGGAAGGTGGTGGTTGTCATCAACAAAGGTTTCACCTGTGGGTCCTGATAGATTTTCTGTTGGTCCTTCTCGTAGCTGTCAATGTAAAGCCTGATGGTTGCCCCAGCGCTGCCTGTCCCGCTGAGCCGGAAGATGATCCGTGAACCGTCCGAGAAGATGATCCTCAAACCCTGAACATCGGGAAGACAGGAAACAGGGATGATGAGCAAAACCGTGTTTTGGAAAGTATGCAAAAATACCATGAAATTGTGTAAGGTGTTTAGACTGAAATGTTCAGGCTAAAACAGTTGTTGTCCATTATCCCATTCCGACATGTTTCAAACACAATAAAGATGATGAGGTTATTCTTTCACAATAGTAATGAAGATCGTCCGTCAGTTCAATATGATTTCATCAAATATTGCATGCTTTCTGCCAAATGGAGTTGCATATATTCAGTTGGTTTGTATGTTATGAATAATCTTTCATTATTTTTCAAGGTGGTTATTTATTGAGAAAATTTAGATTTTTTTGTTTGATGGGACCCTGTTCCCCATTCATTTTTATGAAAGGAGTAGTTCAAACTTTATTTTATCAGACAAAATAAAGTCATATAGTGTATATTAGAATGACTTGAAAGTACTTGAGAATTTTATTTTTGGGGTTAAAAACTCCCAGTTTTCTAACATCTCACCTGTCCTTTTGAGACACTGCCATCGACAGGATCTGTGTATTCAAAGTTATCAGCCTTCTCCACTTGATATGTTTTATCCCCAGAGGAGAACTTCTGACCAACAAAGCCTTTATCAAACATAGTAGTCTGTAATTCCTCAATCATCTTATTTGCAGCGTCAGAATCCACCTCTTCATAGTCATACCTGAAAGAGAGATTTGCAAGAATTTTACCAACATAATTATGAATGAACTCACCAACATTTGTCCTGTATGGTATACCATCTTCAGGTTTCATCTACAGGCTAACCAGCAGAGGGCAATCTAGTTACAGAAAGCCACCTTTTATCGTCCACCAATGATAAAGTTTAACCAAAATACAAGCTTTACATTTTTGCCTTTAAACCCTCTCTTTGGGCATAAACTAAACACAACCCTCAAATCCACCTTTAAACATTATGCAACAAATGATGTAGACAGAGCTTAAAGCAATACTTCTCCCGAAAATGGTCCCCATTGACATTTAATTTGTGTTCCTACTATAAAAAGTAAACGGTGAACATCTTTTGGGTGAACTATTCCTTTTACTTGGCCAAACATTCCTGTGAAATGTTTCAGGTACCTCGTGAAAAAGTTCCTTCCAAACTTCTGCCAATGGTCTTTCATGATGTCCTCAACGCTCTGTTTGCGAGTGGCCAGTATTGAGAGCCATGCGAGCACCGCCCAAAGGCCGTCTTTCTCACGGATATGATCGGAACCTATGTGAAAAAATATGGTTTAAAAATACTATGATTTGCAACTCTCTGTTTATAATACTAAATTTCTCCACCGATACCGATAGCCGATTATGGTGGTTATATATTAACTAGCATTAACTTAATTCTGATGATTATTTAATATTTCCTGTTATTTATATACTGATTATTAATATTGAACATCAAACTGGTGATGTTTCTGAAAAAAATTCTATACACAAAGCCCGAATTCATTCCATTTTCCTGTACTCTTTTGATCGACAGGATACATCGGTCCTGATCATTGGCTGTTTTAATCTATCGGCCAATACAGACTATTGGACGATATATCGGTGCATCTCTAGTTTATAATACTATAAAACTTATATAATGTATAAAAAAAGTTGATATATCAAAGTTGAGCTGTCATATATGATTTTGTCAGTCTGATATCATTTGACTTAAACCCATGTAAAGGTTGGTAAGTAAAACCTAAAGTTTTAAACAAAGATGGCAAAATAAAGATTTTGAAAACGAAAATCAAATGAGGGTGTGGCTTGTTGTCTCCAATGCAAATTGATGGGATTTATTAGAAGTAGCCATTTTATTCAGAGATGGAACTCGCAGCAGACTGACAAATGGAGGGGAGAAGTTTATGATGTCCTGCCCAAGCCATCAAAATGACATCATCAGAGAAGGAAGTACACTTACAGACTTTGATTAAAAACTTTTTTGTGGATTATCAGATGAATTGTACTTCACAAAACTAGTAATGTGCACTTACAAAGTAAATATGTTCAATTTTGACCTCACGAGGACAAAAATATAAATAGTTTTAGTTCCACTAGAAGCTCCAAAGCTACTCACCGGTACCGAAGCTTTCTTCACCACAGAGGGATAACTTGCCCGCATCCATTAAGTTTCCAAAGAACTTCCAGCCTGTGGGTGTCTCACAAAGGGGTATCTTTAAAGCTTTGGCGACACTGTACAAAAACAAATAATATATCTGATATATCGATTATATATATACATCGGTGCAAAGTGTGGGATCCCACATACAGTATGGCCTTGAGCTCTATTAGGGGATTGTGAAACATGGGTTAAGATTAGTTTGAGGCAATTAGCTTTTATTTTTTTAGCAGATGTATTTATAATTGTGCAATTGCAAGATTCTTTTGTACAAAGCAACAGTGCATTCAAGGTACATTTTACTCTATCAGTATGCGTATTCTATGGGATTCAACCCATGATCTTTTATTTAATGAAAAATACAAGAAAACCTCAGAATATCATATGATTTAAAAGATACTTTAAAGCCAATAATATCTTACTTGTCCAGAGCCCCACTAGTGGGCATACTGCGGGCCAGACCCTTTACGCCAGTCTTCTTGAAATAAGGGATTGATGTAATGTTGGCACCGATGACTGCCACAGAGTCCGAGGGGTTAACAAAGAATCCGTTCTTACCCAAAACCATGTTGCGATCCTGCAAGCAAAACAGAAAAAAAATATATATTGTGTAATGAGGATGAGGATGCTTCCATTTTAAACTTTTTATGGAATTGACTTGTTGTGGAAGTTGAACAATATTTTTCATGTTTAAATATAAACTTCTACAATAATCTTGCTCGTTCAAGCAGTACATTTAAGCATGGAAAATGTTCCCATTTGCAACTCCTCACATATATAACTTCCTAAAGTGTATCATTGTGTTAAAATACTGCATACCCACGCGCCCACTCACAACTTTTTCAATCGGATGAAACCACCAGCCTCCCGCCTCAATTGAAATGAATCCATCTTTCACACCACAGACAAGAAATATCTTTGTAAACCAAATAGACTGAACGGTGTAACGCAGAATTTTAAACATCTGAATATTCATTTAGAGCTTCACTTTTTTTGTAAATGAAAAAATAGCTTAGGGTCTGGGCCAAATTTATGGCTACGGCCATGCATTTAAAATATACATTTTGTATACAAGTTCTCATTATACAAACCCATGACCTCGGCATTGCTATTTTCACACTTTCTAAGAGGGAATCATTAGAACTTACACCATCACCATCAAATGCTGCTCCAAGGTCATATTCTCCTCCCTTCATAGCGTTGACCAGGTCAGCAGCATATGTCAAGTTGGGATCAGGATGGTGGCCCCCAAAGTCTTCCAAGGGGACGCAGTTGACCGCAGAGTTAGCAGGGGATCCCAGCTCTTCACATACAATCTTCTTTACATATGGACCAACCACTAGTAAATCAAGATAACAAATAAGTCTTTATGTTTACACGGCAGCTCATAAACATGATATGACATAAGTTCCAACAAGTATAATCCCATATATCTTTTTAAGGGATGTAAAAAACAGTTCCTTTTGCTATTCATATGCTTTACTAGTGGAGTTACAGGAAAGCGGCTCGACAATTTGGAATTTCCGCAAGATTGTTTACATTGGAGCATCAACAAACTGGGAATTATATATGGACATACAATTTTGAATACTTATAGAGAAAATCTTCAGTTGTGTTCAACGGAGCACAAGACATGACATAAAGGTGAGTGAATAATGACACTTTTTGAACTATTCCTTTAAGCCGAAGCATATTCATGGGAATAAAATCCTCACCTCCGTGCATTGCGTCCAGTCGTACGTTGATGTGATTGGGCCCTGAAAGCAATTCCTTCAGAGCAGGAAAATCAAAGATATCTCTTAGCATCACAGCATAGGATTCCACAGAGTCCACGATTTCAACTGCAAAAAGACACAAGACAGGATTTTAGACATAAAAACACAAAACTGAAAAGAAATATCCCTGTGTGAAGTAATATATGATACCGGTAAAGGGCTTGAACGTGTCAACCTCAAAGGTTTGTTTCCCAATGGTTGAGAGGTCCACTTTGAGCTCAGGGCAAATGTGGTACTCCTGGAGGCTTTTGCTGATCTGAAAGATTTTGTCTGTGATGCCCTCTGGGGCTGGACCTGGGAGAGAAATACATTATGCATTGTCTTAATATTACTTTACATGTTGCAGATGCTTTCATCCCAAGCAATATACAAGAGAGTGAGAAAAACAACATAATCGCTTTACGTGAAGTATAAAATAAATACATTCAAACATGTTCTTTAATAATTCTATGTATAGATCTCTAACCTCCACTAGAAATGTTAAACTTGATGCCAAAGTCTCCATTGGGCCCACCGGGGTTATGACTGGCTGTCAGGATGATCCCTCCAATGGCTTTGATTTTACGGATCACACAGGACACAGCAGGTGTTGACATAATTCCATTTTGACCAATGACCAGGCTTCCAATCTGTGAGATTATAGATGAGAAAAAAACGCAATTTACTGGTTTAAGCAAGAACTTGATCATATAACCATACTTTGAACCATTTGAGATAAGTGCTCTGTATTTGCTATTGGAGTTTGATGTTGACATAACCTCAACCCTATTGATGTGTCCTCTTGTATGATGCATACATGCTACTGACTGTTGTTACACAACAATGCATTGCAATCAATAGGACAACACATTCAAATTAGTTCAATGGGGTTCAAAACTGTAATATACACATTGAGTTTTGTAGTGAATAAAAACGTTTACTAATACAGCCCTAATGCAGTAAGCACGCAGAGGAACGTGACCACAGACACGCCTTCAACTCATAATGGTCGCTTGACTCGCTGCGCAGATCGACCGGCGTTTGACATGTAAATACCGCGAGAGCGATGGTTCTTAAACGCTATCACGGTACTTTGATGTCATACGCAACGCTATATAAAATCTGACACACCTCCAATGTCAAAGCAATTCTCGCTTTTTCATTAAACAATAAAGTTCTAGCATCGTATGCTAAAAGATCAGCTTGCAACATGATAATAGAGGACGTAATGACGTCACCGCGCAGCAGTGCTTACTTTTGGCAGCGCGTGAAATGTCAAAGGTGCCTCTAAACAATCTCGGCTCGAAATATCAACTTTCGAGTTGATATTAAAGAGTTGTTTTATTAAATGATAAAAAAAACAAATACAACGTTTACAAACAAAATGAGAGCAACAGTTTAATTCGAGCTATGTTGAAATAAACCTCAATGTGACAGATCCACCCCCTTCCATTCAAAGTCGTTTTGCAACACGCCTCACCGTGGAGCAGTAAACATAGACATCAACACTTGACAGTCAACAAACTAACCCCATTAGCGGCCGCAATTTGGATGATCAACTGAATAGCGTCTTTCATGAAGAATCGTCCATCTCCTCCCACTACCAGAGTGCCCTCTTGCCTCTGAGCAGGGTCAACGGTGGAAATTATACTCTGGATGAAGTTTTCCGTATAATGCTGATTCTGCTGGAACACGGTCACCCTCTTTCTTAAACCGCTGGTTCCGGGCTTTTGATCGGTGTATGGTTTGGTCTTGATTATTGTAATTTTCACCATCTTGCAGCAGCGGTGGGTTTCTGTCCCTGTCCGGGTGTCACGTTCCGTTTAGATGTGTGTGTTCACGACCACGTAGCCCGTCTGCTAACACATTGGGCTTTCACTGCTCAAACACGCCCACATTTAAAGGGACAGTAGCACTGCATAATGTCATTAAACAATCACTTGGGTGATAGTGTGGTTTGAAAAATAGAACACATCCTCCAAATACCTTCGTTATACTTATAGTCATATTGACTATTTTATGGTGCTTTTTGTCTCTTTAATGAGGGTGGCAGACCCAGTCCCTATCCATATGTGTTGTATGAAAAATAAATTGGCCATGCTCATGCTATTATCTAATCCAATTTATGGTGAATTAAGACATTCATTATATGTGAAAAGAATAATAATATTAGAGGTCCTCTTGGTCAGAGCTTTGTTTGTCTATTGCTTCAAGTCTCACTCAGGCTTCATACAAACGAGAACAAAGTTTACCATGATGCAAGGTTTGTATGTTACCGTGATGTTGCAATTTTCTTTCAAAAATATAGGTCAAAAGCCAAAATGAAAGTTTTATGTCCCAGACGTTAAAGATAACGATGTGGGAGACACAAGAATATCTTATTATTATTATAACATGTACATTTTGAATACAAATCCTAAAATGAAAGTGAACCTACAGTATTTAGGCTGGTGAAGGAGAGGGGGAGAATGAGTACAGTGTACTCCTTACATGTCATGTGACCTTTAGTGTCTTGTTCTACAGTTACAGTAGTGAAAGTCAAAGGGCAAAATAATTGACAGAAAGATATTAATAGAATCTCAAACCCACATGTGGTGTTAAAGGCCAAGGGCGAATACAGAACTTGACTATGCCCATTGGCCCATACCCAGCATGAGCTATACAAATAAATATTATGGTTTGTTTAAGGTGTAATGTAACGTATACACAATTCAAGGTTAAAAAACGCTGTTTTTTCCTCATGCCGTGCTTGTTTTATCCCCTTTTTGCCCCGCCTTTCCGAAACGGCAGATTTTCTACAAAGCTCATTTCTCTGAAAACCGAGATGAGCTATGATTGGCCAATTAACCAGTGTGTAGTGATTGGTTCTAATACTGCAAGCGTGTAACGGAAATGTAACGCCTATTACCATATTTGGAACATCAGGTTCCAAAGAAATTGTACTGACAGGTACGCCCACCTTACTTGCATTGACATTTGGGCGGTCTTAGTCAAATCATACCACGAACTGATGTAGATTTGTGGGGGTGTGGTTACACGAGGCGTTTCAGGCAAGTCTGGGTGAGCATTCACTTTTAGAGATTTTGTTCCAACACTTACACTTTTGCTATTTTACGTGTCAAACACATGCATTGAAACACTTATTCACGCCATATGACCCATTTAAATAGTTCAATTTCTTAAAAACATGAATTGATGTGACCTGAAACATAAATGGCAGTTTTTTAATAATTTCTAAAACATTAAACAATGTTTGCTACATAACACTTTGAATATAAGATCTACTGACAATCAATTATTATTTAATGTAAATAGAAACACATTTGTCTCCCAAAGGCATAGACAGGCAAAATTTTATTTTTTACAGTACCTAACATATAATTTGAAAACCATCTTAAAGCATCATACATCCGCACGATTCACAGACTTGGTATGATGCTCTCAACACAGTTGTATGTCCACTCCTGTTGGCTGTTTACAGACATGACGTGCTGACACACCTGAACAGACAGGAAAACAGACATTTTGATACGTTTACCGCTGACTCGGATTCTGAGACTTATTAGTTTCTGTCGGATTTAGAATAAAATGCATCCTATAATAAGGAATTAGCAGGAGGGAGATGTCTCACCATTTTAGTTCTAGCTGGAACCTCCACAGCAAACACACTCATTGCCCTGCTGCTCACACAGTTCTTGCTGTGTTCATTGTTAATGTGCACTGTCACCTTCTGATTGGACTGTTGATATGGAGCGTGATGGATACATTGAACAAAACAGAAAATTGTACAAAGTATATTAAAACAACAGATCCAAGAAATCTGAACAACAGGCTATTGAGTATGAGACTTGTGTTGCTCATTAATATATGTAGTTAACAACACTAATATAGTTACATAACATATGAAATCATTTTAAAACTTTGGTGATTGCTCTGTTCCTCTGGTCACATTTTGTCCTTTCAGTTGAGTTCATCTATGTAATGGTTGCAGAGAACATTAAAATTCTACTCATGACCAGAGTTCCTTTATATAAAGCAATCCAAACAAAAAGAGTTGTAGTTATTTTTTTAGCACACTCAGTGAATGTTAAGAAAGATGTGAGAGGCATACGGACATTGAGGTTATAGTTTACCTAAAAATAAATAATCTTGTCATTTAAACTTTTTTGTTGTAAGGCCCCCTTTGTGTAGAATGCATTGCTTTGCGGCCCCCCAAATAAAGACTTATAATCTAAAACTTAAAATTTTAATTAAACCAAAAACATATTCAGTTGGCGGGGGTCTTATTTTTATTGTTTGATTGGATAAAATCTATTAAGAATTTCTGTATTTCATTAAATGCCACAAAATCTGTGTGCCCCCAGATCCATCTTCAGGCCCCCAGTTTGAGAACCATTGATTTAATCCCTCATGTCGTTCAAAATCTGTAGATGACTTTTTCTTCTGTGGAACACTAAAGAAGATTTTTTGAGAAATGTTTTGGTGATTTTATGGAAGTCAATAGGGGTCAATGCTGTTTGGTCACCAACAATCTTCAAAATATATTTTATGTTCCGACGAAGAAGGAAAGTCATACAGGTGTGGAATGACATGTAAAGATTTTCTGGGTTAACCATCCTTTTAGGTTTATCTTTATTACTGAGAGATGGGAGATAATTGTTCATATTTAAAGACCGAACGAGCAGTCAATATATGTGAATGGATTTAAGGAATAGCCTACTGAAAGACTAAGAACGTAGGCTTAAACTGTTTTAAGGGAAATAATAACAGTCATTTTATGTAAAAACATTAGCTAGATGTATGCAAACTAATAACCACAAACCGACATACATACCTTATTGGCAATGACTGATGAGATTCTGCTCTCTCCTTTGTATGTATAAACCAAGACGCTCTCGTGACCCTTCAGAGATTTGGCCTCTGCTTTGGAAGTGATAGACCTCTGTACAGCTGAATTTAACATCTTAATCCCAGAATCCAACTGAACTGGTTGTTGAGTAGCTTTGACGTCCTGACAGTAGACTTCAATAACAAATGGACATGCCTGATTGGAAAAATTAAGATATTCATGTGTGGTCTGAGCTTTGTGTGTTTGGATTGACTTCAGAGACTAATAAAAAGGTAATCACAGTGAGATGTTCACATATTCACACTGTACCTCCACCATCTCTAAACTGCGGTTATAACCCATGGCTTCCAGGGTGAGCCATAAATCTCTGGGGTCACCCTCACGATCATTGGCTTCCATCAGATTGAGCTCCATGAAGCCTTGTCTGGTCAACTCGTTATTCTTTGTATCAAAGTTCTCTACAGGACAACACATAAAGATGAAAAGGTGAAATGTGTGTTTTTTAAAAATGTAAACTGTCAGGGATCGGGGATGAAGAACCCAGATGCAGGCAGCGGTGCAGACAGGAATAACAAAGACTTTACTTAAACAAAACAAACACCCTCGATGGGGGGGAACCTAAACTAAGAATGTTTACAAAACAAAAGACTACCCACGTGGGGGCAAAATATAAGGACAGGGAAAAATAAGACTAATTATAAACAGTAACACAACGTCTTACAAAACACGGAATGGTAACAAGACAAGGCAAGGCAAGGTAAGGTAATACACGATACATACAATTCCAAGGCAGGGCAAACACGAGCGTACACGAAGACTATGTATACATGCACAAAGTACATTCAAGAACATTCAACGCACGAGCACAGGACAAAAGACATGAGAATATTATATAGGGAGACAGACAAAGGATAATTAACAAGGGGCAGGTGTGGGTAATGAAACACTCAGGGAAAGTTAACAAGGAAGGAGATGAGGGGAACGAAGGCGCAGACTGGAGAGAGAGTATATGGAAGACCGGAGGGGTCAAAATCTCTCTCTCACATAAAACATAAGACTTCGTCATGAATCTGCCCAAGACCAAGAATAGACATGACATGAAGGCAGACTCATGACAGTAAACATAACGTCTGGACAAGAGTCAAAACCTAAGGAAGTTGATCTGACAACCAATCCTGTAATTTTCCATATTAAAATAATGCTACAGGTCTGATAAAGGAAATTAAACTAAATTAAACTACAGTTGATACATTATAACACATCAATTGATTGTTATACTTTGCATATTTAATGTGGTTATTATTCTGTAAGACATCATTATTTTTTTTATAAATAAATGTGTATGGTGGTCCTTCTGCTCTAGATGGCTCTTTACATTTTAAAGTGTAAACAGTGTGTAAAATACACAGTAAAAACCTTTGCAGACAGCCCAGGCATCCTCATCGCATTTCTCTCCACTCGTCCTCTGCTCAAAGAAGTTGTACTCCTCAAGACTCAACAGACCATTACCATCCAAATCTATTACATCAAAGATGTCAGACAACGCCGCCCTGCGGAACGAAAAGGTATGACCTCGCTGTTTCAAATAAGCTTAACAGTGACTAGCAAAGTTAACCTCTACCTCTATTCAATGTTTAATTATACATTTATTGTAACTGACTTACTTGAACTCTTTCGTTAGTTCCAGTTCTCCAGACTGGTCACGGTTGACTATCTGAACTGTTTTGGTGGTGGTCTTCCTGGCCTTCTTCATCAGTCTGCAGCCAGTGGTGAACGGTAGGAGGAGGTATGAGCCGGCGTTGAGCTCTCCCCTCCACACAAAGCTCTGTCCATCAGACACATGCATTATACTTAATCACTGTTGTTTGATTCACATTTGATTACAATACCAGTGAGGCAATAATTAAAGCTAACACCAACTGCCAGATAACTGTAGCATCTGAGACATGTTTATGCAGTTTACAATTAAAGGGATACTTCACCCCAAAATAAAAATTCTGTCATCATACACACCCTTAGATTTTTCCAAACCTGCATTTCTTTGTTCTGGTGAACACACCGGAAGATATCTGATAGATTGTCCATCTAATCCCCCATTGACTCCCATAGTATTTATTTTCCCTACTATGTGAGTGAATGGAGGGTGAGATCTGACGTTCTTCCAAATTTCATCCTGGTTGGTTAAGGAAAACAAAGAAATGTATACAGGTATGGAGTAATCTAAGGGTGAGTACATGATAACATAATATTCATTTTTGGGTGAGGTTTCCCTTTAAGTGGATTTAATGAACATCCCTTTTCACATGTAATAAAGCTTTATGCACACGTTGCTGTTCTGCAAAGTACGCTTCATGTCTCTCTCACACATATATCTGTGAATCTTATTTTAATCAATTATTATTATAAATGTGAATCAATTATTTTATTATGTGAATTACTTTTTCAGCCATGCAAGTAACTCTTGTATCTATATATTTGTATTTAAGTTGACTTATTGTAATATTAAAAATCTTTGTTTTGTCAACCCATTTGCCATGATTTTGTATAGCACACAAATGTTAGTTAAATAGTGTACGTATGCAGAAATACAATTATTAATTTCTGTTTCTCAGAAGTATTGTGTAGCTTGCAACAACCCTGTCAACCCTGTAAACTTTTGAAAGGCACAATATACTGTCACACTGCAGGGTTCTTAAAGTCTACATTAAATATTTACTACAAAACAACATTCTCAAATCATAGTTGGGTTGCATGAATCATCAGGTTTTGCACAAACTTGTTATGGATTGGCATTCCATTATTACACCGATCATATAATTAGAAATAGCCAAAACGGTATTAAGATAACTATATTAAAAAGTGTATTTTAACAAATATACAATATTGGGACAGCAATTTATCAACAAAAAATCTTAAATAAACCATATTAAAATTAAAAGTTTTATAGAAAGACCTTATATTAGTAAATCATTCCTTAAACGAAAGCATACATTACTGTACTGTAATCTGTAGTAACTATCAAAAGGACAAATTTGAAGTTATTAGAAGGAATGTTATGGCCTTACTAACCTCCTTATCTCTCAATTCAGTGAAGCAAACTAAGTTTGAATCTTCTTTGGTCTCATTACCCGTCACCACATAGAGAGCCGTGTCCACACACATCCAGGGGGAAAGCTTTTCTGAGACATACACAGTTACGAAAAGCCCAAATCTTCTTATTCAGGCATTTAAATAACTAAAAAATAATGCACAATGCAGTATATGACTTTGATGCTTACCAGGATTTTGACTGAGGTTGAGAGGCTGTATGGTCAGGTAGACACTGGTTGTCTGCGGGATATGTAAGCGATACTGGAGGGAAACAATCATTCCGTTTTCCTCCACATAAAAACAGCCTTTCATAAGTGTGTGATGCCAATCCTGGTGAAACACATTAAACAAGGCATTGCTGATATTGTACATCTCTTTTAAAAGTAAAAAAATATTTCTGTTATAAACAGTAACAACTGTGTTATAAATAAAACCGGTAGCAAAAATGTTTTGAGCAAAGCAGAAGGAACCGCATGCAACCACATGGGGGCGCTATTGCAAATGTTTTGCTTAAACAAAGGTACTGAAAGATCTTGGTGGAACCCTCAATATTGAAAGATATTTAGTCTAAAACTATACAATATAATGATTGCATCAGGGCCGAAATTTCAATAAACAACAAAAAAAAATCATATCAAACGCAATATCAATGTAAATAAAAAAGGTCTGAGGAAGCCTATAATTCTTGTCTAAACCGAGTCTTTTCGTTCTTTTAACTGCTGTTGTTTGGCTCCATCTAAAATGTTACAGCAAATATACTCTCAATCATCAAGTAATCAAAAACTTGGAGTCAAACAGCCTCTTTTCGGACCCAACAGAGAGTAGTTTTCGGAAATAAACCTTGTCCTGAGGTGCCACAGAGGCCTTTTAATGTTTAGAATTGGTTTATGCTTCTTTTCCGAGTGCTAAAAACATGCTCCTGAAATGACACTTCTTCAACAAAAGCAATTTCCTCCCAGAATTTATGCCGGGTTGTGAAACGTGTTAAGGATCAAATCATAACACTTGGGTGGTTTGTCCACACCGAATCAAAATGAAGAAAAGCGCCCAAGGCAAGTGTCTACTTTAAAAGGCCCTGATGTAGTGTCCCAAGGAGATGGGTCACTCGGCTGGACTAATACACTGCCCTGTCACCTCCCAGAAACCTCTGTAATTTAAAGGCCCGCGCACATACCGCCAGCTACCATAAAAACACACAACCTGACCCTTTCCAATCCCTACACCCAATTATCAAGCTCATGGTCCAGGTAATACAACAAGCTGGAACGGAGACGATAGAACTTTCTTCACCCAGGAGCATGTCGTTTTTTTCCATACTCTTTTGCTTTGACGAGTTTGGTCATTATTTTTCTGGGGTAAAGCAAACCAGCTGAGGTTAAAGTCAAAAAGAGTGCAAACAAAGGGAAAGGGATCAATAGCGGAGCTCCACTCGTATCGACCAGGTGATAATTTGCAACCAAACGGCTTGGATACAATAAAAACAAAGCAAATGTATGGCTGCCCGTAAGGCACTCGAGTTTGGACAAAGTTTACGTTGTTGGCAGAATTGACATTGCTAGACACTGCATGGGCATTGATTATACATATTTGTTAATTTATTTATAATTGAACGCTTTATTATTACTTTACTAAACCTAAAGCTACACGCCATGGAAGACATTGCTTGACAAATATTTTACAACCGATAAAGGAATAATGCACCTAAAATTGAAAAAACTGTAATCATTTACACACCCTCTTGTCGCTTCTTACCTTTTTGACTTTATTCTTCCGTAGAACAAAAAAGAAGATACTTTGAAGAAATTTGGTAACCGAACAGCACTGGACCCCATTCACTTCTATTGAATGGGCACAAAACCAATGCAAGTTAAAACAACATTCTTCAAAATATCTTTTGTGTTCTGTGGAAGAAAGAAAGTCATACTGGTGTGAAATGTCAAAAGGGGGAGTAAATCATGACACAATTTTTATATTGGGTGAACTAACCCTTTTTAAGGAGTGTTCTTAGACACAACACATGTGTTAAACAGTGATATGAGAAATCATTCCAATGTTCAATAAACAGTTATATTTTTTATTGATAATTATTGAAAAGAACTGGGAAATAATAGTTTTATCAAATAATATAGTTCATCATTTTAACATGGGGGCTTTCTATGATTGCCAAGAATAGACGGCTCTTGGTTTAGGGCTCCAAATTATATAAAATATTGGTTCTATTACAATATGTAGTTCGCATTGGTCTGCAATAACCCAATAATTGTATTGCTTTAAAAAGTTATGTATAGTGAAATTTCATATTGTTTCAATAGAGATCAAATTTATTTTTCACACTTGATGCATTCTCTGAATATATATTGTAATATTTATAAAGAATTGCACTTTTTTCAATATAATGGTTCCCTATTCTTGGTTCATGAAAAGAGTGTGTTTACTCAATGGTATGCATTTATTGGTTATAATGGGCACAGTCTTAAAGAAACTGGGACTGTTTAAACATTCCCCATCATCATTGTTAGTACCTGTAAAGATTTGGGCTCTGCCAGTCTGCCAGACTTGCTGCCGCCAGTGGCCATAGTGATGGCAGTGGATAGAGATGACCGGCGACTGCGAGCTGAGGATGGTCTGGAAGAAGAGCGACTTTCTGGCACAAAAAAAACATTAAAAAATCGACCTTAAATCAGGTTTTTTTAGGAATAGTAGCATCACAATGCACTCCAACAATAAAGAAAACAATGTACATTGTACAATATAAATGCAAATATTACTGGGTTTCAAAAAAGCAACTGGTTAATTCCTACAGTACATTGGGGACTGAAACAGCACTTTGGTTTCGTGTCATTAGTAGAAAAGAAAATTCGTACATCATCTTCAAGTGAAGTAGTTTTGTGTTTTTTGGTCAAATTTATAGGATAGCATAGAGAAGGGGGGCCGAAAAGGAATGGGATCACATTCTGGACTGTACAAGATAAACTATTTTATATCATAAACCTTGTGTTACACATTTGGCCACAGCTCTGATGAAGTTCAGTTATGTAATACTATGTTTAATGTTGACTTCATCTTTCATTGAATTTGTACTGCATCTTCACTAGACCTGTACTTAACCGTAATAATGACAACTATGATTACCTTAATCAAAAGGCTTTCAAAGACCCGCCCCACCACAAATCCTCTATTGAGCTCACAGTATGATGTATGGCACAAATCCAAAGGAGTCCATTTGTCATCACACACCGGGGGAGATCAATAGCTAAACCATTAGTTGCTATCTAACAGCCTCCAGTGTGAAGAATAAAAACAGAATTGTGTATGTTTGTTTTTGTTGTGCACGTTAAATTTAAGACTTAACATTGAGCATACAAGAGACCTCCTGATCTGATGAGACCAGAACAAAACCAAACCAGAAATCTCTCCCTCTATATACATTTTCTTTCACATTTTTTATAAATCTTACATAGGTAAAGGAGACTGTACATTAAAATTAAAACACTTACAATAATAATGTACTCTTTTATTAATGCTTTCATTAATAACCTAAAATATTGATGTTGATTCTATGGTGTGTTAGAGTTTTGATCAACCAACTCTATTTAAACTCTCTCTATCATACCTTTCCTGTGTGTGGTGTCTAGTTGTGTCCTGTGCTGTGTCTCTGGGGCTGGTTGGGGTTCTAAACTCTGTGGAGAGCTGTCCAGCTGGTTTCCAAAGTTCTGTTTCTTCAGTTTGGCATCAGCCTCAATCTTCTCCAACGCTGCGGTCTGACACTGCTCTACTGTAGACCCAAAAAGCCTGCAGAACTGAATAGCAGCCTGGCTTACAATACAAACGTGTATTCGTATATTTCTGTGCATTTATCGCATTGAACTTACCTCTGCATAGTCTAACTTTCCATCTTTGTTAATATCTGCTAAAGCAAAGATTTCATCCACTTCCTTGGGTGACATTTTTTCTCCTGTCTAAAACGACCAAACCACAAGATAAAAAAAGGGACAATAGCAGTGCAGGTCATGGGTTCGACACCCAAAATACTGATAAAATACCTAAATTAAATAAAAGTCTGTCAAACTCATTCATGAAAATGACAGCAGTTACTAGGCATAGTTCCCCCAAAAATGATCATTCTGGCATCATTTACTCACCCTTTTGTGTTTCCAAACCTGCATGACTTTCTTACTAACGCAGAACCCCCAAAAATAGATATATTGAATAATGTTGGTAACTGAACAATGCCGTTCCCCATTAACGTCTATTGTACGGACAAAAAAAACAATGCAAGTTAATGGGTTCAGACGTTGTTCGATTACCAACATTCTCCAAAATATATTTTGTGTGTTCTTCAGGAAAAAGAAAGCAAAACAGGTTTGAATCAAAGACATTTTTTATTTATGTTTAAGCTATCTCTTTAACAGAGTAAACACTTACGGAAGTAAGGACTTTACTGAGCTCATCATGTGAGATGCATCCATCACAGTTTACATCGAACTTCTTGAAAATCCTCATAAGCTCATCTGATTCTGCTGGGTTTTCTCTCTTCAGTATTTCACAAAAATCATCAAAATTCAGCCTCTTTGTTCCCGGGGGCCAATATTTGTCTAAAGCCTTCTGAGAGGGATTTGTACCTGCTTGCTGAAGAACTGAAAAAAATCATCAGAGGAATGGGGAATAATTCTGAACACTGAAAATAAGCTGATGTGACATATATGAGCATGTAGTGATATTTCAGTACGTGAAGGGCTCACTAGTCAGTGTGCATTGGGATATTTGTTCTAATGTTCAATATGCGGGTATTAATGTAATTGGATTATGCTCACCAGTGCACAGTTGGTCTTTTGAAGTAATATTCACCAAACTGGATCTAAATACAGACAGATACGCAGCCCTGCATGTCATATAAAAGCGTTCTTCCTCCGAGCGCTGCATTATGAAAAGACTGTATCGCTGACAGATTTATAACTGCATGTTGTTAAACTAAAGCATTTGTTGTGATCTAGAAAGATCCGTGTGTATTTTGCTGTTGGTAATGTTGCTCACTATCACGTCTGATTGCCATGACTGCCATGTAAACAAATCCTGTTCAACGGTGCGCACATGAAATAGAAAACGGGAAACAAATGTTCTACATTGGTCCGTTACAATATTTAGTTATTTGTGTTTTTGTCTTTATGTGCGAAATAACTCGAGGATATTCTTTATACAGTGTTTTCAAGGATGAAGCGTGAAATTGTTTTGGCACAATAGGGTTAAAGCACTGCTAAAAGTGTGTTAAAGTAGAGTGACAGATACGTGTTTCCAGGGGAGCTAAATTACTGCCGCACCGCTGCGAACTACAAATAAACGCGCCACAAGTAGTGAAACATTCAAAATGCCGTAAGTGTGTAGTTACTTGTCTCTCATATTTTAAACTAGATTTACACGATGTTGTAAACATTACTGCAACTACCCAACCACAGTATGCTAATGTTACATAAGTACGGTGCGTAATGCAGTGCGGTGATAATATGCTGTATTGCCAGTTACCATGAAAAATACTTTAGTAATAGCATCGAACTTTAGTTCCATTTCTGTAAACGGTTTTAGGACTCTGGCTTCTGTATTCGTATGCATTGACTATGATTATCGCACTTTTTTGTACCTGCACTTCAGCTGCGTTGAAAACACATCGGATTTCGGTTATTTTACACATCAACCCGGAAATAATAATATAAATATTAATACATGCTCGTACTGTTCTAATGATACTTCATCATTAGTATCATTAATGTGTTAATACCAAATGCGTTTCATGTTAGTAAATCCAGACATTACTTCCGGGGTTTGTGGTGGGATATATCCGACATCTGAGGCATCTTGAACGCAGCAAAAGTGTTGGTGTATTTATTTCAACGCCCTATTTTCATCTCCGATTCCCCCACAGTGTGAAGAGAGCCCTTCAGTTACATGACAAAGAAAACGTGAGTTCGATATATTGGAGTTTTTAATCATAAAAGGCTTTTGTGCTTTAGTAGGAGTGTTAAGTTACAAGGAGCATTGCTATTCAGTGTTTTATAGTAGCTATAATTCCCATTTGGTTTAAATATATTTGCTTATTAAAATAACAATATACAGTAGATTATTATACTTTATAAAGGAATGTAGTTATAATTCTAAAATAATTTCTATTTTAGAGCCCAGCTAAGAGGCGTGCACCAAACAAAAATTATTCCCCTATGACTGGAACCCGGTTGATGAGTCCTGCAACTAAACCTGGAGGTACTGGAAACCACAATCTATGTCTAGCCCTTGAGAAGTTAACATTTTTCTTGTAAAGTCATGTGTGTGAATTCTGTTCTCTCTTTTTATTTATATACACAATCCTCTACTCATCTTGTTGCCTGATATTTGACTGTAGGAATAATCTATCGATGTTACATTTAGATCAGCTTTCTGTGCAGCAGCTATAATAACGTATTTACCCTTGCTTATTTGATAAATCAATGACATTTAGTGCTTCATCAGCAGGAACTTCCAAAGCAGATGGAAAGAAAACGAATACCCCTAAAACAAAAAAGCCTATGACCGATGCAGAAAGGTAAGGATGCTAACTATTGCAAATGAAAAACATCCCAACACTACTTTAGAAAATAACAATACACCCCAATAACTTAATTGCAGGCAAATAAGAATGAGAGCGCCACCAAAGTGTTTTCATGAGGTTGCTAACATTAGTTTAACTGGAGCAGTGGAACAGAAGAAGAAATTTCTCCTCATTACTGGATATTTCCTTTGTCCCACTTGGCTGATAGCCATTATGACTGATCAGAATTTAATGACAGGACATGGAGGGAATTTCATCCCCAGCAAAAAGCCTCTGTGATTTACACAGCACTAAAAATAGTTGGATAAGGAGAGTTTAAGAAAAGACCTATTTCCTTTCCAACGCATACTAACACAGAGCTCCGTGCGATCCATCAAGACAAGCATTAGTTTTGAATTTTATAGTGCAGTCATTTAAGAGGAAGCTAGTTAAATATATATAAAAACATCAATAAAGAGAGCGGGCTTATGATTCATTTAAGAAAGTATTCATTTGGGGAGTCAAACAAGGACTGATCTCGTGCGGAAAGACTTTGAGCGTGATGGGGCGAAGGGGCTCGTGGAAGATTTTGCCAACTTTTAAATTTGTCCTCCAATATTTTTAAATATGTATTAAAAATGTATTAATATCTTTTTCTTAGTCAGCTAGTCATGGCCTCACAGACCTCGTGCTTGAATATTGAATACGAAGCAGGAAGCCTGTGTCTTTACCGAGCAAATATTCCACACAACTGTCATTGTACTGTACGTGTCTGATTAGAAGTTTAATGATAAAATACATCTGCAATTTCTTTCAGAGTTGTGTTCCTCAGATCTAAGGTGAGAAGATCTGTCCAAGACATAATGAAAATCAGGCACCAGCTGGAGACATTAATGGTATGTATATTAAACATGGTTGTATTACCACACTTTTCTCAATTTCTGCCTTTTTGCAGGATTGTTTATAGAGTGGCTAGACTCAATTTTACTAGACTAGACCCATAACCATCATAGGCATTATTGTGATTTCAGCCGCATGGACGACGTTGATTATTAGTGTTTTATTAGTTTTTCACAGATATCATTTTTATTGTTGTATTTGTTATCACACACGATTCCCGCAATCCTGAACTTGTAGTACTGGTTTAGACTGGATTTGATGTGCGAAGCCAGCAACAGTTAAAGCATCTTATTGATTCTGTAGTGCTGAAGTGACATATTTAATCATGTAAGATACAGAAATGGGCCCTTCTTTGCTTGGCCATCATGTTTTTGTCTGTGGATGTAGCCAGTAGAGGGCAGTAGTGAGCTGAGGAGTCTGTTGCTGATGGGTCCTGCGGACCTACAAACTGAACTCAAGAGGCATGAAGATCTGTGTGAGTTTATTAAGCTCTCTGTCCCTTACATACATTGATAACATATTTGCACACGATATTCCAGCTGAAACAAACATGCGATTGCTTTTCAGCGTCCAAAGTTGCATCTTCTGCACACAGTCCAGACACAAACAAGGGTCATGTCAGAGGTGAGTGAATCAAATGAATGTTCAGACTTCAATTCACATGTTGATTTAAATTTTAAACCATGTACAGTAGTCATCCAACCTTTCAGATCAGATAGCAACCAGTGCAAAAACGGTTTTGTTTTATACAGAAAACATTTCCCTATCACAAAACTGTCTTTGTTAGGCCCTGACACAAGGATAAGTTATGTCCCGTATTGAATTGATTCCAATTACAGTATGATGATGCTTTGCTTGAAAGAGGCAAAGTAAGAAAACATTTTGTGTTACGCTTGTATGCGAGTCGTGATTGATTTCAAGTTGTGTGTCTTGGTCACGTAAGACTTCGAGTTGAGATTTGGCTTTTGAATGCAGTGTTCATACACAATTGTTATGATCTCTGCAAATATAAATAGTTCTCTTTTTCTAAGAAAAATATTGCATTTTTCTAACACAAACAACCAAGAACTCGTCTTCATGGGACTGAATTAATTCGATTATTTCAAGCACACATTCTGCCCCCAGCAAAGCTGCACTTGTGATTCAATCGCACAATGGTGATTTGTTGCGACTCAATGGTCAGATTGTGATGAAGTTCAGCGTGTTTTTAAGATAAGGTCGCCTGAAATTGTTTTAATTAGTCACACTCAAAAACCTCTGTGGATATGTTGCTTGGAGTTTGACACCAAAGGAATGTCACGATTCTGATCACATGGAGAAGCGTGAAAATTATAAATGTGGAAACAACAACAGTACAGCACAGTTTTTACATTGACGGCTGTGGACAAGAATCAGCCCTTTGTTGTTTGATGACACACATTGAGTAAACAAATTGTTTATCAGGGGCCTCATAGGAATATTACAAGTTTAGGATGGTAGACATTGATGTATCTTGGATAGATTTGTAGTGTGGGTTTCAAAATCAAATCTATAAAAGTAGATTCTACATTATTCTTGTACTTTAGCCAAAGAGTGGTCAGATTTTCTTGCCTTCGTTGCGGCTCACATGATTCTTTTTGAAACCGCCTCGAATCACGCTGGACTAACAAGTATCATCAGGGTTGTTTATGTTGTCATCAAAGCAGGACTAAAACATTTATATTTAAGTTTAACTTTTCAGGTCAGATAGTGACCGTATACGGAATACTTTGTTAGGATAATAATTGTGCTTAATTAAAAAACACTTTAGGATTATTATAAAAATAAGGGTATCTTTTCACACAGGGAGAAATGTGTTGAGGTTCTCAAAATTTGAATTTGTCAAATATTTTTCATTTACTTGGTCATGAAAGACCTCTTTCTGTCGAGGAATTGAAAACTTGTGAATTAGATTCTAGCGACGAAATCAAATTACGTGTCGTCTCCGGGAAAGAATTGTGATTGTCCATGAAAATAAACATTTTTCCCAGAAGCACAACTAAATATGGAATGTTTAAGTTAGATGTGTCAGATATCAAACTCGGGGAAGCATCAGAGTACACCTGAATCAAATGAATCAAATTACATAATTAAAGTTTCTTAAAGGAATAGTTCACCCAAAAATGAATGCATTGTTTGAATTTGTTATTTCTGGTGTGTTGTGACTAGTTGTCCTCCTCCATATTTAATTTGTATTCACTATACACAAGAACCATAAGATAAAATCATAAAATAAAAAATATGCATTTGTGTTTAACTGAAGGAAGCCATATCCATCTGGGGTGACATTAGGTTGTGAATATTCTGAACTTTTCTTTTAATGTTGATTAAACTTTACATTTTCTAATAGTTGTGAATGGTATTTGAAAGGCCAGAACCCTCTGGTATGATGCTTTAAAATGACACCTAACATTTGTCATTCGTTTACGTGTGTAGTTTAAGATGTCTGTAAACAGTTTCCGAGTAAAAGGAGAACGCTCGAGACACCATTAGATTCTGGCACAGATCACTAATACCCTGGATTTCAGAGAGACACATCATTGCCATTAGAGTTCTCAGACGCTCGCGCAAATACACTCACAGCGTCACTTGAGCTGCATAAGAGCCGTTGCGGATGACACATGATGGTGAGGATATGACACTACTCTATGTTAAAGCCAAGCTGTGTGATACCGCCAAGACAGCTGAGAAAATCCACAAGGATATTTTAACTTTGACAGGCAAACCGCTGAATCCACCCCCCAAACAGAAGCGGCCCCCCCTCAGCATTTAAAATGCTACTTAAAATATTCTTTAGAGTGGTAGATGGCAGCATTAAGGGGACTTTTAGCACGGTGTTTACGGGAAACCCCTATAGGACAACGAAAGTTTCCAGAGCATTCTAGAGAAGCCATCTCTCTTAAATCAGTCCAGCCATAAAAATTCTCGCTTATTCAGGCATTACCAAGTCCACAGTGTCGCGCGCACATGTTGCTGATGAGCGCAAAATGGAAAAAGAGAGAGCGCAATAATTCTGAGGCAGGTTTGTCGCCTGGTCCGGGGGTATTGATTATTTCTGTGTGGCGAGAGATTTGGAAAATTCAATTAAAGTAGCTGAGCAAAGGATTCATAAATCGGGCCCTGCCTCCGCCTCTCCGACGCCCATACAGAGACATTGTTATGTTCTAAATCAATGTTGCACTTCACAATATATTTTCTTTGGAGCATGAAAATAAATAACATTTAAACAGTTCTGCTTACCGCTGAAACAAATGCCCTCTCCGTCTTCGCGAGGTGGCCTCGCGTGCGCATCAGCACACGTCCGAGTAGATTTTTATGGCAAGTTTTCCATAAGAAAATCCTATATAATATGAATTTTGCGATGACAAAATGAGAAGGAAGGGAGCGGATCAGCAGTATAAAAATTGATCAGACACCAGATGGGGTCGAGCCGTGGGAGATTTGTAAGACAGCCTTAATAGACCGTATTAAAAATTCCTTAAAATGTAATAAAACAAATAGGTTTTGGGTTCTTGGCTGGGACGGGGTCAGAGACCCTGCTAATATCACATCAATCCTCGATCGCTGAAGGATAAATGGGGTCTGTTTGGGCAACATTTGAGTCTTTTAATGGAAAACACCAGCACAAATAAAGGGCTGCTGTATATTTGAAGGTTTTGGGTGGGGTGGGTTGAAGCAAGCAGTTCTCTGCATCCTGTGTTTTGGTCACACATGTCCTGCAGGGGAATGAAATGTGAGGTAACATTATTTTAGCTGCATTCAGATCATTTGCATTTAGATCATCTAACAATGGCAGCTGCAGCAGTCTACAAAATTCATGACTGATGGGATGATTTATATGGTAAGAGCCTCTGGAGTTAGACGGCACGTGTACATATTCATGCGTACTCGAAATGTAGTGTCCAGCTTTACAGATGTTAAAAATAAAGTGTGTGTGTTCATGTGTGTCATTTTTACAGGTTTAAAACCGACCAGCAGCTCTTATGAATTTCTGAAAGCAATCTTAAGGTATTCTTCACATTCTAAATATTTGTCTTATTACATTCTTGTCTTGTAACTGAATTCTACAATCATTTGTGATTTTTGATCAAACCAAATTGGTATAAAGGCTGGCCTCTTTTTGCTTGACCCACTGAGATGATCTTTAAACAACACATGCTCTCTGGCATTGTGGGGCGCGTTTTGTGTAGACAAACATCGCACTTAAGCAGATCTTTTAATGGTTTGTGATTTCATGAGTGCGGACAGCTATTTGATGGATTAAATACCCCACCTCATTATTATCCAAAAAATTGACAGAACTAATAAATAAGATTTCTAGTAAATCAGTATCCTAAAAATTTTTTTTTTGTTATTGACAAATATGGTGTCCTAATTCAGTCACATGTTCCATTAAATATGGTTTAACACCAGTTATTTTGAGACATGTCTCCGTAGTTTTGTGTACATACAGTGGAAGGTAATGGGGTCCAAAGTTGTTTGGTTGCCTACATTCTTCAAAATATCTTCTTTTGTGTTCTGGTGAATAATAAAAGTCAAACGGGTTTAGAATCACATAAGGGTGAAAAAATTATAAATACATTTTTTGGGCAAACTATCCCTTTAAGAAAGTGACAGCATTCAAGGTCCAGACAAACCTTCTGTATGTGAATTAATAAACATTGGAGCTGTAACAGAGAAATAAAACCGTATTTTACACACAAGAATCATTTTAAGAAATCAATTCTCTTAATTGTGAGTTTCGTAAAAGTAGAAAAAATAAAGATATGTTGAAACGGGTCAGTTGTTTGCAGCTCAACCAATATTATTAAGCAGTTTTTAAATATACAAAAAAAATTCACATAGCTATACGATACATATCACATATTTTTCTATCACGAGATACTTTTACACCCATCTTATTTAATGTATATTTAAATGGACATGGCATATTGAAATATGACACATTTGAAAAGACACACATCGTGCGTTTCCCACAGTAGTTCGTGTCTGTTTATGCAATTCGGTGCGCAGTTGCAAATGGAACAGATCTCCGTTTGGCAAGGCTGGAGCTCTCTGTCAGCGTATTTGATGTACACAGAACATTCTGTCAGTCTGGAAGCGGTGAGATGTCTGAGGAGGCTGTCAGTCTTTCCGACGTAGGGAAAATGAGACAGCGCTTCAGACATCTTGCCATCTCATCTCAGACACATTTACATTGAATCCACTCGCTGAACGCTTTTTTCCTTCCTTTCACCGGGAATCTGACAAAATGTTGATTCTGTAATACACGTCGCTGCCAAAATAGTGCTCCTATTGTTGGTATACTGTCCCATTAGGACTGACGCAGAGAGATATCTCTAGACACCCATTTCTGATACATGTATACATTTTTGTGTGTGTGGGTATAAAAAAAGCAAATACACACACACATGCATATCCACAAAGATGTACTGAAGTTAAAAGAACTAATTGTTGATCCGTTTCTTTACTTTGGCAGCCGCTGAGGAATCTTCTCTTGGTGTCCGACTTGGGTAGCAGCTGGTGCCCACTCAAACATTTTCCTATTTCTGCCCAAGGTGGATCACGTAACTGTCACTTTATCACTTCTGGAGGCCACGTGAAGGACAAAAGCTTAAGCTGACCTAACAAAACACACACTTGTCACATCCAACCCAGAGGACAGCAGTTGGCACGAATTTGTTCCCAAGATCTCAGGGTTCATCTATTTGGTCTGTTAACTGTAGGCTGTAAAGTCTGACCGTCAAGTTTAGAGAATCTGAGAGTTTTAAGATCAGCATCCAGGAACTAATAACAATTCGATCTTGATGGATTTTATTTTTCAACATTAGCATCAGGCTTTTTTGTGTGTTCCAGTCTTTTTTTTCTAATGTGTAAAACAGTTAAACAAAATCAGTTCATTCTTTCATTTTGTGTACGTGGCTGTAGAGCTGGAGCACGCTGTAACACAGTAGCCCCTTTGTGACCCGATAACATTTATAGTTGTAATGGATTTTTTTAATGGCCGTCATTAACTCGCACAAAGAGGGGTGAAAAAGATCAGTTGTACGTTTTCGCCGGTGTTCAAGCTTTACAGCATTGTGTTCATATACGTCTCCTTCCATCATTTTTGTTTTACAGCCCATAGATTTGAAATGTTTTAATGCGTAGCTGTGGCATCAGTTTTTTCACTTTTGTTTTTTTTAATTCATCTTTCCTTCAATTACCACATGCAAAATCAAACATTAATAGTCATACTCATTTTTCCCCATCTTCATTTATTTGGCATCATATTTTGGTCAATGTCATTAGAAGAGCACTAATACCCATGTTAACATATATGGTAAAAAAAGAAACATTTAATGATGTATCAAAAATATTACAAAAAAGCACTAGTGGTCCCTTACTGCCTGGTCATTGACATAACACCAATATCCCACTGAATTTGTCTCATAAAAATATACTCCACCCAAAAGTGAAAATTCTATCTTCATTTATGCACCTTCGAGTTGTTCCAAATCTGTATAAATGTCTTTGTTCTGATGAACACAGAGAAAGATATTTAGAAGAATGCTTCTAACCAAACTGATCTTGCCCTCATTGACTCCCACAGTAGGAAAAGTTACTTTTACTTAATACATTTTTAAGAATGTAGGACAGCAAACAGTTCTGGGACACTTTTGACTACCATAGTATTTTTTCCTAGTATGTTGGTCAATGGGGGGGATCTGGTTATAAGCATTCTTCCAAATATCTTTCTCTGTGTTAATCAGAACAAAGAAATTTTAACAGATTTGGAACAAGTCGAAGGTGAGTAGATTTGAATTTTTTGGTGAAGTATCCCTTTATAGCAAACAAGTGAGAGAAAGTCCGGCAGAACTGTATCTTCTTTCACTGGATTCACTATTCTCAAGAAGTTCCTCATTAAGTGGAAATTGAATTTTCCAAAACTATTCGCATCCTGTTCATGTCTTCTGACAGGACTAGTCATGGTTCTCCCTTCAGTTTGTTTTCTTTTGACTCTTTTGCTTCTGTGGGTCCCACAACTGAACGTAGTTAAAATATATGACAAACCCCAAAAAGTGTAGAAAGGAGAGAACGGATACAAGCACTGGAAACAGGTCGGGGAACCTGGCCGGTGGCTCCAGCCAGACGCATGTGAAACTCAGACCAGCCATGGCCACTAGTGACAACCAGAACTGTAAACAACAACAGAGAAGAAACATGATTTGAGATACTTTACTTACCAATAAGACACCGCATTGTAACCATCTGCATTGCAACCCCATACAATAGTGTGTTACATGTTGTGTCTAAAGTGATTGACGGTTTTGGGTTTAACGAGCATCATGCAACTATGCAAACAGTAAAAAAATCAGATTTTTGCTACTTGTCTGAACAAAGCCTTACGCCTATTTTCCATTCTGTTTCAAAGATATAAACATTAACATGTCTATTTAGGACAGATGGAGTGAAGGATCAGTGGAAATGCTGGTGTGAGCAACCAGACCCTCTATGAAACTCTAGCTCAATCCTAGGGCCCCCTTATTTATGTCTCTTGTGTAAATAAATATATCTAGGCAAACCTGTGTTAATGACTCACGCTACCTAAATAGCACATCTCCTCGCCTCGTACGTTCACGCGAAGACCTGCTGAAACGTTCAGTCCTCAAAAGCGCTAAGAAGAGCAAGGGGTCAAACTAATCTTAAAGTTACAGGCAATTTTTCAGGTGGGGACTGTACGCTGAGCTGACTTCTTCAGGAGCATCCATTTCAATAATGTCAGTGGCGTGGAGTAATGGGCCGTGACTGTCAGAGTTAACTTACCTTTGCTTTAATGATCTGGCCGAGTTTGAGTTTAGGGAGACAGTGCTGTGAGAGTTTGTGAAGGATGCCCAGCCTTAGTTCTTCATCTACACTCCTCTCTAAAGCAGAGAGCAGATACAGGCTCAGAAAGAGGAACGCCAGTGAGGTCACTACGTATGGTAGCAGAAGGCCGTCCTTTAACAGCAGGGGGAGCATGCTAAGGAAAATAACAAAAAATACATAAGACATAAGCAATACAATCATTTATTTTGTACTCGCATCCTACAACTATTTTAACTTAACTAGATCAAGCAGAGATAGTTGTTGTCCCACCATTCATACATCTCATAACGTCTTTCTGTGTGTATATCCAAAACATATATTAATGTGTAATGTTCACATGAATTTATTGGGGAGAACACCCAAAAACGGTACGCCTTACTTTTTTATCTACACTTGACCTCTGTATAATAAAAAAAACTTTGGACATGTGCAGATCAGGTTTTTGCTCTTGGATTAACTAAAAAGAATGGACAAGAATATTGATTAATTTGTTCGATGAGTAATTTTTGATAGGGATATGTGCACAGTAAAAAAAACTGTAATATTCTAATGGGGGGAAAACTGTAAAATAAGACAAAATTAGCTGTCTTTTACTGTAATTAGATTGTTTTACTGCATTTCAAAAATATGTCCATCCATCCATTTTCTTCCGCTTATCCGGGGCCGGGTCGCGGGGGCAGCAATCTAAGCAGGGATGCCCAGACTTCCCTCTCCCAAGACACTTTCTCCAGCTCTTCCGGGGGGACACAGAGGCGTTCCCAGGCCAGCCGGGAGACATAGTCCCTCCAGCGTGTCCTAGGTCTTCCCCGGGGTCTTCTCCCGGTGGGACATGCCCGGAACACCTTCCCGGGAAGGCGTCCAGGGGGCATCCGGAAAAGATGCCCCAGCCACCTCAGCTGGCCCCTCTCGATGTGGAGGAGCAGCGGATCTACTCTGAGCTCCTCCCGAGTGACCGAGCTTCTCACCTTATCTCTAAGGGATCGCCCAGCCACCCTGCGGAGAAAGCTCATTTCGGCCGCCTGTATCCAGGATCTTGTCCTTTCGGTCATGACCCACAGCTCATGACCATAGGTGAGAGTAGGAACGTAGATTGACCGGTAAATCGAGAGCTTCGCCTTGCGGCTCAGCTCCTTCTTCAACACGACAGACCGGTACAGCGACCGCATTACTGCAGAAGCTGCACCGATCCGTCTGTCAATCTCCCGTTCAATCCTTCCCTCACTCGTGAACAAGACCCCCAGATACTTGAACTCCTCCACTTGAGGCAGGGACTCTCCACCTACCTGAAGTGGGCAAGCCACCCTTTTCCGACTGAGAACCATGGCCTCAGATTTGGAGGTGCTGATTCTCATACCAGCCGCTTCACACTCGGCTGCAAACCATCCAAGTGCATGTTGAAGGTCCTGGTCTGATGGGGCCAGCATGACGACATCATCCGCAAAGAGCAGAGATGAAATCATGTGGTCCCCAAACCCGACTTCCGGCCCCTGGCTGCGCCTAGAAATTCTGTCCATAAAAATTATGAACAGAACCGGCGACAAAGGGCAGCCCTGCCGGAGTCCAACATGCACCGGAAACAAGTCTGACTTACTGCCGGCAATGCCAACCAAGCTCCTTCTCCGGTCGTACAGGGACCGGATAGCCCTTAGCAAAGGGTCCCGAATCCCATACTCCCGGAGCACCCTCCACAAGATGCCGCGAGGGACACAGTCGAATGCCTTCTCCAAATCCACAAAACACAATGTGGATTGGATGGGCAAACTCCCATGAACCCTCCACCACCCTGGAGAGGGTATAGAGCTGGTCCAGTGTTCCACGACCGGAACGAAAACCACATTGTTCCTCCTGGATCCGAGGTTCTACCATCGGTCGGATTCTCCTCTCCAGTACCCTGGCATAGACTTTCCCGGGGAGGCTGAGAAGTGTGATCCCCGATAGTTGGAGCAACCCTCCGGTCCCCCTTCTTAAAAAGGTGGTCCCTCAAAAATATGTGAGAAATACTCTTAAAATTCCACAAGATTATCGTTTTTTACATTGTAATTTTATCAAAGGGGCAGTCGAGGCCTAATGGTTAGAGAGTCTGACTCGATTCTCAGGGCCGGAAGGGAACGACTGAGGTGCCATTGAGCAAGGCACCTTACCCCCACTTGCTCCCTGGGCGCTGCAGTGATAGCTGCCCACTGCTCCGTATGTATACGTGTTCACTACTCTCTGGATGGGTTAAATGCAAAGGTCACATTTCGGGTATGGGTCACCATGTCTGTATAATAGGTCACTTTCACAGCAAAAAAACATCTTCGTTTATTTTTGTTTTATTAAACATTAGAAACGATGATACAATGTTCAAAAATTACCATTAAACCTATAAAAAAGTAAACTGTCAAATCGGGATATGTGCGCAGTCAAAAACATAAAAAACTGTAATATTCTGGTAGCGGGGCGCCACAAAAACTGTAAAAATCGATTTTACACAGCTATGCGACTAAATTTACTGTCTTTTTCTGTAATTTAACATTTTTAAAAATACATGAAAATTCTGTAAAATAAACCAGTAAAATTCCATAAAATAACTGTTTTTTTTACTGTTTCTATTTATTAATTGTGCAGCATTATACATTTGAAATGATGATACAATGTTCAAACATTACAATTAAGCCTAGAAATAAACAGTCAAATCATAGCTGTTTCATAGGCGCCTATCTGAAAAACAATAACTTGCGTACCAACCTTATCCTATTATAAAACATTCTGCCATTGAGCAATCGCCTTGACAATAAATCTTTGTGTAAGCGGAGCAGCTCATGGCAAAGCAAAACAATACGAGCTGTGAATTTTGATGGCGCATCATTTCGCCATAATTAGTTAAAAAGCCTTGAAATTAATGGTGTGTTTGGGGCATAGAAAATTGTGGCAATGTTTTGTCTCTGTATGCTTATGTGTATATATTTCCTACTGGTGGAACAATTACTCTGTCATAGAATATAATACAATTATTTTCCATAACAAAGAGCTTCATGTCCTCCGCAAGAAAACATAAATATGCAGCATTAAATCTGTATTTGTGGAAGCGAGCGCTATGATTGCAGAGAATGGTGGGCTGTGTTTATACAAAGAGGTCTTTGGTTTAATGGTATGTGGGCTATGTCATGTAAGCCAGTGATATCTTTACACTAAACCATGCGCACAACAATTAGTTTCGACAGCTGGGACTCCCCTACCAGCTACTACACTTCCTCTCGCCATTTCTTTGCTGATCTTGTTGCTGTCTTTGCCATGAATTTATTTATAGTACTATCATTTAAATAAAGTAAAAGATTGCTTGCTATCTTACCTGAAAGTCGACGTTAGAAGAAACCAAATGGCAATCAGAGGTATTTCATTGATGACAAGGCAAACTGGTCTATAAAACACAATGATGACATTTGAGGCGATGCAGATATATAGTGCCAATACAATTACTTGACAGTTTTGTGTGCATGTACATGTTAAATTATTTTGTTGCTGTCATACAGTACATACAGGAATAAAATATACTAAAGTCGAAACTACAACATAGTGCATGATGATTTATTTTATGGGTGGAGTGCCTAATTTCAACAGTACCAAACAAAATAGCAAGTTTTGGAATATTAATTTCCAAAGATTCTATTTTAAGCATTTCCAAAGACTTTCCTACCAGCCGTTCCTTAAATTTGCTTTCCTTGTAAATTAGGTGGTACCGCCTCTAAACTAACATCATTGGTTGAGCCAGTAATTCACGTGTCAGACTACTCATCAAACAGAGCAACGACACACTTTTGTGTATTGTATGTTTGTGTTGTCACAAAATATTTACATTTGTGACTGTCTCTGCATCCAAAATCACATACGTTAATACTATATGGTGGGTGAAAATCAGTATGGGTAATGAATATTATGTTTAAAGCCTCAATATGCAGAAAACTTTAGGCCCATGTGAGAAATACCCATATGATTAATGGTTCAGGGGATTTCTCAGTATGCATCTGATGGACACTTTTCTATTTAATTAGGCTACAGATGAAGAGCTAATAAATGTAATAAATAAAAAAGGTTGAGATTAAAAATACTGGAAAAGAATTGAGCCGGGCAACTCATTTCAAGTATAATCTTGGTACCAAGAAATATATTTATTGTAGTTAAATTGCAATAGTCGAACTACATTATTATTAATTATCAACAGGGTTATTGTAGTTTTATTAAAATGTAAGTTTTCATGTTGTTAATATTTTCCATACATTTTTATATGTTTAGTTTTCATGTTCATTTAAGTCTATTTTTAGCACTTTTTTATATTATGCTAGTATTTTTTTACATTGGTATAAAAGTTGTATTTATTTTATTTCAGTTTTATTTCGTTTTTATTTGCAGTTAATATTTTTAGTGGCTCAACTTATTTCAGTTTATTGCTAATGTTACATTTCTCATTTATATTCAGTTAATTATTTTCAAATAATATTTATACTGATATTTTATTATTTCAATTAACTTAAATGTTTACTTGTTTTATAAAACTACAATAATCTTGACTGTCAAATTAATAATTTCATGGTTCCCAAACTGGGGTTCGCGAAACCCCTGGTGGTTCACAAGGGAATTGCAGGAGGTTCGTGCGGTACACTGTATGTCTACATTATAAATGTTAAAAAATAACAATAGTTACATAAAATTTTACTTATAAAACTTCAAAAAAGTTTAACATACAAATGCGCTATTAAATTATTAAAAAATATAGTTCAAAAGGAGTACCTCAGGGGGTACTTCAAGTAAATGATTTAGGTCATAGGGGTTCGGCTGACAAAAAAGTTTGAATTTTCTGGTTATAGGTGAACGAACATACAGGTCACATGACAATGAAAACATTGCAGATGTACAAAAGTATGTATGCAGACTGCACTCAAACAAACTATAGAGTGTACTGTTTTAACTGAAAATAAGTACGTGCTTCATCTAATTCAGGACATACTGCTGCAGAATGTGATTTTGGATGCAGGGTGTGCATTCTTGGATCAAGTAGTATACATTATTTTAAGGTGCTTACAAGGCTGCTAGAAGTATGGACTTCTCATGGACTTGGAAGGAGAACAGGAAAAACGCCAAGGAGGAGTTTACCTACAGTAAAAACAGACTGAGAGCGTCAGTGGTCAAAAATACAAACCCTATCACAGGCAAACACAATCATGACACCACTTACCAAGGCGAGCTTAAACTGCCACAGAGTTGGTCTGAACAACAGTTTTATTGATGAAGGCAAGATGAACAAAACAGTGAGCGCAAAACTGCAAGAATAATAAACAAGCAAATAATTTAATTGGATACATTTATGTATTAATCAATGATTTTCTATACACACAAACAGAGTGAAGAAATACGATCAAGAGCCCCTGTTGCCAAAAACGTAATCTATCCCATGGAACCAGAGGACGCGGCTGCCTGATCTTTTTATACATCCTCACGGTAAACAAGAAAGATCCCAGCATTCGGTACATGCATGAAATACTGGCACAGCACTCACAGAATGACTTTAACCCCTCAATCATCACTGTCTTAAAGGAAAGGTGGTTGGAATGGCCAAACACTGGGTGGGTCTTGGACCCTCTGATACAACTGAGAAGATTTCAGGTCTCAATTCAAGACTTTGTACTCTGTTATGACTAATCTACATTTTCCTATAGCCGCAATTGAAAATTATCACTTGTGGCAACAGACGGTTAATTAAAACTGCTCAACTTAAAATAAGTGAAAAATATATACAAAGTCGTTGCACCAAAGCTCCAAAAATCAAGCAAATTAAAACTTTTGAGATTTTTGGTGCTGTAGTGTGCAAGCATTGTATACATTTTGTAACGTCACACGTTTTGTGAAAGTCGATTAAAACGTTTTTGTTTTTGGTGTGCTGACTTTGTATTTTTCATCTGATTCATTTTTGGTTGGGCACTCTTTTAAAGTCGATGTGTGTGTTTTTGCTATTAAACTTTAAAAATGCCAATAACAGATTGTAAAAACTCAATATACAATTCTGATTTGAGGCCTGAAATTTTTCAAGAAATTCAAGTATAGTACATCATGCGAGCCAAATATACTGTGTACCCTACCCGATTTTTTATATAAAAGTACATTTTAGCATCAGATGCTTTTTGTCTGCTCAGAGCTTTCCGAAGGTGCCCTGCTCATATTTAAAAATAAAAGGCAAAAATGCTTAAAGCTGCAATCCATAATATGTTATTTTTATTGCGCAAGTGCTAAAAATAATGTTGGGTCAGACTTGGAAGGAAATGTCAGTTGTTTTTATAACATACTTAAAGATAAATACATAAAGTAATTGTATATTTCACACAGAGATGGTAATAGATATGCAAAATTATATATTTCAGCTTTAATGTTTGATCAACATATTGTATGCCAAGTTTTAAATATTTAATATTTGTTTGTTTTAAATATTTAAAAAAAATTAACTAACCCTGCAGATTGAAAAGAGAGACAAACAGATTGTCGTAAATTACGAAGGGAATATTCAAAGAAATAATCTTAACCAAGCCCTTGCACCTGCAGATTAGCGTCCACATATTATTAGTCACGAAACTCTGATATCATTAACTACCCATAATCCCTCTGTGGTCTCCATTATAATGAGATGTGTTTTGCAAACTTGGTAGATTGAAAGAGGCTGCATGATAGGAGGAGATACATACAGAGACAAAAGTGAGGGTGGTGGGTAAATGGCTGGTGAAGGATTACCTGAGGAACAGCTGAGTCTCTCTGGACAGCAGGGTCTTGATCTTTATCAGCACATTCAAGCTGCACCATGTGTTAGCCACTTTATCCTGTCAACAAACACATGCTGTCAAAGTCACCACACTAATGCGCTCCGGACAGAATGACACAATGAGAACGAATGATACACACACTATCAGTTTTCCGCTCTTTATAAACAGTTGTTTGAATTGGTGTAAATCAAGGGTGTCAATCTCCTTTTAGGTCGAGTCCTGGATTCGATTTCTGTTCATGTACGTAGGAGTTCATGGAAGTCCAAGAGTCGAATGCGGAATGTAATAAATAAATGGTTTGACCCAATAATAATTGATTTTATCTCTGGTTTTAGCTAAATGTTCAATATTACAACTGTATCATATTGATAAAAAATAAATGCCCTTTGGATTTTCTTTTTCTAAAATCAAACCACTGGGTCGTATTTTGAACACATCCCGTACCGTTCACATCCCAGTCACACTGTAATATTTGTTAGCAATATCACAAATACAATTTAGCCTACACAGTTGTTCACAACACCACCAATGGTACAAGAGTTTTTTTAAATACACTATAATAACGTAACGTTAAAATGTTGTAGCCAAATATTACGATTTTCCAAAATAACCCTGAAAGATTCATGATCATGCTTACAAAATTAGTACTGACAAATAAGGTAAGCGTCTTTAAATGGCATTTGACTTTTGAAGAGAAAGCACATAAGTAACATTACTCCGAGTAATCGTTTCCCAACTGAAAGTGCAATAAAAATTCCTGTGGGCATTCTTGGTGGGCATTTATACAAAGGGCAAGGGTGAAGTATTGCACGCTCATAAATTACCCCTTCAAGGAACCGGGACGTCAAAAAAGCTATGTACTTATTTGTAAACTTACAGACACGGGGTTAAACGTATGATGCTAATCTTATGACTTTCTAACGGCATGCCAAGCGCATTTATACCGACAGCAAGCTAGCAAAGATTGCGGTTTTGCCACCGACCGCGTTGCATCTTAGGAAACCGATCCGCTAGAAGTGCCCCTTGACCTTTCCGCCGGGGTACCGCCATGTGATTCCTCAAAGACCGGTGGCCTTTAGCAGTTGTGCAACATTGGAATTAGGACATGATATAAAAATTTCAGGTCTGCCTGAGAAACTCTGCATTCTGCTCAGTCCTCGAAAACACAGCTGCTTCTATTCACAGCTGTGTTTATGTACGAGTGGACACTACAGCTGAAGATGAGCTAGCTCTGAGGATTCAGTAATTCATACTGAAAGCACATAAAAAACAATTCTATTGGTGCACTTGAAGAAACTTCCTGAGTTCTCTGGATGTCTCAAGATGGTGCCATTCTAAACCCTGGGTAAATAATCCAGGAATATCTTGTTTCATGTTTCACACTGTTCATACTTTACACTGGGTTAGTAATTCATCCAGGGTTTCGAGGTTCTTAATTTGATACTGTATATTTGTAAACGGTGGTGTAATGCTCTTGGTAGCAGATTTTTAAGGACAATAAAGGTAGAAAATGATAAAAAGGTAGAAAATGATAAAAAGGTAGAAAATAAATCATAAATCATACAATCCTTTTCAAGCAGTTGTTTTAACAGTAAAAAAGTTCACTGTTTTCGGCATTTCTTTTTATACAAAACTAAGCATATGAAAGTATATGGCCGCTGTCCTTCTGAAACCTTGTATATCCATATAACGTGTATTTTATTTTTTGCCATAAATCATTATTATAAGGTCTATTATTTATCTTTCACATTTATTTATCATATTTTAATTATTAACATTATAAATAACAGTATAAGTACAGCAATATTTCTTTGAACTAAAAATAAAATGTGTTTTGTATTTAATGTCTGTGAATACACAGTGGGATAAAATTAAAAGACCATTTGAAAGAACATTTCTGTTTTACTGAACTTGCTATTTATAGGTATATCTTGAGGTAAAACAATTATTTTTGTTTCATTCTGTAAACTAACAAAAAATATTTCTCCCAAATTCAAACAACAATGTTGTTTCTATTTGCAAAAAAAAAATGAAAACTGTAGAAACCGGTCAAAATAACAGAAAATATGCTTTGTATTTTTTCAGACGTCAAATACTGGAACCAAAACAAGTTTATATTCACTTTTAAGCAATACAACGTAATACGTAGATGTATTTAGGAAAAGTTCAAATAAATTTGGGATCGTTTTATACTACGGTTTTCATGCGTCTTTCATGCTGTCAGTCTTTCACCTTGATTTTAGATGACTTTGTCACTTCTGTGGTTTGATTTTGTTAAATTCCCCAGACACTGGACTGAAATGGCCACAACCTAGAAATGCCAATTAAATGAAAATTTGGAATGGTCTCTTATTTTTTCCACAGCTGTATGTTCCACTCATATGTAAGACTATTTTGAAACTCAAATAAAAAAATTGCCTGGGGTTTGTCCTGAACTTCCACTCAGTACATGTGCCATCCCAGAAGTGCTAACCCCGCGTATTTAAACACATGCTCTTGGCTAAATGTTACCTAGCTTTAGCGTTCCTTGTCAAACGCAAGCTAGCAGACCTCAGAACGGCAGCCAAGACTTGCTTAGCACTCCCTTCGTCACAAATGCTCAAGGCTCTAGGTTAGAATTACTCACACCTTGTGTATTATGTTAGCCTCATGCCAAGCAAACGCATGATATATTCTGAGCCGTCCGCAGAATTTTCAATTACTTCTCACAACACGGCACGACTCACTTCTCTCTGACAAGAGAGTTTCGGATATGTTTCAAAAGCGAGCCGCTGTACACGTGCAATGCGTTTTGGTATTGACTTACACGGGATATGAGACCTGGCTTTGGACAATGCAGAGGACAGAGCTCTTGTTTTCCAATAAACTCAACTTGATCCCTCTGTTTACTAATCAGATCTAGACGATAAATCCTGATCTAGAGACAAGGGGTCTTTTATTGAGACTATATGAATATAGATAGATGTGATTGCAGAAGCACCACATTGGTCTTCCTTGCTTTAGTATCTTCTAAAAGAGCCTGAATTTAACACACTGTTTTACAGTTTATGGGACTGTGTCAATGCATGCATCTGCATTGAAATAATATTCCGGCAACAGTGTATTTATGCATTCATGCATGCATTCATAGATAAATCTAATACATGTGGAAAAGGATTTCAAGGGCATTTCCAAGCAGACCTTGCATTGGAAATTGTATAACAGGCAAAGGACAGAGCTGAATTAGTATCACAAGTATCATGCCGTCGTTGTGTGTTAAAAACCCCATCTTTAAGCAGCAAATAAGGCTGATTTACATACATTTTACCACCGTTCTCAAATTCACCACAAAACATCATACCCATTTGGGTAAAAAAGATATAGTACAGTATTCTACAGCTATAGTGTAGTAATCGATTAAATAATAAATATATTGATTAGATATTGAATAAATCTCATTACATATTAAGTAGCAAAAACGTAATTAAGCACAATTAATTGAATATTTCAATATTTGGTTTAGAAACACTTTTTGTGTGTTTTGGTTATTTAGTTGTTATTCATACTAAATGAATATGTAACAAACAATTCACCCTGAACATGGCAAATTCTCGGCAAATAATCAGTATAAAGGAAGCTATTTAGGTGGATCTCAAGGGTTATGGCAATATATGGTTTATGATGCTGCATATACCTCAAACAATCCACGATCAACGGGAAAAAGGCGATGAAGAATCTGCAGAGGTTGTTCTGGGTTGCACAAAAAGGGCAGCCAGCAGAGGGCAAAGGTCACCAGTACAGTCAATGAGATCTTGGCCAACCGTAAAAATCTGGATATACACAAAAAGTTAAACATTCAGCACAATATATTATAGTTGTTGAATGTTTTGTTTGGAATCGTTGAAAAGAAAATTTTGACTAAGCCAAAAAGTGTTTGTTATAATTTGTATTATTGTGATAAACTGCTTCATTGTTTGCTTATTCTTGCAAGTCGCGATAAAGGCATCTTCTAAATGTCAATTATAAAATATCATAACAATACAGTTTGTTATCCAACGTAACTCTTTGCATATGTTTCGCTGGACATTATCTCATAGTCCCTGAGCCATGTATTGATACTTTTGGGGCACACTAATGCCAATTGTAAATTCAAAGGTATGTTGTATTTGGCATTGATGATTAATTCAATAATAATTAGTAGCATTCCGTTACTCACATGATCTCTAATATACAGTACTATAATATCTTTTTCTATACTACTGACTCTTAATCTCATTCAAAGGGATAGTTCGCCCAAAAATGAAAATCGGTCATCATTTACTCACCATCTTGTCATTTCAAACCTTAATGACTTTCTTTCTTTCGCAGAATACAAAAGAAGATATTTTGAAGAAAGTTGGTAAACGAACCACACTGGCCCCCGCTCACTTCTGTTGTATGGACAAAAAACCAACGCAAGTGAATTGGGGCCAGTTACATTTACATTTATGCATTTGGCAGACGCTTTTATCCAAAGCAACTTACATTTCATTTTATTAAACATTTGTTTCTGACAATGCACAATCCCCTGGGATCCAACCCATGATCTTGTCATTGCTAGTGCCATGCTCTAACCACTGAGCCGCAGGAAAGCTAAAATCATTCTTCAAATATCTTTGCAATATAAAGAAAGAAAGTAATACAGGTTCGAAAGGACAAGAGGATGACTAAATGATGATAGAATTTATATTTATTATATTATAAGTGTTAAAATTAAGGTTACATTACTATTAACATTACTACTACAATTTGTTATCCGGATTGCATTTCATTATCAAAAGTATATTTTGTAAATCGCAACAAGACTCTTGACTACTTGAGTAGAGACTCTACATATCTTCACAGTGTTTCAGTTGTCATATTGGAGCTGCTAACACCTCTTAGCTGTAGATATACAGTTGCACGCACAAGCATTGCAGGGAGGGTCAGGCATGGCCACAGAGTCATCTGGACATGTCTCTTCCCAGGCCAACTAATCCACCAATGCATTTGCCCCCATGTGCCCTTGGTACATTGTTACTAAATAAACAAATGCAAGGCAGCAATGAGAAGAGTGCTTACACTGAGAGCCCCTGTAGAACCATATAAACATGCTGATATTTGAAATTACTTATGGAGCATGTTGCAAACAATTTTAATGCCCTCAACTCCTCTTGTAAGAATACAAAACAATATGTAACAAAATATTTTTGCTACTTTCCTGCCGTGGTCCACCACAGGCCTTTTTTAGTTGTCAAAACAAAATTCACAGTTTTAAATATATCGAAATATTCTCAAGATTACTGTAACGTGCCTTCTGGAATTTCTGAAGATTTTCTTAAATACATAACCTCTAAGATTATGTTTTAATACAACAATACAAAAGACTCACCCTCGACCAGTCAAGCCCTGTTTGATGCATTTTCCCAGGAGGAAGCAGAAGAAAGGCAGTGCGTGGTACAATTCCATTTGCTTATAATTGAGAGCTAAGGTAAAAGCAATGGAACCACACAGGTCCCAGCCCAAACCGAGTCCCAAAATGCCCCATAAGGCCAGGCCCAAGCTCACACTGTTATATCTGAAAATCCAGTTAAAGACGGAAATTGAAATTAATGTTAACTGCACTGTGCACGTAAACACCAGGATATTGTTTATGTGCAAATCAAAGTGCACTTTTTTAACACTAAATCTGACTGTAGGCATGACAAATAAATTGTGCAAAGGCAAATAATAAATACCGGAGCAGAATTAAAGAAAAGGATACTGAAAATGGCCATAGTCAATCAGTATAAGTCCTGGATAGAGAAGGATGCATAGAGCTGTGGCAACCTATTTGAATGCAAAGAAACAATGTGACCAAATAAAAGCATCTTAATGTTTAAAAAACTTGACCACTTAAGATATGAGGTTAACTATTTGGTTACCTTTTGTTTTGGGGACCCATCGCAAAGGTAAAAGCAGTAAAGCAAAACAGCTGGAATGTAGATCAAAATATCTGCAAAAAGAACTGGGATGGGCAGGGTAATGAAGGCAAATGTGTAAATATTTATTTTATGTCCAGAGAAAACAAAAGCATGTAAGTTATACTAAATATGACTGTATTCATTTTAATGGCCAGAGGCATAAATATATAATTTACTGTAAGATTACAGTGAGCTTGGCCTTCATGTAATATAATAATAACTTACATCTCATCTTAGAAACAGGCTGTTACTGTATGTAGGCTATAAATGATATACAGTATGGTCCACGTTAACACAGACCATTCAGTTTACAGTTTGCGTTTTAAATGCCTCAAATCCGTTTCGCAACAGAATTTAAAGTGTCATCAATGCAATTAATTTAAATAAATGGTTAATTATCAAAAAACTGTTAATCATTTAAATCAATTCCTACCTGTTGCCCTCATGAATAACTTATGAGAGTGACTTTCATAACCTCTAGATGCATGCAGTTCCACCCATTCAGGATTGAACAGTTTTGCTCTATAAAAACATGCAATAAAACACCAAAATCATATTTTGTTCCAAAACCAACTTTTGTCTATAATGTACAATATCAAATCAAACTTACACATATGCGCACATTAGACTATGATAGGCTGTCAGTGGAGGATAGTCAAGACCCCAGTAGTTCAAGTCATTATTTGTAGTATTAAAATACCTAGGGTGGAGAAAATAAATATTAGGCTTTACATCGAGGCAAATAGGGTAATGAAACTGGCCTTGGACAAGGAAATATGCACTTTCATCAGTGTTTAAGTGCATGGCCATAGAAGAAAATCTGGGACAAACCATTCGTGTACAGGTAGATTGTAGGTCACTTCTTGCCAGTGTCTCTGTGCTTCATAGTCTCCAAACATCGGCGGTTTATATGCACCTACATTCAATAACATTGAATGAATAAAGGAATGAATGAATGCCTACGACACCACATGTCATACCATCACATTATTTTACTACGTTACGCTAACTTATGTATTTTCCCCTTAACTCTCATTTTAGCCATGTTGACCTTTATAATTTACATAGACGAGTTGATCCTTAATTGTATTATAACAGATACCTAACTTAGTTCATTGAAAACCAACCTGAATAGGAGTTTATAGACACAGCCCACCTCGTCGTTAAACCCAACAACACGCATATTGAAATGAGGCTCCAGTTCTCCATGTCTGGTACCCTTCAAGACCTTTTGTTTTATAAATATTTTAAACTTAAGTCTTTATCATCTGTCATGCTTTCCCGGAGAGCCGAATCGACTAAGCTCCACTTCCTTAAACAACGCGTCAGCAATGCGACGTGAGTGCCGCGCAGTGATGACATCATTCCATACGTAACACGTTAGTTGAATAAATTGAACAGGTTTGACGCATGGTAGGTGTATTCGAAAACTCCTTCGGCAGTTATGATCTAACCCTGTAATTGTGTTTTCATATGACATTCTAATTCAAGTTGAGTTTTAAAGTGTAGCCTTATACAGGAAGTAGCCTACAAATGTTTCCTTTTATGGCATCAATTTAAACTGGGTAATGTACATGCCTTTGTAACGTTAGCAGGTTCAACTTCAAATGCCTTTTGTTGTTCTTTATTATCATGAGATGCACACATTTATTTCTATCTAAAGTGTGCTTGTCTTTATGTACTTATCGTTAAGCTAAATTTCCAGAATATTTTACATCATTTGGCCAAGGAAAATGTTTATTCATGAAAATACATCCAGCACAATTACTGTAGTATTGCACCCCCCCCCCCCTAAGTAAAATATTTTACTATATATTGTTTATTTTAAAAGCTGGCAAATTTGTGAAGTATCCGTTCCTGCTATCGGTGCGACCTTAGTGGTTTAAAAGGCCATCTTTTTTTGGAGTTTTTCATCTTTGTATAGTCATGTTCTCGGTGTACTATGAACTGAGCAGTGGTGCATCGTCAACCTTCGGTTTGCTGGATTGAAAAGCCTTTGTGGTAAGGCCATCAAATATTTATAAATGATAACCATGGACAACTTCTGATTTGCAGTGCCTCTTTCATTACAATGATGATCCTATTACTCACATTCTGTTTCGTGACACATTAATGTCCCTGTTTGCCATCTTTGTCATGAACTGCTTCGTCTGCACCCTTTAAATATTCAGTAACCACTGTATTTACCGTTGACGATCAGCTCCTAGGATTGTCAGTGGTCTCCTGCTCCAGCCGTATTCCTACAGTGTTGTATTTGTAAAACCGCGTTGGGTTTCCAAAGACACTCAACAGTAGTGTAGTTTTATTTTATTTCTAAAAGGGAATAGGTGGGAAATATTTTTTTATTCTCATGGCATCTGTTGGTGTTTTTTCACTGTAGGCTTTAATTCCAATCAACATTCATTTTAAATAATAATTAATAAAACAACGTGCAAGATGCGCATTGGATAGCCTGTTTATGTGTAAATCAAAAATGCTTGAATGCTTCCTAATTTATTTCTGAACTCTCGAATACAGTATATACTTGGATTTTATAAGAAAGCAATAAACATGAATATAATGCAATGGGAGGTCCGCTGGTTGCTGACCCTGCTGGAAAGTTGCTAGGCGGTGGGAACACAAGGGCGCTACACCTGTGTAGTGCGCAAGAGCAGGTGCATCCAGAAAGGTCAAAGCGGTGTTTGTTTTACTCAAAAGTGCGTCCGCACACTTGTCACTTTCGAAACGCTCAAAGAGTTTTATTTTGCTTTTCACACGATAAGAAAAACTTCACGTCACGCAGTTGCTTTTTAACGTCAGTAAGGCCTACTTAGGCAAGATGTTCATGATACTGCTGACAAACTAATTGCTTAACTGTTCATATTAAATTTTAGACTGGAATAATATCACATGCCATGCATTTGATTTTAATTCCTTGTCGTGACTGAGTTACAATTATTATAGACCTAAACAATAATTTGATTCATGTTTACATATTTATTTTAGTTAACCTATTTATATATGCGTGGGGCTGTTATAACCTTGCACTCGTTAAGGAGTCAACTCTTTCCCACCAGCAGACCTTAAAATAGATCCCCAATTAAACCCCTTGAATCTGAACAATTTCACGGTGTCTCTTGTCCAAAACAAATAACAAACTGCTCCACGAGCGCGATCATTATCCCCCAACAGATGCAAAGAAACTTAGTATGTTTGTTTTAGTACACTGTTGCCGTAGTATCAAAACTGTACCCCTTATTAGTAAAAATAAACATTTTCATTATTAGGGAATTTATTTCTGTAAAGGATTAGTGATTCATAGAAGACATCAAAGTCGTTATTTGATAGGCTATGCAGTAATTATAAGGAATTTCTAATTGACATTTGGTGAAGGGGACCACCATTTATTTTTTGCATTTGTTTGTCGTTTTAATATTTCTTAACTTTCGCTTTTCTTTTAAAATCTTCTGTTTTTCTACGAAGCTTTAGAAATTGTCATTTGAATCAGTTCCTTCAAGTGCGGAGGAAACAAAAACACCAGCATACATTTAACTATTTATTTTGATTCTGATTCATTTTAACCAAATAATCCAGCAATTTATTACTGAGGAATTTGTCGTCAAATTCCTAGGTGACAGGACAATGTATAGCCATGGAGACAGTTGTTGAATAGGCCCTCTTTAATGTAGTGCCGTTAAGGTCAATCTCAGCAGCTTCTTTAGCCTGAAAGTGAATTTAAGAAGAGAGCTCTTTTTCTTTTCCCATGGGTATCACTTAAATATAGCCCTAACTCTTGCGCGCGCCACACATCATCTACCATTTGCTGTTTGAGTAGAAGTGATTAGCTAGACACAACTGCGAAAGAGAGTGTTACTTTAATGGGAACAACTTGCAAAACATTTTTAGGTCGCATCCGTTTTCACTTGTAAATGGAAACCGGCGACTGACCTTTTTAATTATAAAGAATGTTGTTCTTTTTGTAACCTACATTGTCCAAAACGTAAGCTTAAATGCTTAGTTTTTGAAGGTGGTTGTAGTAATTATATTTATAAATTCTTGTAGAAGATGGTGCGCTTATATGAAAGCTTATATGGCAGATGTTTAAGTTTTGCATTATTAAATGAACTTGAAACAAATTCTGTCAAAATAGTTTCAAGACGAATTCACAATAATTGCATTCGCAGTTTTTATTTTTATAAGAAAATATGTGCGTGTGTTAATGGACTCTTTAAGTAATCGCGATATAAGAAAATTATGAATTATGAAATGATCCGATGACGACCTATAAAATGCAAAAAACTGTAGGAAGGATAGATATATTTCAAAAAGTCTTTCTTGTACCATAAAATATTGTAATTGTTTTTAGTATGATATGCAGTGCGTTATTTGCAATCGGCTGCTTTAAAATGTTTTAATTTCCAAATTGTTGTTTTTTCATTTCTTATATTATCGTGCACGGTTTTATCTTTTCTGTCAGTAATACTTTTTTGCAGTTAAATTTCATGAAATCGATTTTGTCTGAAATGGTTTCTCATATTTATTAACAAATGGAGTTGATTTACAACACAATAGCTACATAGAATACATATATTTAACTTTTATAAACATACTTTTTTCCAGTCTTTGAATGAGAACAATTTAATATTTTATTAACAAAGCAAAACATTGTTCGTGAAATCTCAGGATACCCATGAAAAAAAATGAAAAACAAGTATCACTCTACTGTCATACAGTTTAAACAACGAAATGAAATACAAAAGTAAAACATGTAAATTAATTTCTTTGTACAAATATTTACAAACATTACCTGTACTGAAAGCATTCCTTTTGATAATGAATTTTCTTTTTTTTCACAAAAGTCTTTACATGGCTACATTGGGGCGGACGATTTGTCCAGTGCTGCCTATAGTTCGTGCTGTAACGTCTTAAAATATATATGTGTAAAAAATATTAAGATTATCATTGAGAAGGCCATTTGGATAACGCTGCTGTGGACACTGTGGGCAAAAACTGTCCGGAGATGATATTTGATGGGACGCTGAGTATAGGCGCCATGGCAGCTGATGTCCGGGTAAGGGACAGGGATTGTGCGCTCAGTAAGGCGGACTGCACCGTGACGGGCGGCCGCAGGAAAGTCTGCGCGTTCGTGGAGCTGCTGGACACGCCGATAATATTCTCTATGCTGAACGATGGTCGACTGGAAGGTTCGGATTTGATAATTGACGCGGTGCTCAAGCTGTTGAGATGTAACTGAAGACTCGGACTTAGTTGCGAGTTAAACGCTTTTCTGTTCAGTTCTGCCGAGGATAAGAGAGGCACCGCCGGAGGGAGCATTGGACCCACCGGCGGAATGTATGGATACTGCAGAGCGGCTGCAGGGTGAGAGTAGGCCGGGTGAATTCCGTAATGACGGCCATATGGATTCCCGAGGCTGTACGCCCCAAAACTCTGCATCATGAGAGCGGCTTGTTCCCTGAGAATGTCCGGCTGATGCCTCTTAAAGCGTTTTCTCCTTCTCAGAAAGCTGCCGTTGTCAAACATATCTTCCGACTGGGGGTCGAGTGTCCAGTAGTTGCCTTTGCCCGGGTTGCCCGGTTCCCGTGGGATCTTGACGAAGCAGTCGTTGAGAGACAAGTTGTGGCGAATGGAGTTTTGCCAAGCAGGAAACTTCTCCCGGTAGTAAGGAAAGCGGTTGCTTATGAACTCGCAGATTCCACTGAGCGTTAGCTTTTTCTGCGGGCTCTGGAGGATGGACATGGTGATGAGTGCGATGTAAGAGTAGGGCGGCTTCACCAGGCTGTTCTTGGGTTTGCTCTGCATGGGACCGGGGGAGCTTTCCAGGACATCCCCCCTGGACTCACCCTCGCCGGCGCTCTCGCAAGGGCTGTCGCTGCGCTCCTTCACCTCGATCTCCTCCACCTCGTCTCCTCGGTCCTGCATGCACTGGCTCTCGCAGTCACTGTCCCGCTCCATACAATCGTCGCCCTCCCCGACCACGTCGATATCCACATCGTCAGCTGTAAGCACGGTCTGACCGGACATGTTGCTGGCACTTGTGCCTCCAGACAGGGTCATCACCGCTCACTTTACCGCTGGAGCAACCGAAGGTAAGAGCAGTGGTCAGATCAGATGACGCCGGTGGCTATAAATGCAGGTCACTCCTGGCCTGCCAGTAAAACTTAAACTTTGGAAAATATTTCTCCAGTCCTGTGGCTTCTGATTTAAGCTGGCTTGTAGATTCACCTCGTCCCCGTTCGCCTGTATTTCCTCGAAACTTAAGAGTGATTTTGGACCGAGGAGTCAAGATGACACATGCTTTTAAAAGCAGGCTTTAAGGACTGTCTGATAGATTACTTTTCACTTAAAGATATACTATCAGCAGCGTCACGTGACCAGCTGACGTCAGAGGTCGAACTGTTATACCGCCGAGCTGAAGTTGTTGCATGGATTTGTCAACAAAGGGAACAACAGTAACGTCGTCTCCGTTCGCCCGTCATAGACCATTTAGCGGTGGCGGAAGGGGGAGAGAGAGAAAAGAAAATCGGCCTGCATGATTGAAATCATCTCCAGAGCTGATGTGCATTTACTGGCCCGCGCTTAAACCGAATGTAACTTTTCTTTGGCCAATTATATTGAAAGCTGCTGAACGAAAACGTCTACAGCTAAGTTAACTGAATCTCTTGTCATTAAGTTGTGTTTATACTATTGCATGATTAAACATAATTAATGGAATCATACTTAAATGGCGAAGACGTTTTATTTTTACACATCTTATTGCCGTAACGTCTTTTTTTCTGAACTTGCTTTTAAGTAGTTCTTTGGACGTCGCAGAGCCGATTTTGTTACGTGTGAAATAAGAGAAAACACAATGGAAATCTCTAAATAAAGATGCTTCTGCAGAGGTGTTAACGACCCTCATCATTGCTCGAGTTAACATATGAATAAAGTAGGAAATGAGCGCACTGGTAATTCATAGGAGCCATTCACACGCGCACAGGTGAGCGACGCATGTGGGATATTCCCAAGAATAAGAAGCGGAGAGGGAATATGTAAACTTCTAACGTTTCCTGCGTCGTGTGAGAAAATGTTTCTCAGCGTCATTGTTCTTCGTGGTGCAAAGGCAAAATAGTTCTGTTTTGTGGTTTGTACGTGGGTATAATATTCGAAATTAAACATCGATGTGATTCATCCAACCATGCCCAGAACGTGTTTCGCAGATTCATTACTTATTTAGCCATACATAATATAAAGTCTTATTGATCTGGAGTGTGGACCGTCTTCCTCAGCCGTGATTAAAATAAAGGCCATTTAATTTACACTATAGCCTAGTCAATTATTCTTACCACTATTTTATAACAGATAGCAAAATAGGCTATATTTCTTGTCTGTTTGAACTGGTTAACAGCAAGAAGGCACATTTTCAATTTTAATAATTCTACAGATCGTTGTTCCTTCAGTGAATCTGTATTTTAGTGCAGGTTTTGCAGCACGCGCTGCAAAAACACTGCTTAACGTTTTGTAGTAAAAACAAAGACAAATTAACTTTTGTTATATAAAGGCGTTATTAACGTCAATTGTATTAATAAATAAAAATGTTTTAAATTTATTTACTTACCGCTTGAAATACTGAGATAGTTTTATTTTTACAGGATGAATTTTAATTTAAAAAGAGGTCACCACCTTTCACCTAGACCGTTACCTTTATTTAGCCGTCTCGCCATTCTTAAAATTCACAAAGAAACACGTGCTTGTAAATGAAGCAATTTGCGTGGCAAATGAACGACATTAATTAAATGTTGTTATTAATGGTATTGAAAAGCGCAAGCAAGCAGACAGTGACCCGTGTGATGTTCCGTTTATCAATACGGGCTACTTAGAGGATGAAGTCAACACGCCTTTTTACGCTGTCAAAAGCCAATATTTGTTTTGGAAAATTGTGCTTTTCTGCTCATTCCCATGATTAATAATAGCCTAAAAATGGTTTAATAGAATAGGATGGGTAATATTTAAGAATGTCTGTTTTTAACATCGATTTAATAAAAAATATAACGGGTTTCCTTCCTATAGGTTGGGCATCAGGAATATGTTAATTGTCATTATACTTTTATTATAAATAAACATGATAGTCAATCGCATGCTGTATTCGTAGAATGATGGTTCTTTCGGCGGCTTAAAATGTTAAAGACCATATATCTCGAGTCAGTGCGCACTGATAGACACCCTGGATGATATCACCCAAAAGAAGATCAAATTCGTCCTCTCTGTGATCTTTTGAAGCTCCATAAATCCGGCTTTATACCTTCGCAGTTTGTTAATGAAATGTACATTTAAGCACACATGCACGGCTTAACCCGACAAAACCTTTTAGAATAATAAGCTAACTCTTTCCAGCATGAACCTATTAGGGGACGCAGGCATAGCAGGTGACGGTGCGGATACAGTGGCTGAATGTGATTACCCAGCAAGGTCAGAAACAAATAGCTCACAAATAGCAAAGCAGGATCGAATTTATGCCTAATTAAATCTCTGAAATAAAAGAGATTGAAGGGAAAATTGAAGGGCGTAATAGGGAATATGTCCATTCAGGCTTGAATGTTTCTGTAGAATAGAGGTGGAAAGGATGCAGCATAGATGAAAACTAAACTTGAACCATGAATGCATAGCCTATTACTGCTATATTTGAAGGTATAATATTGCAGCACAATAAACCACCTAACAAACACGAATGAATGGGTTTTTAAAATAAAAATAAAATATGAAATGACGTATATTGGTTTCAGATAGTAAATACCAGACCAGTATTTCGTTAAAAAGGTTTTAGTTAAATCATTTAATCAACACTCGTGCATAATTCATCTAAATTGTTAGTCTATGCGTATGATTTGAAAAATGCCTGTATTATCTTTAATGCACACCCAAACTGATCTAATCTATACAAGTATATTGCAGGAAAAAATAAAAAAAAAAATTCTATAGATCACTGATCTAATGTTGTAATGGTCCTGTCTTTGCAAAGCTATCCCTCTAAAAATAATAATTTGGTTATGTAAGCGCAGTTGGGGGCAAGCTTGTACAACTGTAATAAATTAATGGCTTTGTTAGCGCGCTTTTAATTACGGTTATTGTGCCAATTATTTTACATCAACTCCGCATTATCACCACGTCATATTTAATAAAAAATAAGCCATTTGCGGGAAAACTGTTCCTCTAATCTAGAAAGGGAAGTGTCCAAGTCATACTCGGGTTAAAAAATGACTTTTCATTTAAATGCAATCCTTAATTGGATTTTCTACGGTCGACACCGTGATTCCCCAAGGCTATACCCACCAGAAGGGAGGATCTCCGCTTTTTTCCCTCTCTGAATTCAGCATTTTCACCCTCTTGAAGAATCCACTCTATCAACCTGCAACTTTCTGTCAAACAATATGATCCAGCTCATTTTTAACAGTCCCTTTTGTAGTATCATCCTGCAGGCTCCCACCATTGCCAGCAAGGCAGGAAATCAGTGTTTTGTTCCTCAAATCCAGTTGAACATAAGATAATTTCTTAGGCATACAAAACAGTCTATGACAACGGTGTCTACAGTATATCAAGACGAATTTGAACAGTATTCAGTTTGGGGAAAACCGATGATCGAATCCATCTGAACTTAGATTCGGGCTGATTTGGATATGCGACAAAATTCCATTCTTGTCACAATAAAATAATGTGATAATTCAAAATGAAATTATTTGTATTTTACACAGAAATGAGAGCTGATGTGTTCTGTGTTTTAAAACGAGTTAACATTACACATTGGGTCTATACGTTTTCTGAAAGTCCCATTTAATGTTTAAATGAATTCATGTATTTAACAACAGCCTATATATCTTTGCATTTTAATTATAATTAAATGAAAAGATGTAGCGTCAAAAATCCCAGGAAAAGGATTTTCGACGCTTTCCTGATTCATTTCTAAAAACCTAAATGATGAAATCTGTGGTAAATTGTTAATTGTAATGTATGTGGTTTGGCTCTAACAATAGGAATGCTTTATTCTTGTGTATGGTTTATTCTATGTTTTACTGTGTGTCTTCTAATTTTACAAAATCATCAGTTAATGTGGATTTCATGCAGGCGAGGTTGTTGATCCATGATATCGAGGATGGGTGCAAAAATGACGCCTTCAAGCCAGATTAACATGCCAATGCGCACGTTAAGAATGTGTGCTGTTACTCGGTTTGTACGACTTATTGTTATTTAGATGATGAGTGAAGTAGCACATTAGCACGACGAGGGGTGTTATTTGGGTTTTTTCCTAATACCAGTGCGAACTTCCTGCTCTCAAGTCCATCTCTGTTAGGATCCATTCGTTTTCTTGTCTTTTCGTTATCTTTGTATGCTGAGTTGTATTCACCATGAATAATAAACAAATGTTGTATTCTTTATTTTTCAACGTTGTTTCCAACTCTTCTTTCTTTACCTCATACGCACATAAACAACAGTGTATTTTTATACTGGTTAGAAATGAAAATTGGAATATTGGTTTATAGTTTCTGTTTACTGAAAACAGGGCTTGCATTTTGGTAAAATGCATTTAACTAAATTTCGTTTATTATAATGATTAATGTCTTCAACGAAAATAACCCTGGAATTATACACAAAATAAAAAAAGTGTTTTCGTTCCTAAATATAATCAATGTTTTCTCAGTTCCTTACCTCAATTTTTTCCCATTAGTGATGCTTCACTCACTTCCCTTATCTTAGTTTTAGGGCTAATTACCTTGCTGCTTGTTATTCAGTCACTCACAAACTCCCGTTAACAGAGTCACTGCAGCCACATGAACGACGAGAATTGATGTGTCAAGGGATGCTACCAAAACACTACGAAGATCCATATAGTAGGCTACCATAATCTTGCATGGGTAATTGGCTATAACTGGATACTTGTAACCTTAGTCGTATTGTAATAATCTTATATTTACGAAAACATAAAGCACCTTACATCACAATTAACTGATAGCAATTAAGATACCTACTTTTTTTTGGGGGGGGGGGTTTATAGACTTGCTTATCTATATAACCACATTCAGATTATTTGATTTTAGGTATTATAAGTAGATCCTAATCTTACAGCTAAATGCATTAAGCCTGCTTGCGCAATCGCTATATACAAGCGGACCGTTATTTTTATTAAAATACAGATGGTTTTGCCAAAACAGCACTCCGTTTACTCAACTGGGGTTTTATGCAGTCTAATATAACTGTTAAAACAGTGACTAACATCGTTCTTGCGTATTATTATGTTGTTTGCTTCGCTCACTGAACGTTTTATTTCCTAAAAGAACTGTGCAGAGTCGATGCAATCAATGACTTCAATTCATTAGGTCCACTCAAGTGCATGTCTTAGGTGGGCTATGGCCCTTGTCATTAGCCAATCATTCTTTTTGACCCTTTCGAGTCTCACAACTTCTCTCTGTACTTCAACAAATGCCTCTGGCTATAAATGCTAATGAAATATCTTTGACTAATTTGATTTTGCTGGTACACTTTGAGTTATGGTTGAACTTTCCCACGAAAGGGGCCGATTGAAGGGTCTCAGATCCTATAACGGAAGGGGGAAAACATTCAGAGCATTTCCATAATTACCCAATTGGCAGCCTAATGACCTTCCAGAACAATAAAAAGATCTCTTGTTAATTCCATCTTTCATGCTGACATTCACTGGATTCCTATCTTATATGTTGAGAGTTCACAAGATAACAAGTGTACTTTCTTTTTGTCTTGCCGGAGAACGGCTCTTTCAATTATCCTCTGCACATCTCTTGCCAGCAAATCAAAGAGATCTGTCGCCCTCATCTCAGAGTTGTATAATTTATAGCCATCTGGGGTTATAAAGATGGGGTTTTCACGTTGCGTCAATGAACGAAAAGATGAAGAGAACAATTTAAAAAAGCAAAAGTTACACAAATGTAATTACGAATGTTTCCATCTGTATGTATAAAATGCATACATACATACATACATATGCATACATTATACATTTTTATATTAATGCCAGGCCTAAATAGTAATATGATAAGTGATTTTTACATTGCTAACGATATATCTTTTTACAATTCTCATGTGTTTGATTTGTATTCAAATAAACAGAAACGGTGGGCTATAACTTTTCTCCATCCAGAGAGACTCGTTTGAAAGATTCGGGTAGAGAATATTATTTGCTAAGAGCTTTTGGTTGAGTATCTATACAGCACATATTCATTAATATAAAATAATACTGATCAAAGGGTTATGTTGTGCATGTTACAGTTTTTGAAGCCATTCAATCGTTACGGAAATGAAGATAAAAAATCATATTTTTGTGTAAAGTGACTACAAAACTAGTTCTTTGAAGCTCCAAAGTTCTGTTTTTATTCCAATTAACAATATTTATATCTGTTAATCGTAATATTTTATTCAAAATAATAGGACATTCATTATCTAGGCTTTATACCAAAACATGTTTTTGAGGAATTCATGCCTGTATCATAAAAGTCAGATAAATGTGTTTAAAAAATCCACCTTTTATAAATTCCAGATCTAATACAGCAACTACCTATTTAATTATTTGTTAGGTGGGGAAATAATTTTTTGACCATAAATTGTGTGAACCAGCCTGCTAATGTTACATGCAAATACCTGTGTGACAGTTCATAGTAGTTAAACAACACTAGACTGATTTACCATTATCTGCCATCTGTTGGTCAAAATGGGAAATGTGTAAAAAATATTGAAAACAATTCTGAAACAGAATGAAGGTTGTAGATAAGCAGCACATTCCAGACTTTCCATTATTGAGATAAGAAGGTGAGGTGAAACATCTTTCGAAATGTGCAGCCCAGTTCTGTGCATGGTGATGTGTGTTTGTGATTTATTCTTATCGAGCATTTCTTTTCAGTATCCATTGAAATCATCTAATTCTCTGTTTCCTTCCTCTCTACACCTCACTCATGCGCTCTAGAGCTTCAGTCTGAAAAAAATCAACTTTGTAGTGTAACTTTGTGAATGGCTGTTAATGGCCATGTGTTGGGTGTTGCGTACGTTGTTCCCATTCGAGTGGTCTTCTATTAGGTGCAGGAACTTGTAGAGAATCAGGCTGTTTGTATTATTTAAACACATAATAAAATCATCAAAGTGCCGCGGCAAATTGTCGTTTGGCAGTCAGGATCCCTGACCTGAAATCCCGCGGCTCTCAACAGTCCAGCAAAGGACTTGCTAAATGACTAATGGGACCATGTGACTTCACTCGACATTGGGCTCAGAACAGCAAATTTAATTATCATGTTAGAATTCTGCACGAAAACAATCTATACTAGAAATTACAACTATTCCAGTCAGATGACTTGCATCTAAAAGTAATTCTATTTAGGACAACCCGTCTCCGTCTTTGACTGTTATCAAATGTTTACAAAGTGCGTAATCTGATAAATGAGATCAGTGAGGCCTGCAGTGATTTTTGGGCCCGTGTCCGCACCCGGCATTCGCCTCGAGATGCCTTGATCTTTATTTAAGCACAAGCAAATATGCATTGCTCAATAAACCATGTCTTTTGAGAAATGAAATGCCATTTTTTCTCTTAGTTGGGTTTTCTAGTTGTTTATTTTCTCATTTTGTGATTTACTTTTTATAGCGTCATCACTTACTATATCAGTCAAAGGTAAGTGCTTTTTGTAGGTTGAAAAAACGTAGTTAATAAGTTTCCTGTGACTTTCCTTCTGAACAGTACAATGTTTAACATTTTCACTTTTCAGGTTGTGACCCATTATGAAATATTGTGCCTGTCACATATGTCATGAAGGTATGCTGCATTAACCGTCCACTGTGTGTATCTAAACTTTTTGCTCATCTTTTATTTTTGGCTTTACAAAGATCTCATTCTTCCTCCAGTATTCCTTCTCTTTATCACCCTGCCTAAGGGCAACAATGTGGTTCCCCCCCATCACTTCAGTCTGTGGAAACCACATATTAAATTTGCCTTGCATAAGTCATTTCATTTAGCGCTCGGCGAAATTCCTCAGTAGGTCAATTATGCATGTGCATGCTAAGGACACACATCTCACACAAAGAAAGCTAGTGAAGCATAATATTGAGGAAGTTACATACATTCGGGGCTTTGTTGACTGTGTCATTCTGTTTTGTTCCACTTCCTTTAGGAACGTATAGAAGAGGGGATGATGTAGCCACTTGATGGTAAATCATGACCTCATAATCCCTTCTAGCGTTAGATTGATAGCTTCCGATTCAACATGCAAAATCATTTGTTTACTATGTTATTGTTTTCAATTTGCATCGAGACACTACAATAATGTTTTGACACATGCATTATAAACTTTGAGGTTGTGAAATGTGCTTCATCTTAGCTGTAATGACAAATTGAATGACTCATACTGATATTATGAGGTTATTTCACAGTGTTTATGTTGGATGTAATATTACACACTTGTTTACTGCATGCATCAGAGAGTCAAAAGATTATTAGCAGAGTGTGAACATAGCGAAAAACAATAACAGAGGTGTCATTGTCTCACTGAATCATATCACCAGTTGGGTTTGACACCGATAGAGTAAACAATTTACTCATAGTTATATTTAGTGTTACGCCTTGATCATACTGAATTTGTATTTCATTTAGATAAGCTGGCCTGTGATTTACATACTTTAAGTCCACAGTTCAAAAAAGAAGTAAATGTGGAAGAGCTGCTTAGAAAATTAGAGTTGCTTCCCTCACTTGCTAATGTTGTACCAGAATAGTCAATTTCTTGACCCGAGGTCGCATTTGGAATACGCTGTGTTGCACTTTGAATGTATTCATTACCAAAACCCTCAGGTCTGTCAGTGCTGTTTGTGTTCCTTCTCTTTGGCCACCAATGGAAGGTGACCACACCCTTTTGCTTGATACTGTATTTTCATGCCCATTATGCCGCGAACACCATGACTTTGACCATGCGGAATTCATTCGGAGGGTGCTGCAAAAATGGGCAAGTTTCCTCCATCTTTTACATTTCTCTACTGAGATGTCCTGTTATGATGTTTTGATCTTTTATTGGTCTCATGCATATTCGCGGGTTAGAGTTCACCAAACTTAAACTCTGCTACGCAGCAAAAATATCTTTGGACGGGATTGCGTTTCTTGTCTGTTGCGTTCGGTTGCGTACACTGTAAAACTTTGCATGTCGTTTTTGTAGCAGGTTTGCCAGTAACTTACTGTAGATTTAATTACTACTTGAGTTACTTTTAAATTAGTACTGTTTTAAATTACTTTAATCAAAATGAAAACACTTTGACTTTTGAGATTCAAAATGAGCAAGAAGAGATTGGCATTCGCACAGCAACACTGCAAAAAAACGACTCTCTTATTTATTTATCTTATTTTATGTAAACACATTTAAAACTTCTAAAATTACGATACATTTACATAAGAAGAAAAGTGACCAAAGATATTTAGTCTTGTTTTATGAGAGAAAAATATATGGACTAGATAAGTTTATGCCTTAAAAAAAAAATTGTTCATTAAATCTACAGTAAGTTACTGGCAAACCTGCTGCAAAATTACAGCAAAGTTTTACAGTGTATGAATGAAAGTCAATGGAGTAAAAAGGCAAGTGTGACAGGGGCCTTACTCATCCTCACGTGAGGATGAGAAAGAGCTGTCCACAGTGAAGTTAAGATAAGTCACGGGGTAAGAGACATCCTTGTAAATGAAAAGCCACGGTCTTAAACCCTCAAAACACAATAGGGGCAGCTTTGGGAGTCAATGTGTCCGATATTTATATCATGTTGTGAGGAATATTAAGTGTATTGAAAATCAGAGTCATGTATAATCATACAATTATTAATCTGGGTGGGTGGATGGATATGTATTAGAGGCTCTTTAGTCTGTTGCGTTGTGGGAAATGAGTCATTATAGTGGATTAAATCATGCATCGTGTGAACAGATTGCTTGTTTCTTTCAAAGGGCATCGTGGAGATGCGGTATAGTTATGCTAGATAAAATTTTGTGGCATTCTCTCTAAATAATGTGTAACTATAAACAGGATTATTTAGCATACCAAGGCCTTTCACGTGTAACCGCTCACAAAAAATGAATGCATTTGCTGTTTACTATCATTTTCATATTTTACCAGAAATGATTAAACTGGATTTTAACTTATTTGCATTTTAGCTGTTGGTTTGCACACATTGTTACAGATGTTTCTATTGCAGATTTTGTTTTGTTTTGTGTTTTTATGTGGATGTACATGGCTTAATCACCCAGTAATGGTAAAGAACTGACTTTTGTTTAGAATGGAACCGTTGACTGTGAGTTGTTTCCCATTTCCAGTAGGATCATTTGTTTTATCTGGTGAAGGTCTTTGTTTCCCCAGTGCTAGCAGTGCCAGATTAAGAGGTGCACACTGGATGGATGACTGCTTGCTGAATGAACGATTGGCGTATATGTCTGCTTATTTACTCTTTCAGACCTTAGCCTGTCAGAGCAATAAGCCCAGCAGAGATATTACGTGTTTATCGTTCTTCCTTTGTTTTTGTATTTCAGCACTTCTAACCAACTTTCAACTTCTGGCCGTAAATTGAATGTATTTTGTTTAAAATTTCAGTGAAGTGTCCCTAAACTTCTGAAAAGTAGTGTATGTCTACATGCACAAAGTACCACCGAGTAAACTTCAGATGTTTGGAATAAGTGAACTTATTAATAATGCATGTAACACTGAAAATAGATTTTTAGAAGATGCATGTGCTCTGGTGCTTGAGTAGCTTGCACAAAATTGAGTCTAAAATATTTGACTTGATTCCATTTTGACAAAGTTTAATAACATCCGTCTTATTTGTTCTACCCTATTTTTTCACCTTCAGTTTAAGGAATATAGGGAACATTATACCTCACTCTGTACACACAGGCTACTCTTACGCCGTGTCTGCACCAGACACGACCGACGTGACACGACAAACCTTTTAAAACAAGCCATGTGGACAAAATGTAAAATTATAATGGGTTCTTAGGAGTTTCTATTGTATTTTGACACGGCGTAATGAATTAGAAAGAGTAAGAGAAAGAGTGCGGTGTAAAAAGAGACAGACAATTCAGAGGGGGTTGTTTGCCACCAACATTGTGACAAGTGTGCAACAACTTCCCAGCCTTGTTTATTGCTTGAGAGAGCAGGATGCCTTTAGGACGGAGAGGTTGGTGTTTTGGACAGGTCAGGGGGCAGGACTGTGCCAGATGAAATACTTCAAACCGCTTTAGATCGCCTGCTTTGACGTACACATACACAGGGGTTAGGTCACTAAATAGATATTGATCCGTGTTGCTGCGTCCCAAGAAGCTGTTGTGTGTGACATCTGAGAAAGATAAAAATAAATGATGGGAAGGGTGATCTTTTCTTTCTCCCTGTTTTGACTTGACCCTTGTAGCTCACCTAGGGCCTGAAAATAAAGGAGAGAACTATAAATTTAAGAGAGGGTATACAATCGAGAGCTATATTTGTTGTGAAATTTGATGTTTAGTTCACCATCCCAAATGTTTTAGGTTTTGAATGTACATAAGTTCCAATTACGTACAGTATTGTGATAATTTATCTTTCTAGATATGTATGGGTGACGTATGCTTACCAGAAGATGAATCAGTGCATGTTCTATCAGTATTCTCATTGTGGTCGCCATTCATTTTCCTGAATAGTCATCGCTTATTCACATAAACAGGCAGTACTTGTGACTGTGAGCTGGAGTTTATCAAGTCTAAAAACAGAGACCAGTTATGTCATCCATTCCATTCCATGCCATGACAAACCATATGATTATGAGGTTTTAGTTTCCCTTTCAAAGATGTTTTGATCAAAATTAAGCATTTTTTTATACTGTACATTACACATTCACTATTTGAATAATGGACATCTCTTCAACTATAGACAATTAGTCGGAATAATGCTGTTTGAGGATTTGACTTCACTTAACATACAACATTATTAGTTATATATAAGGGTAAGATCTTTAAGAGCTCATATCCAAGAAATCCCGCTCAACTCTCTTTATATGATTTGTCGCATGTCGAGAAATTAAATTCTGGACATTATAACCAAGGCGGCATAAGAAAGAAATTACTGCATGTTATGGGACTCCATTAAGGTTATTTATTCTTTAGTTGGTACTTCTTTAACATTTGATGGCATTTGGAATCTTAATCACGTGTTAAGTTGGGGCCATTTGTATGTTAATGGTTCAATGACATGCAGTTCATGGAGGTGTGTGGATGAGCGTCTTGGTTCGAATCCTCACGTAGGGTCATTGACCGCAGGAGAGTACGTGCAACGTGGGTGTGTGATCTCACAAAGACCTATAGAGTAATCCGTCACCTCTCTAGAGCTGCAGTTAACTTCTGTTAGTTACAGTTTTTAGGAAATAAATGTTTTAATGGACTTGCTGATACTATTATGCCATATCATTTACTCACCCATATTTTTTTTCAGACCAGCGTGCTGTTTGTATTTTTCTATACACATAAGAATAATATTCCAGTTTACTTTACTTTCTTGTCTTGAGTCATGAAACCAATTTGACATTCCCTACAAATTGGCACTTTACAGATACAATTATAAATCCAAAAAATTTAATAAAAACGTTACAGATTATAGCTTTAATACATTTGGCTGCTTTTATCCAACACGACTTACATTGCACTCAAGCATTACATTTTATTAGCCTAAACTATTCCAAAAAGCTGTCCCATGTAAAAAAAAGAGCACTACAATAAATTTAAATTTGTATAAATTATGCTTCCAAAAATTAGTTTTTTGTACTTTTTAAGATAAATGTTCTGAACGGTGCTATTTTGAGACACCGTGAATATAGTTCTAAAGACTACATCAAATGCGAACTTATGGAAGTGTACTATCTGTAAATATATAATGTATTTTAGTGAACTTTTTTCGGGGGGTGATGCACCAAACAACACCAAACATGGAAAATCAGAGGAAGGAAAACTTATTTGGTACTAAACCTCTGAAACTTAACAATGCAGCTCACGACGAAAGCATCATTGCATCTTGCAAGAAAGTAGATGCATTTTTTTGTGCAAATATTTGGCGTCTCAGCATCCACAACCATAATTACACCATAATTAGAGAGAAAAATTGTGCTATGGCGCAATAAACCCCACCGTTCTTATCTATTTATCATCGGCTTTGTGTTTGCCTAGAGAATACCTCAAATGAAATAAGCATTACCGAGTTGTGTATTGTTATCATTTTCTTAGAAAGCAAATAGGTATCATGCGATTATGGCGGGAGGGGAAGAGGGAGCTGTGATAAATGATTGTGAGAAATCAGAGTGGAAATTAGAGGGGGATTAGCGTTGATGCTAATGAAGCAATTAAAGAGTAAAGCACTTAGGAGCCCTGTCCCACCGTCTTCTCACCACCTTCTATCAGGTCTTACTTCACAGATATGGCTTTAATGGAGAAATTAGGGGAAACAAATGTGTTTGCATAGGTATGCGCATGCCTGTTAGCAGTCACTTTCTGCCTTCTTGGTCCAGGAGTGACAAAAACAGAGCTGAAGAATCCAGTTTATGGTAAAAAATAAGAAATGCGTAAGAGGTGAAGTCGGTCCTTTGGTGCTGATCCGTCGTCCGTGGGGTAATGAAGACTCTCTCAAAGTCAACAGTTCAGAAACTCCTTTGTCCTCCTAAAAGAGTCTTTAATTTTTAACACAAACTTGCACTTAGGTATGCATGAACTTTGCTAAAATCCACAGACATGTGTATAATAAGAGCGTAATGGATGGCGGCCACACGCTCCGTCTAAGGGTGTCAGGTTTTTCCGCCGGGCCCCTGATTGAGGACGGCCTAATGTAAATTTAATTTGGAGTGATGTACGGGGGGAGGGGGGCGCGAGATGGCCTTGTCGTGGTGGTATGGATGGGCGTAAGTGTGTATGTGCGAAGAAGGGGTTCAGTGAAGCCCAATGGACTCTATTGGGAGCAGCTGGATCCCCGCTTCCCTGGCCTGTCAACAGAACCTCCTTAACCAGGATTGATAGCGCTGGTCGGTTTGCTAATCCGCACGAACCCCACCACGCAACGTTTACCCCACACAATGTGGAGGGGTGGGACTGTTGCATTTGCTTACCAATGGGAGGGCAAGGTTTTACTGCTAAGAAGCAAATGACGGCCTTTCATTCTGTTCCCAGGTCTCTCGCTCTGCTCTGTCTGTGTTCTCCTCCTTTCTTCGCAAATGAACTCAATGAATGCTAAGTCAATGTTTTAGTACGGCTTATTGCCATCATTATTGTGCTTGTTACCGGCTTCTGTTATGTTCTTTGAACTGGCCTGATACGGGTATTTATTTAAGCAACTGTTTTCCCCTGAATGCAGATTCATTTATAGCAACTGTTTTCAGAATATAAAATATGAACTTTTAAGTTTTTATAGATGATCGAAGAAAAAAAGATGTATTGACTTAAACGTAAAACAGACATATATTCTGGTTTGCCTCGCCTTACAGTTATACATGCACAATCCTTCCGTTTTCAATTCCCAATGACATCACTGTCACACCGACGTACCGTTTGATTGAACCTGTGAGATGGCACTCGTCCCAGAGCTTCACCCTCAGATTCCATTTTTTTATTACCCTTTGTGTTTAACTAAGCATTGAATGAACACTGAAGCTAATTCCAAATTCCCTTTGTCATCATCATTTTTAGCGAGAAATCGAGTAATAGATGCTCGGTGGTGGCTCTTAGCTGGCCAAAATGAATAGTGAACATTATTCATCAGTTGGAAAGGCAAGCGTCCCTAGATCCAATTATATATATTCATTAAGTGATAATGATATCATGGTCTTTTAACTGGGAAGAAAAGAGTGTAATTGAATAATAACAGTTGTACAGTCCCGAGGGAGAGACCTCTGCGGTGCCCGAGGGACTGACCCCGCGGGGCGGAGGGGTGGAAGGGGGGATTGATGGAATTCTATTACCCTGCTGATAGATTTATTATGAAGAGCTGAGTGGACTTGGTGCTCCAGTTTGTCACTCACACTAATCAGCCGCTGAGGGTTTGGAGTGTGGGATGTGTGTGTATTTGTGTGTGTGTCCATATGTGCACATGTTCTGACTCTCCCGCTTCTGACAAAGACAAGGTTAGGAGAGTATGACAGACATGCTGTCGTCCCCCAGCTAGGCCCCCCCCCTTCACGGTTCATCCTCGAGTCCCCTGCTCCTGTCACAAATGGGCCAGCTGAGCATCTCGACCTCCCGGGCGAGCCCTCATTTGTTTATTAATGGCTGACATGTGAACCAGCATAAGGACGTGTGTCATGTAAAGCAACAGTCAGCTGGCGAGACGCGGGTCTGGCGAGAACGATTTTTAAATGTTTGGGGAACATCAGATTTACACAACAGAGCTGTGGAATAAAATAATATTGCTTTATTTAGATAATACAAAGCTTTTGATTTCAGTCCGTTGTATTTTTCTACATGTATCAGCTTAGTTATCTAGTCCCCATTTCTTTTTGTGAGCACATTTTCATGCGTATGCTAATATGCTGCAAGCTAGCTTTCGATTAATGGCAACATCTCAAGCACTTCATTATCATGACAACGGCTTCTGAGAGGCCTTCAGAGTCCACTTTCTTTGCCCAACTCGTACTTATGAACAGATGACGATAACACAACAGCCCTTGAGGACTACAAAGGCTTGGAAGATAATGAAAATGATTAATACTTTAAGTGATGCTGTGATTTTTTCCTAAGTCCACATTGGCGACGTTCACAGCACTTTTGAGAGTGACACCCGCATTTATTTTCGAGAGTGAAAACAGTAGCAGTTTGGTACACAGCATCAATAGAGGCATCTTGCTTGTTCATGTGCATTAAGCGATTGCTTGTAAACAATGTTCTCTGTCTGGACTTACCCCGCTGGTCGGAGCAACTGCAGTGGAAAGTGATGCCAAAATGTGCATATAACTCAAATCACAGCCTATTTGGTGATTTGCTTGCATATAGATCTCAGAAGCACTTTTAGCTAGTGGTCGTTCAGTGTTTTTGTAAACAAGGTTGTTACCAACATTTTTGGTAGTGCATTTGGAAACCAAATTTTGCGTGAACAGAACTAGATTTAGCACTTAAAACAGAAAGGTAGCAAAGATACCAGCTTGTATAAACTTCCTCGTGCTATTTAACTATTCTGTAGATTTGATATTTTTTCATATTTCTCTACTATCTTTTCTTATCCATGCCGATAAAAAACAATTAAACCCTGCCTTAAACACAATATAAATAAAAATGTATTTAATGATTATAATAGGAATGGTTTTAATGAAAACTACATATATAGGTGTCATATGTGATGGATTCTATTGGTTGGGTGTTACCTGGCAGATGAATCCGATTGGAATTATACTCAAAACACACTCCAGAAAGGAATTTTTTTATGGTTTTAACAAAAAAAGCTATGATTCATAATGCTATTTTAATAGAAATTAATAGTTTTTTTGTTTTCAGCAGGGATGTCTATACTTTTCTCATCAAATGCACTTTTTATAAAAAGCACATGAAAAACACATTTTAGTAATATTAAAGTTTGAATATTGATGATGATTGACTCTAAATTGCTGTATTATGAAAATCAGAAGTCACAAATATGATGTCATTCTTGCAACATGAACTGAAAAATGTCAATGCACAAGAATATTTTAAGTTGGAGAGGACTGAATTTTTTAAACATTTGCTTTCACGTCATGTTATATAGTCAATTTCTAAACATTTATCCTGTCATATTGCTATTCTAAAAATGTTGGTAGCTAATCCTATACAAAATATAGCAAAACAACACAGAAATGCAACGTCTGTCTTTTTCTTTTTTTAACTGTATCTGTAAGAGATTAGTGTAGGTCAATGTTTCACACAGTAATTCGTGACAACTCCTTCCCAAAATCTTTCTACCAACACCACCATCTTTCAAATCTTCTGTTTAACCATTGTGTCCTTTGATGAAACACCATTCATTTTCCACTAGCTTTCTCCTATTTAAACATAAACATTTTGAAGCTCTGTAAGCATAAATAATTGATTTGTGTTAAACAACAAAAGCTATTCAGTCAGTTCACATGGACAACCTGGGGGATTTGTTATGAGACTCCATAGTGTACAGAGGAGAATAATGTTTATGTTGGTGGGATTGCAATTATCACAGAAAACACGCAATAAACACACATTCGCTCTTCGTGAGGCTGGTTCTGGTTAAACACTCTTGTGATCTAGCGGCGCTTCAGATTGTTTATGCAAACTGTAAACGTGCTTGATCACTAGTATACAGACAGTGTTGAAATGACAATACAAGTCAATCAGACTGTTTTCCAGATTTTCATGGTGTCAGACCGTCGCTCTTGAATAATATTGGTGAACGGGTTCTCGGTGCTAAAGGAAATCATTATCAAACAGCCAAATTGATTCAAGACTTTTATTTCATTATATTGTATTGATTCTGATGCTAAAATACATTTTATAGTGTCTTTCTTTCATTACGGTATCAACATCTATCCTCATAAATTTGTCCTTATGCATGTACTGGCTGTTTTAACATTTAATATTATTTGTCAAGATCCTTGAGATCCTTTTTCAATATGCATACACATTTTAATACCTTTCTCACCACATTAACCTTTCTGAGTCAACGTTTAACAAACCTAAACCCCCAGTGTGTATTGCATCGTGGCCTATATGTAGAAATGAACACATATTGGCTCTCTGTCTCAGTGGCTTGCACCTGGCTCAGTTTTTACACCCTCTGTCTTCCCAGCTGAAGTGGATCGATACTAAAGAATGGCTATGGCTCAATGGCATGTAATCATCTTGTTGGCTGCATTGACACTGATCCTCCATTATGAGCCAATGAAGCATGCTGGACAGACATTACATGGGACTGTTCTGACCGCGGGCTGGTGTAAAAATGACTGATGCTTTTCAGAAAGAAAATCTAATTTATAGCATGAGAATATGGATTTACTATAGTTTATGACAGTTTTGAAGAGGGTTAGAAACCAAACAGAGTAGATATTGTCGCTGTCAGGTGGAAATCTTTAATCTTCAAATTTTGTCATTTTAAATATTTGTATTTATTAATCATTGTTTTTAGTCAGCCTTTACATCAGTCTGTTGGTTTGGCAAATATTTAAAATATTTATGAATATTTTAAAATCAGCAAAGTGATGTCCAACTTTGGGCAATTGACGTTTTTGTTTTTTATTCAAACATATCATGGAATGTTTTAAAAAAGATTTATTCACGTTGCCGTGCTAAGGGCATCAACTAAGGCTTTGAGAAAATATAGATCATAGAGCATATAGATATAGAGCATTTACATTTTTGTATAGATATAAATACATTCAAAAAAATATATATATATATATATTTTTTTCAATAAATACCTTATGTATTTAAACAGCTTAGTGTTTATTTTGTTTTGTACCTAATACACCTCATATTTTGATGGTTTTATCTTACCTGATGGTCATCACAAACAAATATGGCACAAATATACCCAGAAATCACTTCTGCCTCAATGCCATGTCCAACATTTGCTTGTAGCCACTGACAGACCTTCTTTTGAGCTTGATTTTGGTATTTTTTTTGGTAATGTTTAATGACAGAATAATTTATTATAATATAATATTTATTTATTATAGTTTATTTAACAATAAACAAACTTCTTGATCTTTTTTAACTTCAGTTTAACTTTTATTATTGTTTACAACATAAATGATGTGCAAGTAAGCTGAGAGTTGTCTCAGTAGTGGAATTAGCACCGTTACAATTACAAAGCATGCTGGGAACTCTAAATTCCAAGCTCAGTTAGGGAAATGTATTAAAAGAATTCATGTAGTCCCACTACAAAATAATTAAGTAAAGATCCTTTATACAAATTTAAGTGCGATGAACATGATAAAATAAAGTGGAATTCACTCAATAATTTGTGCATTTAGAATTCCAAGATTTTTCTTTAATTTTAATGAAAATTTTTGTTAAACAAACAAGAACACAGTTGTCTTAAGTAAAGTTTACTCAATACATTTCATGAAATCTACTGCGACACTTTTTTACAGTGTGCATTTCTACCTTTTAAACATTTTAATTATTGAATCTACATGTAATTCCACAAATTTACCTGAAATGTAAAAAAGCTCTAAAGGGAATTCTTACAGGTTAATCCATCTCACGTGCTAACTGTGGGTGATGCATTAAGTCTCATCAGTTCTGACAAGATTAGGGAACTTCTATCACTGTGGGTGCCTATCACTCTTCTGAACTCTCCAGGTTCATTTCTTCACTCATTCTCCATGGAGCCTTAAACCCCGTGCTGGGGTAGCAAAATATAAAGCCCCTAACCTCACCTGAGGGAACGAGACCAAAAACACAGTAGCTTTAGTGTTTATACCGCTGAGATGATCACCTTCCCTGACCCTTCTCACACCATGTCTGCCTGACCCCAGGAGTGCCCCCGACGTCTTCCATACTGCATTTAACTATACATAACCAGTCCCATCCATTCAGTCTGACTTTCCTCCTACAGAGCATCATGCTGAAAATGCCACAGGAGCAGGGCTAGAGCATTGTGGGACATCGTCTGGAGCTGTCTGAGTACTGTCACGGCGGTTTTCTAGCTCCCTGCAGGCATGTTGGTGCTTGGATGAATGAGGTAATGAGATTTAAGCTCTCTAATGGGAGCTCATTGGCGTGGGAGGGCTTGCAAAGCAATGTCTGGCTTACACTAAGCAGAAGTTAATGATGACGGCTACTAACCATTTTAACCAGTTAGTCATCCATCTTATTTAAAGGTAAGGGTCAGAACAGTGTTGTTATGTGTCATAGTTTGAGCATGCATAAGGCAAACGATTACATCTATCATGTTGAACCACTTGTTTCGCATCAACTTATACAATATGATGAAATTGAAGCCTTCATTCAGTGCATGTATTGTAAACAGTTAATTGAGATTTAATTGAGACAATTGGTCAAATTAAAAGGAAATTTGAAGAATGTTGGGAAGAGGAGGTACCCATTGACTTGCATCGGTTTTGTGTCTAGAAGTGAATGGGTATTGCCGTAGTTTGGTTACCAACATTCTTCAAAATATCTACTTCTGTGTTCTGCACAGGAAAGAAACTCATACAGGCTGAAATGACAAGAGGGTGACTAAATGATGACAGAATTTACATTTTTAGGTGAAATAAAAAGTTTCCATTGGCTCTCCATTTAATGTCATGATGTCAGGAGAAATAACTGGGACAAGAAAGTGATCTAATCTGTAATTTATGTTCTTATGGGTTGCTTGCTTATTTTAGAAACTATTGTCATTGGTGTATAGCAAAAATAAATAAATATCTGGTCTTATTATTTTGAAAATAATTTCTTGTTTAATAATTCCTTATTTTCTTGTTTATAGAGATGTTGTTTAAACATTGAGTGTCAGGGACTCCATGTAATAATCCTGTTGATAATATATACCAAAGCACTTTTGATAAATTGTATTTCATCGCTTCTAATGGCACATCTCAGTTAACAACAGTATGGGGCAAACAATAGCCATCATAAAAATCTTTAATTCAGACACCATTTGTCTTCCACAACAGCTCAACCTCCTTTTGACTCCTGCAAAGACACAAGCTACAATTCAATCGCAAGATGAGTGACACAGAAATATCCAGCTATCAGGATAAAGTAATGTATTCTCCAGATAAGTACTAGCCCGAGGTGGGACCCCACTCTCGCCTCTCGAGACTGGTGGCTTTGCTCCCTTCAGGTATAAGCGGTAACAGGCTTTAATGTCATTTAGCTGCAGGGTGGCCATCTCCTTATTGCCTCATGAATACTTTTCCAAATGCCATAACATTTCCCGAAAAGCCCCCACTTTTTAAATCCAATAATTAGAAATGTCTATTCAAAGTTCACTGCTTCCGCGCTGATATCAATTAAAAGCCGTTTGAAGGTGATCAGTATCAATTGTCAACAAATAAAATCCTCGCAGTTAAACTGGGCAAATCCAAGGAAGCACATTTATCTTTAGAGGAAGGGTCATCAGATCTGTTGGTACAAAATACACATTTCGTTGCTGGTTTTCTACGCCAACAATCATGTGAACTGAGTAGTTTAATTTGCATTATAAGTGTTGACATTTGGAACAAATTTGTTTTTGTAGGACAGTAAGATGAACAGGAATACAACAAATAAGGAAAAAGGTCTATATTTTGGAGACAAGAGCCTTGGGGGAAAACAATTTACAAACCATCACTTAAAGGGATACCTCACCCAAAAATCTAAATTATGTCATCATTTATTTACCCTCATGTTGTTCAAAACCTGTATATGACATGAAATTTCGGGAGAGCGATTTTGTCAATGGGGTCCAATGCTATTTGGTTACCATCGTTCTTTAAAATATATTCTTTTGTGTTCTACAGAAGAAACAAAGTCATACATGTTTGTTACTACATGAGGGTTAGAAAATTATGAAAAGTCATTTTTTGAGGTGAACGGAAAGTAATGCCTTAAGAGATGTGCCTTAAATGCAATATAAAAGGCTTTGGGTGAAAGAGCCACAAATGTATAAAAAATGTTTGGCTTCATCACTGCAAAGATAGAAATTGTCTGGTTATATTAAAAATACATCTTATTTCATTAGAGAACATTTAGCATTTGATAATGATCTGTCAGTGTTGCACAGGAAGATGATTATTTTCAGAAGGAAGCAAAAACCTTATTGTTAGGGATCCACCATCTGTTTTCAAAGGCTTCTTTGAACATCCATCTTCTTGGGGCAACACAGTGGCCTCATTGAAGGGTGATTAGAGGACTGATTGGCAATCAATTATGTATACCCATTGTAAATCATTATATTTGCTCTGCTGACAGAGAGCTTGAATATTACATACCGCATGAATCAGGTTATCATTTCACAAAAGCTAGTCTGGCTTGATGACATTTGGATTGGATGCTCTGATAAAATTTCTGACATTGCTCGGGAGTCAATCTGTTTGTGGGGACTGATTTAATTATGCGCACAAATGCCGCCGCAGATATTGGTGTTCATCGCATCCATGAATGGCTTCATGTCTCTCATTCCTATCTTTCAGTTTTGCATGATCCTTCTCCCTTCAGTTCACAGACGTGTCGCTGTCTGAGCGTTAACACTGAAACGCTGAGGACAAGCCCGAGGTGTCACCTCTAATAAAACATTTATATCCACTGGGAAAAGCATGTCCAGTGTTGGCGACTAGAGCAAACTCAGGATTGGCAGAGGGAGGTCCTTTTGAAGTAAGTGTTTTGAAAGCGGGAAGCAATGGTGTTCATTGTCTGAGAACATCTCCCCCCCACCACCCACCTCCTATCCCACCGCATGGGGGTGAGCGTTAAAGTCTCACAGTGGTAGCAGTAACTTCAAAAGCCGTCCCATGAATGGGACTGCGTGACCCCTGCCCACTACCAGCAGCTAAATTGGTAGATAAAGAATCAGGGTAATTTGTATCGACTCAATAAGTTACTATGTGGCCAAACAGGAAGGTCATGACTTCATGCCGCGACTGTGGCCCCATGGCAACCGGACATCAATGTAACATCAGTTCTCAAAACTCCCATTTCTGTCTCGATACACTGTCAACAAGGAACGATTGTGCGTTGGTGACCGGGAAAATAATATCGGCCCTGACAATGGCATAGCGAGAGGGGCGACGGGCGAAAAGGAGGAAGTGGCGCTATTTTCTGGCTTGTCAATCTGCATATGTTTGTTCGAGAGAACAGCTTTCGGCATGAGATCATGGCCGGATGGAGGGTGCTGGATGGAGTGGGTGAAAGAGGGAGGTGGTGGAGACAGAGATGACCCTCTTTCCCCTTATGGGAATTACAGAGAGCGCGGTATTCCCCCTCCATCCCGCTCAGTTTGCTCAGCTCAACCAAAATTCTCCGAACATTAAAATCAATGTTGCCATTGTTTGGCCAAACAGTGGTTTCTGACCAGAGCTATTGCAAAGAATTCCTGAGGCCTTGTCCTGATGGGCCATTTGGGATAAACGGATTCGGTTATGAGAATGGCCAAGGTTGACTCTCACCCCCAACGAAGAAAGAGCTTCCTTGTTTCAGCCTCGGACAATGTGTTTCTAAGTACCATGTGAAACTTGCTGAACTTTGTGCAATAATTCGAGCCTTTGAAACGACAAATGTTTTCGTGCCGTCCTCCACATCTGCAAATACCTCCGTGTTTTGCCGCTCACAGATTTTCTCGCCCCGAGGGGAGCGCGCTATCAGCAATAGTGGATAGAGAGAAATATCGCGGAAGAAAAAGTTGGGCACGTACATAAGTTTTGCTATTTGGCTTTTGTTGTTTGAATTAAAATAAAGGTTTCCTTCTCGGCTGTCAAAATCCATTAGAGGCAGAGGAGAGCTGCTATCACTGTGCGGGCCGGCTCGCCTGGAACTGGGAGTGAAGCTGACGGTGTGTGGAAACTAACACGGGCACTGCGCTGTGACCGTGTCACCTGCAATCAGCGGCAGCGCCCGGCCAGATTAATCATGACAGTAGGCAATATTTCCAACATTATTAGAAGAGAAACCTAATATTTTGGGACATCAGGGATCCGGGTTCCGGTGTCCATCAAAGTGAGAGCCTTCATTTTATACTCCGTGGATGGGTAACCCCGGCACTTAACCCCTTTTAGATATTCCATCTCTCTCCTCTCCTGTCTTTCAAAGCCTTGCTCAGCCCACCTTGGAGAATAAGAGATGTCTGGCTACAGTTTTGCATCCAAGCCTCCAGTATTCACACCTATTATGCCACGTTTTCCGGAAGCAATGGGATGGTATGCGTATATCAGAAAGTAATGTCTCTGAACAAATTTAAGGAGAATATTTATTTGTATGTGTTTGCCACTTCTACCTTAAAACCAGAGGTTCACGCAAAAATGAAAATTCTGTCATCATTTACTCAGCATCATATCCTTTCAAACCTGTATGACTTTCTTTCTTCTGCACAACACAAAAAATACAATTTGAAGAACGTTCCAACCGAACCACTGTGGTACCCATTGACTTGCATTGGTTTTGTATCCATACAATAGAAGTGAATGGGTACGGCCGTTATTTGGTTACTAACATTCCTCAAAATATCTTCTTTTGTGTTCTGCAGAAGAAAGTCATACAGATGTTTTCCCTTTAAGGAATTTCAAAGCGATACGTTAAAATATCATAACGTATATATATATATATGTATAAAACACATATATAACGTGCTTTCTTCTTGTGCGCATTGGTTATGGGTTAGATTCTTGTAAACAGCCGGTATTTTAAATATAGGCCTATATATATTTTATTTAAAATAGACTGGAAGAAGTGTCTGTTTAGAGTTCAGCAGTAGCTTGACATTGAGCTATAGATGCCGTTTATTTAATTGTCACTTTTTTCCATTCGTGCTTAATCTATATGGGTAATCTATTCATTGATTTTCCTCACATGCCACGTGCAGGTCCGTGGCAGTTTTCTAGCCGGCGCATGTTTGATTTGTCTGGCACAGGACGCTTTGTGCACCAACGTGTGACTGTTCATTAAGGAGACTTAGTCTGTGTAATACACCATAGCGTTTCCCCATTTATTTAATTTGTAAGGCTCTGACATCAATTGTTGAGCTTCGTTTGCCCAGTCGTGGCATCAGATGTCAGTGTTAATAAGGCAGCGGAGCCGCGCGTGTGTGTTTTTATGTGTCTGTAAAGATGCTACCGCAAGTGCAATTGTATCACTGGGTAAAGCTCTAAATATGAAATAATTCTCAAATGTGTATTGATGCAAAAAGCTCTTTTGGACATAATACAAGATAAAATTATAAAACATTCATTTTAGATCATTTGCCATTTAGCCCTTAGAAAGAATTTATTAAATGTAAAGAAATCTCAGTTTCCTCAGACATGTGCACTGTATATGCATGTCTGGCAGGCTTTTGCCTTTTTGGTCGTTTCCACATTCCTTTGGCTGGGACAAGACATTTATTATAGTCTTTATACTGGTCCCATATTCTGTCCTTTAGATTTCTATTGGCCCTTTATACCAGATGGACTCGCGCTTTAAAACCAAACCACATTTGAATAATGGCGCACAAAAGGCTGGTGTGTGTTGGTCTAAATGGGACACCAGACCTCTATGCGCTGGAAAACATGACTTCACGACTTCAAGTCCTCATCTCAAACCGGCTCTCTTTTATCATTCACATTGGCTCTAGCCATAAGCTCGCCTAGAATTTGATTAAAATGGACAAACACAATGCCCAAAGGTCTGCGGTGCGTGGAGCAAAGCTAATGACATGACTCAGTTCTGAAATCGGTCGCAGTTAAGAAGCTCTTTGTCGTGGGCAGAAAAACACCATCGTGGTGTTGTCCTCTATGAGTTCAACCCACCCACTCACAGGTCCGGGCATAATTCATGTCACAATGATACCCATTATTCTCTTGTTATGGCAACTCCATAAAGATGTCCTAACAAATAAAATGGCACAAACCTATCAGATTGTACCTTTTAAAAGGAGGGAACACGGAGGGGGATAATTCTGTAGTTGGGGGCTAATATACTTTGAATCATCTTACAAAAGATCTTGTGTTTTCTATTCTCAGCAGCTGGCCTTGAACGGAGAAACTTGGAATGCTTTGTAGGCCATGGAGGGGATTTTATTCTTTGTAGTGTTTCACGAAGGACCATATGCCTTTACACAGACAGTCAGATATTTGAAGTTGCAAGTTGCTAAAGAAACCTTGAATAAACTTTACTTAAATCCAAATTGTTTTTTCTTTTGATTAAATCTTAATAAGACATCTTTTACAGTATGTTATGTATAAGTGGGTCATGTAGTTTATATTTGTTCTAAAGGTTGAAGACATTCTTGGCCAAAACAGTCCACTTTGACTAATGATTTATTTGTTAAAATGCAACGTAGTAATAGGAGGCAGTGCTGGACAAATAACCCTCGGATTCAATATAGCAAACATTTTAACACAGGGTTGTGAAGCCTCTCGATCAAACAGAAAAAAAATGAGTTATTATATAGTTATTGCTTAGAGCATGTGATATTTTGTAATATTTGTGTCTCATTTTCACACAAGAAGTCATATAGGGCCATAACACATCAATGTTCTCCTGATTCTGGAAAAAATGAACAAGAATATTTAATACGATGCTTCAAAAAATGTTATACAGTATGTAATTATTTATTGTACAGTAGGTAATGTTGGAGGTTTAATGTAGAAGTGTTTTACTTGTGATACAATTCTACAGCACAGTCAAATTTCTAAAGATATTCTCTGATCTCCACAATGTAAGAAAAATCCAGGATCTTCTAAAAAAATGTTTTCGTGAACCAATATTTTTTTTATTAACTGTCTTGTAAACTTCCCTCACATAAACATCAAACTTTTCTACCTGTGGCCAAGAAAAGAATACTTTGCACATGGCAACTTATCACAATAACAATTTGTGTTTTGAAAGGCAAAGTTCATCCAAAAATGAAAATTCTGTCTTAATTTACTCACCCTCAAGTTACATCAAATGTGTATAAAATGTGTATAAAATTGCTTTTATAAATTTCATTGTTCTGTTGAACACAAAAGAAGATATTTTGAAGAATGTTGGAAAGCAAACAGTTCTTGGGCACTTTTGACTATCAATGTCATTTTTCTACGTTGATAGTGAATGGTGGCCGAAAACTTTTTGAGCATTCTTCCAAATATCTTTCTCTGTGTTCATAACAACAACAAAATAAACAGATTTGGAACAATTTGAGGGTGGGTGGATGATGATAGAACTTTCATTTTGGTGAACTATCCCTTTAAGTGCCTGACTTTTTTTTGCGGTACATCTTTGTTTGTGTGTTTGGAATGCGTACATTTCTCCTCCAATTATTAAATGACATCCAATCTTTCCTTCCTCTAATTGGCTGTCAGCATCTACTTGAGTATTTTAAAGCAGAATATGAAACTCATTTTAGATCTCAGACCTCTTCTACTAAATTAATGTAGACTTTGTTTTCATGTGGTCAGAGCTCAAGGTAAATTTCTGAAGTAAATAAGAAGATCTAAAACTAGATCAATGCCTCATAATCAGCTTAACAGGCTGATGAAACAGGTGCAAGTGATAGGGATGTTTCATTTATTTACAGGCCTACTGTAAATGCGGAGTGCTTAAAAAAACAGAACTAGGTAAGTGATGACAAATTTTATAACAACTTCATGTTTGCTTTGTAATGAGAAGTTAACTGTGCAAACAGTAAATACATTCTCTGTGGAAATACTTATGTCTTTTGCAGTACCAGGCCATTGCTTCCGGGTTAATGGGGTTAACAAATTAAGTCCAGCAGAGCCCACAACAATTCTATTAATATTTTTAAGGTAAGGTCACACTGCCAAATAGTCACTAATCTGAGAACAAAGTTGAAAATTGAAATGAGGTAACAACTAAAACATTAGTTTGCTTGTCGCTCTTATGACCGGTCACACTCTATGTGTGACTTCAATTTATCAATAAAATCGAATTATTTTAGCATATGAGTCACTAAGAGAGGCAACGTTCTCTTCAAAGAGAGAATTAACCGCTCAGTTATGCAGCTGGATTGGTAAACAGCAGATCAGTAGCGAACTGTGAAGTTTGAGACTTGGCCCTCTATGTACTCGCAACACAGCCCCCCCCCAACCCACACACTTAACCTTATTTTACCTTACCGTGCTTTCCTATAGAAGTGCGCATACATCAATATACCTTCACACTTACCACGTGAAACATTTACAATGCTACGCCAGACTTAAAACGCAACTAGCCCAAGAGCACACCAAGACAGTTATCACCAAAGTAAAATGGTATACAAATACAAATCCTTATTACATATATAAACAGACAGTAAACAGAGATTCCCCAGCGAATAAATTATGATTATAATAAATCTTAATATTAAACTGGTAACGTTGAAGTGAACTCATATGCAACTGACCGTAGTAAATTTACCATTTATCTTAAAATTTTTTACTGTTATGTGAATAACATAAAAAATGCACAATATGTTAAATTTAAGGCTGACCAGTCAAAATCACTCTTCTCAAATTAAGCACACATCATCAACCAGAATGAATTGAGGCACGGCGGCCTAATAAATAATAAATAACTTAAAATTTGATGATCAAATTACTTAATAGCAAAGTCTTCCTCCTGTTTTTTTGAACAACTTTAATCAGCTTTTCTCTTTTTTCCGAGACTTGATAACAAAGTTCATCCAATGTGGAATAGTTTACTTCACAGAGTCACCTCTGTTGAAATTGCCCGAACATCCCTTTAAATGCTTTTGATTAATGTGTCTGCTTAAACGAATACTTGCAAATGTTATAACAGTATTTTAGGTTATATAATATGATAATACAAACATAGCAAAATACAAAAAAAATACTTTTTATTAGGATTGTATTAACAAACACTTCATTGAAGCATTTTTTATGTGAATCTGATCTAAACCAAAATATTTACCATTGCATTGAGTTTTAAAGAATTTTAAGTGGAAAAATTATACAACTATTCAAGAAATTCTGCAAGGGAATTCACAGAATGTCTTCATTATTGTTAAAATATAGAAATAAACCTGCACAGGTTCCATTCGAAGTATGAAGTATATATTGGGGTCAACAATGTGCCGACCATTTTTTTTGTGTTTTATCAATGCGGTGATATAATGTACGTATAGTCACATAATCTGTGTCACGTGTTCACTGAACCCACTTTTAAGATGCATGTACTGTCAGGTGTCTCTCTCTCCGCTTGTGATCAAATCCCAAGACAAACCCAAGAAAATACACTGTTGTACTTTCAATCTCTGCTTGTCTTTAACCCGGCCGCCTCTGCTTTCTCTACATCCCCATAAAGCCCTTGAGGATCTTATATTCTAGTTAAAAATTCGCCAAACAACAGCAGCTACACAGTCTTGATTTATAATTTCCTTCAATCAAAGAGCAGAAAAATAGCACAAGCTCTCTTTCTATGCCCCACTTCTCACACAAACAGTTGATGTAACGTGATGGGATCTCTTTAAAATGCAGTCTTTGTTTGCATCCTGTGAGCTTTAGAATCCTTTAATTGTTGGAAGTTGTAGTGCCGTCAGAGGATTGCAGCCCTGTAGACACATCGTGTATATTTGTTTTCACAGCGCTAGAGAGACGTGATTGTCTTTTAATGGTAAGGGCCTGTGATGTGCTTACCAATGCTCCAGCGCAAACTTTATTTTTATTACCTTGCGGAAAATATTTACTCATTGCTTTCCTGGTTTACATTTTCTCAGCTTTGATCTGTTAGGCGCATGTGTTGCATCTTGATGGGTTCCGAGTTATTTCTGTGCTGACCAGTACCTTTAAATAGTGAAGTGGTATGAAGAAAGTCACTTTATTATTTAAAGAGCCAGCATCATTGGGAAATAAAGGCAAAAAAGATGACTCATACAATCACAATTTAATCACTTGGAATGAGGCTAGACTGACACCCTTAGATGTTGGGTTAAAGTTGATCATGGTGAGAAAAGAGAGTTAGAGATGCCACTTGTCCTCTGATGCCCCAGGCCACAGTCTTCTGGTCCCACACCATCATAAAAGAGCTTCTCTGTGTAAAATGCTCTCAGAGACACATCTTGGGGTGAAGGGGCTGGTTTGACTCTGTGCGTTTAATTGCTATGTCTGGTTACATGTGGAATGTTTATTAAGTATGACTGAAGACATGCTTACGAAGTGTTCAAAGGAATGCTGTCTGAACTAAGCTGGGTTACAGAAGCACTTAGTATAATCTATGCTAAATGTTAGCAAATAAGTTGTATTTGAACTTTTGACACTTTTTTCTAACGTATCCCTAAGTAAAAATATTTGTTAATTTGTGATGTGAGGAATAGCCTTCACGGGTCCAAGCCTCCATATATTTTTATTGAGACTTCTATCTAAAACAGCCATTTAGGGGCACTGAAGGCCCTTTTTATACCTGGTATTAAGATGCATTTTGGTTGATCAGATCACAAGTGGACAATGGAGACGCATACCCGTTTACACCTGGTGTTTTAATCCATCTCTTTTGTCTGCTTTCGACTACTTCTGACCAGATTACCCCTGTGGTCATGATGACGTCACGAGGAGGGTAAATGGGGGGATCCCTTAGTCTCCATCAAAACACAAGCAGGAGGGTTATCGGGCACTAATATTACGTCTGCTTGTACTACTGCAAGTGTTGTATTCATATCGCACATTTAAAGTGATAGTACACCCAAACAAGGAAAATTCCGCCTTCAGCTACCTACCCTAAAACTTCATCTAAGCTTGTAATAACTGTGTTGTTCTGCTGAACACAAGGAAAGATATTTGGAAGTATGTTCAACCAAACAGTACTGGGGCACTATTGACTATCATAGTAGAGGAAAAAACTACTATGGTAGTCAATAGTGCCCCAGAACTGTTTGGTCAAACATTCTTCAAAATATATCTTCTTTTGTGTTCAACCGAATTCTTTTTTTTTTTTTGGAACAACTTGAGTGGTTGAGTAAATTAAGACGTAATATTTGAGTTAATTGTTCCTTTAAGCTGCATCTTTATAAACTAATATGTACAGGCTCAAGACATCCGAGACACCTATGTTTTAACAATTCATAAAAAAATGCTGTCTGGTAAACTAGAATTATGGTCTGGAAATGACTATTTTGTAGAACACTGAAAGTATTATGTTATAATGTTTTGTTTGTTGTTTTCTTTTGGCAACTGATAAAGGGCTTGGACCAGGAAGTGGTGATGCACGACGTCTGAGCTATGAAGTGTATTATGTGCAACTAGGTGTTTTTTGCAATGCAATTGTTTGCAGTAAACACCTGTTTGCATTCACATCTTGAGTAAGACTTTTAAAAAAAAACTAATTTCAAGTCTTGTTTAGAAATGATGTGACTTTTGTTACATTAGATCTCCGATCACATCTCTGCATTTGTCTGTGTGTGTTTTTGGGGGCGGAGTTTTGGATAGAGGAGGTGTGTAATTCAGCAGTGACTCTGCCACTGTATACCTCTAAATTAGCTTGATTTAACAGTTTATTAAACAAAAAAATATTGTATTTGACGAGCCACATTATATCTGAATGGAAAAGGCCTACACAGTTTGCTAATGCCAAGGGATAAGCCTAAAATGCGTTGTGATCTAGAAACTGCCTAAACTCCTTTTAAATATAATATTAAGCTAAAGAATTGTATTTAGAGGTTTGGATCGGTTTAGTTTAGTCAGCTATAATATCCTCATCAGTACCATTGTACTACAAAGCAGACCTCTCTGAAGCCATTGCAGTTTTAATACCACCCCCAATGTTCTCACTGTAGCCACTGTGGCTCTTTCGGCCACCTCTGCTGTATAAAGTCATCCAGTCTCCAGTCGTTAGAGAAAGCGAAATTACATTACTTCTTTACTAATGTTTAATTACATTAATGTGCAATATCAGTCGTTAACGGTCATTAATTATAAATGAAGATGTAATGACGGCCATTAATATTTAATTCAAGAGCAATCAAGTGTTATTTGGCCGTGTTACAAAACCAGGCACTAATAAAAGACAGAATGTTCTCAGCCTCTAATGAAAGACAAGACAATGGCCAGTGTCCCATCATATATTGTAGAAACTGAATGGGGAGGGCATGGATATATTTATTCAACCTTTTGGAGGTGCAGCTTTCTGCTATGTTCATTTAAAATGTGCAGACACACTAGATTTGATTATGCAAAATTACTTTCCATTATGAATTTTGGCATTATAATGTCACTCTCTAATGTCACACTCTAAAAGACATGAAACAAAAGTTAAAATAGTGTGTACTTTGCAGATTTAAATATTGTATGGCAAATGTTCACCATGTGACATTTAAACCCTTTTCTGGCGAAACTCTTTGTTTCATGAGAATTTGTTCGAGAGTCAGAGGTCACCCAACTTGGGATTCAGCACAAGATGAACTTCGATGCACATGTTCACAAATATATTAATAATAGTAAATGCAGCATAAAGTCTAACGTGACCACACCTCGAATTGAAATATAAAAACAAGGATATGAGAATGTCTATGCTGGTGCAAGTCACAATGCTAGTAAATAGAGACCGGGAGAGTCACTTTCATCATATCCTCAAAAATAATTGAACATTTCTGCATTATATACCATCAAAAAACAGCAATGACATAAGAATGGTTAATTAATTGCCACAATTTCTTTTTTGATGAACTATCCCTTTAACATGCATGTCCTGTGCATGTGAATAAAAGCAATTTAATTCCATTCAACAACACAACAAGCCTTCAGCCACATAATAACTCACAGAAAAAATAACAAAGCAGAGATCAAAAAGTGAAACAAAACCCTCAAACAGTCCCGCTTGTCCAAGACAATTCCTTTTCATTGCTGTGCGTAAACAATGGGCAGAAATCAAAATGCAGTGGGCTGCTTTAGAGACACAATTGAGGCCTGTTTGCTGTTGAGTTCAGGGCATGATTTTCTCATAGTTTGCCTTGTGGCCCAGACTGTTGTGCCGAAGAACACCCATGCAGCTCCATTGAGATGGTAAGCGCTGCTTGTTTACTCAAGTTTTCCTTATTTTCCACATCCACAGTTACCAGTTAGCAAAACAAAAGGGCCTGTGAGGCGGTCATTTGTCGAGTGGGCTCGCAAGCATACTGGTCGAGCGGAGGAGGCCGGTTTGTGGTACGGCACATGTTTGTTAAGGTGGGTGTCACCATTGTTTTAACCCAGGACACCCTCCCTTTGCTCCTTGTGATGTCTTTGTTTATTTCCTCATTGCTTCCAGAAAGCCTCTCTTTATGCTTGATGAAAGTTTGAGAAGAGACATTGAGTAAATGTTTATTGCGGTTTATTGTTGCCATTTGATTCAGACCCTCACAAAGACTTTACAGTAAGATTATCCGTACAGTCGTTCTGTTAATTGACCTTGTTGCTCGGCAGCTAGACATCCCGTCACTGCCGTCTTTTACCACTATGGGCCAAACCTGCCTGTGACTTTTGATATCCAAAGGAAGAAAAATTACAATATAGGGTCTCTTGAATATCATTTGAATTTTTTGAGATGGGATTTAAGTGAGGAGTGAAAAGGGGAATTTCCAATACGCTACCACCAATATAGTAGCTTAGTGTCAAATATATAGCAAACAGTATTAATATTTGAAATCGTTTTTAAGACTTAATGATTTTACACATGTCATCCACATTCATTTCAAAGCTCTGAACTCTCGGTTCTTCCTATCTGTATTTCCCTTGAAGAATTTAAGGTTTAGGTTTAAGTCAACTTAACTAAGAGCATTGCATCTATCATAGAGCAACATTTGGCTATGGTGTTTCTCCAACTTGATCTTCTGGAAATTCGTAAGTATTTTAGAAAGTGGCTAAGTCCTATGTTTTTGCACAATATGAATCATACAAAAACATATAGTTATCATAAAAAGCAATACTGAAGCCCCTCCCCTAACCCCACCCCTAAACCAAACGTCACTGGTGCGAAAGCAAAACGCACGAATGAGATCGTATAAATTCATACGAATTAGCCACCATAAAATAGTAAACAAATGTTGTATTTCTTAACTTTTTTTACTTTCGTATTTTTAACAGAACTCAACGACTAAAATTTTAACACTAGAAAAGTTGTGTCCTACGTGTGTCTTTGAGGGGAAAAAATCATCACCTCATTGCCCAAAATTACTATTCAAAGAACCAGGTTCTTCCTCGCCGTTTCACATGAAAAAAAAAAATGGCTGGAAAATGTCTTTCGATAACGGATTGTCAGAAAGCTTGGCTGCTTCTCCACAAAATCAGACGATTCAGTCTCAGAATATATTAGCATAAGATTATTACTCATCAGCACTGACCCCGTAGGATGAGATTCATTGCTAATAGGCTCCCTTAATACTAATATATATATCTCTCATATATATTTCCCCAAACAGTAATGACTAAATGTTACTTTTCATGCCATTATTATGATCAAAATTACTTCTTGGGGATTTTTCCTCTGTTTAAAATTCATTTCTGTCTGCTTTCCTCCGACAGATATTGTTGATAAAGACAGCTCAAGATCTGGATGAAAAGATTGAAAAAGGGAAAAATATTTCTTAGTTTCACTGTTCATGTGCATTACAACACATTGAACTTTGTGATAGCTTTAAGAGTAATATAAGAAGACAAAACTTTCCATTTCTCCCCGAATGAAATGTGTACATTTTTCACCCAAATGAATTGCAATTCAGTACTCAGGCAATGGAAGCAATTTTAGATTAATAATCTGCATTAGTATGTCGAAAAGTATAAGTGTAGGCCAGTGTGCTCACACAGGTCTTCAGTATGCAGGGAACACCACACTGTAATTAAACACAATTCCCTGTGCTGCATCCATCTTGTAATATTTTATCCAATTTTGTCCATCTGGTGGGTCCTCCCCTTATGGAGTCACTTTAGACATGCAATTGGTCCTTAGTCATGTAGAAAGAAGTATAAAAAAGTATTTCACTTTTTTATATCAAAATAATTACTTTTTGTTTAGGAGGACAACCATTTTTATTACATATAATAATTTTGCAACGATCCCTATACAAATTTGGGAAGATAACAAGTCCTGAAGTGTGACATGTTTAAATCTGTCAATTTTTTTAAGAAGTGTGTTTTTTCACACTTATTTTGCATGCAGCTTTTATGAAATCATAAAGATGGTATAGAAAGAGGTAAAGAGTAATATTATATTAATTTGTTTGGTTGGTTTTATTATAATTTATAATTAAAATGTAAAGTTTTACTCAAATTTGTGACAGGACTTGATATAGGCGACCTTTATACAACCCAACATTATAATAATAAAAAACTGGTTATTTGCATTTACATTACATTTACATTGAGGCATTTGGCAGAGCGACTTACATTGCTTTACCCTATACATTTTACATAGGTATTTGCAATCCCCTGGGTTCGAACCCACAACCTTGCGTTGTTGACGCTATGCTCTTACCACTGAGCTACAGGAAAGCTATTTGCATAAATTTGTATTTTCTTTATATACATGTTATATATTTAGAATAATACAACCTTCTCATTCCAGCCGAACCTTGTCAGCAAAAAATATTATAAGCCTTCCTGATCAGTCCTGAAGCTGTCCACAGAAGCGCACTGCCAATAGGCAAAGACGGACCAAAAAAGAGCTGACGCAACACTTTTGCACAATGACTATTAACAGACAGGCAAGTTTAGCGGCCACCTCATCATTCATATTCCTCAATGGGTCCTAATAGGCCAGCGGAGACTATAGAGTCATTAGTCATATCAGATTTTGCAGGACATTTTAGTTACGGCAACCTATATTCATTAACCACGAGGAGCAGTTTTGCACTGTCTTTTAATGTTGGAGAGAAACCTCGGTAGACGATGATGAATTGTATCTGTATCAATAGATTTTTCTCAAGCACACTGTTTTGTTTTAATAATTTACAGATTTCAGATTCATGTAGGCTACATGGGATCATTTAGGTAATATCTTTGGTGCAGGGTTTCCAGTAGTTCTTGTCACAGGGCCCTATGATGTCAACCAAGTCCTGTGACAAATTTCCAAGAGCTGATACAAGCTCACAGGAAAAACTAACACATACCTACTGTCCTCTTCTGAAATGGGCTGCAGGAAGCATAGGGTACTAGTTACCAAGGTGTTTATCTTGTTGAAATGCTAACAAAGTGCAACTTGACTCTGTTCTCAACATATTACCCAAACGGAACAGACACACCGTATACCTCATCCATTTGACTCCTCACCCTGCATGCACCTGAAACCGCATCCAGCAAATGTCTCCTTGGGCTACTTAAGTTATAAGATATGATTGGTTTTATTGTTAGAAATCCACCGTCTCAGCATCCTGTTCAGTTTAGTTTAAAGCCTTTTTATGTGATAAAGTAAGTTGATATGACCTTCTTGATCGTTATGAGGGAAGTCGCGATACGTTATTTGTTGGGTATGAGGACTGTGTGTACCTTGAGAGGAGGTCATCTGACATCCGAAGAATAGGTCATCTGACATCCGAAACACTTTGAGGTGTCTGCGCTTGAAACTGAGCCTGTTTATATTAGCATCCAGTTTTGGCAATCTGTGGGAAGGAGACAGTGCTACACACAGGTGAGATCCACTCACTCAAAGCGTATTTACAGGTAGGGAGAAACACATGTGTAGACATTGCATTTGTAGAGTAAATGCTAATCTCTCCCGATGCCTTCCAAACAACAGGAAAGGACCGACACGTGACTCGAAAATCAGGAAATAGCCACACATATACAGGCTTCACAGAAAAACGTCCGTATGCTTCGTGCAATGTCACAAATAGCATGTAAATAACAAGTGTAAACAGTAATGTGTCTCAAATCGCCACTTGTGAACTATGCTAGGTGTAATCAGGGCGTCTGTCAACAACCATAAGAAAACTTAAGAACATATTAGGAACCTTAATGAAGTGAGTTTTAACAATGATCCTGCTTGGTTAACAGCAAACACACGGATATCGCAAACTCTGTTTAAAAGAAAAATTGCAGATTATTTTATGTACGTGTATGTGTGTGTACTTGTCCATCTATCTTTATGAGGACCAGTTTGAGTTTCAGATCAGCAGAGTGAGGACTAAGAGAGTAATGTGAGGACATTTTGGCCGTCCTCTCTTTCTGAGACCCCTTTAAAGGGCTGTTTGAGGGTCAAGACCTGGTTTTAGGGTTTAGGGTGAGGGTCAGGTACTCAGTTCTAATGGTTAGGGTAAGAGTAAGGGGCTAGAGATTGCGTTGCGTCAATGTACGTCTTCATAAAGATAGCTGTGCAAACATGTGCGTGTGTGTGTGTTCGTAGTTGCGTGTTTGTGTGTCTATATATGTATCTTTAACTGACTTTTCCTGAGAAAACGCTCCCAAAGGCTCAAATTCCAAGTCCTTACTATAATAATTTATGCTGTGAAGAAGTAATAAGACAAATCTGAACACATTTGTGTACTTTCTCAATAACTGGTTTAATGTTTACCAAAATACAGTAAGTTATAGATTTTAGCTTTAATATGTTATTAAAGTAGTCAAATATTATAAGGAGTATACAATAATATATTATGAATAGAATGAATAGTAACACTGAGTACAATCACAGCAAGACCTAAAATCACTTTTCAAAGCATTCACATTTTCATAGTTATTGAAGATGGAATTATCATCCAAATCCCTCCTTGAACAAAGTACAAAACTAAAGAGACATCTCTTCAACAACAATTGCCACAATTCTCTTCAAAACCATTTTTTACCACAAAGTTTCTCGTTTTCATATCATATCACTGCTGTGTTGCACCACTGTCACTATATTAGCCTAAATCTTTTTAGTTCATTTTGGTAAACATCAACACTTCTTAGCGGCCACTAGCTTCTTGAGATTATGTTCATGTCATAGCATTCCCAGTCCGCATGAGATATTAAACAAAACATAGACAGCAGAAAGAAGCTATCCTCTCATTCTGCAGCCAATAGGGCCCACCCTTACCACCTTCACCCATGAACACATGTTCTACATCAGCGAGCTTAGGGTGGAGAACCATACATGCTGCTCATAGGCATAACAAGAGCACGGTTGATGTCTCTACAAGTGAGAACTGCCCTTTTTTGCTGATGTTCAAGAGGTATCCTCAACTTCTTAGCTTGGTGAGACTTGAAGGAGGGGGGTTGGTGCCCTGAATTGAAGAATATTAGGGAACCCGGTGAAAATCGCAGCTCCATGCAGAGAGACCATCTCTAAGGAACAGGCGGGGGCAGATGTGAGGTGATCACAGGAAATCACAGGACCCCTGACACTGTTTGTGGTCCTGGAGTGTTAGTTCTCACCCGTGATTGCCTTTGGTGCCACAGCCCACACTGGGGGAAGTTGTTTTAGCACATTCATAAAAAGCGTCATTTAGCATTGTCACAACAACATTTAAAAGCGAGCTACTGAAAAGGCACACACGCACTACAAAGCCAGATGAGGGGCTTTGCGCAAGCGTACGCATTACTCTCAGGTAACTGTGAATGATCTCTCTGGATACAAGTTATAGTGTTGATTACTTACATGACAGGAACAATGATTAAAACTGGGAGATGATAATGGCGTGGCATTCATGCATTGACAACTTTGACTCTATGTTCCTTTTCAAAGGCTGATGTATGGCATCATTAGGATAACCTCAGGCCCTTAAAGACACCCATCTTCTTCATCTTGTCCTTCACAGTTTCTTGTTTTGACATTTAGAAATATGTGTGTGTGCTTGCGGTGTGTGGATCGGCAATAACAGTACACATGGCAGCATGCAATGTAGCAGGTTGTAAATATACAATTGTAAAGTGCAAATACACTAAATGAAAACAAAAATGTAAAAGGTAAACCGTAAAACTGAAATATTAAAATAGTATTTTACTCTAAGATTTAATACCGAAATTGAGATAGTATAAGTGGTTACACCTGCATATTTAATGTGTATGTTCAACGTCTAATCTGTATATCTTGTGTACATTGTATACCTTCCGTATGTGTATAATTTGTACAGTCTGTCTATTTATACTATAAGCTGTTCATCTTCACTACATACTGTCACTTCTGTAAAGTCATACAGTTGTTTGTCATACAGTTGTCTGTCCAACTGCATTCTACTGTGTGGAGTATGAATGCAACCGAGACTTTCACTCAACACACGTGGTGATGTGACAATAAAAGTGAGTTGGTACTTTATGATAATATTTTGGCAAAAATAGCCTGCAGAGGCATGCCACGTACCTCATACTTTACTTTAACATTTTGAATAATAAAATTCACACTGAGTAATATATATAAATTTGACATGTGATACATGTATTCAGTATTAATAAAAGGCTTTTTTGAAATGGCGTTGTTAGACCATCCACAGACGATTCACGAACAGTTACTTCTGTTAAACGATTCCTTTAAATCAGCATATCATTGTTCAGCTTTAACCAAAATAGCCGAATCGATTCGAAGTTCAGTTTGAATGATTCATTACGTTTATATATGTCGGTTTGCTTCTCTTCTAAACACATTTGAGGGCATATAACACGCGGATAAAAGTTGATTAACTGGACATTTACCTTAAACAAAGAGAAACCAAACCTCCAAATGCAACCTATTGCTGACAGCGAAGTTCTTTCAAAACATAACGTTACTGGTGTAAAAATCAATCGCGCAGGTAAGAGTTAAACAAACAAAACAAACATACAGAAACATTTAAAGCAGCAAAAAGTATGCAATTTACATAAAGTGTCGTCTTACAGTTAAATATCAATGTATTGTCGAACTGCACAGGTTTACACACCAGTCAGAAATACACTTTTGTTTGTAACTTGTTTTTTAACACAGTGCAGCAAGATTTGCACTCTCATGCCCACATTGAGAAACATCTCATTTTTATTCAAAATAATGATTAACCTTACTTCTCGTAAGTACTTTTACTTGAGAACAGATATTGGTTACTCCCAACATTACATTAGATACTTTTAACCTTTTATAAAATGTAAGAAATATAAAATGTATTGGACAAACTTGTAGCGTAGACACAATGATGGGTTGGTTGCTATGCGGTTGCTAAGGTGTTCTGAGGTAAGTGTGTTGCCATGCAATTACTTAGAGATTAATGGCCCTTGCATGATTTCGAGTCCAAACCAAAAGCTTTATCATATGTTTGGTGCATAAATATGGTTCGGCTTGTCTTTAAATAAACAAAAATCTATATTGTAAGCCTAGGCCCATGGCTATCTTTGGTTTAACTTCTCAGGCCCAGACCTGTCTGCATCAATCTTATCTCTCTCTTGATTTTTTACATTTTATTTGTCAGGACATCGGCATGTTGGTGGCTGTAAACACACTGTACTATCCGGTCAGTCGAGTTGCACTAGGAAAATGTTTGTCAGATCCTCTCTGTAAACATGCACACCCTGACAGGGTCATTCGGAGGGTGTCCAACACTTTAGCCAGCGCGCTGATACCGCAGTCATGTCAACGGAAGTGTAAGCATATACCCAGTTTTCCTAACAAGTCAAGCTGGCTGTAAAGTCCCTAGGCATCTGCCGACTCCAAAAACATGCCCACGCCTCCCACGCCTCAAAATACACACTTTATTTTTAAGCATATGTCTTCCTGATTATTCTAGCCACTGAATTTTAGAAGATTAGATTGCACTTGCTTAAGAGCAAAGAGGCAGCGGCGAACATGAGTGGCAGCAATGAGAAATGTGAAAGGCTGTGCTTTATGGGTAACGGGGCGATGGCAGTGGAGAGAGAGGGCTCTGGTTTCACTGCTGCTTTGGTTCGAAACAGGAGCTCGTGTCTGTTGCCTCCATCTGTCTGTCTGACTGTCAGTTTGTCTGTTTTGCTCCTGCTGGTTGGCTCTCAAGCGCAGTTTGTGTAGATGTGAATAGCAGACGTGGGCTGTAATGTGTAAACTGCCTACTTTATATGATGAACAATATTTATATTTCAGTTGACTACCTAAGGGTCCCGTTTTCCATAATATCAATGGGTGGCTGTCTGAACACCTGTAGGCTGGGCACCCTAGAGGTGACTTTGTGGTACTGTAGGCTGAATTTAATGGCAAGTATTCATTTTTAAACTCCACACTGTAATTTTTTTAAAAATATTTTTCAATGCAAGAAAACAACGGAAAATTACAGAAATAGACTGCAAATTTACATTGGATGTAAAATAACAACAATAAAAATTAACTTTTATAAATGTTAACTTTTCACAGTTTTTTTTTACTATTGAACCATAATGTAATTCTTTATGAAAAACAAAACCAAAGTTTGCCCCGCAATAATAAAGATAAATGTAAATATAAATTTTTAATATCAGAAGTACTGCTGCTAATAATTTACTTTATTTTGCATATTTGCAAAAGTAATTTAGTTTACAAGTAGCCTAGATTCTTCTAAGAGAGCATTATTTACTCCTCTCCAAAGAAGTTCAACCTTAAAAAACCCAACAAATTACTTCTCCAAGTTCAGTCGAGTTCTCTGATAGACACTTGACATTTTCCCGGCAACTGGTGGGTGTGTTGGCAGTTAAATATAAACAGCAAGTTTGTGGCATTGATTATTAGAGACAATCTTTGGAAAGGAGAAATAAGAGCCCGCTGGAAAGATAAATGATCTCTCTGTTGGTTTCATTTCGGCAAAGGCCACAGCTTCTTTCTCCAGCCATTTGTGCTTCTAGTTGTATTAAAGTTTCAAAGTAAGTTGTACAAATGACCCCCCGGAGTTAAGTTCCCAAATGGCAATTCCAAAATGAATAACTCCTATATATCACAGTTCGAGGTTGGCCTGAAATCGGAGTCGCCACTAGATTTATTAGTAGCTGTATTTTTCTAACGTCACTCGATGTTCTGCCTCTGAGGTCTGGTACGAACGCTCTACCTATGGTGAGCTATTCCTGTCGGAGTGTTAAACACAACAGATTAAGATTTTTTGTAAAGCCCCCAATGTAGTATTAGACCACTTATCCTATTAGAACAGCCGCACTGAAGCATCTGACATTCCAGCATGTATTCAGTTGACCTGTAACCCCAGAGTGCTGAAACATTGAAGATTGCTGTGTCCTGGATTCTTGCACTAAACCTGTTTTTGGCCTGCACCTTTTGCCAGCGTAAAAGAGATGTAAATCTTTTCAACAGTGAGTTAAACTTAGTTTAGTTGTAATGTGTATTTCAGAAATGACCCTAGAACTGTATACATTTATTACATATAATTTAGTAATTTTACATTGCAAGTTTATTTATCGCACTGTGCTGTCATAACGCAGCATCAATGGGGCCGTACAGAAATGAAACATGACTGGGGTCATCTTAATGATTGGTTAAGTGTTATGTGAGTACGCTCTGGGACGTTACTAAAGATACCAAAGTATCAATATCCACACATGTTTAGTCAGATATTCAATATCCGCATAGTGCACATAGTTGCAGTATGACACTGCTCGCATGAGCTTTGCACGCTGCGGCTTATTGCCAGAAGATATTGTCACGTTGAACATTTATTGATTTTGTAACATGTTGTGATAAGCAGAGATTCCTAAAACTGTTCAGTTACCAAGGAATACTTGAATATGAGCTCATGATTTGTAAATTAGATGTCCCTTTATTAAATGCGGATCAGCTACTTATGAACCATCAGCTGTGTTTGACAACAGAAAATTTGTTCATTCTTCTATAATGCATCAGGAATCGAGTGATTCGTACATTTTTTAAAAGTGGTAGTATTCCGGTTGCTTGGGCACCAGAAAAGTTTAAAATAACTTTCACGTATAATAAAGTTCACCTTAATTTCATGTTATTTTACACCCGACGTGTAAAATCATATTTCCTGTATTCTTCATTCTTGACCACATTTCAAAAAACGTGAAAATAAAATTGTAAAACTGATCATGATTAATCGATTCCAAAATAAATGTTCGTGTTAAAATTGTATGGATTTGGCCTGTATATTTACTGTAAATGTATGTGTGTGCATTTATGTATACATATAAATATACACACCACACACATACATTATATGAACACAAATATTTTGGAATCGATTAATCACAATTAATTTGACATCACTAGAAAATGAGCGCAGTGTAGACATGCAGTATATACGGTATCTTGTGTGTATGAAGGTATGCATATAATTGCACGTATCTATCGAATAACAGTGTAAGGGCAGAACTTATTTCCCCCTTAGCTGGACGATGCAAGCTGTTTGCATAGTACATGCTTAAAAGCTAGAGAGCACGGCATGCCCGGACTAATGTGTGTTTTTGCAAGTGCTGGTGTAGAGTATACCACACCTCACACCTCAGCTAAAGACTCGGGAAAGCAGGTGAGTCGGCTTACCGCCTTTCCTGTTGTGCTGAATCCAGGGTCAGGGTTGGAGAGACCTCTCTTGTCTTCTCATAGCCCCCTCACACACACATACACAGGCACAGCTGAAGATTTGACCTGTCAGCTACTTTCTCCCTTTCTCTAACACACACATACCCGCGCTCACTGGTGGTCATAAAAGAGGCCGTGCTGGCAGATGCCTGTCTCCATCGCCCATATATGAGTTGAGAGGAGCTTCCTCAGCTGTTCCACTAACATCAGCTGTAATTAAACCATCTCCATTCTGCTTCTCCTGCCCTTTCTCCAGCACTGCTGAGCGGCAACATTATCTGTGTGTGGCGGAGAATTTTGAATGTGTGCGTGCTCCGAACAGGGATGTGTGTGCATATCATTTTAGATGATACAATCATTTTTTATTAATTCTTTTTAAAGTCAGACGGTAGCATTTGTTACGCATTTTAAATCTATTACGGAGAAGGAAACACAAATAGAGGGGAAGGAATGGATGAAGGTAAAGAAAAAACCATGAGCAAGATTATTTCTTCATGAAATTCCCAGATCTACATTTCTCAATACATTGCAATGGAAGATCTCTTTCTTTTGCCACTATAAAAAACATTCACATCTAGTGGTAAAAAACAAGAGTCAGATGGAGGCTCTTGTACCGAAATGAAAAAAGTTTGTAGTGAAAATTGAACTCCATGAGACAAGGTGTACTATCAGATCAATCTAACCAACATCTTCCCATGATATTAAAGAAAGCTTTGGTCTTCATGTAATGCTCGCTGTCTCGCCGCGCTTTACAGCGCTCTCTGGTCCCATGAGTGAATTTAGGGATTACTTTGAGATTGAGCAGAGCAATGCACCGCTGCTTATGAAACATTTATGGAACATCTCAGACTCTGCTTTGAGCTTAATGTAACCTGCAGGTATTAACCGTGAGGCGGTGTTAAAGGGATAGCTCCCCTAAAAATAAAAATTATTTGATTTACTAACGCTCATGTCATTCCAAACGTGCATGACTAATTTTCTCCTACGAAACACAAAAGAGGATATATTGAAGAACGTTGGTGCCCCACGACATTGGGGCCCCATTGACTTCCATTGTATAGACACAAAACCACTGTAACATTTCTTTATCTCTCTTCATTTGTTTTTGACATAACAAAAAGTCATATTCAGGTTTTGAGTGACAAGTGGGTGAAAAAAATGAAAAATTGTCTTTTTTGTGTGTGTGAGCTATCCCTTAATAGAATGCAAAAGCATTTGAACCTTATTTTTTTTCATCTTAGTTAAATGTAAGAGAAGGGAAATGTTACAAATCATCCGTCACTGCCGCTGTTTTTTAATGATCTTAGTAATTAGCACAGCATCAAGCCTAAACATTTATAAATCCAACACATCTGTCATTGTTAGTTTGCATGCTGTGTGCTGTAAACAGTTAAGGTTTTTTTCCAAGTTAAACAGAAAAAGTATCAAATTGATCAGTTTAGTTTTTTATATTTCTGTCAGAATTTATTAGTTATAGCATTTGAACATTTGCATTATCACACTTTCCACTGATTGCATAGCTACTCGAAGCAGAAATTGTTAAAGGAGCGGCAAACACACTTTATCACTCTTTCCAAAGCGCTCAGATAGAAACATTACCTAAATGGCTGGCAAGCTGTGGCTGTTAGCCGAATGCTAATACATGTCAGAAAATGGGGGGAAAATTTATGACACGCCATCTGTTCTCCAGCATGCAGCTCAATGTGTACTTCCAATGTTAGCTCTAGTAAAGACCTCCCCATTCAAACTCACTAATCACTTTCCCTAACAAGAATTAACGCTTGCTTCAGTCCGCCCAATAACGTTTTCAACTTCTTTCCTCATTGGGATTAAAGAACCATTAATTCTCTGCTAGATGTGTATGAATAATCCCCCTGGATAAAGCATTGTTAAGTTATTAAAAACAACCAGCATTATCATATTTTAGTCATAAAAGTAGTAATTATTACTTTTGGTTCTCTAACTGCCATGCATCAATGTCGCTGAAGACAAAGATATTTTTTAAAAACAAACTTGTTTATAATTTGTGCTAATATTTGGTGCCGAGGGCGGAGCTGCGATTTATGGTTTAAAAAGGCTGTATTTTCCACATACGGTGCATGTTTGTATCTCCTCTTTGCCCTGGCTCTCTGAAACACACAGATTTTTAACAAAGCTCATCGCTCTGAAAAGCAAGGTGTGCTATGATTGGCCAGTTTAACAAGTGCGTAGTGATTAGTCGAATATTGCAAGCCAGTGACGGAAATGTACCGCCTCTTACCATATTTGGAACATCAGGTTCCAAAACAATTGTAACGACAGGTACCCCCACCTTACTTGCGTATACATTTGGGCGGTCATAGTCAAGTCATACCAAGACTTGATTTATAAACTTTAATTTAGGCAAATTTGGTGTCTAATACATGCACGTATTCGCACCATATGACCTTTTAAATAAATTGATGAAATTTGACCTCTGTCTGTCTACTGTCTGTGTGTCTGTATATCTACGTCATCTATCCCAACTCTCTCATAGTCTTAACTAAGATCGTTTCTTTTACTTTTTAAAACATTCAAGGTAGAATTTAATATGGCCCAGTGTTTGCTTTTACAGAGAGAAAAAAATGGTAAAGGTTATTGAGAATTCCATCCAATCCATCTGTCCAAACAAGTTTATTTTTACATTCGTCTTTTTCAGAATCCCCCAGGCCTAATGACGTCTAATCCTGTCTGATGAAGCGCTAAAGATTTCCCATATCCTAAAACAGTAAAAAGCTAATTGTCTAGCCTCGGTCTAATTTAGTGTTCACTGCTTTATATGGCCGGCATCTTTAGCCCTTTACAGTGGTCTCTAAAGGGGTGTACGTTATGATCCTGCTGTCAGTAAAATCAATCCTTATCAATTTTAAAGTTCAGATTTTGATTTCATGACTTTCTGGGGACCAGACTGGGCTGAAAATGGGTTTTCAACCTTTTCTGTTCTCCATCTGCCTATGTATTGATAGTCTCTTTTTCTTTTAGTGTAGCGTGGAGAGGAAGAGAGACATTTACTTGAGCTGAATAATAATTGGCATAGTCTGTAATCAATTCTAAAACATTTTTTACATATTTGTTTAAAAAACAATAGGTTTTTACAAATAGGTTTCTTCTAAACTTAATCTGTTGGCTCCCATTGTTTGGACAAACAGATCGTGTCGTTCAAATTCCGGAGACTGCTATGCAGGGTTGTTTGACATACGCAAATACACAGTTTGGGCAAATCAACCAAGAAAAGGCTAATTTATTGACCTCTCATGTGTAATAAATTGAGATTTGAAAATGTGTTTAATACACACTTTAAGAACAAGTATTTAAAACATGAAAATATGAAAATTAATAAGGATCGATTAATCTCCAATAACAATCATACTTCCATATTTCGGTCTCAATACAGTACTTGTACTTGTAAGTTTACAAGCAAAGTTACTACATTTGTCTTGGTGAGCTACAGTGGTACAAACATTGCACTGTTGGATATAGGGCCTGGGGATATATGGGGCCAACGGTAAACTAATGCTTCTGTGATAACTGCCCACTAAGTGGGTGGGACAAGGATGCCATGACCCTGCTGGCCTTACTACCAGTCCCTGCTAACAGCTTTGGCCCAGAGGTCAGCCCAATTTCCCCTCTGCTGAGGACTCATTACATACACGCCCTGTGATAAATGCCCATAGCAGCACGTGGCTGCATTTTGACGGCGCTGGTCGCTAGAGAGGCCGGTGGAGACTGATGGTCTTAAAAGGAGCGGTTACTAAGCAACCTTTATACCTGTGTCTTCCTCTAACAGCATCCGCTCTTAACTCTTTGTAGTTTTTCTCAGTTTATGCGTGTATTTATCATTGCATAAAAAACATAGATTTTAGAACCAACTTCATGTATCTACTTTTCTGTAAGTGGCATCATGACATTGTAACAGAATGCATTACAATTAGCTGGATAGGAAAGTACTATTCTTAATAAAGTTTATAAAAGTTTAAAGTGTTATGAAGTCTTTGTTTATCCCATCATTAATGTGTACTAAAAGCATTCAATTATGGCATGAGAGATTGGATAAATATAATTTTTTCAGTCCTTTCCAGGCAAAAAATACAGGCCACACATGTGCACACAAATGCCATCCTTAGCATCTATGTGTGGATGTATTTTGTGAACAGTTATTCTAGGAGCCCAGATCAATTTGTCATCATAGAATAGAGAAACCAGAGACAAACCAAGTGAGTTTCCACGCTGTCTGTGGCTAAATGTTTACCTTGGGGAAAAACAGAAGGTAGTTTGACGGACCATGCCCATCGCTTTGAGTGGCAGCAGAGGGCGTTCTCCTGCTTAATGGCGAGGATTCTATGCCCTGCACCACTGTGCTATGCAAAAATGTTCTTATCAATGAAACCCACTTTTGTTTGTGGACTGTATGAGAATACACACATATCAATAATTTAGATATGACATGCTGTAGGCCTACAGAGTAGAAGATGCTAATTGTCACAATATATAAGAAAACCTATTCTAGGCCTTTCTGTGAAATGTGGATTTTACTACTAAAATGTATGTCTGTTTTAATTGTGTTTGGCAACAATTACAATCTGTTTTAATTGTGTTTTATGTGTGTTAAAACAGCCATTAAAAAAATATTTTGTTAAGCTAATTTTGAACTGGCGTTTACACTAGGGATTCCACAATTCTCAATTTAATACTGAACCGTTCGGTATGACCTCCACTGTTCATTGCGCGTATGTGAATTGCGTCTAAATATTTTCCATGCGTTTAATTACTCCCTGAATTGGCTCTTTCCATATTTGTCTGCATGTCTGCAAGCGGAGATAGATAAACGCATCCCTACGAGCATCTAATAACAATATGCAGAAGTTAGGGACGCTTGCGAGTGAAGAGATGGTGCCTGCATCAAGAGAAGCAATTTGCTGTTGAGTTGATAATGCTGACACACAGACGTGGGCGGGCCATCTGATACACCGGAACATAGCGGCTTTATTCTATGCCTTTTGTGCCAAAGTAATAATGTCCGAATTTTTGGCAAAAGAACGGAGCGCCGTGCCAAAGTCCATGACTGAATTGAAATCGTGGCAATCTGCACCCTATCGGACAGCTATTTAAGTCATAGCAAGACAACAGGCAGATGTGAGCGTTACATTTCTCCCTATTTATAGTAATGGCATTGGCGAATCTTGTTAATGCCTACATACTTACTTTTAGTAAAGAGCTGTGGTTGTTTTCTCTATATGCTTTTTGCACAGTGCTCGTGTTCAATCCTCCTTCCTCCACTGACTGAACACACACAGCCTTCAGAGAAACAGTTAGAATTACATCATGTTTTATGCTAACATTGCACATACTGTATGATACAGGTGATCCATTTTTTGAAGAGGTTTGCCTGTGAATCAATTTAAAAGAATATAATTTGAACGTGCAAGAGCTGCTGGGTGAGCGAACTGCTGTAAACACTAGTGCTAAGCGCAAGACGCTGCGGACGCAAAAAACGTGTTTGAATGTTGAAACCATCCGTCTAGCGCGTGTTTACATAGAGTAACCGTGGGAATGTAGCGCTGCGGGATGGAAAATCACGCTGTCAACATGAATGGCCTGTCCGGCAACTGTAGCTCGCAGCCCGCACTTACTTTGTACAGTTATTAGCGTGTTCTGAACACTAATGAAAACAGGTCGCACCACAACAAAATGTGCAATCATACAAAAGCTCCCAAATACATTTTGTGGTCGCACACTTTAAATTAATAGAGCAAATGGGACTAAAATGGTCGCCATTTCGAGCCCAGCACTCCCTCATGCCAATTAGGTGAGGATATTGTGTTCTCGCGAGACACATCGGATCTTGTCACACCCCTAGTTTGCAGTGATAAATGGGCATTGTGCGTTTACAGCATTCACGAGTTTACATTATATTATTGTAAATATATTTATGTTCAAAACCTCTTCAAGCAGCTATTTATTGGCATGTTGATGAGCGATAAACAAAGAACTGCTGTGAGCTGGCAATGCAAGTCTTATATATATATATCTTTATTTTCTATTATTCTATAAGATTTATGCTTAAAAATAAGAAAATAAGTCAAGTTAAATGAAGAGAATTGCAATAAATTAGTTTTTTCCCTCTTAACTTCTTTCTGTCCCTATCACAGCATAGAATAATTAAAAAACACTTTAATGTGCCAAGTCATCAGAACGGAACCAAACCGATAACCGCGGATAAAAAAACTGAGGTACGCATTGAACCCTGGCTTAAGTTAACTGCATTATTGCATCCCTAGTTTACAGACAAAACCACAACTTGAGAAAAAAACGTGTTATCTGATATTTGTCTCAAAACCATGTAGTTGAAATTCAAACCTCTGTGAGATATAAATCTTCCACACATATAACTTGTCTTAAATCCTTTGAACCCAAGCCCATATTTCTTCACAAATGTTTACAGGAAGGACATCTTATGGCAGCTGGAGCACAGCGCTTTAGTTTCTACCGGGCTCGATGACTAACCATCCTCACACTTCACTGGTTTAAACCCTTGCTAATACATTGCTTTGATTGAGGTGCTAAGCAGGGCACCATGCCAGGCCTTACTCTCCACTGCAGCAGGCACAGCCCCAGACAGCTGGCATACAGCACCAGAGCGGGCAATAACTGCAGCAAACATGATGATAATGTCGTTTTAGTGCGTTGCAGTTATATACTTCTTGTCAGAGTACAGAATATAATTTGCAGAATATAATCACAGACGCAACGCACCAGATGTTTTGCGGTTATGAACAACAGAGAGGGTTGGCGGGCTATGCGTACGAGTGCGATACTCTCAGAAGAGAGATCACAGGCGGTTTGGAGAGAGGAGAGAATAGGTGCTAAAACGCCGTCTAACAGACTTCCCTTTCATTCCTGAAGAAACAAACACATCTTGCATGTGTACTGAGGATGCCACAGTGTGCACTCAGAGCCTTTGAACATGTACATCTGGGTTTTTAAACAGGTCTCAGAGCTTGTATGTCATTATTTGGTTCTGTAAGAGATTTGGTGTTTGTATATAGCTGCATTCAAATCGTAGGCTAAATCGGTGAAGGAAAAATCAGAGAAGCTGTTTGTAACAATAACATCCCCTTATCATCTGGGAGACATAATCTCTTTACAGATTATAAAGGTGCATACTATAGGCTGCTTTCAAAACAAAACAACTGTTACATTAAGCTCCAGCCACTGCCATCTCGAGACGCACGGAAGGCGTATAACTCCTTTATACGCCAAACACGCGAATGCACCGGCGAACCGATGTAAAGAGAAAACAAACTGCGTGTGAGGTATTGTGGAGTCTGCCAACCCGTTCATGATGTATTGAGATTCACTCTGACACTAATTACCTTAAATTAACAGTAGAGTTTGGTGTGACAGTTCAGGTAACTATTTTTCTATCAGTTTCAGATGAATGGGTTGTGGGAGTTGCTTGAAAGATGCTGTTGACAATTGGATTCTCAACGTATCTGTCGCAATCAATTTTTCCCCTCCTCCCTGCCTTGTTTCTCTCCTCTCTCCATCTGTGATGTGAGGAGGGCATGGACACAACCAAGGCAATTAAGATGTTAGGTGTTATGAGTGTGTTTGAATGACATCACGGTTGTTGATGTTGTACTAAATGCACATGGAATACTGATCCTGGTGAATGATAGTTGGGATCGATGTAGAAGTTCTAAAATTGAGGACTTCTTCATCAACGCACATATTCCTGAGTGCTGAGTGCTGAGTGTTAGTTTTCTTTTTCGTACCATAACATTTTGTTGGAATACTTTTTTGCGCCATTCATATTTCTTTTATAATTATCAGGTGAAATTATTTCTGTGCTATAGCCACCCATTAGAAAATCTTACAGGATATGCACCTCGTATTTTTTAAATGTATATTTAATACAATACTTATTATACAAATTACAATAAATATATAATATAATATATTTTTGAAATGTAAATTTTTTTTAGACTTACTTTTGAACATATCCTAGTAATTAAAAAAAAATCTATCTGCAAAAACTTTTATGTTAACATTGCCTTAATGTATTAGGACTGTCACAATATTGCATGTTCACTTCATGATTCTTCAAAATCTGACTAATTAATTTGACATCATTTATTTGGTGTATTCTATTTTTTGGCTAATGAATCACACTCAAAATATAAGTATGGGGGGCAGACAGAGAATTAATAACCATTGCGGCTCTTATGGAAAACCATGAGAGAAAAAAATGTCCTAGTTACCAGATACTGGCACTGAATTATTTCAGTACAAGCTGAATAATTACATTATTAATATCACAATTATGGTCAATACTAGTATTGACAATAATGTATGTATTAATTAATGTATATATTAATGTTATAATTAAATTAAGAATTATATACTAAACCTTTTTGGACCAGTTTCTCTTTATTCCATAGCTCGATCCTTTATACAATGTCTTCAAGTTCCCCCCAGTCTATTTAGCTGGTCTACAAGAGTAGATTATGTTCTCCATGCCCTCTAAAGAGAGCTTAGGGAGGATTTGTGGCTTTGTGGAGAGGACCAAGAAAAATGTTTTCTGATCAATTATTCACCATCTCACAATACCTTTCAGGCAGAGTGTTGCATCTGTGGCAGCACGGCACATTACACCTTCATCTCTCTCTCTCTTACATTCACCTACTCCAGACCTCCCTCTCCCACCCCCAGAGAGCAGCCCAACTCACAGCCAAGATGCTGCAGATAATGGTGGCAATTAATAACGTGTCATAATCCAGCGCTAGGCTAGCGGGGGGCGGACGACTGAATGTTTACTCGTGTTCGTGCGCTGCCGCGAGTATGTGTAAAATCCAAAGGCCGCAGTTGTGATGTCTGGAGGGATGCGGGTGATGTACAATTTTAGATTAGTGTGATGCATTTCAGAGCCCTTTGGATTTTGTTCCAAGCCGCAGTTCAGCTCGCACCACACTGGTACATAGCTGAGCGCCGGCGAATGAACGCATCTCGCGGCACAAGCTTCCCGACACAGCCAGTCTATTGTGCCTGGCTGAGCTTAGAGTGTAAACTGCGTCACGCAGGTGCGAAGCCATGCTAACCCGCGCTAACCCTGGCAAAAGAGAGTACCTGCAAGGTGGTGTTAACCTTTACTGGTGGATGTCCTGGAGAGAACACATATAACTTGTTTGTGTCCTTTAGCAAACTCATGCCACAGAAGAGAATACTAACAGTTATTTCACAATCCGAGGTGTGGCTTCAAAGCTCTGTTATGGTGTGGTATGAAAACTGGTAAGCAGACCATCCCTTTTTCTGGAGGATGCTTTTCCAGCCACGCAACCTCATGGCAATTTGTAACTTTTCATTTGGTGGCTAATTTGTATGTATGGATGTATAATTTAGTTTATTAGTTTTTAGTGTGCTGAAAAAGTGGGATAATAACACTTCATTATTCATAATAAGCAAATCTTTGTATAATTTGCTTTTTTTCTAATGATGTTGTGTTTGGGGCTGTGGCTTTATCCTTGCTTTTTTCTAACAATCATACATTTTCTAAGATTCACATCATACATATTCACGTTGTTTCAGCTTTTGATGTTTATTTAAGTTCTGGTAACACTTTACAATACAGTTGTATTTGTTAACATCAGTAAATGCATTATTTTACATCAGCTGACTAACAATGCAATATAGTTTTTCAGCATTTAGTAATCTTTGTTGATTAATATGACTAATTGTTCTTGTTATTTCAATGTGCATTGATACAATAGATGCAACTTTTTGATTTAGATAAATTATTTAATGAACATGAACTAAGATTAGCAATGGTTGTAAATGTTATTAGAAGTATTGTGCATTGATAGTTTATGTAAGTTAATGCATTAATAGATTTGAACAAATACAACCTAATTGTAAAGCATTACCAACATTCCTGAGAATGTACATCTCTGTCAAATATTCCCTAAACGGAACAGCACGAATTAACCTAGAATTTACTGCATGGTAGTAGCGCAAGATCAACAAAAGAACACTTCGTTGTACAAATCAGATTAATGCAACCTTTGTAAACCTTGCCAAAGTGTTGTATAAGCAATTCCTTTTGGTTGATTCTGGATACCTGGATATAGGACAGGGGTTTGCCAAATCTTTTCATTCCAGGACCCATCTAAGCAAATATAATAAACATTTGTTAAATTTTTGTATTAGTTTTAAAATAAATGTCCTAGTAAAAGTTAACATCTTTTATACAGTATATGCAACTGGGCTAAATTGATTAAATATTTATTTTGTTTAAAAAAACATATTGTCCGGACCCCCTTTCCGAAGAAAATATTAAGACCGGACCTCTTGAAACTTTTATTGAATACCCCCAAAATAGACTCAACAGTTTTGTGTCAATCAGGTTCTCCTGTTTTTGCCAACTGGGACAACGTTTAAATCAGCCAATCAGATTTCAGAAATAAGTTTACAGTTTATTCTAAGTTTAATCTTCCAAAAAGGATTGGGTGCTTCTAGACCATTGTTTTTGACCATTGGTGTGGGTTTAGGTTTTCTTTATAAAAATGTTGTCCTTAGGTCCACAAAATATGTTGTCCTGAGGACATCAACCAGTTGGCAATATCAGGTAGAGCGTGTCAATGACTGCTACAGCCATGTGACTTAACATGACCCACCTTATCACTTCCTTAAAATACTGCATATATAATTAAAAAGATTCAAGCTGCAAAATGTGTCGGTTTTCTAAATTTGACTTAAATTATCTTCATTTCAGTTTTCAACCTTACTTGTTAGTGTGTGTGATGTGTTTATGAGTTTAGCGTGAATGCAGCGCTTGTTAAAACACACCCCAGTGTTTGTGCTTGTGAAGAAACCAATGCTCACAGTTAGTGTGAGAAGCTGTTTTCTTTCTCTCTATCTCTCTCTCTACTCCCTCTCTTTTTTGCTCAAGCACAACCACTTTAACCCAATCCAACGCCTTCTATTTCCCAACCGAAGCATCCAGGAGCTGTGGCTGCGGATCCCCAGACTTCTGTCTGTATGCATTGGAACGCGCTGATTTAGTCAACGCTTGTAGCCAGTCAGACATCTTGGGTTTGGAAAGCAGGCAAAGTTTACAAACCTCTCGCCATTTGTACACTCCTATTACCGACGACGGCCAGCGCATTAGTAACTGTCAGTGGGCCCGGCCCTATACGCACTGCTCTCATTTGACCCAATTCATTTCAGTGGGTGTGTCCGGGTGGCAGTGATATATGCCCCGCGGTATTTTCTTGATGTATAATCCCTCAGTTCTTTGCTTACCGGGGTCCGGTTGCTTCCAGGCGGGGCTGAGGTTCGACAATGGGGGTGATGAGATTCAAGTTTGGTTTAGGTTAAGTGTTTGGAAGGGGGGAGAGGGCAGGGGACTTACTGGTGTTATGCTAATGTTATGTATACGTGGGATTAAGCACAAACGTGCTCGCCTGAGGTAAATAATTAGTGAGAAAGGGGTAAATCTTATACTTTCCACCCAATGTTTTTCATTTTGAATGACCATACCTGTCATTCTTAGATTAGCATGGCAAAATCAGATTCTTTTAAAATCAATTTCAATAGGATATAATGTTGTGTGCTCATGTCAAAACTTGACTTTTAAAACTTCAGGAATACTCTATTTAAAATGCACATACTGTTGCTGTCTTTCCGAAACTTAGGATGTCCAAATTTGTAGCAGGAAGGAAGAAACCATAGTAGAAAAACGGTAGTATGAAAAAAAAATACTTTATATTAATTTTTTTGTTCCCTTGAACTCAAAATAAGACATTTTGAACACTAAGAATGTAGGACAGCACAAAGTTCTGGGTCACTTTTGACTACCAGTGAAATTGTTCCTGCTATGGTAGTCAATGGGGGGCAAAATCTGTCTGCTTAAAAGCATTCTTCCAGATAACTTTCTCTGAACAAAGAAATTCATACAGATTTGGAACAACTCGAATTCGAGCAAATGATGGTAGTATTTATATTTTTGGCTAAAGTATCCCTTTAATTTTTTTTGTTAATTCTCATTCTAATTTTCATGAATTAGAAAGTATTAAAGTAATCAATTTGATACAATTTTACTTTGTACTAGTTTGTTGATGTGGCATTGTAAAAATGATAAAAGTATATAATAATTTAAAAGCTACATTTTTAGGGATTTTTATCATCACCCTTTTAAAATGAATACAGTATCAACCTTTTGAAGATGATTTAATGAAGATGTGTAAAGCTTGATGTTTAATGCTGAATTCTTTAGGATATCAAAAGGTACTCAAATAAACTAAAATGCAGTTTTCTACGAAAAATTATAGAAACTGATTATGTTTCAACATTCAAAACTGTTGAGATGGTGTATAGGAGGGATAGGAGGGATGATCACACAGGCATCACGTATATTCTTTACATTCCATGTGTGGTGGAAGCGTTGTTAAAAGCACTACACAAAGGTAAGGCTGGGTGCAGGTGGGGGAAATCTAAAGGATAAATTGAAAGAGGGATGTAGAGATGGTGAGGTGCAGGTCTCTCCGGATGAGGGTTCTGCTCTCTAGGTGATTGCCTTCCCCTGATATTGCTCCTCACCTTCGATGCTCTGGAGCCCAGGAGAAATTTCACCCCGCATCCCAGATCTTCTTAGTGACACCCTTTATCCCTTTCTCTGAAACATGTTCATAGCATCCCCCCTGCGTTTTCTATTCTTCTGGCATCGCGGTGAAGAAAAAAAGAAGAAATGCATGAGTTTTCTTCCCTTTTCATCGTCCGCCACTGCTTGAATTCCGCTCGCCTGCCTCAAAATGCTTTCGGACCGCCGGCCCTCCGGTCTCCATATTGCTCTGCATAGCTTGGCATAAATCACTTTGGCCCCAACCGCAAAGCACTCTTTTTCTCCATCGGACTCTCAGATTTAGTGGCATTTCAAATAGATAAACACAAGCAACATCTATCAACACAACAAAAAAGGGGCCTTAATCAAAGGGCTCTGGTCCTTGGTCTGCAGTGTCTCCATTTACCTTGAGATAAATCCATTGGGGTGACCAGCGCTGCGGCGGGGGTCTGACAAATCACCTGCGTCAGCCTGCACTGTGCTTGAGCTTATTGGCCTTTCTATAAGTGGTCTTACCCTTCACCGAAAAGGATGGTGCTTGTCAGACAAGGCCAGATTAAAGCTAGACAAAAAGAAATGATTTGTTATTAGAGAACACCCATTGTGAATCTCTAAAAAGGAAACAAATATGTATGAGAGCTAGATATTCTTGTGTGTGTGTGTGGGAAGACGGCACGCTGGAGTGAAAAGAGCTATGGAGATGAGGCCGAGGTGTTAGGTCAGAGATATCTGAACGCAGGGACTGGAGCTTGTGTGTATATTGAAATGCCACACGCTTTAGACAGATGGATTATTTAGAAGCATGCTGTTTGCTTGTATCTGTTGCTTTCTGCATGTGAAAAGAATGGGAGGGGAGTCTTCAGCAGGAATCTGTACCCTTCTGAAGGTTTCATTATGTGTTACATGCTTGAAAAAGTAAATGCTTCTGTACACGGAAGTGTTTTATATGCTTTGGCAATTTATGGGAAGTGTTGGGGAATAATACTGTATTTAAATTGAAGGTCCAGTGTGTAATTTTTTAGGATCTATTGACAGAAATGCAATATAAGTTTCATAACGATGTCTTCAGAGGTGTATAAATACCTTACATAATAAAGCGTTATGTTTTTATTATCTTAGAATTAGTTGTTTCTATCTACACATGCATGGAATTCATCTTGTTGTTTTTACAGTAGCCCTCAATGGACAAACTGCGTTTCGTAAAATGTTGTCACCTTCGGCAAAGAAGCGAAAATGTGAAGGCATCTTTGTCCTGTGAGAGGTGCCTTGTTTCATGGGGGGGGTTGAGCTGTTGGTTGCAATTCATAAGTTCACCACTAGATGCCGCTAATATCTCCACATTGCTCCTTTAAAACAAGACCGTTTACTCGGATTTGCGCGTGCCTGACCCCTAGTTAGCTTCCTGTTTGCGTTTGGCTAGTGTCTAATAATACTATACTGACACTATATTTGATCTAATTTATGTTAATATTAATTTGTATTATTATTTTACTGTAAAATAATTGTATTAAAGGCGTGATGAATTGGGCTTGTTTTTTGTTTTATATTGTTGTATGAGGTCTACTTATGAAGTTAGCGTGGTTTTTACATTCAAAAACATCAAAATCAATAATTAATAGGTTATTTTCTTCCCGGGTTTTGAGGACAGTTCTATAAACGCTCGGTTTTAATGGGCGTGCCGCTTTGATAGCAGTTACGTAGTTGGAGCCTTCTGGGAATTTGGTTAGAGATGTAAGGTTAGGATACATATTAGCACCATTCACAGTTTCCACACGGCATCAGTATCATCTAGAGACCTCCTGTGATTTATAAATGACCTCCCCACATCAGTATTTCATGTGGTGCATTCGCACGGGATGATTTTACTCAAATTTACCGACTTGTTTCCCGGATGTGATGTTAAGGCTTTGCGTATAGTTTGTATAGCCTATACTTGTATTACGTGTGATGATATATGACTGTTCCTTGCAGCATTTGAGACCCGTGGTCGGACCAAAGATCACCGCGATCGCGGGTCTCAAATGTTACAAGAGTTTCCATGATAAATAAACAAACGGGATTTTATGAATTTTCACCCAGCACCCGAAATAATATCAAAACAGACTCCATTATTTGCAAACGGTCGATAAAACCTACTAGGTTATAGGGAGTTTTTTTATTTATTTAATTTGTTAGTTAATACAATGAATAAATAGAGCAGCATACGCAAAGTCAGGTGTTCAAATAACGTATTAGTAATTTGAACATAATCTTATAACATATTTGGATTACTCCTTTTATAATAGCCATTACTGTTTTATTTTACCTCACAGCTTGGAATGTGATGACAAGCTGAAGTGCAGACTGATGTCAGAAATCATTGATCTGTATTGTTGGAAGTAAATTAAATCCTATAGTCCCGGTTTCACAGACAAGGCTTGAGAATAGTCCCAGACTAAAAGCGATCTTGAGCTGTCTCAACTGAAAATAACTTGCCCTGACATAAAATAAAATATACAAATAAAACATAAAATATGTCAGTGCTATTGTGTTGCCTCAAGATGCACTCAGTAATGTTTTTCTAAGGTGTTTTAATAAAAGTTAAACTTAAATAGCCTATATTAACGAAGGCATAGTGCTGGCTTAGCCAAGGCCTTGTCTATGAAACCGGGCCTTAATAATTGAATGCAAATTTTGTAAATGTTTTGGAGCACACTGAAAGTTCACACTGGAGTTTTTACAAAAGTAAAAATTATGTCACCATTTACTCACCCTCGAATTGTTCCAAATTTGTATCAACTGCTTTGTTCTGATGAACACAGAGAAAGATATTTGGAAGAATGCTTGTAACCAAATGCTTGTAACAGTTGACTACCACAGTTGGAAAAAAACACATTGGTATTTAAAAGAGCCCCATTCCTACATTTTTCAAAATATATTTTATGTATTAGGCAATTTTTCCTGCCATAGTAGTCAATGGTGCATGGCCAAGAACTGTTTGGTTACAAGCAAAATTTGCTGTCCAGAGCTAAAATTGTTGCATAATTTTTTTGAGTATATGACTATTATCTTTTAAAGAGATAAAACTTTCCAATTGTTTCTATTACTATAAGTAAGCTTTTCATGATTTGTATTGATATTGTAGAAAGACATCCCAGTAAAAAGTTTCCCTTGAAAGTTGCTCTGTATCGCCGTAATCATTACAAACAGTGTTTTTTTATTATAATGATCGCCCACTCAAACACATTTAGATAAATGAATTCCATTCATTCCCTGTATTTATGACTAACGCTTTTCTGTTTTTAAACTGCTTGTTTCATTACTGAATATAGTGGCCCTGTGTTTCCCAATGGCACCCACAAAACTTCCAACAATCTGACCCCCCACCCCTTGAACACCCCAATTTCTCATGTCTCCAAGTCAAGTCACGCAGTATGTACCTGAAGACATGACGCCTTTCAGCAGCTAGCAGCTCATGATGAAGAATGTCACATACAGCTGACCCACAGCTCATACCCGCACTCAGCCTGGAGTAACATTAGTACAGTAACACTCTCAGGTTCTGGAGAGATGTTCATGAGAGGCCTATGACAGGAGAAACAAGAATGAGCGAAAGACGGTGAGAAAGGGAGAAAGGGGTTATATTGAAATGACAGGCGAGAGAGAAGAGAACAGAATGGGGGGAGGAGGTCCGGGGGTGAGAGATCCTAGAGAAAGAGAGAGAGAGAGAGAGAACCTGTCAGGCTAATGGCCTCTCGAGATTGTCCTGTCTCTCTCTTTTTTCCAAAAGTAATCTCCACTAGCTCTAAGCAGGTGTACCAGGGCCTGCCACACTATAAATAAAATGGATTGGCAACTGAATGGGGAATCGCATATAAAGCAATAAAGCAATTTTCAATCACGGTCCGCTTGCCAGACCTGACTCTCGGCCATTGTAGACTTTAGTCAGTCCCAAGGTTATGGAAACAGTTAGTGAGACACGGGCTGCTCAGACCCCTTTCATATAAACACATGGACAAACACACACGATGACATACTTCACAATAGGGAAGTTACATTGCCACGACCACGGCACATAAAACTGACCTTGCCAGAGGTGTTGCCGCCGGCCCTGCCACCAGAATGTATTGTTCGTTTCTGCAACTGGGAATGAAGGGAAACGATGGTGCGAATCCCAATATGTGATTGAATTTGTGGCCTGTCTGGAGGCATTGAAACATATCTCTTTATATTGAGGTAATAAAACAATTAAAGCTTTTATGTCAAGTCTTGTTGATACATTTGCATAACATTTATGCATTTGGCAGACGCTTTTATCCAAAGTGACTTACATTGCATTATACTATACATTTGTTTCTAGTATGTGATTTAAACATAAACAGTCTTAACAAAAATATTTATATTTGAGCTGCATGAATGAAAATTTTCTTGGAAGATTATTGTTTTTTGACAATATACAGTGAACAGTACACAGACATGTATCATGTAAACAAATGTATCGTTTGACAGGCCTGAACAGTATAAAACAATGATATTTAAGTGTAATTTATTCTTAGAAGTACAGAAAAAGTTTATTTATTTTTTTGTTTAAAAACTATACTAATAACATGACTATGACTATATACAGTTAGTGACTTTTTTATTTTTTTTAACCATATTGATTTTGTAATTATAAAAACGTAGACATTAATGCATAAATTTTAGGAAAAATATAACATATTAAAATTAATAAACAGCACAATTTATAAATAATTACAATTATTGGTAAATACTGTTAAATATAAGTAAATATTTCCTAAGCATGTTTAAAGTCCCAGTGAAATAAAGATGACAATTCTTTTTTCTCATGAAATATTGCAGCGTTTATAGAAAAACAAATAGCTGTTCAATGTTGGTCATGTTCTTTTTTAAATTCATGTACCCTCACAATCTTCAGCTAAAATCTGAAAATGCACTTCCGCCGAAAACGACTATCCATCTCAAAAGATGTAAAGCTTGGCTGGAGCATCCGTTAACTCCTCCCCTTCAACTGTCAGTCTGCTGCCAGTTTTTTATTTCAAAATCAATGCAACAGCTGTTTTTACACGTCCAATAAATTTGCAGAGAAAAATGGAAGCCATGCCCACTCATTTTCTAGTTCTCATTTTCAAATTCCTTTTCACTCGGAAATTTGTCTGAATACTGAAGTAAAAACGATTGCAGCTTCTGGTTTACGGGGACTTTTAAAAAGTCTAAACCTGGATTTGAATAAGAAAATAGGTAAGAGCCTCCCATTAGCTTGGAGGTCTAGGGCAGCGATCCGACTCTCCCATCATCAATACAAGATCTTGGCGAAAAATTTATGCAATTCTGGATGTTGATATTGCAGAAGCTTGTGGAAATGATGCCATGGTGAATGCGTGCTGTATTCAAAGCTACAGGCAGTCCAACAAAATATTTGAGTGTGAGACTTTTTTTGGATGGGCTGTGTATACAGTATGTATTTATAAATACAACATTAAGATGCACAGTACACAGACATATATTATGTCAACATTTTTTTTATTGTGGATGTGATTAATCACAATTAATCATTTGACAGCCCTACTACACTTAAAGTGTACTCAAAAGTACACGTTTATACTAAGTGACCAATTTAAGTCCTGGTTAGTATTGGAAAATGCACACTTACATGTGTGCTACTATATTAGTATACCTACAACATAAAGTATACGTATAAATATAAATAAAATGAAGTGTACATTTTTGAAACTGCACTATGGCCACTCAAACAGTAAACCCTACAATTTGGGTGGATTTGAGTTTACACATTGATTCAAATGAGGGAGTTTGCGAAAAGCAATTGTAAAAATGGCTGTGAACATTTTATAATCATCATTTTATTTTATCTATTCAATTCAGTGTATAAACTTTTGCTTCATGTCCAAATACAAAAATGTAGTAAAGAGCTGTAAAAACGTTCAAGAACAGGTGTAAAAAGCATCCAAAAAACAGTATTTAGCAGTAAAAAAGTCATATAAATGTTGTTGTTGATGTGACTGGTTTCTGGTTTGTGAGTGAGGTGAGACTGTGCAGTGTGTAGGTGCAGTTAACAGGTCTAGCCCACTGTGAGTCCAGCTGTGTTTTCTCTGAGTGTGCAGGTATGTGTGTTGTGCTCAGAGGCCAGACAGTGATAAAAGGCCCTGCTCCCTGGACCCCTGACTAACCCAGCTGTGACAAATAGTTCCCATCGTACCCCTCTCATCATTGCTCTCAACCCTGGGCGTGAATTTCTTTGGCAAACAGCTCGATTGGATGGGCAAATGTTTAGTCAGCTTCGAAAGAGTGTTTGGGCTGAATATTTTTACGCAAATGTTTACACAGTTGTTTCGACTGTCTGTTTTAACTTTCCTTTGCAAGATTTTTTTTAGTTCATTTGCACGACCTTTCCCACTTGACATGCCTTTTCAAAGAGATCCCAGAGGAAGATTTTATTGCCGTTTCGTACTTGAGGGGATCCTAGTGAGTACTTCCATCTTTTATTTAGGGTTTCAACTATTTCTTAGATGTTGCTCATATAATTCCTTAGAAAAAAATGTGTAAAAACATTGGTCATCTAAAAATGAAATTCACAGTTTTTTTCAGCTTACTTTGTACACACCCTTTATAGGTCCCAAAATGTTGACGCTCATGCATCAGTCATAAAGGTAACCCTAAAATACATTAAGTGGGTCGTTAATAATTAAATAATTCATATTTTGAGTTTATTTGAAACCAAAGCAATCACATCTGAGCACTAAATTCATGATATTTGTGTATCTTAGTGGTCCTTTCAAAAAATAGTCACGAGACACGCAAGAACCAATAAGTTTGTTGACGTTACATCATATTTAAATAATAAAGCACCCAAATGTGCTTGCTTTGGTTTAAATGGATTATGGTTTCGATACATTATGGATGTATATGCATTTTGGAGCCTTATCATTTTGGGACCTGTATAGTATATGTATATAAAGTGATGGATATTAAAGAACTTATTCAGTGTAGATTTGTTTCAATTTTCAGTCTTGTGTCGACTTTTCATTTAAACGCGAAAACTATTGACAACTAGTAAAATGGGTAGTCGACAAATAAACCTCAGACATGTGTCCTATTGTGTGAATTTCGAAAAGATTAATAATGAAGATAAATTCCCGTATGCTATTTTATATTCTAAATGAAAATATGAATAATATAAAATAAAATGTTATTAACTGTTTGTTTTCTAAATGCTTGCCGTCACACCATAGGACGCTTGGCATGGTAAATTTGTCAACTACCCAAATATGTTTTTGTATAATTTATATCATGAAATGTTCAAATCTACCGTGCGAGCAAATCTTAGCACAGTTTTAGACACTGTTGACATTTTTCTAAACATATAGGGTATGTTAAATTCTACGGAGTTGGAGAGCTGTGCGTTCTATTAGAAACTGAATGATTTTAAGGAGATTTCCTAGTGATTTTTCAGGGTTTCATATGTTCAGATATTTTCATAATGCAGTCGTTTGCTCCTGTGTGTTGTTATTAAAACATATATTTTTGTGGACAGATCATGTATACAAATATGATTTCATAGGATCATGTAACAAACTTTCTCTTGCATATCTCACTTAACTATTATGATTGTAAATAGTCTATACACTTTTCATACGGTTCAGGAGGATTTTAGGGAATAGTTTAAAAGTCCAAAGAGCAAAAGTTTCAGAATTCAACTGAAACACACATACACAGGCACAAACAATCGCATTTCACATATCTTCTGCGGCAAGGTTGTTGGTGCTACAGCCTTCGAGTAATTTACAGCTGGTGAAACGCGCACTGTTAGCCGCAGAAGTGTCTTTAAATCTTTGCTTTCAAAGTCAAACGTCAGATAAAGCACAGAGAAATAATGTTTATTTTCCACTCAGTGTCCACTCTTTGCCATACACCATGTCAGTGGTGTAATAGAAGTTCCATAGTTTGGCCTAGACTGCAATGTTTTTAGGTGCCATAAAATATGCTCTGAACGTTCAAAAATATTACCAGAATCCCATTTCATCTTAAGTGCAACTACAGCATTTGTTAAAGGTCTTATAGATCATTACTAAAGATTGAGAAGAGTTGCATAGCGCTGTTTGGCATTTTGTTAAGTTTCATTGCACACATTTCATGAGGTTTGGGTCACTTTAAGGTAAGAGGAGGACACTGCTGTAATATCTGCAGGGCTTCTTGGAGATCGCTTGATTCTGTGTCTCTTTGTAATGATCTGTGAAGAGCGGGATTCGGAAGTCTGGACGTCCCACAAATTATCCCATAAAATCATCTTTGGTCCCTCTTTGTTTATTTTATAGCATTTTTCAATGGCGTCACTGAAAATATGCAAGATGTTATGTTACACCCTATTGATTACCTGCGTTAATTAAAATTTTAATTAAAGTTTTTTATGGCACGCGTTGGCGCTTGTGATAATAGTATGAGAAAAGAGCGCGGGTCTATAAATTGAGGCTTTATTTGCGAGCAGCAGCCATCAACAAATACAACAGTGTACATAAAATTTTACTAATATTGATTCTGAAAATATTAATGTTACTTTAACATCCGAGATGTATTATTCAATTTAAAACTACAAAGCATAAAATCCAGGAGCTATAAGTCAGTTAATGAAGAGGAAAAGTCCATTACGAACCTATCAAAATCGGGATCATCTGATTCACATAAGTGCCTCGGATTATAACCAGAATCATTTACCTCTGCTGCTAGAGGCTTTTTACAGTAATACACACTCGCCGATGAACCTTGCAGGTTATGGAATGGATGGCTAGTTAGACAGATGAATGGAGGCGCGCGGTCTTTGATTAAATGTATTGTCATTTCACATCCATTTCCTTCACGTGGCGAGGCATAATGTCGTATTCTGCCTTATGCAAAGAAAAGCTGCCTGGTTATTAAAAAAAGGCTTTCAGCGCACGGTCCCTTTACGACTCGTTTTGTTTTCCCCTTGCTAATTTATTGAAGCTTAATCGCTTGAGATGTTAAAAACAACCGCATCTAATTTTCTAGGATAAACAGTTTCCTCAGGACCAGTGACGTAAAGAGAAACAAGGAAGAAAAAAGCAAATATAAAAGAGAGTATAAAGGAACAGGAATGCCAGTTAGTAAACCATGAGGGTTCAAACAGCTTTAATGAAAGTAGATTGATGTGATGCTGGAAGGTATGCTAGAGGCTCTGGCCCGGAACCCTGGGACTCTCCGAACCTTCTCCTCCTCCGCGGCTGCCTCTCTCAGCGCTCGGCACAAAAAAGAACAGTTGGGACTAATGTGTCTTCTTTGGGATGACACCACGGGGACATCATTCTCCTGCAATGGCCAGCCAGCCCACTGGGGACTCAGTAATGTGTACGCCATTGTTAGGCCGGCTATGATGCCGCTGCATGTTGTTTTAAGGGCTTAAACCTTCCCAAAGAGCCTATTGTGTGGGGATCCTACCCTCAGCTGTCTTGTGCCCTGGGGCTGCGCTGGACAAGATGAATTGTTTAGAAGCCCAGGGTGTTATGGTGATGATAGACTTATAAATCTATTAATGGGATGATTTTCAAGGATGGAAGTAATAGCTACTTCTGGACATGTAGATTTGTTTTTTTTGATGCCCTGCATTAAAAAATTTACTTTGTGGACTCGATCTATTTTTGTTTTCTGTCCCTCATAAACATCTTCTTAGACATGACACTGTAATGATGGGCTATAAGGACTTCAATCAGTGATTCAGCTCTTGGTTTGTGGTTTTTATGACCAGTCCCATATTCACAATGCTCCGTGGTTCAAAAGGGCATGCCCCTTTCACCTCCAACACGCCGTCTCATACGTTCTTTAATCGAATAACCATGTAAGACTTCAGTCTCGCTTCGGGCATAATAAGTCACTATATTGATTTCATATTTATCATCATATGCTGCGTTCTTATGCCGACAAATCTTTGTTACGTCTCTGAGGAACTTTTAGCCTTGTTTTCAGCCTCGTAATCTTAGATTTATGTCTCATTTCTCCTGTAGGACAAACCTGTTCAATATTTAAAAATAGTCCGAAGTTGTCTCTCGGATCTAAATAAGCATAGATTTGTTGTCCAGGTTTTGTCAAAGGTCAGAAGCGGAAGAGTCCTTAGATAGCCATTAAAAATCGAAACCGGCAACTTGCCGCTTCTCTTCTGGTGCGGAGTGATTAGGGAATATGTTATGAAGCGAGTAAAAAAATGGTAAAAAATGGTCACCGGCGCCATTTTAAAGCGAGGTGATTCATAAAGGGCTGAAAGGTCATGTCAAGTGGCATGTTAGTATTTCACTTTAACTTTGATTAAAGATTTTTGGAAAAGATGGGAAAAACGACTCAATAGCAGGAGCGACCCTCCCTCTTCTCTGGAGCTCTGCTTCTATATTTTCTGCAGAAATCGATAAGGTGGGAACTGAAGAAGCTATTGCTACTCAGTCAGGGCATATGGTTCTTTCATTCATCCTTCTCCTCTCAAAGTGGCAGCCAAGCCTCCCTAAGCATACAAATACAGCTCAGCCCCGTTCGAAGACATTTGTACCCACGATTTACTTTGTTAAATCGTATTTCTTTTAAGGGATCGTTCACCCCAAATGAAAATTCTGTCATCATTTATTCATCCTCTTGTCATTTCAAATCTGCATGTATTTATTTCTGCATATAAAAGACGATATTTTGAAGAATGTTGGTAAACGAACAACTGCAGTCCCCATTGAGTACCCATTGTTTTTGTGTCTGTACCATAGAAGTGAATGGGCACCGCCCTTGTCCGGATACCTACATTCTTAAAAATATCCACTTTTGTGTTTTGAAGAAAACGAAAGTTTAATTTTTGGGTGAACTATAATTTAAAAGGGATAATTCACTTGAAAAAAGACAAATTTTGATGATTGTTGATGCCAGTTGTTCCTTATAGTGAAAGCGTACTGAGGATGTGAGAAAATAACACTCTGCTTAACATATTGTTTTTTGTTTGACAAAATAATACAAATGAGAGTAAACTCTCACAATATTTGACATAATTTCATTTTTGGGTGAACTATAACTCAAAATGATAGTTCACTTGAAAAATTTAAATTCTGGCCTCCACAAATACAAAGACAAATTTTGATGATTGTTGATGCCAGTAGTTCCTTATAGTGAAAGTGTACTGAGAATGTTTGAAAATAACACCCTGCTTAACATATTGTTGTGTGTTCGACTAAATAATACAAATGAAAGTAAATTATCACAATATTTGACATTATTTAATTTTTGGGTGAACTGTCACTTTAACCTGTAACAGGTTGATATATTTTTCCACAATAAATTACCGAAAACATTATCTCTTATTATTAGGTTTTAAAGATGTGTAAGCTATAAGAGATATGAAATAACCAAAAAATACATAACTATAAAATAATGCAACAAAATTAACATTCAATGAGATTTTATGTTACGTGTCATTTAATCGATACAGGTTTTCTATTATTTGACCTTCTGGTTGACTAGCAAGAGAGTTTCTTGTCAGCATATGGACGGCCACAAAAGCATTTTAAATCAGTCGCGTTACAGTATGTCTATTAAACAAATAATTTCAGTTGTATATTTTTCACAGGATCTCTTCACATGCTTCACACACACATAAAGTTCATAAACTGGCATTGTTATGATGTCCTATGAGACCACTACAGTGTAAGTCGACTCAAGTATAATGAATATTCGTCGCCATTCGTGAGCATGTGGCCCTGTTTGCCATCTGATAGGCAGTAATATGAATGTAACTGTATGGGGGCTCAGGGGACTCCGGTCGCAAACTGCAATTACTGCCGGTCTGGCGTAATGGGAAACAAATTTGCAGGAATATTGCCGGCCATTCATCTTTATTTACACAGCCGATAATGAGGGCCTGTGTTAATATGGCTCTGCGGATCCTCCGTACTGCAGGCTTAAGAATTCTGTAGCCTGAGGGAAAAATCTGTGGTCTTTCACATATTGATCAGCTCCGTAGCTGGATGGATCTTTTTTACAACTCTGCCACCTAATACTCGGAAAACTCAATTCTGCGCAGGGGGACAAAAGGCTTTTGTGTGTCGTGCCCAGTGAGAGTTATGACTAAAGATGTAGAAATAATTTTTAACAGGGCATTTGAATGTGTAATATTTTTAGCTCATGGCTCAATTCTGTGTACAAAGACAGCTGCAGATTAGACTGTTCTGTGTTTTGAAATATGTGCTCGTAAATTGTCTATTCACACATGTTGGCTGTCAGAATATTGCCTTTCCTCGCTGTCTGCGGTGTTGAAGCGCGATCAGTCACCTAGCATGTTGATGAGGATATGAATATTATTATGTGTTCTATAATATAAGCATTATTTTATGTGGACGGAAGCCATTCCTCACATATGTAAAACATCCATCAATGGGAATCTAGAGTTTGGTGCTTTTTTTCAGTTCCTTTTGTGCAGATGTATTCAGATTAAAAGCACCGTTTTAGCATCACATTTAAATATTAGCTTATAAAGCTTTGTGATCGCCCAAAAGTTTTAATTTTTTTCATATAAAACCACATTGAAGTCACTACTAAGAATACTAAAGGCATTGGTTTTTATTATGATTTAATTATGATGTCAATTTTGTATTATTACATGAGGGGCTACAGTAAATAAACTGTAAACCTAAACCTTTTTCATTACTTTAGCTTGGTTTTATATCCAACCCACCTTTACATTCCATTTAACAGATCAGAAATTCTGTTCTTCGGCAGAATGATCTTTTAAGGTGGCGTCTGAAGCATGCAGCTTCGATGCATTTCCTGCATGCTTCCCTAAATGAGATGTTCATAGGACAATGCGGTCCCCCACCGTCACACCGCATGTTTCCTCTCATGCCAATTAGATTCTGTGATATAGTCACAGCATATCCATGACTGCCTCTGGAGTTACGGCCAGACTCCGCTTCCTCTACCAGCATGCCTTCTATCTTCATACCGACAGGACAGTATTCAACTGTGGAGGGTGCTTTAGATATGATTTCTGATTCAGTGTGTATGGCAGCATTTATTACTAAAATGTAGAATAAATGTGGTTTACGGAGTATAGAGTTATGTCAATTGTGACCCAGTCTGTGAAAACTAGCTAGTCTTTTTTTACTTCACTTTGTTTTCTACAAAAAATCATGCTACAGAATATTTTACGAAAATATAACCTTGCTATCTTTAATATTGACTGAGGAAGGTCATGTCAGAGATTGAGATCATATTAAAATGAATGGCTGAAATCAAACTTTGATGCTTTTTATCTCATAATGATTTTAAGACTGGGTCACAGTTTTTGCTTAGTTTAGGTATAATTAATTATTATTTGAAGGAATTCTGACTACACTGATATGAACACTTTATCATGTTGTACATCACGGTCAGATACAATAGGGTTCAAAGTGAGGTAAAATGTGTAAATGCTTCTGGGAGACATTTTTCTAGTTTTAATTCATTTTTAAATAAATAAATGTTATATTGTCAGGATACCAATTTAAGGTGAAAAATTTACATATTTTGTGTAATTATGACTGTTTTGTTTAAAGACAATTTGCACTCAAGCAGGCATGATAACAGAACCTTCCACAATTAATATTAAAGTTATTCAATGTTACAAAATTGTGTAAGAACCAAACGAAAAATTTCAGTTCATTTTTGATCATTAAGGTTTGAAAACCCAAGATTTTAAGTTCCACATTTTGTGATTCTGCTATAAATTTTTAAGCTTAAACATGAATATTTAAACTATAGTTCCCCCAAAATAAAACGTTTGTCATTATTTATTAACCCTCATGTCATTCCAAACTTGTACGACTTTCTTCTGCAGAACACAAAAGTAGATATTTTGAAGATCGTCGGTAACCAAACAATACTACCCCCCATTAACTTCCATTGTACGTACATTGTACATTTCTCAAAATGTCAACTTTTGTGTTCCAATGAAGAAACTCATACCTTTACACGATAAATAATATGAAAACAAAAATCATAACAGAATGTTTATTTTTAGGAAGACTGAAAGTTAAAATTCAGCCATAGACTTGCTGGTTTATTACCCTCAATCTCACAAGCGCCCCTCTCTGGTCACATCACCTTGCATAATATCGCATGACAGGCGAAAGAACAGTCACCTTGGAAAACAAAAGGTAATAGTTGTTAATCACTTTAATGAGGCATGACAACATCACTGTCCATTCCTCACCCACAGCAAGGGAGCGTGATGGACCCAAACTAGATTAGAGATTAACTGTGTTTGTGGCACATTATATTTAGTGGCAGGGGCAGTACAAAGGTGTAGTGTCCCAGCGGCCTTCGCCTCCTGCTGGCCACGGATGCCTTGGAAGCTGGAGACATGACTGGGACACTTAACGAAGAGATGGGGGATGTCACCGGGCCCCCATGAGGGAAGTAGCCGTGTCCTGTCTGGATTCCCCACCGAGTTCCAAAATGAGCAAGCCTGCATGCACCTGAACAGGCCGAGGAGCGGCCTCGGGCGCCTGAGGAGCTTGCTCTTTCCTCAGCTTTTCTGTCCTGTTTTTCCGATACAAGCCGAGTTGGACTCTGACATCCAGAAGACAGAAGCGCTAGTACAAATCAAAAC